>OX101808.2:29181181-29842042 GCA_944452925.2 Chrysolina oricalcia
GTCTGATTGCATTCAATAATTTGCCTAGTCATATAAAAAGCTGTGATTCATTGAATTCATTCAAAAGAAAATGTAATGAAAATATTTCAGGTGATAGTCATAGATAATTTGTCTTGATTTCTTGTTTCTTGTTTTTACAATGTGACTTGTTTTACATTTTTTGTTCAGTATTTATTAAGTGTCTGACTGTACTATGAAGAGAATTATCTGCTAATAAAGAGTAATATATAAGTACTCCCATATAGGATGTTTTTAAACAATAATTTTACCAATAACGAAATATATTAACAAATTGATAAATGTAGTAGTGACTATATGGTAGGAAATCATCAAGAGAGTGAGAAATCAAACTTTCTGTTTCCATACCAATTTTAACAAAAATGGAAAAGACTCACCCTTTATAATCGATACTTTTAACTTTGGCCTTTACAGCAATAATCCTTCCACCATTTTCATGAAACTGGCTTCCCCATTCTTCTTTGGCTCCTGAATGATATGTGATTGTCAAATCCACATGATTGTGGATGTAGTAGGCATCTTGTTGGCTTATCGACTGATCATCAAGTCTGCCACAATTGTGTTTTCCATTTCTTGAGTAACACCCCATTTGAAAGCCAGTTGTACAATACTGAGAGTTTCTCTCCGAAGAGACACAAGTTGTTACCGGCATATTGTCAACTATCCAGTGGTGCTGGTAATTTAAGCTAATACCTTTCCTAAGCTTACTTAGCAACAAGTTGTCACCAATTTTATCGCCGGAATATGTTTTTGAACAAGCCTTTTTACATGTTTCATTTTTCATGAATTCAATTTTGTAAGGTGAAGGCCTGATTCGTTCTCCAAATACTACCTGCCCCAAGTTTTCTACTGGGGACTTGAGGTCTTTCTCAGGCAAGCAAAAATCGAAATGATTGTATTCATATGGTATAACAGATTCTTCAGTGTTTAATCGATTAACAAACAGTTGCACCTCAGACTGAAAGTAAAAGGAGTATTACTATATAACACTATACATAATAGACCTACACTTACTTTACAGGTTTCTGATTCATCAATCTTCTTGCAAAAATTGACGGGAGCTAAGCCAGGCAAGTAAAATGATTGAACATGAAGGAAATTCCACAAAATGAAAAAGTAAATTTTACCCATTTTTAACTTCACCTGGTAACATCTATTGGTATTTGCATTAGTCAAATTTCGAGAACTATGGTTTAGGTATGATTATACACGTTGTTTGGCAGTTCCAAAACGTCACCAAAAATTTGAAGTATTCCGGTAATAGATAAAAAATGTATTTCAAATTGATGTAGACAATGGCTGTGGTTTGTTTCTTCTGGTATGATGAGAAACGGCCTATAACTTAGTTTCAATTTCTAGTTATTTATTCTTGTTATTTACTGACTACAAATCTATCAAAATCTCAAAAAACCGACGACATAGGACATGTCATGATGTCATCACATCAAACCACAAACACAGATTACATTGTATAGTAATAGCACAGAACACCTAACCTAAGGTGTTCTGTGGTAATAGTTATGTAATCTGTGCCACAAACACAAACTGTGTTCTGACCAATCTGACTACTGTCTTTCTGTAGAGAATAAACTAACAGGCGGGTTTAATAAGCTCTAGCCAATCAGAATCTTGTAGCATCGACGCGTCATAGTGACGTCCTTGGATATGAGTACAGAGTCGAACTCGAACCAAGGGTGCGATTCTCGAATGTTTACTAGCCTATGTCGCATGCGACAAAATATCTCCAGACCTCATAAAAGAAGTAGATATAACATGGCCACTCCAATGATAATAAAATAGCTCCTCATCCATGGCCGCCATATTGATTCCGCGTTACGTTGGCACGACTGATTTATAATCGGTTGTACTCTTCTAACGAATGAAACAAAGCGAGATGTAAATTACTTTCGTGGATTGACAGCCACATACTTCAAATCACTGGTATTTCTCAGAAAACAGGGCCGGCTTTCCTAAATTTTCGCGGACGAACCATCGACCTCAGAGGTCTGTGGGACGAAAATAAAAAATTTGGTGTGGAAATCAAGAATACAAGTTATACGCGTAATATAATAATACCGCAAACAAATGGAATTGTATTTTCAAAATCGTTGATGCCCATCATTCCGTTGACGAAGCATCAAATTTGCTCATGAAAACTTTAAAAACAAGTAGTTATTCAAATGCACTAGAAAGAAAACAGAATAATCTACTATGTGACAGCGATCTAAAGCTTTTTTCTGTTTGGTGAATTTCAATAAATGCTGGTTTTTAATTCATGTCATGAGAAATGGAATCAGAAGGATATCTAATTATTTACATTTTTTTCCGTCATCAATGAGTATACAGAGATTTTCAACATTTTATTATAATGAATTCAAAAGACAGATTCACATCAAAAAATAATATAACATCTGGTATTATTATTCATTAGATGTTTAGCATTCCCAGCAAACACATCTGTGACATGACATCTCTGAGATGTCGCAATGAGGTAACACGGCGATGTCAAAAATATTGCTTCGCTGCGATGTGCAGAAGCAAATACATCTGTGACATGACATCTCTAAGATGTCGCAATGAGGCAACAGTACGATATTACATACGTTGCATCGCTGCGATGTACAAAAGCTAATCTATGACTTGTCATTTCTAAGATGTCACAGTTGTGATTTTACAAATTTCTCCTCGCCGCGATGATGTTATCGTCATATGTGTTTTTTGCGATGTCAACAATGAACGCCATTGCACATGCGCCTGAGATTCGTAAATTTCTATATTCGTTCTTTTTACTTCTCGATCATAAACATTGAACATAGATTTGACTTCCGGCAGCGGTTGAGGTCAGACGGCGGCCTCGTGTTGGAAGTCAAGTTAATGTAGAAGTAAATGTCCGCCATTATGGATAATGTGCATGAAGTGTATGTAAATGTTATGGTGGATTTATACAGCAATCATAAGTCATAAGTCTTAAGTCATAAGGAAGAATATTCGTCAATGATTGGTTGGAATATACGGACCAACCAATCATTGACGAATATTCTTCCTTATGACTTAAGACTTATGACTTATGATTGCTGCATAAATCCACCATTAGTGAATGTTTGCGATTAGGTCTTAGTCCATCTAATATCTAATGTGCATGAAGTGTAATCAAACAATAGACCAGGGTGCGGATTATTGCTTCGAGCAAGACAATCCTCATCCCTCGACGAAGACCGTGTTATTTAAGCCGGTTAGATGCCGGGGCGAGACGGATTCTTGCATAACACATTGGGGATTCGGAGTAAATTGCGCAAGCATAGCTCATTAAAGGATTAAGAAGAAGAAGAACATTTAACATAACCAAAAATGGCTTGTTGCACCAAGTTTGATTAACTTATAATGGTCATAGTAATTTAATAAATGTTTAATATCCTGTGACAAAGCTGTGGAAACAACTTTTTCTAGGAATAGTTCCCAGGATAAAAGTAAGTTACAATAATTTTTCACTTGAAACCATGGCAAAGCATTCATTTCCCTTTTTCTCTTATCGTCATAAAAGAAGGATTATAAAGTTTTATTGTTTTAGGTATCATTATTTTTTACAATTGGAAAATGCTTCGATTAGAACAATGTTGTTTCATTTTGAGTACATTATATTTATTGAAAATAAAATGTTTAAATACATATTTTCCATCCAAAGCTTTTTTTCATTGATATATTTTCCTTTGTATTACCTAACACCTGCGTGACAAAAGTACATCGCTGTGATATGTCACATGTTCACATACTTGCGATATCAATATGGAATCATCTCGTATACATCGCAGTTACATCTCAAATAATATATCGTTGTTACATCGCAGAACTTGTTGCAGCGACGTCGCATGGATGAATCTTGAGTGGGACAAAATAACATCCCCCGACATCGCAGCGACGTCTATTCGACATAGAATGCGATATCGCAGGTCACATTGTAACATCGCTGCGATGTATCTGTGATGTAACTGTGTTTGCTGGGTTGTAGCAAAACCTAAATGGAACTTGGTATATTTCTTCAGATTTACTCTTTAATCATCAATTCTGGCTCACCGGATATATCTATCCATATCGATACATTTCACATTTCACTGGAATGCTTATAAAAACCACCCGGCGCCGGCGGTTTTTATTTGCCATTTGAACCTCGGTAGATCGCTAAATAGATTTTGTTTGACTTTCCATACGAATACGAACTTGAATACGCTGATTCCTCTGGTCTCACAGCTAAACAGATTTTGCTTTGGGTTTTGATGGTATTAAATAATTTATGGTATTGTGGAAACCTGCGACTGCATATTTATTCTAGGTGGGTAATGACAAAATTAATTTATCGATATTGCTGTTTTTCACTATTATTGGTTACATTGCATATTTATTCTAGCTGTGTGATTGTTACACGATTCTTACTCGGTGTTACATCACTCCATATTGTCACAGAGTAAAGTTTCCCCAGAGTGCAGCTCGCATATTATTTTCCTGACAACCTACCCACGATAATAAACTGAGAGAAAAATTGTTTCTTTACAGCATTCATGTATACATTCTTTGAAAATCCCAGGGTAATCTATTCGGTGTAAATTGGTGATACATCACAAAGTCCTAATTATAAAAAATATAGGAACAATCCTTATACAAGTATGGGTTTCTTAAAATTTTACACCGTAAGTGAAGGATATGAAATAACATGAAACATTAATGAAATTCTAATTTGAACTAATACTTTAGTATCCTCAAGATCACAACAGTGATAACACTCAGGTCAATGCATCAATAAAAAAGAAGTAAACCTGTGGGACTTGTACAACACAACATATTAAAATTAATCAGGGTATCTTCGAGACATATATTATTGTAGATAATAAAAACTTCCAATCCTATCCTCAATTTTCGTTTGAAAGCATGAACATTGTTTTCATTTTTGATGTATGTGGGTAAATGGTTATAGAACTTATAATACCCTTATAAGAGGGTGGTTTTCAGATAACTTAGATGAGTGCTATAGATAGATCTTTATTTAATTAGGCATCCTAATAAACATAAAATAAAGAAAAATACATAGATATATACGAATTTGTGTATGATATATGATTTAAATATTAAACTAAAATACCTATATGAAACAACTATACATTAATGTTATCCAAAACCAAAAAAAACCACAGGACAATGGACATGAACAATAATGGAACAAATTGAACAATGATCCGAAATTCGAATAGAGTTTGAAGTAATGACACCATAAAAATCATAAAATACATGACACCAACCCTGACTTTCAGTAGTACCAACATAATACGGATTGCATATGGCGACGAACACGAAGGTGCCATCCAAGAAGACTAAAAACAAGGAGGGTTTAATAAGCTCTAGCCAATCAGAAACTTGTATCATCAACGCGTCATAGTGACGTACTTGGGTATGAGTACAGAGTCGAACTCGAATCAAGCAACAAAACTGTCAGCAGTAACTCTCATATACCAAGAGCTAGTTCGTCACTGTCTATAGAGAACGGCGGCCATGACATATATAATTACGTCACATTTCGTCACAAATGTTCTTTCATCTCTTTCTACAAGTGTCCCCATTGTCTTATGGGAATCAAACACTCCTTGTTTTTAGTCTTCTTGGGTGCCATCAGGATTTTAGCATGATACATCTACTTCTTTTATGAGGTCTGTGATAGGACCCCAAGAAACAAAATTGTCACATGTAACTCCATATATCTATTAGCTACAAATATTGATAACACGCCATAAGACGCAATGTAATCAAATTGAAGCCAAAAATATCTATCTTACCTCTTCTCAAACGGGGGCTGGGAAACTATTGCGCATGCCTCGAAGGCCGAATTCTGAATCACGAGAAATGTCATACATTTTTAAGGTTATATTTCTTTTGACATTTTCAACCGTCCCATATTGAAAAAAATTTACTAACATTTTTATAATGTGGAGAAATAAAGAATGATAATTATGCAAGACGGACAATTAAACTTCGTGTTATTAAAAAAACGATTCATTGATCCATTTGTAACACAATGTCTGTTACCTGCTTCTAGAGTTTCATCAATCAATTTTCTGCCAAAAGCGGATGAAAACTCACTAAACTTGAAGAAATATGGATTGGGTATGTGACAGACAGTTGTTTGAAAAGCTAAATCTCGTTCCACATCGGCCTCATAACTGTCGAGAAAAATAGTTTGCTGGTAGTGATGTATTTTTTGCCACCTGAACACGAACTACAAGTAAAACGCGGCAACGCGGCGATATTAAATTCCTTCAGGCATGAATCTAGGGCTGTGTCAAGTCACCAGTCGGACAAGGCACGCGCGTTCAGTATGAAGTATGACATGACGATGAGTCGGACCGATCAGATGACTGAAAATATTGGTCACATACAAACAGTTCTAATTAGGTCGTCAAGTCAACCAAATGACCGCGCTGGTCTAATCATATTGGCAGACCGGAGACTTGAGTCAGCCTAGAAGTGTAGAAATTTATAAAATGTTTCATATTCTCAGGAATGAAACCCATATATAGTGCCGTCCTCTTATAATTTGCACAATCTACACTTGCTCCCTGTAAACTTATCCATATTATGAGGTTATGTTGGAAAGATATGCTTCTCATATGTTCGATAATTGTTGCTGCCGAATCATGACAAAATCGTGTCTTTGAATAGTAATTTCTGGCGCAAGCGCATTAATTTAACAGCGTCCAATTCGAAGTCGGTGCTCATTTTTTTTGGCATCACGTAGGCTATCCTTATTATCCATATTCGTAGTTAATAAATATATGGTAACTCTCATATACCAAGAGTGCGGAGTGCGCTAGTCCGTCACTGTCTATGGAGACTGGCGGCCATGACATGTCCAACTACGTCTGGGGCACAGAACTCATACTTATATCTTATGATCTTATAAGTATGAGTTCTGTGGGCTGGGGACACAAATAGAAAGAGATGAAAGACCATTTGTGACGAAATGTGACGTAGTTGGACATGTCATGGCCGCCGTTCTCTATGGACAGTAACGGACTAGCTCTTGGTATATATAAGAGTTACTGCTGACTGTTTTGTTGCTTGGTTCGAGTTCCATTCTCCGAGCAATAAAAGATATAGAGGTGCCATTTCTATATAAACAACACACGTTGTTATGAAAGCTGCACATCACTATCCTTTGTGATAGATTGTTGGTGAGGGGTAACCTCCGAGTTCGGAGGGGGAGATTTGTTATTGTTATGATATTCGGATGTAAGATTAGAACCAGTGGCGGCGTGCTGATAAATTTTTTTCATGTAATATTTTTATCTCTAGACGACAACATGCCTGGTTGGAAAGCACGTGTGTTGTCAAGATGTCAATAAAAAATACTGTATTGTGCGAAAAATTAGATTCTTGCTGACAAAGCATACAATAAGGTCATAACCAAAAAGTGTTTAAGTTGTCAAAAAGTAATGTCTCTACTTATATAGAGTTAGGCTCAGGGAGCGATCGATATTACAGGTATGCCAGGTAGGAAAACGAGAATTTCTCATGTAGTTATTATTTTACTTCTGTTTCTTAAACATCAAACAGGTGAGAGTTCATTGAAGTTTGTGAGTTAAATAGGGGCCGACGCATGTATCTCTGAAGACATCTCTGCTGAAATACCAAACAACAGCTCTATTTTGATGTAGTCTTGATTTGCTCACAGGGTGCAGCGATGACTTGCTTATTACTCAGCAAACACATCTGTGACATGACATATCTGAGATGTCGCAATGAGGTAACACGGTGATATCAAAAAGGTTGCATCGCTGCGATGTACAGAAGCAAATACATCTGTGACATGACATTTCAGAGATGTCGCAATGAGACAACACGGCGATATCAAAAACGTTGCATCGCTGCGATGTACAGAAGCAAATACATCTGTGACATGACATCTCTCAGATGTCGCAATGAGGCAACAGTACGATATTACATACGTTGCATTGCTACGATCGATGTACAAAAGCTAATCTATTACTTGTCATTTCGAAGCTGTCACAATTGCGATTTTAAAAATTTCTCCTTGCCGCAATGATGTTATCGTCATATGTGTTTTTTGCGATGTAAACAATGAACGCCATTGCACATGCGCCTGATATTCGTAAATTTATATATTCGTTCAATTTGCTTCTCGATCATAAACATTGAACATAGATTAAACTTCCGGCAGCGGTTGAGGTCAGACGGCGGCCTTGTGTTGGAAGTCAAGTTAATGTAGAAGTAAATGTCCAACATTATAGATAATGTGCATGAAGTGTATGTAAATGTTAGTGAATGTTTGCCATTAGGTCTTAGTCCATCTAATATCTAATGTGCATGAAGTGCAAGCAAATAATAGACCAGGGTGAGGATATTGCTTCATTCAGCAAGACAATCATCATCCCTCGACGACGCCCGTGTTATTTACGTCGGTTAGAGGCCGGGGCGAGACGGATTCTTGCATAACACATATGGGGATTCTGAGTAAATTGCGCAAGCATAGCTCATTAAAGGATTAAGAAGATTCTTCTTAGAAGAAGAAGAACATGGAACATAACCAAAAATGGCTTGTTGCACCAATAAGTTCTATCTAATGGTCATAGTAATTTAATAAATGTTTAATATCCTGACAAAGCTGTGAAAATAACTTATTCTAGGAATAGTTCCCAGGAAAAAAGTAAGTAACAATAATTTTTCACTTGAAACTATGGCAAAGCGTTCATTTCCCTCTTTCTCTTATCGTCATAAAAGACGGATGATAAAGTTTTATTGTTTTAGGTATCATTATTTTTTACTGTTGGAAAATGCTTCGATTAGAACAATGTTGTTTCATTTTGAGTACATTATATTTATTGAAAATAAAATGTTTAAATACATATTTTCCATCCAAAGCTTTTTTTCATTGATATATTTTCCTTTGTATTACCTAACCCCTGCGTGACAAAAGTACATCGCTGTAATATGTCACATGTTCACATACCTGCGATATCAATATATCTCGTCCAGTTTGAAACAAATTAAAATTTTGTATTGCATCTTTCTATTCTTTTGCTGGAGTAGTCTAATTTTTTGTATCTGACGGATTATTTATAGTTCTCGTTGCTACTTTTAAACACTTTCTTCTGGTATCATCTGTGTCCATATCATCGGTTTCGCAATCACCAATTCCTCTAAAATAGCATGTCAAACACACACACATATATATATATATATATATATATATATATATATATATATAACTGCCAAGTTATTATAATGTTATAGTTACAGAACAGTGAGGTAAATTCCATGTCCAACAAATTCAAAGGAAAAAAATATCACTAAACTACCTATCGTCGTTGATACTGCAATACGAGCTATATGTCCAGAAACATTCATTTTACAGAAGACTGTAGATAATAACTACTAATGACCATAGATAGCAGTCGATGCCAAAACACCAAAGAAAAAAAATAACTACAACATAAGAATTTCTACCTGTCATTGTTTTGGAATTCAAAGTATAAAATAATCGCACGTAGAAATTTTTGTGTAGTACCTATTATCATTTTACAGTCTCCTGTGAAATAAATGTTTCGTGACATAGCTCGTATTGCTGTATCAACGACGCTATGTTTTAAGTACTTGAAAAACATTCTAACAATACAAAAAGGTTTTTTCCTAATTATTGATAGGTAATCGTTTTTAAGGTCGACTTAAATAGTAACAATGTTCTATACAGCTATTTTAACAAATAGTGTATTTCTGCCATCCAGGATTATGCGATAATTACCATGCTGCGACGCCCATGGTTTGATTTGACAAGACGATAAATAAGTAGTAAACGGACGTAAACAAACATGATCGCCAAGTTAAGAGTGAATATAACATGGAATTCCAACCTGGTCCCCGAGTGCAAACGGATATATCCGACAATGCCCATTTTGAACATGATTCGGGCTGAGATGTTTTTAAACAACGTCGGGTATGTTGCTTTCGAAAAAGAGACAGAGAAGCCCTCTCTATATCTCTTATTGCTCGGAGGTTCTATTCTGTACTCGTGTCTATGAGGCGTTGATGCTACAAGATTCTGATTGGCTAGAGCTTATTAAACCCTCCTGTTAGTTTAGTCTCTTTGCAACATCGTCAGATTTCGTCACAAATGTTCTTTCATCTCTTTCTATTAGTGCCCCCACTGTCTTATGGGGATTAGTCAAATAACGTTTCTCCTTGGTAATAGACGAGGATAGTGCTGACGTCACAAATTCCAAACAAACCTCCGTCGAATTTAAATCAGCTTGTCCGATAATGTTTCCGCTAAGGTTTTCCAACTTCTTTTGCCTAAACAAAATCCAAACAACCAAACACAAACTAATAAGCAAAGCAGCAAATCATCAACAGAGAATTTCACCTAAAATTATTTGTTTGGAATCAGTTTTTGACAACTATGACATTTGTGACGACACACTTTCCTCGTCTATTAAGGCTAGTTCATGTAAACGTAAGAGAACAGACAGAAACACAGAGAACTTTTTTGCAAATGGACTTTAATACTTATCTCTATAGCCTCCAGTCAAAGAGACTAAACTAACAAGGAGGGTTTAATAAGCTCTAGCCAATAGGAATCTTGTAGCATCAACGCGTCATAGTGACTTACTTGGATATGAGTACAGAGTCGAACTCGAACCAAGCAACAAAACTGTCAGTAGTAACTCTCATATACCAAGCATCGTCCATAGATATACTAATAAGTCTGGTAACTCCTTTGATGTGGTCAAAAAGTGCCGCTCTTTTTGTGAGCGGTCGTAAATCATACGGACATCGTTGCGGCTATGCGAACTGAAACTGGCTAGCCCACCAGGCCGGCGCTCAAGCTAAACAGACAGGGCAAGGGACGCGCGAGGACCGGAGCAGTAACTCTCATATACCAAGAACTAGTCCGTCACCGTCTATAGAGAACGGCGGCCATGACACGTCCAACTACGTCGCATTTGTCACAAATGTTCTTTCATCTCTTTCAACTAGTGTCCCCATTGTCTTATGGGGATTAAACTCTTGTTGGGTTTACTAGTGGACTGTAACACTTCTTACGCTTTGAAATAAATTTCCAGTGAATGTTCGCTATTTATTTCATACAATAATGGGAGACGCAGCTCCGCTTGGTAACAAATTCGAGATGACAGCTATATTTCTCCAATTTTTCGTTGTGTCAAAATCTGACATAATAGACAAAAACGCAAGGGTGTTTACGGCATTGCCAGTTGGAACAAAAAGTCAAATAAAACAGAAAACTGAACAACTCTCCTTGTTAAATTTTAGTGTCCTTGGACTCCAGTGGCAATTTTGGCACTAACCTGTCTACTACCAAAGCACCCTGGTGTCACGAACATTTCAGTTTTTTAAAAACTCGAATTAATTATAAGAAGAAAAGGGTCATTATAATGACTTTAATATACGTCTTCATTATTTTCAAGAGACTATTACAAAAAAAATGCTACAAATTATGTTTGGTGAAAATAAAGGGCGAAGTTTAATTCATCCAGAGAATAACTTCGCTAAATGAACATATAAAGAGAAGTTTGCGTGACACCAGAGGGTGCTTTCGTAGTTTACTATATACGGCACTAAGTTTTTTTCTGCAAAAAGATTCCTCCACTAATATTTCAAATTAGACACAACCCACAACATGCGCAGCTTATATGCACATATGATGGAAAATACTAGCTGTATTTGGGATTTAGTGACTTGTCCAGAATGTTACTGTATTGCTAAAAAATTATTGAATTTTTCCTCAAAATTATATAACTTTACCACCACAAATGTTTTGAATCAAAACATTTGATATGGTTATATGGGTTCCATATATACTAAAATATAACCTTTCATGTAATCAGAAACAGAGTAGTCAGATGAAAATCGTGTTTTCTACGTATGAATATATTACAATATTGAATTGCGTTCCATTCGATATAATATAAAGATACTTTATGCACTAGCGGGCGGTAAAGTACAATTTACCGCCTGGTTCGCCGGGCGTAAAGTGGCACTTTACCGCCCGTGTGCGCATTATGGCCCGGCGGGCCGTAAAGTAGACAAAATTCTCATATTGTCTATACTCACACATCATTTCATGCAATTCCTAACACGAATTAGAATCATTTCAGTTCAATAGAGCAATACTCTTTCTAACATTTGTTCATAATCGTTGGCAATTTTTTCGGTGATGATCTATTTATTTGAAATAGATTCTCCAATATAGCACTCAGCTACTACAGTTTCACATTCCTCATTTTATGTTACCCTTAATTATTGTATGCATAACGTATGAAACGTGTAGACCATTGCAATTCAAGTTAGTATTTGTGATTCGCGCTATAAAACCGCTAGTGCATAAAATTTTGTATGTATCACGTGCGTAAAATGCATTTAAGGCCTTTGGCGTGTGATGATCATCCACGCCGCAGGCCATAAACGCCTACTTTACGCCCTTGATACATAAATAACTATTATCATGTTGCATGAAACATCTCTGACACATAGATATGTATTATATATGAGTACATATATATATATGTTATGATTTCTATGCTCTGACATCACTCACTGAAATATAACCTTTAAAAATAACGCCTAATCAACTTATCAAAATAATAATAATCCTCTGTACATTCTATAAATCTCTAGCAAAAATTCGATAACACTGCAAGAACGACCTGTGATTTCACTGATTTCAGTAATCCTGTCACAAGGACACAATTACACATTGAACACTATTTGTAGAGGATGTCCCGATCGACTGATTTTATGGGCCTGTCAATAACGTCAGCGCGATGCCTCTCCTAGTGGTTTTACTATAGGTGGCCACAGAACTCATACTTATAAGTATGAGTTCTGTGTAGGTGGCACGATATACAGATATACAAAAACATACGGAAGGTATCGCGGTGACGTCAGATGAGAGACTACATTGCAACATAGGGAATTGGCCATCCTCTACAAATGGTGTTCAGTGTCCTTGAACCTGTCATTCTTTGTGCTTGTTTACGTTTTGGGTTTAAGGACTTTAAGGTTTAGATCTGGGACCCTATTCTGAAACCGTGACATATTTTGTCGCAAGCGAGATATGCTCTTTGTCGAACGAAATCTGAATATAATATTGGTTTGCTGGGTTGAGATTCCGTGTTCCGTAAAATTCTATTATCAACAACTCGCCTCTTCCACGAATTCAATCATACCGTCATTTGACTTATTTGATTAAAGGCCATCATCAGTTTCATAGGTAACAGTTAAGACCCATATTAGTTAACTAATGGTTGGAATGTGAACCTTTTAACACCATTTGAAGAATTGTCATTCACCATCTACACTATTTAGTTAGTTGTCTGGAGTTTAACTGGATCCTGTAACTGGCCCTAGGAACACGGAATCCCACTCCTGACTATTCCAGGGATTTCAATGTTGGCAACAGTGCTACAAAATACCTATTTTGTCATTAAATGACTTGGCATTAGGTAAAATGAGTACTACCTACTATCAGTCAGTCCTTTAAAAGACTTTTACATCATTGTATCATTTTTCTTGAATTCTCTGATTTTTAGCATTGTTTATTTTAGTAATAATCTGTGAATTGCTGATCTGTGACTTTGACTGTTGACTTATTCAGATCACGTCGAATGTCAATTGTCAGCAGGAAGGGACAATTTTTTACATTTTAGGTTGTAGATCTTTAATTCTTTAACAAGAGTTTGAAACAGTTTTTGTGGGTAGTTTACAAATAAGAAATAAACTGTGCGCCCAAGGGTAAGTTATATCTCCCTTCATGTTTATTAATAAAAAGACATTGTTTTGATTGGATGATCGTTTTTATCAAAACTGAATATGGCGTCCCTACCTTTCTGGATACTGTAGAAATTATATATTCGTAAATTCAGTGGTTTGTTTATTTTATTTTATTATTAATTAACCATACATGTCTGTGGATACATATATCTATTATTTATTGTTTTAGATGCGACGTAAATCCAGAAAATCTGCCGGTGAAAAGGCCGCAAGCAACCCTCCCAAAACGCCTATCAGTGACAATGATGGACAGTCTTCTAAAAAAAGACTCTCGAGATTTGATAGTGAACCTGTTAATCATAATATTCAACAAAGTATTGAACAAAGCAATAACTCCGACCAAGGAAGTGAAATAATAACACAACATATAATAACTGCTTCAGATAATATTTCAAATGATAATTCAATAAATGATCGGTCAGAGGAAAACATTAAGGATTCTGAAAGTGAGCAGTATGGTGACAATGAAGAAACGGATATTAAAGGTAAGTCTAAAGGTAAAAGTAACACAAACGTTGATCTGTCTTGGAGTAGCAAGCCTGAAATTGAAAATGACAATGTTCAGGGGTCAGCCCAGTCACCCCCTAAAGACAGTGACGAAAATGTACAAAACTCCATTGAAACTGCACAAGTCAATCCTGACGAAATTCGAGAATTAAATGATGGAAACATAGTTGAGGAAAATGTGAATGAGCAAGGATCTGCTAACTTGACGGAAATAAATTTTGAAAGTGCATATGTTCAAGACACTGACGTTTTGACTGAAACACCTAATGAAGGAGGCCAAACTGGCAGTAATACCAATGAACAAACAAGTTGTGAGGAACGATCGCTGACACCAGAAATGAAAAGTGAGAAGTCAAAATCTGACATTCTCAATAGGAGCCAATCTGATGATTCTGACAGAAAGCCATCTGGGGAAAGAAAGCGCATTACTCTCAGGAGATTGCTTCCAGAGAGTACACATGACACAGAAGAGTCTCCTAAATTCAATCAAGATGAAGACGCTAAAGATAAACCTAGGAAAAAAATAATTCTCAAACGTCATACAGCTGACCAAAGCACTTTATCAGCTGTGGAAAAACCCGATGAAGATAAAATACATATTCGAGTCAGGAAGTCTTCTACAAATGAGGATAATGTAGAGAAAAAGAGAAGACTCAGCAGCCAGAAGGAAGAAAAAAGTCCTGAAATAGGTGAGATACTTTTAGTTTATCTCTACTTGTTGAGAAGTCAAGGACCAAAAATTCATTTGATGAATTACACTGTTTTAGTTAAAAATGAAAGTAAAATAATTATGATGAGCACATTAATGTAATAAAAATACCTTTATTTAAAAATAGGTACATCCTAATATACAACAAAGATAATAATATTAAACATTGATATAGAAGCAATAAAAAATATATCTACAATATTTGTCTATAAGTACTACGTACATTATTAAAATATGAAAAATACATTATGATTTGGTTGGTATCATCTTAATGGCCTCTTAAATGGTTTAGTGAATTCCTTTTGAACAGAATGAGACTGGTAGCAGACTGGTAGAAGACTGTTATAATTAATACATCATTTAAAAATTAATGTTCTAGTATTGAACAATTTTGTTGGATTATTTACAAACAAATTATTTCTTATTCTAGTATTATACTGCTGAATTTGATTATTAAAAATTGCAAATTTGAATATGAAGGTGGAAGATTATATAACATTTTTTAAATATATATCATTGTTAAATAAGTAAGCTTACTTTCTATAGATAATCATTTTAGAGTATTTAGCAAAAAAGATATGGGGGTACTCGTATTACATCTCAAAATAATCCTCATTGCGTGATTCTGTAGTTTCAGTGTCTCATTTTGTTTAATAAATCAGATGTCTACAAACGAGTAGGAAAATATTTGAAATGTGGTTGTATAAAAGTCTCATATATTATTATTCGTGACTGCATAGTTAAGTGCTTAGACACTCTTGTCTTATATAATTCCTATATATTTAATTTCAGTGACAAGCTCAATTTTGTCATTACCAATTTTTATTTCAATTTGATTTAAATCTAATTCTCTATTTAAAAGGTGTAGTAAGTAACATAGCCTCTGTTTTGTTAACATTTAGTTTTAATTTATTAGTTTTTAGTTACGTAGCAATATTGTTTAACACTTAATTAATTTTTGAATGGCTTTATTTAGATGTTTATCACTAACTGAGTCGGCATCATCAACAAAAAAAATTTCATAATCGCATTCATTACATTTGTTGATATCATTAATATAGATTAATAATAGTTATGGCCCTAGAATACTTCCATTTGCATTTGATTCAACTTGAGAAAAAATAATTATATTTCATTGTTTTTTTTTCGTTGTTTCAGAGAAACCCAGACCAATCACTAAAAAAGTGAAACTGATCAGGCACATCCCAAGTGAGAGCCAAGATGGCGATATTTCACAAAAAACTCGCAAACAGGTTTGGGGCAAAAGTGCTCTGCTAGATAATCTGTCAGCTACCATGTACAAAATTGACGTAGATACTATAAAAATTGTGTGTCCAGCTGTTGAGTTTCTCAAAGAATCTGAAGTCAAACTTGATCTGGTACCTAGAATGCGCATCAAATCTGAAAGTGAATCTGTCAAAAGGACACTTTCCGTAGAAAAATCTGAAGACGAGAAATTTGAGAGGCAGGTTTCAGAAGAAACCGTGGACGAACAAAAAACCGATTCCAACCCGAATATTATAGCTCTCAATAGGAAGATTTGCATCGTTGATGATACAGGCAGTAAACTGCGACCCCCTCCAAGTCCACCGAAAAATTCTAGGTCCGATATACTGTACATAACAAACCTGGTGAGGCCTTTCACAGTGAAACAGTTGAAGGAGCTGCTTGAAAGGACAGGGAAGATTCGGGAGGATGGATTTTGGACAGACAGAATCAAATCAAAGTGTTATGTCCACTATGAATCTGAAGAGTGAGTATGATTATAGTTTTATCCAAACCAATTCAATTGTTACAATAATTTTGTTGTTGAAGTCAATAACATTATCATTCTGAATATTTATAATTGGTTCATTCAATAATTATTTCTTGTAAGTTGCACAAAGCAATAGTTTTGTTGTATGGGATGAGAAAGAATGTTTTCATATTTTTTTTAGAGAAGCGGAGGCTACCAGAAATGCACTTCACGGTGTTTTCTGGCCTATTGGTAATGGAAAACGGCTAGTCATCGATTATGGATCAGCGGAGGAAATGGAAAAAGCGAAGAAACCGGTACCAGCAGCAGTGGCTCCTGTTGTCCCTGAAAAAATTCCAGAAAAGGAGAACAGGGTGAGTAACCTTAGAATATTATTTCTTTCCTCCAAAATGATTGTTTCTTCATTTAGCCATCACTCAAATTCGAGTTGTTTGCTGAAATATAATCTTTAATTATGCACATAAAATTTTCAAAAAAATTATAAATGGTTTCAGAAGACAGACAACTTCATTTCTGTGATTTTTGTAAATGGTTCATTTGTGTTGTTCATCAATTGCAGATCTGGCATTTTTTAATGCCTCATTTGCTTTGTCTCTTTCTGTAGTTTTATTGGATATTTCATAGACATTCCATAGAAGATTATTTTCTCTTGCAGTGTATGGTTGTATTATTGAGAGTAAGTCTACATGTCTTTCGGAATTATGAAAAATATTTGGATGTATTTCGTCTACATCAACAGTATCTAGATTCCAGTTACAAAGCATCAGTTGATCATTTATAGCTTCAATAATTAATAATAATAATAAAATTCTTTCTTACATCTGGTTTGGATACTGTGTTGGGATTGTCTTCATTTAGAGTGAAATCATTTCAGATGATGAACACAGATAGTCTCAATTCATGAAAAGGTTTGTAACAGTGGAAAGTCCATAATAATGAATTTATTCCGCACTTTATGGATGCTGTGAATGATATATCTACTTTTAAATGCATTTTATTTAGATATTGGTTATTTAAAAAATATCAGGTTTTCTTATTTCCAAATAAATACTTTCTTAAGAGGGGTTTAACCTTACAAGTGGCTGTTGGTAAAACAAGGAATGGGAGAAATAAAAATGCTCGGAGCTCACTGAATTCTTTGCCATCCGATTCTGAAAGGTAGGAACTAGACATCTCAGAGTACTTTTGAATTTTTTTTAAAAAACATCTTTGAAAAAAATTGCAGAACATTGAATATATTCACTATTTTTTATCTCAGTAGGTATTTTTTTTCGAAAAATTACTGGAGAAGATGCCTCAGTTGTACATTTATCTTTGTTGTCAAAAAAAAATTACAAGGTTTCATTCAAAATCACACCATCAAAGTGATTTTCGCTGAACCCCTGCAGTCTCCATTTTGGAGCCTTCTTATTCACTGATTCAAGCGCCCTCACGTAACTATGCACTTTTACAAAGAGACTATATACATGCTTGAATGAATTGTGTTATAAAATGACACTGAAGTTATTCAGGAAATTTTAGGAGAGGAGATGAAACCAACAGTAAATGGGTTTAAAGAATAATAATATGTCGAATTGGGTAATTATAAAAGATAAATCATGGTGAATATTATAAAACTATAACTCCTATATATTTGATTTTGCATGAGGAATATGCCAGGCATTCGATTATATCCTTGGTTTTGTATATTTTTGTCTTGGCTTGAAGTTAAAAGTTATATTTACCTATCTAAACAATGTTTTCACATTTAAAATTTTACTGAACATTTATTTACCTTCTGGAAATGGGTAAACAAGCAAAAATGATTTATTGTATGAGTGAATGAGTTCATTGTTTATTGTGTAGGAAAAATCCTAATATACAAACAATAAATTAATACACATGAGATTCAAGTAATATATAGATATTATACACAAAGAAACGACTTCTATACAAACAGTTTGAAAACCTAGCATTAAAAAGTCATCATAAATAAGCATTTAAATAATTACAGAGCATTTATCATAATATATTATTCATTTTTATATAATCATTCAGTTTGGCTTCATATATATATATATATATATGCTGAATACATATAAAACAAGGACAGATATAATTCAATATCTGTCGAGGTATTAGCCAGAGAAGTAGTTGTTTTCTGTCGGACATATGCCATACAATCTATACAAAGGTATAGTGAGTTCCTAAAGGATTGTTTTCGACTGTTTTACAGTCACTGGAACATATATATATATATATATATATATATATATATATATATAAACTTTTGCTGTCCTTTATAAAATAATTATTTCATTGAGTTACTTAAACTGCGTCTTGGCAGATGAAGATCATTGATTTGTCTTGTAACATAATTATGAGTATTGATATATAATAAATTCAATCAAATATGATAGCAGCATATCATTAATAGTTTTAAAAACAAATGTTATTGCTGCTTTGTACAACCTGTCTTGAACTGAAAACCACTGTAATGTATCTAGCATAAATAATAATAATAAACCTCTTTTCTACCTTTGACTAGCATTATTATACATTCCAAAAGTAAAGAGCGAAGTTCAGTTCAGTTTCAGGATTAATCCGTCCACTGAATTGCTCTATCACTTAACCCTATACTGGTATAACGATTGCACTTCAGAATTACCTTCCATATTACTCACCCCATTTGGTACCAAAAACTATACACGTTTTTCG
The DNA here is from genome assembly GCA_944452925.2 of Chrysolina oricalcia. Classification (NCBI taxonomy): domain Eukaryota; kingdom Metazoa; phylum Arthropoda; class Insecta; order Coleoptera; family Chrysomelidae; genus Chrysolina; species Chrysolina oricalcia. Next base: position 29,200,717 of record OX101808.2, read on the forward strand.
CAAACGGCGGTCGGCTAGACACAAAGGGTCCGATAATTCCGAAATGAGTGTCACAGAGGAGTGAGGGGGGTATTCTCACAGTGATACCTGTATTTTTCTATATTCGTGAATTAACGAATTTTCATTATCATCAAGCGAAATTATGTCGAGTTCGAATTATCGTACTGGCATTGAATACCGTAACAGACTCTTTTCAATATATACTTAGTCAAAACCCATAATATGAAAACAGTCAAATGTAAATTCCTCCTTTCAATTCTGAATCGAATGCTCGAATACGTGAATTGTTCTTTTCAACGCGATTTGTTTTACTTCAATAATAATCTACAGGGTGATCTACTTTTAAGTAAAGATAGAGACGACCGTTTTTCTTTTCTTTCAACGTTTTTTTTTTTCGCTATCGGTTAGAAATTATCATAAGGAATTCAAGTATACCAATCTAGTCGATAGGTATAATTCCAAATGAGTACGGATATTTTCGAGTTCAAAGTTTCCATACCTATATTCAAATAGTAGACTGGGAGATGGTGACAGATTTCAGGCTACGATTTTCTCGTTTATGCCTTTGAGACCAGTGAAAGATATGAAAATTCTGACCAAAATGATGAAAAATTTGAGCGGTCGCCGCGTGGCCTTTATATAAAAAATTCAATTCCGTCACTTAACCTCACCTGCAAACCTTATGTCACTTTTTTATGGGACATTCATGATGGAAACTTCCATCATTTTAATTGGCAGCAACGAGAAAATCGTCTAAAATAAAAAAAATTACAAGTTTACGCCATCATTGGTATAATTTGGCCACGTGCAACCCTTATGCCTATAATTTTTTCGCTGCTATTGTCTATCTTAACATGCCGTTGGTGTACATGGCAGCGGCGATAAAATCGTCCCAAAACACATATATTTTTTAATGAAAATCGAATTTTTTATATGAAAGCCACGCGGCGACCGCTTAAGTTTTTCATCATTTTGGTCAGAGTTTTCATATCTTTCACTGGTCTCAGAGACATAAACGAGAAAATCGTCACCTAAAATCTGTCACCATCTCTCGGTCTATAGTGTGAAGGCGCAATATTCGACACATCAAAAATCGAACCGCTTGCTTTGTTATACTCCTTTAAACCCTATGGAATGAAATAGGTATGGTGTGTTCTATGCAGAAAAACAGCATCGCCAGCAAGACGGACAACGCTACACTTCGATAAAGTCGTGCTTGGAATAGCGAATCACGTTTATTTTCGTCCGTGTTGGTGAAATATTTTTATATGATCCTGCTGGGGAGATAAAAATGAAACCCTATTTCATCTTCAAAGCATTTTCACACAAGATTCAATAAAATGGCCCTGAATACTTATCAGATAGAACCACAGAAAATTGGGAAGAACATAAACGAAATCGAAATGTAGCAGTATAAACAATAAAACGGGAAAAAGAACGAACCATTGCGCAAAATATAGGTAATCCAAATGAGACGTGGAAAACTCTGTAGGATCTCATACCAAAAAATGGAAAAAGTGGAAATTTAAATTCAAATGAAATTATAATCTCAGAGAATGTAACCATCAAAGACATTTATAAAATACCAAATGCTCTAAATAACTTCTATATTGATAGCATTAGGAATATAGTTTCAAATATAAACTCATTTAACCCTTTATAGGGCAACTTTATTTTTTAAAGAAATATTCGTTATTTTGGACAGGTTATATTGAAACATAACCAACCGAATGATTCTAGCAACTTACGATTCAAAAGTGTCAGTAGTTTTTTTTATTTAAGGTGTCACAAATACTAGCCACCAAACATCTGGCACTCTGAATATATTACTTCATTTGGTGGCTATTATGGTAGCCACATAATATAAATATATGAATACAAGCAGTTTGAAAAATGTGCACTGCAAGTTGAAAAAAAAATTATTTATATTGTAAAAAAACTAAATTCTATTTATTTCATTTATGAAAAGGTTAAAAACAACTCTGATATAATGCCACATTACAAGCTTCGCATACTAATCTTGAGCGTTTTACTTGTTTTTTTTGTACTGCATAACGCACATCGTCGATATTTTGGTCCTTGAATTGGTATGTGGGCCTCAACATTTGTAGTTCTTTGACAAGTTTCCACCAAAACTGCCCTCCCATCTACTTTCTTCAGTTTGTTTTTATTTATAACCACTGGTGTTCCTATTCGTTTTCTTCCGAAGTAATTCGAAATAAGCTCGTTTGCCAGCCGCGATCTGAACTGAAGATGAGATATCGGTTTCTTGCCCTTTGCAACCATGGAAGTTTTGTAAACAATAAAGGAATTTACAATGACTGCATCTATTAGATAAAAAAATATCTTCAACCACCAGCGACGAGATTTCCAGGAAATTGAATACCAGGCATGGAGTTGGTCAAAAAGATCTACCCCACCCATGAAGGCATTATATTCTGCTATGGAATGAGGGCATTTCACATATTCTCTCACGCCAATTCTGTTAGTTCGTAGGACTTCTTTGGAAACAGATGGATCATGAAAAGAGCTTATAATTATGACTGATTTTTTTCCCCTATCACGCCACTTCGACACAGATAAATCAGAGTCTACACTCATAGCAAAGTCACTGTCTCCTAATTTCATGGATTTTTCATCTGCCAAAAGTTCTCTATGGTAATACTTTCGATTAGAAGCAAAGGTATCTTTCTCTATGAGTTTATTCAGCAAATTGAACGTCGAAAAAAAATTGTCGAAAAAAAGACAGTAGCCTTTATTCAAATAATCTTCAGCCATTGTTAGAACAGTCCGTTCACCCAACGTCCCCTCGATGTCCTCTGAACTTTTCCCTTCATAAATTTTGAATCCTCGCTTGGTGGGCTTCATAGGCATGTACTGCTTCAGTGACGAACGTCCTTTGAAGCCCACCATGCTTTCATCGATGGAGAGTTGACGAGCCGGAGAAAACATTTCTTTGAATTTCTGGTTGAGATGAGTCACCATAGGTTTGAGTTTGTAAAGTTTATCGAAATTGGGATCACCTTTTTTTGGAGCATTTTCATTGTTGTTGATATGTAGATACCGTAAAATTGTTAAAAAACGCTTCAGAGAAATGGTATTGGCTATTCTTGGAACACGCATATTTTGGTCAGTTGACCAGTAAAGTCGAATGCTCGGCAAATTATGAAATCCCATGATTATCAAAATCAAAAATCCAAAAAAGGCTTCCATTTCTTCAAATGTAACTCCACGTTGCCGTGCGTAAATTTGTGACTCGTTTACAATCCTTTGGATGATATCTTCTGACATGAAATTCAGAAGTATCTCAGAAGGCGATTTTTCGTGTAAGTCACCATTACCTCCGAAATTTTCATTGAATGAATAATTTTCATATTTTTTTTTGGCGAGTGTGCATTTTTACCCCATTGTATACCAAACGGTTTATCAGTCAATGGTTGATCGTTGGATTCATCAGTAAAACCATTATTGTGAGAGTCCTCTATTTCACTGACACTATCTATATCAGCAGAATATATCTGGTACATTAGTCGACGTCTTAGTACAGATAATGGTATGTTTTCTGAGTCCTCAGGAATATAATCCGGATCGTTTACAGAATCATCAGAGTCAAAGTCATCAAAAACTTCCAATTCTTTATTTGACCCTGAGGCTCTACTTCTTATGACCTTTTGTGGGCGCTCTTCATGAACTAGCTGATCGTCTGCATCACTATCGCCCCCAACATCAGAATGGACGGCTTGTTCCTCCGATATGCCATCAATGAAATTGTATAACTCTTCTGCATCCATTGTTTCCAAATCAACCAAACGGTGCCGTTCCATTCTAGAAAATAAAACAAATATGTCATTGATTTTTCAGTCTGTAGGTATATACCAATAATTTCAACATTCAAACTGTTTCATTTCAGGACTAGGCACATAATGCTCTCCTCAATATATTTCTCAAAATCTCTGTTGTATTGAGAACAACTCCAAACAACACATATTACTTTCAGTCACAGTATAATAAAATTTATTTTAGGTTATATCTTGCTCCAACTAGTTCTAACTCTTATATCATCCAAGCCGTAAATTATTTTAATGATTTATGCATCATAATATGATATCTAACTCTATTTGAAATTATACCAATACTTACATCGACTAGATTGTTGAAGAATTCCTCAAAAATTAGTAAAACTTGAGAGCACAACACGTTTTACCGACATTCACTACCAAGGAACAGAGGTTTGGTGGCTAGTCAAGTTGCCACTTGTTACTAAATCCCACTTTCATTTCGCCTATGGTACATGTGGCTTGCTATGAGCACACCAAACGTTCAGAGGAAGATAGTTAAATTGTGTATGGCCGATAAAAAAGGGATCGATATTCACGTTTGTATACAAAATAAGTGGCCAGATTAGAAGCCACCAACACATAAAGGGTTAACTACCCCATCACACCCAGAACCAATTATACATTTTTCCAAAACTTTAGACTCATAACTTATGATGAACTAAAAAGCAATATTTTCAATGCCCAACAAGGGAAGCACCGATGACATAAATATGGTTTTCATAAAGAATTGCTTTGATACCATTAAAGAACCGTTGCTGAACCTCATTAATACATCACTAGAGACGAGCACATTTCCCAATGACCTGAAAATTTCAACTATCATCCCAATACCAAAAATTGCAAACCCGAACAACGCTTCTGATTTGAGGCCAGTCAATATGTTAAGCTCTATTGAAAAAATCCTTGAAAAAACAGTATATGAGCAAATAGTAAGCTTTGTGAGAAAATAAAATTGTTAACAATGTTCAGTCAGGTTTTCGAAGTAAGCATAGCTGTGAAACAGTCTTCCAATATGTTCTGGATGACTGGTAAAAAAGTCTAGGAGAAAATCAAATGACAGGTGCGGTATTTCTTGATCTTCAAAGAGCGTTCGAAACTGTAGATCGAGATAGGTTGATTAAAAAATTAAGATGTGTTGGTATCGAGGGTAAGGCACTGCAATGGCTAGCTAATTATATGGATAACAGAAAACAGAAAGTAAGGTTCAATAATCAACTCTCTGAGGATATAGAAAATGGCTATGGGGTTCCACAGGGAAGTGTTCTTGGGCCTTTATTGTTTTTGATATATATTGATGATATTGTTGAAGCAGGAAATTGTAAAATCCATTTGTTTGCTGATGACACTTTAATTTATTTCTCTACATCAGACCCTGTGATTTTAGTACAAGTTTTTAACAATTCGATATATCAAATATATCAAATAAAACTAAATTCATGCTCATTGCTAATGAAAGAAACTATAACAATTTTCTCATAAAGAACATGGACAAAATATTGGTAATGAAATAATCGAGCGGATAAAAAAATTCAAATATCTTGGTATTATAGTCGATTATAGACTAACTTTCAAAGAACATGCAAACTATTTAATAAAAACAATATATTTTAAAGTAAATTATCTATATAGATGTTCAAGATATCTCAATCAATGGACCAAAAGGATTATATACAACACTATTATACTTCCCCATTTCATTTACTGCTCAACTACTTTGTATTTACTAAATCAAAATGAAATATATAGATTTCAAAAATTGCAAAACCGATCAATGCGCTCAATTCTCATATTCTCACAAAATCTTTAAATACGAAATAATATCATAAATGATGGTTCCAATTTTTTATATCAGGAACCAGAAAAGGTGGATAACAGGCAGAGTGAGCATGAAAGGAGCGAGAGGCAGCGGCATACACCAGTCAGGGAATGGAACAAGATCAAGGAGGAGACACACAGGAGGCGTTCTAGGAGCAGGAGCAAGAGCCGAGACCACGAAAGGGTCAGGAAACACAGTCACAGGTCTTATACTCCAGAGGGTAAGTCCAAAAAACAGCAAAGTGGTCTTAGTTTTTGGATAAACAAATGACTTGTCATTTCTTTTTGACTACCTCTTTTTAATTCGAAATGTTTTTCTTCTATTTCAGTTGTTAATAAGAAGAAGCATAGGAAAACAGAAGAACCAGTACCTCAAAAGCTGATGGACGATCTCTTTTTGAAAACTAAAGCAACTCCCAGTATCTACTGGCAACCCCTTACGCCACAAGAGGTAATTATTAAATAATTGGTATCGAAAATAAAATATCAAATGTAAATATTTTCGTTAGTTTTTTATTCTTGCTCGTTGTTATTGATAAACTCATTATTCATCCTTGAGAGGAATCAATCAACGAATTGATGTTTTTTTTCAAAAAATGCCATATCCAAAGTCCACTTTTAACCAGGTTAAGAAGAGGATAAGTGTTATTTTAGATTTCATGAATAAATTTGTATTTATTTTTAATTCAATTGTTTACATGTAGTGTTAGAGAAAGGTATTGTTTAACTTTGTTCTTAAATTGCTAAACGTTTGGCAGTTGTTTAATAATAATAAATGCTTTTTATTGAATTACAAGCGGGTTATAATTCAAAAGGCAATTGACCAAGGTCCTAAATCCTTTTATTTATCAGAAAGTGCGGTATATAAACCACACTACAAAACAGGCATTGATGATGTGCACTATAAAAATAACAAGAAATTATTAGAAACGTAGATACAGAATGGGTAAAAATTTGACGCATCATAGGCGTTTGCCATGCTATTCCAACTGCAAGACAAAATGTAGTCGGTTAACACCAAATGTGTGACGTTATGCATTGGAGAGTTTCAGCGACTCAACTGAACCACTGGTCCACTGCTTCGTCTGCCGTCTGCTTCTCACCAAGCCCCACCACTCTGGGAGCAACCGCACGAAATAACACTAATAACGTGTCAGCACGGCCAGCACGCCACTAAGACGTAGTTAGGGAAGGGGTAAACAATGTCCAGTGGTTCAGTTGGAGTTGACTAGTCGAGTCGCAGAATCGCACCCGCGCTATAATTATGTGCTGGTCGACAAAGGAGACTAAAGTTAAATTTTAGTCTCCTTGCTGGTCGACTGCATTCTGTCTCGCACTTGGAATAGCATTGGAAACGCCTATGATGCGTCAAATTTTTACCCGTTCTGTATAGCAATAGGTAATTGCACTGGACTGTTTGGAGCTTCAGGTGTAACGAATACAATCAAGGGTATTAGCAGGCCCGTAGAAAGAAATTTCGTGCCCAGGTTGGGCTTAAGTTCAAGGGCCCCCAACATACAGGGTGATTTATAACCACTTACGGAAAATAAAATGGTGTGCTAGTCTATTATTTAGTAACAAGCCTGTAAAATTTTATCGACATTGGTGGTGAAAAATTTGATTAGCTGGAAATCTGTTATGATTTTTCGGCATCAGCCAATTCTGATGGATTTTTTTGGCGGTAATGCGCTGTTGCCAAGTTAGTCACTTCGAATTACTGAAAATCTGATGAGGTGGATCAAAGTGGGCAGTATCCTATTCAATAAGGTAAATCTTGCTGCACCATTCGGATTTTGCGGAAATGCGCAGTTATTGACCAAGTTATTGACGAGAAAAATCATTTAGAGATTCTTTGCAGAAATCATTATTAATCTTTAGCCGAAATATTGGTTGGAGTATATTAATATAAATCTTTAGGCGATTCTGATAGTACTATTTTTGTTTTGCAGAAATGCGCTGTTGCCTAGTTGATCGGTCACTTCGGATCACTGGAAATATGGAGATGGATCGAAATTGGCAATATCCTATTCAATCAAGTGAATCTTCCTATGATATTTTAACTTTGGGGAAATGCTCTATTGCCAAGTTATAGCTATAGGAAATATTTCATAAAATTTTTATGGGTATTTTGGTTGGGGAATATTAATATAAATCTTCACACGATTGTAATAACGCGAGCGAAGCGAGCGCGCTAGGTCGACATTTCGGAAATCGGCGAAGACAGTGTGCGCATTATTGGTATGCTCATTTGTGACTGAAAATCCAGAACGTGAACATTTTAACGTTGTTTTACATCATTTACATATTTCAAGAATTTCTGCCGTTCATAACTTGAACTTAAAGTAAGACTGACTAAAAAATAGATATAATTTTTTTTGACCACGTGCTATTTCGAAAATCCATGAAATAAAATTAAAATTCCTACATTTTTATTCATAACATGAATATTAACTAACTCTTGATGACCGTTACAAATTTTGCAAGTCTGTGCTTGTCAGCTAATAATAATAATTTTATTATTCCCAAAAAATATATGCTGCTTATATTAGGAAAATATTAAAATCGTAAATAGACGAACAAACAAAAAAAAGTAGTAATATAATAAATTATCAAACCAGATTAATTTTTTTCAATATTGTTTCTATTTATACTTGAAATTTAGAGAACATTTCATATTTTTCATTGTGCTTGGTACTCTATTAATGAGTATATCATCATTATTTTCTTCCAATTTCAGTCCTGATTCTATCAGTCTGCAGTTCATGAACATTTATAAAGTCAATCTAAATTCAATATTCAACAGTACAAGTTTCATCTATTGGGATAACGTGTGCAATACAGTACAAGTCATGCAATACTGTTTTTCCCACCAGAATCTTTTCGTTTTACAGGTGCACTAAACCAAGCATATTCGATAAATCAGGTTTGATTCATACTGGTTATACCATATTGCAGACTACATCACCAAACATGGGAATTTGCCTTAAACTGATTTTCACTCACTATAGATCTATTTTGATATTTTTCAACCAAAATTACCATAAAACCTTTTTAAATGACTTCTAGCGCAAGTTAGCAATAGTGCATTTTCGCAAAATTCTACAATTATAGCGAATTTGAAGTGACCAACTTAGGAACGATGTATATCCGCAAAATAAATCTAGTACCATTAGAACTGGCTGAGGGCCCACAATTACTACGTTCAATTTTTTTTTCCATATCAGCATTTTCCCAAATTAAAATGGTACCATTAGAATTGGCTGAGGCGCCACAATGGCCATTTCCAGTATCTTGAAATATGCACTTTTTTCACATGACCTAATGGAGGGCAGTTTATAAAATAGTCATAACCATGTATCCACCCTAAATTTTGAAAAACTGATTTATTATTCAATACTGAAAACGTGATTTCCATGTGTATTAATTCAAACACTCCTCAGCTGTGACGTCAGTGTCTTCTTGTAATATGATTGGTTGAAATCAGAATCACTCGCGCACTGACGTTCCCCGGCTTCCCGTCTCTTCTTCTGCGTCTGATCGTTTCAATTCGGTAGTTTGGCGTTTTCAATAATTTTCAAATGGATAAATTCATTAAATAAAATATCGAAAACTGGATACGAGTTACGTGAGAATGTAATATTTCAAAATAAATTTTTTCTGAAAATTACTGGAAATGCTCGTTGCGACCTTTAATTGTTTTTCCACGTATTTTCATTAACGGATGGTTGAAAAAGCATTGATACAAATGGTTGAATGTAATCTGTGCTCAAAACAACATTGTGTTCACGTTCATAAAAAGTTCATTCGACACCAACATTATTTACTTTTACTTTGTGCTGTGCAGACTGTACAACATTATGCTCTGCAAAAATAATAAATTTTTGCAATTTCCTATTGATTTGATGAAGAAGGAAGAACTGATTCTGGCTGTCCACATCCAGGAACGGCGCTTTCCTACACTTACAAAAGGTAATTTTTGTTGTCCAAATTTTACTCCGTTTTCCACTTGTTTTGGTGGGGAGAGCACACTGTATAATTTTCCGTAATTGGTCGTAGTTCATCCTGAAGCTTTAATGATAATATTTTTTATTATATGGTATATTTCGTGACATATGGAAAAGGTTTCTAAATGTTTCTAGAACAATTGAATATGCTTCCATCAAATATCAGGTTCGTACCCAGGTGACGTCCTAATTTGGTCAAATAATTGACCAACTGTCGTCAGAAAGCGACGTCTCAGAGACTCTGAAAAGACGTCAAAATGTCACAGCCATAGGACGTCATTCTGACGTCTGAAAAGGAGACTACAATTGACGTAATTTTGAAGACCTACAAGACCATTAATAGACGTCAGTCAAATGATCAATAAATGACGTCTTATGAAGGACTTCCACAGTCCCTAGTTTTCATGTGGAAATTGATAGTTTTAGGGGAGTAGAATAAAATAAACTGAAATACAATATTACATTTAATAAATTTAAAATATAAAACATATTACAGGATGTTGTAGTAAAATTACATTCAATATCAATTAACAGTGCATGAAATATGATAGATCTTAGAAAATAGTTTATTTTTGTAAAATAATAATCAGCAAATTGTATCCTCTTCTTATAGGAATTTGGGTTTCATAATATCACAAAGACTTCATTACTTCAGCAATCTTGGGTGCTCCTACTTTATACCTAAATCGCAGTTTTTCGGTGTTCTTTTGTTCATGAATACTAATCTGTTCCTCACAAACATCGACTGATTCAGCCTCTACATCCTTGATGATATGTTTATCGAAACTCCTTTGGTTTTTCAATGGCGGCCACAACACTTCCCGTTTTCTTAGCTCTAGCCCTTTTGTATTTCTTGTAGAAGTTTACCAGTACATAGGACATTATTTGTTGATTGATCCGAGAGAGTAACAGCAAAAAACACAAATATGTTAGCACCAAACCACCAAACAAATCAACACAGCAGCAAACCAGAAAAAATATTTTAGCTTTATGCTAAAGGCAATGACATTTGACGAAGTAAGACAATCCAAAAGCAGCAACCCGTACCACAGATTACATGTGTATGCAATCTGTGCCCGTGTCCCGTACTGTACCGCTGACGGCGCTGACGACCGACCGAAAACCCACGCTGCCGCGACAGAGTTGCCAGGTCAACGAAACCATCATTTTATTCCACCAAATTATTTTAGGATTATCAATAACTTTTTAAGACTTGGCCCATTGACAACCTGTTTGTAATGAGAATTTAATTGATAGAATTGAACAAAAGATACTTGACTACCATCTAGTGAAAAAACTTTAATAAGACGTCATTAGGACGTCATTTCACTAACCTGTGTTACCCGGGCAGCAGTATTTTATAGAATTTTTTATCTATTCGTACATACTTGGAAAAAACGTTGTAATCTGAACAAATACAAACAAATTGCTTTGTTTCAGATTATGACAAAGCAACAGCAAAGGATGGTACGCATGGAACAGCATAAAAGAAGAATAGAAGAAACGCGAGGGCGTTTAAGAGATGTCAGACGGGCACCGTTCAGGAGACGCTGACATTTTCCTAAGTTTTTTTAGATTTTCAGGGCTTGATTTACGTTTTGTTGTGGTTGGAGAATGCGTGGCTATGTGTATTATTTTCAATCTTACCTCTTCCCACATATATTTTTTAGGTTGAGTTTCAGAGGGTATTTAGTTTTTTTCTCTCTCTCTCTCTCTTGAGTGAATGGTTATGAATGGCGATCGAATGCTTCCAGTAATCCTGATTGTTATAGGATACCAGGTATCTCCAGCAGATCGACGAGGACCCATCTGTGGAGTGTTCTTCATGGAGCACATGATAATAGTGGTTTGTTTTTTTATATTGCGACAAATTGCTAGAGACAGAAGCGATAGTGTACATTTGCGGTAATTCGTTTCGAACTTACCTGAAAACAAGTTGAATATTTGTAAAGTGGAATAGAACTTTGAGTAATAAATCTTTATCAAATACGCCAGATGGTTTTTGTTTCGCCTTATTTGTAAAGTGAAATAGAACTTTGAGTAATAAATCTTTATGTAATATGCCAGATTGTTTTTGTTTCACCTTCTTGTTTGATTGAGAAAGAGATAGCTGCTGTCTTTTCTTGAAATTTTAATTCAAATAAATACATTCATCGGTAAAAATCTATAAATCAATTGAAAATGTACTTATAATTTTATTTATTCACATTGTCATTCTAAGAGTATGGGTATTTACTTTAGTACTAGCAGAAACGGGAACACCCAATGCATCATATTGTATAGTATAGAAATCAAAACACAGAAAAATACTCCATCATACCGTCAAAAGGCAGAAATCGCAATTGATCATGTCATATCTTTCAATGTTTGGTATTACCATCAGCAATACTGCCAAAAGTACCTCTCAAAAACTTGGTTTTCAGTTTCGTGTCCAGAGATATTTCACTTACCGTCAATTGATCATGATTTATAAGTCACAGAGACCCGACCTGTCCTGGAATACTGTTCCCATATACAAGGTCGCTAATCTAATATGTATGAAAACGGTCTATCTCCTAGAGTAAGATAGCTTGCGAAAAGTGTTAAGACAAAAAGTTTTATGGTTTTTTTTAAATCTATTACAATACAAAATCAAGTATATATGATCAGATACGACGAAACAAAGTTGCTTTTCTTTAATGGAACACTGTATGTTATTCCATATTTCAATTCTTCTCAAAATTCAAAACAAACTTGATATAGGAGATCATATTCTAAGTTTAACGGTTTTCGAGATATCGAATTTTGAATATTATTTTATAAATTATACAAAAATATTTGTGTTTGTTGCTGCCTTGTCAAAAATACATTAGGTGAGAATAATTTTCGCGCAAAAATGGCCCGTTTAAGTGAAATCGACCATATTGAAATATTAATGATCATAGGATATGGTGACAGAAGACGAATTGACCAAGTAGTGGAATTTTTAAGGAATTATTTCCTGATCGGGAATTTCTTTCTAAATCAACCGTTTTAAAAACATTGCAGTGCTTTTTATGAAACTGGAGGTGTCGAAGATCGATCAAAAAGTGGAAGACCAGTAAGCGTTACAAATGAACAAAATTCTTGGAATGTCATGCTAGATTTGGTGGAAAATTCAATAAATTCGACGCAACAGATCATAACATGAGTTAATATTTCATTAAATAAGTTTGCAAACTGCAAAAATTCCATCCATATAAAATTAATTTCTTACAAGAATTGAGTGAAGATGATTTTGATCGTAGAATCGAGTTATGTGAAGTTATTACGGATGAATTAAACGAAAATGTCAACTTTGTCAATCACAAATTGTTTTCTGACCTACATTTTATTTAAACGGGCACGTAAACCCACACAACTGTAGGTATTGGTCAGACCAAACTCCACATTGGATGAAGTTCACACTCAACGACCACAAAAAGTAAATGTTTGGTGTTGCATTATTGGTGGACACATATTTATAAACGGAAATTTGACCTCTGAACGACATTTATTATTTTGCAAGAGCGTATTATTCCAGGGCAATAACAAACCCAATTTGCCGGCAGAACAAATATGGTTACAACAAGATAGGTCTCCACATTTTGGACGTGTGTAGATGAAACTTTTCCTGATAAATGGAGAGGACGCAGGGGGGCACTTGAATGGCCAGCTAGGTCTCCCGATATGACCCCACTTGATGTTTTTCTGTGAGGACATATAAAAAAGTAGTCTACAAAAATAAGCCGCAAAATATCGAAGAGTTGTAAGATAGGATAAGGCATGAAATTTCCACCATTTCTCCAAACATTTTAGATTCACTAGAAAATGTTGTTCGGCGAGTTCATTACTGTCAGGAGGTAAATGGCATAACTATTGTCTGGCAAAACTATTGTTTTCATGAAATTTTTAATAACCAGCATATTCTTCTGAAAATACATTTTTATCAACCCTGAACAATCATCCTTTTTCTGTAAAAAAATAATAATTAAAATTTATGAAATCCACATACTCCACCTTGTGTAATTTTCATAATAAATATCCATCATTTCTGGCTTTCTCTTTAATTATTTTGAGAGTAGTAAAAAGTTATTTTCAAAATTGGATATTTCGAAAACGGTTAAATTTAGGATATGATGTGCTATATCAATATTGTTTAGAATTTCGAGCAGAATTGAAATATGGTATTCCAGTAAAGAATAAGCAACTTTGTTTCGTCATGACATTTTGACTGATCCTGAATAATTAATTTTTTTTTATTGTAATAGATTTTGAAAACCCCTAAAAATTATGTGCAGCCCCTAAACCGCAAAGAGCCATTCTTGTAACATGTAAAGAATGAAATTATCTACCTCAGGCTCGATTCTGGAACCATTCATATGTTGGTACATGCATGTTGTTGACGTTCCTGGGGATTGAGGGTTATAAGTAACTCTTCCAGGTATTATCAATACCTAAACTTTGTGTTTTTCTTTTAGTTCATCAGTTCAGAAAAAAGACAAACGCATTTGATGGTAGTTATATTTAATAATGGAATGGGTCAAGAATATTTAACAATTACAAAAACAATAAATAATTTGCTTCTATAAATCACACTTTGAACAAAAATGCTTATCAAGGATTGAAATTTTTGCAAGTTTTAATAAGTTCATTTACTAGATAAGCATAACATTAAAACGGATGAATTTTACTTTCAAAGTAATTCTAAGGCTTTGTGACATTCCAATTTTTTTATAAATAAAGTAAATTTGGCCCAGCTGAAACATATGAATTGATCTGATGAAATTTATTTCAAGATATAACTACTACCCTGCTAGTACCCTGGCAAATAAAACGGATGAACGTTGGACTACTTTGATAACACAAAGAAGGAATTTTTAGATGACGATATTTTCAAAAGAAATAATCTGTTGTCTATTATGCAGTCTCTTATCCTGTTCTGCTCTAAACATTCTATAATTTCTTCAATTGAATCAATTCCACATCCTTGACAAAAACAAAATTTGTTCCATTCAACTCACAAAATTGGTCCTTATTTTATCTGAGAGGATTTAGATTGTAAGTACCTCGACTAACATTTAATTAAGTTTTCATTGACAATCTTTTAATCATGATATAAATAATCAACAGAAATGAATATACATAACATTAAATGTTACATGAAATTTCTTTCATTTTTGAATTAAGCGTGCACTAATAATTTGCTAAGGAATCTAAAATATATATTGGGATATCTAATAACCATAGGCATCGATTTTTCATAAATTGACATATTCAGGCAAAATATACACATTCTTCTGTAGTGAAATTACTAAATTTGCTGTTACATTTGTACAAAGACAGATTACATCAGTAATTTATTTACACACTAGAAATTTAATGTATTCCGGGTAACAACGAAATCATTGGCCAGAACGTCAATCGGTTATTTTTTTAAGTTAGACTTTTGACATTTAGATCGAAGATATAGTTTCTTGGAACCCATATTTTCACGAAAAAACTATTGAATATCACCATTAGATAGAGCGAAAAATTCCCCTTTTAATGACATATCACAAGTAGTGACGACATCGATTGAATTTTCGTCAAGCAACCTGAAAAAAATAAACAAAGCACTTTTTTTCTGAAACATACAAAAATTTAGAAACACCGCCAATGAGGATTCCTTTTAGTAATTTTTTCGAATTACATTCTTTCTCTTGAATTTTCTCCGTTCCAAATGTCAAAAGTTCAATTTTAAAAACAACTGAATGACGCTCAGTAATTTCGTTATCACCTAGTATAAAACAATCATAATTATACAAATAAATGGATCTCAAAACAACTAATTCTGAAAATTTATTTCGTTTTACATGAAATAAATTTTCCTTGGTAGGTGCATTATTATTAATGTCCAATTAGATAAAAAAGGCAATTTTTGAAAAATTCTTGAAAAATTGAAAATGGAAAAATCAATAATCATCAGCATGCATCATCTAAATTGAAATTTTCATAAAATGATTACAAAAAATCACCACCTGTGCCTAAACTAAATATGTACTAAGCATTCAAAGACTATAAAAGCTACATAAATTATGAACATTTGCTATATTAACAATAATATTTTCCGAACCAAGTATTTGGTATTCAAAATTAGGATGAAACACTCACATTTTTTAAATAAATTAGAAACAGAAAATCAAATTCATCTATTGAAATCATAATAATCAAATAAATAAAGTCAATTAGGAAAGTTGTAGTTCATTTTGCTGCTGGCAATGATAAAATTTAAAAAAAACTCAAATTCCAAATTGCTTTTCACTCCTAAATGATAATTCTGATGATTATGAAATGAAAATATTAGTTATAAAGTATTGCTTCATTCCATTCAGGATCTGCAATAAATCAATAAATAATAAAAATTGTCGAAGTTATAGTAGGCACTTCGTCCTATGTATGAGGCAGATGAGGTACGATATTTCAATAAAAAATGTGAGAAATCAGTTTCATCTCAGTTTGAATCGGATCATTCTATATAAAAACTTTGGCAGAACTAATTCATTAACTAACAGAGAGTCTATTCTACTACGAGTATGAAAAATTCAAGATGAACTTCGACAGGGATTCTAGTGAAAAATAGATTCCTAACTAATTGTTTTCTCTATTCTCACAAGCGGGTAGTTCGATTGTAGCAGCTAGAAAAATAAACTTGGTTTACTTCAGTCATCAATACCAACAAAACTATCTAATTCTTCTATTTTAACTACCTACCAGGTAAGCCACTCAAGACTATCCATCAGTCTCATTAAATATAGCTTCCAGAAAAACGTTTTTACTGAAAATCATCGATGTTTTTTTGTAGAGGACATCGTTTAACTTGAAGGTATTACATACTTCAACCCCCTAATCTCAAGATCAACCCCTTCTATAATCTCAAATCAGAATAGAAGTTGTGCCATACCTACATTCCACTCATACACCAATCGATAGAGCATGAAATGAGTGATTTTTTTTACAAAAATACTAGTAGGAAAGTAACTGCGCCATCACATAGAGACAATCCGTAGTTATATTCTGTTACGTTTTGGACTCACAAAACTGTCATTTATTATAAACATTTAGATACAAAAAACGTGTTTTTTAGTGTGTTGCTTATAAATTTAAAACTAATACAGTAATCTGGATGCTCCAATGAGAAAATTGTAGAGAATTGAAATACAAACAAAATGGGGTATTTGACGACCCGATCAGAAGTAATGGGAAAAAACTGAAAAAAATGAGATTTTTTTCAATTCATAACTTTTTTTTTGTGTAATTGATGACTTGTTTATTTTGTTTAATGAAACGAAAGAAACACTCTTATTTTGTCTTATTTACACTAGTTTTTTACTTTAACGACCGGTTGCGGGTTTTAATAATAATAATAATAATAATAATAATTTATTGCTTCTAAAACAAGTTTACAGCAAGAAGTTTGTGGGGTTAACAAATAAAAGGAAAATGATAATAATGTATGTGAGTTTTACAATGATAAAAAGACAAAGAAATCAAAATGTTACAGTTTGAATTATGATAATAGTGATACTAATAGTTACTCGCTTAAGATATATGATCTTAATCTGAGAATATTCGAAATATATTCTGATATTTTCTTGGCATCAGTTAATGAAATATTTTGTAAAGCAGCCATCAACGTTTCCAAACTATGTTTCATTACTGTATAGATAGGACAGTCAAAAATAATATGAAAAAGTGTGTTTCCTTTTCGTTCATATTGCAAACTGGGCATGTTAGTTCAGGATTAATAGAGTAGGAGATTCCATACAGAGTAAATTTGATTTTGAAATGATTATCAAGTATAAAACTAACTAATACAATT
This sequence comes from Chrysolina oricalcia, assembly GCA_944452925.2. Lineage (NCBI taxonomy): Eukaryota > Metazoa > Arthropoda > Insecta > Coleoptera > Chrysomelidae > Chrysolina > Chrysolina oricalcia. The sequence continues at coordinate 29,218,233 of OX101808.2, forward strand.
GAACTCTAAAACCTAGTTATACCGGTAAACCTTGTACAATATTGAAACTGGTGATAGACCAGGTCATGACTGTTCAGAATATCGGAATTTCACCTTAGTAAAAATCTCACCGTTTTCGAGATAATGAGCATTTTTCAAATTTCTGGAAAATTACTACCTCATCTTGGATTCTTTAGTGCCATGTCTACAAATTGGGACCAATTCAAATATCTTTGCTGCTCAAGATTACTGATGAGTGATGCTTTCAGACGTACAAAACAGTTTTTCAGAAAACGATACAATTTTTCAAGAAATGAGGGTAAAATGCCAGATTTGGGTTTCACCAATTTTTTTAACAACAGTTTGACATCATTGTTTTAAAAAAAAACATAACCAAGTGGAAGTGGATATTCATTACAAAAGAATGCCCAATTTGTCCAGACTCTACCATGGTATAAAATATACGATAATTATTTTTGGAAGGAGTAGAATTTCGATTATATTAGAGTGCGATGTTATTCTGAGCTAAAATCAACTCCATTAGACTTTGTCAGTAATGTCTTATATTTTTATCCTATCAAGATGAAATGATTAAATAAATATGAGTAATAACGAATCAACTACTTGGAAGTATTCAATGAGATGAAAAGAAGTAAATATTAATTCAACGTTTTTTTTAAAGCAACATTCACCATAAACCACAATAATGATTATTCAACATCGCACTGAATAGTATTACAAAAATGTTATTTTCCATCCACTCGTACGCAGAGACGACATCTTTTCAAGAAGAACCTTTTCAAATGCGTTATAGGTTATAGCCCCCATATCAGCGATTCTCTGAGCGGCATTGTGCAATCGGATGTGGTTCTGCATAAAGCACTGCTGCAGCAGTAGCACTACCACCACATTCACCATAAATGTAGTTCATATGCGCATATTCTTGGAGAGTATAACGTGTGTATGGCATGACAAAGAAATAAATACCACTGAATGAAACAAGCGGATTAATTTAAAAAAACTACGACAGAAGTCACAAGTTGTTCAAACATAATGTGACATACTGCAACCTACTAGATTTTTTCTATTCTATTTACAGAAAATCCGTTCATGCACAATGCTGTATTTTATTTTTCCATAAGGAAAATATTGCTCCTTCGGACACAACACAGGAGTTAGACAAGTTTTCAATTTTCTACAAGGATTCACCTCCTAAAAAATTTTGCACATATTTGGTTACACCCTGTATATCTGTCGGTCTCTGAAACTTCGTCGGAATCTGGATGTTGGACAATTGCGACATTTATCACAAGAATTGGTATTAAACGGTGCCATGTCGGATAATCGACATTTCATTTCGATAATTTTATTAGGCTTAATTACATAAAGAGTTAATTTTAATGGCATACTATTTAATGCTACCAAGCATTCTATTCTTTATTATTAATAATCGTTTCCACATTTTATCCTGATAAAATAATTTTTGTGCGAAAGTATAAAAGTTGATGGAAGCCTATAATACAACCGCCTAATTCAATGAAAATCACTTCCTCCAAAAATAATTATAGTTTGTTTTATACCATGGTAGACATGACATGACTCTGGACAAAATGAGCATTCTTTTGAAATGAATGTCCACTTCCAATTGGTTGTGTTTCTTTAATACAATAATGTCAACCTTTTTTTTTTTAAATGTTGGTAACTCAAATCTGTCATTTTACCCTCATTTCTTGAATTTTTTTTTCACTTTCTGAAAAACGTCTGTACGTCTAAAAGCATCACTCATCAGTAATCTTCTGCAGCGAATATATTTGAATTCGTCTCAATTTGTATACATGGCACTCAAAAATCCAAGGTTAGATAGCGATTTTCCAGAAATTCCTAAAATGCCCATTATCTCGAAAACGGTGACATTTTTACTAAGGTGAAATTCCGATATTCTGAACAGACATGACCTGGTCTATCACCAGTTTCAATATTGTACAAGGTTTACGGGACACCCTGTATATGGAGTTTGCAGGTAAACTGGATGGAGAGGTAATTAAATTAAATTAAATGAACAGGGGTGAAACGATATAAATTCAATAGTTATGGTTATGGAAATTACCTGGGTTGTCAAAATTATAAATTCAAAAGTGGAGACCTACATAAATCGAGTTGCTCGTTGAGGTTTCTATATTTCGGGGTTTAAATTGATTTATTAATTTTCATGGCTTCCAACAGATTCATTTTCTTCCCTTTATTACATGTGTGTAGGAATTTGAGATTATCTTTGCTTATCTTGTGTTTGGATTCTTGCAGATGTTCGTACTTGGGTTGATTTTTTGCCGAAACAGACGTGTTCACGGAGCCTTGTCAAAATTTCTACCGGTTTGGCCTGTATATACTGCGGAGCATTCCCTGCATTCTAATCTATAAATCTATATATCCCTGATTTTTCTTTTTTTCATTCTGTCTCGTTTAGGTTTTGCATTGAACAGAAGTCTGCCTAAATTATTATTACTTATGAAAGCTGTTATTATTTTCAATTTATAAAAATTATTTTGAATGTTTTCTGAAAATTTACCTGAGTAATAAATGCTACCGTATTTACGTGTATTGTGTTTTTCGGATATTTGGGTATAGTTCACTCATAACCTTTTTAGTTTTAACTGATATTAAATTATCTATGAAAGAAAATGGTACTTGATTGTTTACCGCAATTTGTTTAATGATGTTTAGTTCATCCTGGAAATTCTTATCAGGTAAAGGGATTGAGTTTTTATACTTTGATAATGGGATAAAACCCGAAACCGGTCGTGAAAATAAAAAACTAGTGGAAATAAGACAAAAGTGTTTCTTTCGTTTCATTAAAGAATTCATAACTTCCCCATATTTCAAGTTATAGGGTTGGCCCTTCTCATGAAAATATTGAAACATGTGTACTTACTTTTGGCACAAAATTGCAGTTTGAATTTGAAAAAGTCTTTTAATGAACGGGTTACGTAATAATACGATTCTCTTCATCTCCCGTAATTCGATTCTCTTCATCTCCCGGTCTCTCCTACTACTCGACCGCTTACGCGGGCTCGGCCATCTTCAGTTTGTTTGCAAGCATTTTTCACCCGTTTCAAAATGAGAATATAGTTTTGTGGTACTATAGGTACTTCTACTTTCAAAATCTGCTTGAGAAATCGAAATCGGACAATCACACTATAGTGCGAAAAAATCAAATTTAAATTGTTCAAGAAGTAATGGACTGTCAGCGTCTGTTTTGGGCACATATAAAGTACACATGATTCAATATTTTCATGAGAAGGGCCATCCCTACAACTTGAAAAATGGCGGAGTTACAAATTTTCAAAATATCGGTTTTTCCAGTTTTTCTCAGATACTAATGATCCGATCGGGTCGTAAAAAATAAATCCTATTTTATTCGGAGCAGCCAGATTGTTGTATTAGTTTTCATTATATAAGCAAAAAACGAAAAAAATGCGTTTTTGTGATGGCACAGTCGGTTACCTACCAGTATTTTTGTCACGAAAAAACCCTCTATTGATTGGTCTATTAGCACATGACATCTACTGTATGTCCAGTGGATTTAAAATAAAGCAACTTTTCTGAATGTTATTGCGGGTTGGTAGTCTTAAACCAGCAAGCACTCAACATAACTGCGATGTTCTATTTTGATAACAAAGAAATATTCATTTGTAATGTAACTTTTATATCACTTACACGTGTAACTGGAGTACGTTGAATGTCACAGGTAGGTATTTTATTTTTTACATTTGTTTGTAATATACCTGTGACATACAGAACTTGTATAAACCTTATGTTTCGTTAAACATTCTGACCTGATGTACCCACAATGTTTTTTTGTGAAGAACAGAAACAAAAAATGTCCTATTAATAATTTTTTAAAAGACAATTATGCGCCTTTTTTATGTTTGATGCACAATTATGTTACTTGGAAGTTTCCAAGAGATTAGCCCCAAATACAAAGTGGAAAACGAATTTGAGCGTAGCTTCAATATCTTCCAACTTCCTCCACACAAAAGACGCTGGGCTAAGTTCAAAGTTGATACTTGTAATAAATAGTTGTAATATCTACAAGCCATATTTTTGGGGGAGTAAAACTAGCAATTAGTACTAGTGGCAGAACAGATAAGGTGGGAAGTGAAAGTGAATTACAAGTATTGTTTTAATAACGGTATGTATAAACTAATAATTAAACATTTGTTCCATAGAAAAAATGCAATGTTAAATATCAAATTGTGAGAGGTTCACAGGGTGAATTATTATTATCAAAAATATCAGAATTACCAAACACATTACACGATGTACTCGAGACTGGATAATACAGTACTCGTTGAAAAAACCCACCAGATGAGTTCCAAAATTAAACTTCAATTATCACAATAAACAACTTCGATGACGAATTTCATCATAACTTAAAATGGCAGTAATGCCTTTGACACAAAATCAGAAGGCTGTGCTTATTAAGAATGCATAATTTCCACTTCAAATAACAGAACTAAGGCAAGATTAAAAAAATGTGCTATCACGTGTAATCTATGATTGAATCATATTTCAAAGAAATATCGTGTTGAACAATTATGGTGTAGAATTACCATCCGACGCTAAGGACTTTATTCAGTAAATACACAACGAAAGGTTGAAATTACCCAAGGAGGGCAAGGCGAATAATGGGAGAATGAGAAAGTTTGAGATACCTATTCCCGCTAATATATTGATGGCAGGTTGAAGTTGAAGGATCATTTACCATACGTATGAAACAAAAACACGTTTATAAAATAAATGATTATATTATACAGTGCGGCTTTTTTTAGTCCCTCCCTGTTAACTTTTGAACGGTTTGACGTACAAACATGAATAAAAAGCTATTTGGAGGGTTTCACCGATACTACTTTTTGAATAAAAAAATATGGTGATTGCTCGACAGGGGGCGCGGGGGGGCACATCAATTCAAAATTTTTAAATGGCATGGGGGGTCGGGTGTCACATCGTTGAAAAGAGAATTCAATTCTCTTTACAACCATCTATTTTTTTTTTAATTTCATTAATATTTTTTTTGCAATTCAAATTCGAAATATCAAATATAAATGCGGATCTGAAAACTAGTCATACCTTGATAAATTTGAACGGTTTGTTGTGGAATAATGAAACCAAAAACATTGCGAAGGGTATTATCGATACTACTTTTTGAGAGAAGAAATATTGCAATTACACTACAGATGGCGCTGGAGGCACACCAACTAGAAAATTTCTATAGGCATAAAAATCGAAATTGGGAAAAATTCCTCAACTAAATTCAAAAATATTTAGATGGTTGTGAAGAGAATTGAATTCTCTTTTCAACGATGTGACACTCGACCCCCCATGCCATTCACCATATTTTTTGTTTAAAAAAGTAGTATTAGTGAAACCCTCCAAACGATTTTTTTTTTTTTTCATGTTTGTACGTCGAACCGTTCAAAAGTTAACAGGGGGGGACTAAAAAAAGCCGCACTGTATATGTAAATATGTAAAACGAAAAAATATCGAAAGTAAATATATACCTATATTTCATAAGAGTATACAAAAGAAGTGTGATCTGTGGGTGTACTGAAGTTTATATATAGAAAAAAAAGAATGAATTGTGTATTAGAGGTATTATTTGACGATTCAAATGTTTCTATCCCATCGTTTATGTATTTTTGCTTGAATTAATTGATGTAGTTACGAATTATCAATCTAATGAGACCCTAAGAGAAATGTTTCATGTGAGATCAATTTTTCAATAATAGTCAGGAAATGACAAAAATGTTCCAATTCATACCAAACAATAGGGACCTAGTGGATGACTTTTGAAAGTATCCATATAAAAGGTTCATAAATATTTTGAATCTTCCTTAAGATGATTGAAAAAATGTTTGACCATAAATCCTTTGAATAATTACTATATTTTTGACATTATAAAAGACTTCCAAAATTTTCCTTTTCTCCTAGAAAACTGAATCTGACGTTTTCTCTCGCTCGATAAGCTTTAGAAAGTAAACGTCAGAACAAAAATTAAAAACCAAATCAAAATTATAGAAGTAGACAAACCTCTCCAACAGTCTCCTCTTCAGATCCGGAGGATACGTAACATAAATATATTCGTTTTCTTTGTCGGGTGCTAAGTAGTAATCTTCGCTGTATATCTGATTACCATCGGCTCCAGAGAGGTCATGGCGCAGCGCATGCGCGGGGGAGGGCGTGGAACGGTCCGTTATGCTCGTACTAGTCACGCTACCATCATCCGTACTGAAAAAATTTTTACTTCTAGGGATTAGAATTTGTTTTTACTCATGATAATAATTCGCAATTTGAAACAAAATTATGTACGCTTTGGTGAGTCATATGATAACATTGCGGTGTCATCAGCGAAGGCATATATTGGTGTATGATTTACAGCTGCACATCTGAAAATTATAAAGAAGAATGGCCCGGAACGGATCCTTGTGGTTTCCGTAAATCAATTTTGTTTTATTGATATCACCCCTTCTCATATACTACTAATCACCGCGATCTGCTGACGATTATCTAAGTGGTACGCAGTCCCTTCATGATCAATCCTCCAACTGCAATTTTCAGTTTATTAAATTCAGTTTATTAAAGGCAGTTCTACAGAATTCAAAAGCGGGGCACTACTGAATTTTGTTTTTGTTCGATCTTGACGATCTTTTTCTGATGAAGAGTTTCAATAGGTCTATTATGCCACCATAACTTTAAAATAACATACAAAATGATTACTTATATTTCGGACGTCCATCATCTTAATGGTTGAAAGATTTCTATCTCTTTCAAATATTTTCACAACGTTTCAATTGCTTGAATCCGCAATCGTCTTCTGGTGAATAGTGACAAAATCAGATCCTACGCGACCTTTTATAGGACTATAATTGAAGTGTAATTACGCGCGGTCTTGTGGCGCGCGTGGTTTCGCGCTTTTTCTCCCTCCAAAACGGTCCATGAGCGGTTTCCATACGTTTTTAATTTCCACGCTTGGTTGACTGAAGGCACCATTGGCTTCTATGTAGGTGGTTTCCATAAATTTCCGTTTGAACCAATGTTCCTCTCTATGAAGAACACTAGCTTCGTCCCAGAGAATTCGGTGGTGTTTTGTCCAGTCGTGGACAGCAATTCCCGATTTTGATGTTTCCCCTCGTTGAGTCCACTTTTTGTGTTCGGCTATTCTTACTGATAATGGCCTCTTGGTCTCTCCGATATAGGAATCTCCACATTCACATGTGACTTTGTAAATACAGTTTTTACTGGATTCTGTTGTGTTCTCTGGTTTCGTCTTGGTGAGGAAACTTCGTAAGGTACTGCCGGATTGAAAGCAACTCTTGATGTTGTATTTATTTCCGATCCTTCTGATCTTCTCGGAGATACCCCTGATATAGGGAAGAATGAGAACGAGGTTTTGTGGTCTTTCTTCGGTTGTCTTGGTCTTTTCGAGTTGTTTCCGAACTTCTATGAGTTTCTCGGAGTATCCGTTTCGGCGTAGGTCCTTTTTGATGTTAATTTCCGCCTCCAATGACTCCTGGTTGTTGCAAATAGACATTTGCAAGCTAGTGTTCTTCATAGAGAGGATCATTGGTTCAACGGAAATTTATGGAAACCACCTACATAGAAGCCAATGGTGCCTTCAGTCAACCAAGCGTGGAAATTAAAAACGCATGGAAACCGCTCATGGACCGTTTTGGAGGGAGAAAAAGCGCGAAACCACGCGCGCCACAAGACCGCACGTAATTACACTTCAATTATAAACTATAAAAGGTCGCGTAGCATCTGATTTTGTCACTATTCACCAGAAGACGATTGCGGATTCAAGCAATTGAAACGTTGTGAAAAAATTTGAAAGAGATAGAAATCTTTCAACCATTAAGATGATGGACGTCCGAAATATAAGTAATGAAGTTACTACATCGTCTAAAACATTCAAACCAACATACAAAATGTCAAGGCCTTCTTAGTAGAGTAAAAAATGAGAGAGCTACACGGGAGAAGGGAAGGGGCTATACAAATGAGAGCGCTGTGGGAGGTACTAATCAGCAGAAAGTGCACCTGTCAGATATCAGATTACGTTTCTTGGAATTTGATAACATCACGTTTCCGGTTACATGTAATCAACGAAATTCAATATGGGTTATCAAATTCCACTCAACGTAATCTGCTATCTGACACGTGCACTTTCTGCTGATTATTCTATCTACCATAGCGGCCTCTTTGTATAGATCCTCCTTCTGTAGCTCTGTCATTCTTATTACTCTTATACTATTCTTCGAATTTATTTCAAAGTCAAAAATCAAAAGAAAACTTTGTCAATTTTTATAAATAAAATTTGACTACGCCACTAGATTTGTGATAATTTCACACCGGTTTAACAAAAATTACACAGAAAAATAATTATAAAAATTATATTGTTATAAAGCCATATCCTTCTCCGTTAGTGTTCTTGCAGTGCAATAAACTTCACTCATGACTCGAAAAAATTTGACCATTTTCGTCTTTTGTTTTGCCGATTATCATCAATTTGTAGCAATCTAAATTTCGAACTGTGCTATTAAAAATTAGTGTTTTGAATATGAATCTGTGTTTGAGTCATTTATGATGAAAACAACAGAAAAACAGAATGAGGGGCATTATAGGGAAACCTTCCATGGTCAGATCTGGCCTGCCTGATCACCAGATTTGACACCATTGAACTTTTATTTATGAGGAATGTAATGACGCATGCAAGACGTTATATTGACATTTCCACATTATTGCAAAATGTGAGGGGGAAAGTTGACAGCAGAAATTGAAACTACCGGTTCAAAAAAAAAAAAAAAATTAAACTTTTGTGATTGCGGATATTTTCTAGAATTGTTATGTATACCTCCTCCTTAGGGGGTTGTGGGGAAATAATTTTAGCAGTAGCTAAGTTCCAATACTCACTCAAATAGCACCCATATTATATAGTAGCAAAGGCATATTCCCAGTGACATAACCATAATAACCATACATATAAGACCCCATGGAAAACTTCTAATATCTGCTTGCGAGTCTTCCCAGTATCTGTCGCATGTTAGATACCAACATACAGCTCTATTCAGTTCATCTAAAATACAATAAAAATCATAACAATATACGGGATTTGCTAGGGAAATCTGATTCTATCACAGAAACCAGTAACTTCTATTTCCAAGAACATTACACCCAATATAAAGGATCCTGGGTACAGTTTGTTCAATGAATGATGAAAGATTTATGAGTCATCACAATTCGTGTATCAATGTACTGAATAACAAAATCTGTGAAATTATGCCCATCGAATTTTTCAGACATCGTGGATCTTCCAAATAGATATGGCAAATATCGCAACCAATGATTTTTTTATTAATTGAAGAGTAGACTTTTGTTTCATCATTCGAATAGCAAAAATTTTATTTAAATAAATTATAAAAATGTATGTGATTTGTGCAACACCCTGTTTAGCGGGCATCTGTTCAGAATTCAGGCCATTGTATGCCTCTGGTGTGAATAAACGAAAGAATACCTAAAGAAAATAAGTAAGTCGTGGTTGTTATGGAGTTGTGCCATTCCAACATTGGTATCACTTTAGAAGTTACCTACTTTCAGGGAACCCTACAGCCCAGTGGGAAAAGATCACGAAAAGCTGAAATTCCTGATTTGAGTAGGTGAAAGTACATAGTATACGATGTGTAAAAGTATCATTCGTTCTCTGCATAAATATACAGGAAATTTTTGAAAATCATTTTGATTTTGCTTGTTTGGCGCAATAACGAGAAAAATCGTCAAGTGCATATCGTTGAGTTGATTGACAGTTTTGCTCATAGTTTTGTAAGGAATCATTTTCACGTCAGTCCTTTCTTAGTTTTGTAGGGAGGAAGTATTCTGAGATCAAACTAGAGCGTGAGTTCCTCCTTAAAACGTTGAGCGACAAAACTTGTACAGGCGTCTTTTTCTGTCAGATTACTGTTGAATGAAAGTGGTCTATTTTTAAACAGAGTGCAAAAAATACAGACCTAAATTGTTTATATACAGTGCCCGTCTAAAGTCCGTTCCCCCCCTACTATTTTTTGAACCACCTGGTATATCGCAACTAAATTTGGAGGGCTTTAATAGGAGATAAAAACCAACTTTTTCATGAAATAATCAAAGCTAAAAGTTTTAAAATGGCGGCTGAGCGCCATCTTCAATATTTTTTTAAAATAATTTTTTCGAAATTTACTCATAATTCTCAACAGTTTTCTTTAATACACTTTACTCCCAAATTCAATTGTTTTCGAAATATTAACGTTTGAAAAGTGACATTCCGGTATGAAATGAAGTATGGATTTTGGTCACTTCCTGAGAAACATTTTGCTAACTACACGTTATTAATTTGTAGTTAAATCTCTGAATTATTTCGACTAATAAGAGGCGTAAAGAGAGTTTATTAAGGATAAACCGGAAAATCTCGAAGCTCACGAATGTGTTATGTAAATTCACAATCACGATGACACGACGTTGATAGACATTTAACAGATTTATTCTCTTTGTGATATGGGAAATTTAAAAATTTACCACTTACTTTTAGCAATGTGGCAAATAAGACTTTTGCTCATCTGAAACTTTAGTAATTTCATTTACTGACATCTAGAATCAGCTGTACTTGATTATTCCGGACTTTTGGCGAAATCGTGACTCATTGACTGGATTACTTGAATAAATAAAATATCAAAAAGCCGCCCGAACCCAGGATTCTATGTCTTGGGTCCTTAAGAGAGATCATCACCTTCAACTTCTTTGAAGTCTTTCACAGAAAGTTGTATCAATAGTCCAGCTATACAGTCTCTGACTAAAACCTCGCATTTTGTTTTGATTTTCTGCAGTTCCTCCGGTTTGCAGTTGGCCTTTAGCTTCTGCAGTTCCGCTATTCGTTGTTGTCTGTTGTCTGGCGATGGAAGGGCTGAATCTACCAAGTCGTTCTGGCAAATGTTTTTTGAGGTGTTTTGGGATTTGTCGTCGTCGTTAGTCTCTCCTTCATCTGAAACTCGCAAATTCTGTATGTCAACGATTTGTTATACATTATTTCCCATTTTTTGAATAATTATGAACATGAAGATAATCTGAAACGAATCTGTAGTCTCTAATCTCTAGTCTCTAATCTCTATCCCGCGTCTGTTCTCATAATTTCTGTTTCTCCGCTTGTACTTCTCTTAAACCACGCACCGAATTTTGATACGGTTTTCACTGTCATTTAGAGATGTTTTTATGGAAAGTTAGAGAGGATTTAGTCAACAAGCATTATCATAAACATAACGGCAACATCAAAGGTTTTTAGCATAAACTTAACATTGTTGTATAAATGACGCCATTTGATATAACAGATTCAACTTTCGCTTTTGACATATACTAAAGTACAATTTTAAAATGATTTTGACTAAATATGCACCTTTAGTAAGTACAGTTTGGCAAACGTAGCTGAGATTGTTAAATTTCCACTTCTTGCGCGAACAATCACGTGAATATCACTGAATAGTCCGCCGTACGACTAATGCGCATCGTGGGCGTGCCGGCAGCTGTTTGCCAAGTTCATAGAAATTATACCTATGTATTTATATTTCTATGGCCAAGCTGTACGTACAATAATTTTAATTTAGTTTTCCTACAAACGTCAAAAAATGGCAAGGTTCGCGCATTGATAATAATATTAGGCCATTCAATAGAGCATTTTTTCCTAACAAAAATACTAGTAGAATACTGTGCCATCACAAAGAAGACAGTCCGTCGTTATATTCGGTTATGTTTTCGATTCGCAACTGTCATTTATTAATTTGTAATAAACATTGTTTTTTAAATTGTTTTGCTTATAAATGAAAACTAATAGTGCAATCTGGTTGCTCCAATGAAAAAATTGTAGATTGAAATACGAAGAAAATGGGATGTTTTAAGACCCGGTCTGATAATAATAGTAACGGAGGAAAACCAGAAAAACCGGAAATTTTTTAAATTTTTTTTAAAATTCATAACTCCACCATTTTTCAAGAAATAGAGTCATGAAAGTATCAAATCATGTGTACTTTATGTGTGCACAAAACAGGCTCTCGCGTATCATTAGTTTTGGCACAAATGCAATTTGAATTTTTTTTGCACTATCTTGCAGCGTGCCTGGATGCTCTAGTGATAGTCCGATTTCAATTATTAAAACAGATTTTGAAAGTAGAAGTACAGTACCACAAAACGTATATTCTCATTTTCTGCTAAAATTCTGCGAAATGGATGAAAAATTCTTGCAATCATGACTGAAAACGACCGAGCTGGTGGAAGCGGTCGAGTGGTAGGAGAGAGTGGATGAGGGGAAGCGTATTATCACGTAACCCGTTCATTACAAGAATTCCCCTCATCTACCGGACTCTCCTACAACTCGGCAGGTAACGCGGTCTAGGCCGTTATCAGTCATGTTTGCATGCATTTTTCACTCATTTCACAGAATTTTAGCGCAAAATGAGACTATACGTTTTGTGGTACTGTACTTCTACTTTCATAATCTGTTTGAAAAATTGAAATTGGGCTATCACTAGAGCATCCAGGCACGCTGCAAGAAAAAAACTTAAATTGCAATTGTGCCAAAACTAACGATCGGACAGAGCCTGTTTTGTGCACACATAAAATAAACATGATTCAATACTTTCATGAGATAGCTCAATCCTACTCCTTGAAAAATGGCGGAGTTGTAAATTTTTCAAAAAATCGCAAAATTTTCCGGTTTTTCCAGTTTTTCTCCGTTACTAATGATTCGATCGGGTCTCAAAACATCTCATTTTCAATTATCTACAATTCTTTTCATTGGAGTAAATAATTTTAAAAACCTCTTTTTTTGTTATTTAAATGTTTATAACAAATTAACAAATGCCAGTTGCTAGTCGAAAAATAACAGAATATAACTACGGACTGTTTCTCATGTGAAGGCATAGTCAGTTTTCTACTAGTATCTTTGTTGAAAACTCACTCATTTTATGCTTGGTGTAATATGCGAAGTGACCTTTTTTTCATTTTCCTACGTTACCACGACATCATGCACGAAATAATATGCGAAATACAAATTTTGCGCACTGTATGTAAAGATTTTTATATTTTAACCTTTATGGTACCCAAATCAAGCAAAAATCCAAGAAATCATTTATTTCTAAACGTTTAACAATAAACAAATGCCATTTTATTTCCATTGTTACTGAATATTATGTGAAATAAAATTTAATATAATATATAATAAATACAAAATAAAAATAGAACTAAATGTGCGATTTAGTGCCTTCCTCCTCATAAAAGAGAACAACGATCTCTCCGCTCACAAGCGATTCAGGGGTGGGATTATGAACACTCGATAAGAGAGCTGTCACGATACGTAGGCTAGAACGATGGTTGTTCGCGATTCGAAACGAAGTCGAAATTATGAAATTTCTTTGAATAGAGATAGAATGGAATTATATCTACCATATAGACCATTGATATCGACTCAAGTTGCAATATATTTTGAATTGTATTCGTTTTTATAATTGAAAAAATCTGACATAAGTCAAACTTACTACGGATCGAGTGTTCGTAATTGAACCCCAGATGAAATTGAGGAGAATAATCATACTCGTGCCACGAACCAGCGTATGGATGTCTATAGTAAACTGTGTAGTGTCCGCTATTGGTTGTCCCACTATGATTACACAATGCGTACAGACTGCGTAGTGACATGGAAGCACCTCATTTGCTGCGTGTTTACTCATGTCCAAATCCTCTAAAGGAAAATCAATGGCGAAATTCAATTTCTCTCGGAATCTTACTATGGGTGAAAAACGATTAAAATGAATAACTAACATTTTCGGGAATTTATGAATTGATAGGGATTTCGTGCACTTCCTTCATTTGTTGCACTTCGCACATATCGGCTTCTCGTCTCCATCCAAAGTTTCTTCCTCTGTGAATGAATCTAAACAGTGTGATAGTACTAGTTGGCCTGTTCTTTGAGGTATTGGTAGGGAAAGGTCCCAGAATAGATCGAAGGAAACTGAACAGCGACCACAATAAGTACATTTCAGTGTAGATTTCAGCTGACTAACGGAGTTATCTACCATTTTAGAATTTTCCATCCTTCATTATCTTGACCATAACTCCTGCGCCTTCTTGCTGTCACTTAACTTTTCGTCTATCTCTGTCATAATGATTTTTGGCTTCTCCGTTATTCTATTCACGTCTTCATGTAGACCATCCAAAAGGTATCGTAAGAATTCTTAAGCATCTTGTTGGGCATAACCGATAAAACGAGATGCGAATTTCTGAATTTGACTTCTCAATGGGGCTGTATCTGACGAATCTTCCGACCATAGTTCCTTGATTACCTTTGCAAATGCTTTGATTAATTAATTGATTAGGAAAAATATTTTAACCCAGTTCAACACTACTTGTCATATTATTGAGCTAAGCATATTACTTATTTTAGAACAATATTTTTTGACGTTTGTAGAAAAAAAATTGTTTGCAACTCGTGCGGAAATGCTTTGGTGATCTCGACTATTTCTCGAGATACAAAATGACTATTCTGTATGGTGGAGAAAATTCAATGTTTTGTAATCTAGTCCTAAAAAATCCATTTTCGGGAGCTTACATGATGTACGGTTCCGTTCTTTTTAAGTCTTAGAGGTTTCATCCGCCGCCCCAAAAACAAATAAATCACAGTATACAGGATGGCCACTTTCTTAATGGGATTGTATGGGTATCTCCCAAACCATACTAGTAGGACGGTCGGTTGAATGGATAAAAAGTTGCACATCTCGATGCATAATCTATCGGTGGAAACTAATCGAAAATATCATGGTCGGTTCTTGAGATAAGACGAAAAAAGTAAATTCGATCATTTCTGTTTTTTGGTTATACTTCATTCATTTTCAGAAATATCGAAAAATATTTTAAAGGTTTTCTATTCGAGGAGAAATTCTCTTTGATTTGACGTCTTCAGATTTCGTATCCAACGTTAAGTATTCTCAGGACCACCCTCAATTATTTTTTTTAAAATACGGACCTGGATATTGGATATTGGAGGTGTATCATACAATGCCATTTGAAGACGGGTTTCGGGTAATATGGACCGTAATCAAAATTTTATTAAATTACAGTTATAGTTCCCGTCATCTTCAGTTGAATCAACATTCAAGTAATAAGATCATTATCCAAGTTTTATTGGTTGGGACCTGTAGTGAATTGATATTCAGTGTTCATTTCTATGAAGTGTACAACACTTCTAGCATAAAGTGAATAATTAGGAAAAAATAAATGAGAATCAATAGTTAATTATTATTCAGTTATTCGAATATTTCAATCAAAGAATGCAATATTTGTCATTTGAAAAGCGAGTTCCCAATCGTCCGTGCCCGATATGGACAATCCACTCGAGTTGTACATTATACAACAACAAAAAAAAAACAGTTGAATTTAATAACTGGTACCTATCTGACATTTTTTATGCATGTGAGAGAAACAAATTATGTTCTGATAAGATAAATAAGTAACTGATCAACAATGAGTCCAAAAAATAAATTTTCATTGTTCAATACCTCTACCACTTTTTCAATGATTAAAAAAAAAACAAAATTTGACCATTTAGGTGTTTCGGTTATGCTTCAACACAGTAAAATAGAAAAAGGAAGTAAATTCTCCAGAACTTATTTAATTGTTCGAAATGTCCACCATTTTCTTCAATACACTTTTTAATTCTGATATTCATATTTCTTATGCAATTGCTTATTGTTTCTATTTGGATATTGTTCAATGCATCGTCAATCTTTTCACGGAGAATCTCAATCGTTTCATTCGTTGTTTTGTCGTTATTTTTGAGATGCCCCCACAAATAAAAATCTAATGGATTCAGATCAGCTCTTGTTGTTGAATTGTTAAATTTTCGGAGAATTAAATAAGATCTGGAGAATTGACTTCATTTTTCTATTTTACTGTGTTGAAGCATAACCGAAAAACCTAAATGGACGATTTTTGTTTTTTTTATCATTGAAAAAGTGGTAGAGTTTTTGAACAATTAAAATTTCTTTTTCGATGACTTATTGTTGATTAGTTACTTATTTATCGTATCAAAACAATTTTTTTCTCTCACATGCACGAAAAATGTCAGGTAGGTACCAGTTATTAAATTCAACTGTTTTTTTCTGTTGTTGTATACTGTACAACTCGAGTGGATTGTCCATATCTCGCACGGACGATTGGGAACTCGCTTTTTAAATAACAAATATTGCATTCTTTGTTCGAAATATTGGAATAACTGAATAATAATTACCTATTGATTCTCATTTATTTTTTCCTAATTATTCACTTTATGCTAGAAGTATTGTACACTTCATAGAAATGAACACTGAATATAAATTCACTACAGATCCAAACCAATAAAACTTGGATAATGATCTTATTACTTGAATGTTGATTCAACTGAAGATGACAGAAACTAACTGTAATTTAACAAATTTTGATTACGGTCCATATTACCCTAAACCCTTCTTCAAATGGTATTTTATGATACACCTCTGGATTCAGAATAAAAAGTTAATTTGAACAGTGTCATAAAATATTCAGGTCCGTATTTAAAAAAAATTTGTTGAGGGTGGTCCTGAGAATACGAAACGTTGGATATTAAATCTGAAGACGTCAAAGCAAAGAGAATTTTCTCTCGAATAAAAAACCTCAGAAATATTTTTTGATATTTCTGAAAATAAATGAAGTATAACCAAAAAACAGAAATGATCGAATTTACTTTTTTCGTCATATCTCAAGAACCGGCCCTGATATTTTCGATTAGTTTCCACCGATAGATTATGCATCCAGATGTGCAACTTTTTCTCCATCCAACCGACCTTCTTACTAATATGGTTTGGAAGTTACCCATACAATTCCATTAAAAAAGTGGTATTATTGTTTTCAAGCCAGAGACGGTTTCCGAATTCCAACAATTTTTGTAACCATCTTTTTTATTTTTGTTACGTTTAGAAGATATAGGAACACAAACATCAACTTCAATTGATTTAGAATTTTTTTTGTCAGGCCATATACAGGGTTTTGATTGTAATATGAATGATAAGAAATATTTACGAGTAAATTTGTAATTTTTTTATATGATAAAAATAGAGGATCCGCGGGTCAGAAAAAAAATATTTTTGCTGTCGTGAACTAATCCGCGGTTTAATTCGTGGGTTAAAAAAAAGTATTTTCGCCGGTCGAAAAAATTCATTTTCGCGGCCGCGGATTAATCAGCGATTTAATTCGTAGTTTAAAAAAAATCCGCAGCCACGGAAGACGATCCTGATCATAGAATTCAGATATCTGTGATCTGATGAGTGAGAAACTTCGTCAAAATAGAATTCACGTGAGCAACATTTGTTTCAGTGATGAGAGCACGTTTTTCTTGAATGGACATGTGAATAGACATAATCACCGCTATTGGAGCACTGAAAATCCTCTTGAGTTCAGGGAAACACATACTCAGTACATCCAAAAAGTTATTTGGGCTGGCATACTGTGCAACCGTATCATAGGTCCATATTTCTTGAGAGAAAATTTGAACGGAGTTCGATATTTGAGGATGCTACAAGAAAACATCTTTCCGGAAATAATTCAGGTAGCTGGAAATAATATAGAAAATATTCATTTTCAACAAGACGGAGCACCTCCTCATTATTTCAGGCCAGTAACCAACTTTTTGTATGAAAATTGAAAAGATGGATCGGTAGGAGGGGTCCTATTGAAGCTCGCTCTCCTGATTTGACCCCTTTGGATTTTTTCTTGTGGGGATATCTCAAATCTCAAGTGTACAGAACCGCTCCAGGAACGATAAATGAATTGGAGGAACGCATAAGAGACGTATGCAGGAATCTTACACCAGAAATGTTTGGAAATGTAAGAAGCTAATTTCAGAATCGTCTCTTCATGTGCCAGGAAGTCAATGGTGAACATTTCAAACATTTATTTTGATTTTCTTTCTCAATTTTTCAGATATTTATGTTAAATAAACATTGTTCTTTATTCTGGATGGTTTTCTTAATTTTGCTGAAATTCAATAAAACAATCACCTGCCTTCTCACTAAATTTCATTCGAAGATGGCACTCTTTTACCATTTTTAGCAAAAAAACTTCCATTTAAAGATTTGATGATTTTACTAGAGCTCATTAATAGCAATCGAAAAGATACTCATGTGGCAGAGCTCTAACATTATGTACCGCCATTTTGTTCTGGATGTATATTTTTGTTTGAAATTTTGGGGACGTATAGAGAATTGTAAGACGTTTAAAAATTCTTTCAAAATGGCGTCGGGCCGCCATTTTGTAAGATAGACATTCTTTCTTGTCGTCAGAAAGTAGCTTATGAACTGCCATTCCTCCAAAAAAAATTTCATGCGAAAATTCCAATCCGTTCAAAAGTTAACAGGGGGGGGTTACTTTATGGACACACTGTAGATTCTGCTAATAGAGACCCATATGGTAAAACAGTTCGATGATATCGCTTCATCAACTGAACTTCGCCTTTTCAATTATTCTAACACAAATATTAGTGACAAATTAATAATTATGAATAAATATTATTATTATATACAGCGTGACTCACGGTGGATGGTAGGTAAGACGTTTATGAAAATCGCAACTGTGCTTCGATCTAAAATATTTTCAGCATTGCGACGTTGATGCTTCTGTCAAAAAAATTTAGCTACCTTTTTTTAATCGAACTTTATATATTGAATTAACATATTTTTAGAATTGTCATTTTATTGTAATACTTTTTGTTGATAATGTCATACAGTGCGTTCTTACGAGTTGATTATTTTCGGAGGAAAAGCTCGGAGAGGTCGATTTTTTATTTTAGTTTTCCACCTTTTTTTAGAAAAAAATTATTTTTTCTCCTACCACCTTTCAAGATATGACGTCATCGATATTTTTTTTAAATTGAAAGGGTATATTTTTATGTCAAAAATTGAATGCCCATATTTTTCTGAGTTCAACCATACCACATACGTCATATCTTACACTTCGAATTACAGTATTCTGAGTATAAAGGAAACCAGTGTTCATATTTCTCAACATTCATTTCGTTATTCATTTTGCATCGTAAATCTAAGAACTACTCAGTAGTTAGTACGAGTATATTGCTACACTTGAATAGTAGGCTAAGCAAACATATGAAAGCCCTTAGCAACCAGACAATAAGTTCTTAGTTACCATTGCATATGTCACACTGGTTTTCTTTATACTCAGTATACTGTGATTCGAACTCTAAGATATGACGTATGTGGTATGGTTGAACTCAGAAAAATATGGGCATTCAATTTTTGACATAAAAATATACCCTTTCATTTGGTAGGGAAAAAAATTATTTTTTTCTAAAAAAAAAGGTGGAAAACTAAAATACAAAATCGACCTGTCCGAGCTTATCCTCCGAAAATAATCAACTCGTAAGATAATAAAGCGTTTCCATACTTTATGAACGCACTGTATCTCCTTCGGTTTACGTGATAAAAAATGAATTGTGTTAAATATGGTCCAAAACATAGCCCTAATTGAACTTACGTAAATTAGTACTCTCAATTCATGAAAAGTTGATATTTTGATGGTAGTTTGAAAAAACTCGAAGTATTTAAACCCAGAAATCGACTCCATATCATGCAGGGCGTGCTAAAATTACTATTATTTCCGTTATTCATATATAAAATAAGTTCGTTTTTTTAAAATGAAACCCCCTGTATATTACTCGATAAATTGAATGCTGAATAAACATGCTTTAAGATGATATACAATGTCCCTCTATACCTAAACCATCAAGTTTTCTCAATAAAGCCGCTTTTATGGGAAACATAAATGTTCAGAATCCAAGTACGATGCAATATTAGGGTTCCCACAGGCAGAATAACCGAGAACCAGATGTGAAAAGGTCAAGTGGCCATAAACCCACCCTCGACAAACTCGAAGAAAGAACGAAAGACACTTGGTTTTAAAAATAGTTACATATTATCTACGATGCGATACACTTGTTAGCAAACGAAACATTTCGAAATAAATAAGTTCATGTACAATTAGTTAGTATCAATTACATAAATATACAGTCCATTTTAAATATAATCACGAACATTTTGGTTCTTCGAGCCGTGATCAAGAATTCAGCGAGCGGAAAGAAAAAGAAGATACCGTTGGGAAGACACGTCGAACTCAAAAGCCAGGGGTAAGCCAATCCATTCAGACCGTTCCTTTTGAATATGTTATTTTTCTGCGTAGCTATTTTGTGCATGATTGATTTCAATATTATTCGATTGCATTCTGAAATACGTTCAGTTGTTTCGAGCTTGCGTTTTACGGCGATTTAAGTTGAATTTTGTGGAATTCAATAATATTTGAAAATTTAAGGCGATTTTAAGTTTCATTTCGTGTGATTCGAAAACAATATTTGCAAATTTCCGGCGATATTTAATTCCATTTTGTGAGATTCGAAAATATTATTTGCGTTACGGCGATTTAAGTTGAATTTTGCGGAATTCAACAATATTTGCAAATTTACGGCGATATTTGAATTTCAGATTTTGAGATTCGAAAATATTATTTGCGTTACGGCGATTTAAGTTGAATTTTGCGGAATTCAACAATATTTGCAAATTTACGGCGATATTTAATTTCATTTTGTGAGAATCGAAAATATTATTTGTGCAAATTTACAGCGATTTGAGTTGAATTTGTGGAATTCAACCATATTTGCAAATTTACGGCGATTCTAAGTTTGATATTGTTTTGAAAATTTACGGCGATAAAGGTAGAAATATAAAGCAAATCTAGGGCAGTTGCGTTAGTCACTGAATACGTTAAGAATGGCAGTTGAGGAGGAATTAGTTAGAAAGCGGGGTGCTATAAAAGCAAAAATCACTACATTCAAAAAATATGTTCATGGCTTGCCTGACATTAACATAGAAACGGGAGAAGTCAAACTTAGTAAAATATTTCTAAATGAATTAGAAGAGCGATTATTAAAGGCGAACGATTTGTTGAAGGAATTTGAGAATATTCAAGAAAAACTAGCAGAGTTGAAAGTGGAAACTGAAGCATTATCGAGTGAAACTGAGGTATTCGAAACCGACTTTTACTCGATAACGGCATTAGCAAAAACTATTATTCCAGTTCAACAAAACTCAACAAATAATTTCTAGTTCAGGGCCGGAGCAAGCTCAAGATGATGCAAGTCAAGTTAATTTAATAAGCAATGTTAAGTTGCCTGATATGCCACTTAAGAAATTTAACGGATCATTAAATACGTGGCTAGAATTCAGGGACTCGTTTGAATCGGTGATTCATAAAAGTACTAGATTATCCGATATTTTGAAATTTCAATATTTGAAAGCCTCCTTAGAGGACAATGCGTTACGGGTCATTACATCAATTGAGCTGAGTGCAGCCAACTATAATCAAGCGTGGACTACACTTTGTGATCGATACAATAATGTTAAATTATTGATCAACCACCATATCAAGGTTTTGTTTAACTTTGAACAAATAACACATGAATCCTCGGAAAAATTAAGAAAAATGGTAAATTCTATCAATAACAATTTAAAATCTCTAAAACAATTAAAGGTTGAAACGGAAAATTGGGACCCACTACTAATTCATATTATTTCTTCGAAACTGGACTCTAATACGGCGAGAGAATGGGAAATCTTAACAATAACAAAGAATTTTCCAAAATTGAAAGAGTTGACTGACTTTCTCAATAATAGAGCTAATTTATTAGAAAGCATTGAAGTAGGAAAAAGGGAAAAACAGCGGGAGCACAATCCCAAACAGAAAATGCAAAGGTCATTTTTAGCGGAAAACAAAAGAGAATTTAGGTTCGAAAATAAAAATTTGTCGTTGCCACAACGGTGGGACCTGGTAAAATCTCTGAAGTTGTGTCATAACTGTCTAAGAGGCGGACATCGCCATGAATCTTGCCGATTTGGCTCATGCAGGGTGTGCAGGAAGATGCATAACACTATACTGCATGATTTTGGGCAACAAGCAGAAAGTGCTATAGATACTGTGGCTACAGAACAAAATGCCAGTGCAAGTTCCTATTCTGGGATTGCAGAGAGCAGTCAAGTGTTGCTTTCAACTGCTCAAATTCTAGTATACGATGCGAAGGGAAATTGTCAAAATGTACGGTGTCTTTTAGATTCTGGCAGTCAAATTTCTATAACTACATACGAATTATGTCAACGATTAAAGCTAAATGTCGAAAAGGCTGACTTGTCGGTTTCGGGATTAAATAATTCGATGTCAAAAATCAAGGGTAAATGCAATATTACCATAAAATCATTGCATAATGATTTTAAAACTAACATCATATGTTACGTTATGCCAAATATTTCAGGGTATCTACCTAATGTTAATATAAATCCGAATATAGCGCAACCTCCTCAGAACATAAAGCTAGCTGATCCAGAATTTCGTAAACCTGGAAAAATTGATATGCTATTAGGAGGGGATATATTTTGGTCTTTATTGTGTGAGGGTCAATTACGAACGAGAAACAATCAACCAATATTCCAAGAGACTATGCTAGGTTGGGTAGTCGCGGGACCTATTTTGAATACGAACCTGAACACAGTAAATTGTCATTTTTTGAGGGAATTGGATGTTCAGGAGCAGTTGGCTAATTTCTGGGAAATTGAGGAGATTCCAAATAAACATCAATTTTCAATTGAAGAGCAACTGTGTGAAGAACATTTTGAGTTAAATACACGTAGAAATGAAAACGGCCAGTTCATAGTGTCAATTCCTTTCAAAGACGATATAAACAAATTAGGAAATTCTAAACAAATAGCCTTACGACAATTCGATGCGTTAGAAAGGAGATTAAATAATAACCGTGAATATAAAAATCTTTATTGTGACTTTATGAAGGAATATGAGGCTTTAGGGCACATGCGAAAGCTCTCCGGAAATTATGTCGACCGCATAAGTTATTTTTTGCCACATCATGGCGTTTTGCGAACAGAAAGTTCCAGTACACGGTTGAGAGTATTATTTAACGCGTCATCACCAAGCTCGTCAGGCCTGTCACTGAACGATCTCCAAATGATTGGACCAACAATTCAGAAAGATTTACTTTCTATACTTTTAAATTTTCGTCTCCCAGTTTATGTTGTCACAGCGGATATTGAAAAAATGTATTGTCAAATTTTGATTGACGAAAACCAACGTTCGTTGCAAAAAATCCTCTGGAGATCGGACATTACCAAAGAAATTGACGAGTACGAATTATTGACAGTCACTTACGGTACAGCGTCTGCGCCGTACTTAGCAATACGGTGTCTTGACTCTTTAGGTGACGTATGCAAAGAAACTCTACCTGAAGTTTCGAAAATAATAAAATATAATTTTTACGTAGATGATGTTTTGTTCGGAAAAAACGATCTTAAAGAAATACAAACATTATGTGTAGATCTCCAAGCGATTATGAAGTCCGGTGGCTTCACCTTACGCAAGTGGAAATCAAATGATACTCGTGCGATAAAACTCGTAACTGATAATAAAAACGAGAAAGTTCATTCGTTCGATATGAGTAGCACCGTTAACAAAACTTTGGGACTTGGTTGGGTATGCACTACGGACAGACTGGTTTATAATATAAAA
The DNA here is from genome assembly GCA_944452925.2 of Chrysolina oricalcia. Lineage (NCBI taxonomy): Eukaryota > Metazoa > Arthropoda > Insecta > Coleoptera > Chrysomelidae > Chrysolina > Chrysolina oricalcia. Next base: position 29,241,918 of record OX101808.2, read on the forward strand.
AATATAAATTTCAGTTCAGAAAACACAAAAAGGGCTATTTTATCAAATATATCTAAGGTTTTCGATCCATTAGGACTCTTAAGCCCGGTTATCAGCGTAATAAAAATTCTATTGCAAAAATTGTGGTTGGAAAAATTAGATTGGAATGATACGTTACCACCATCTAATTCGTGGTTGAAATTCAATGAGGAAATTCACGAGTTAGACCATATTCAAATAACTAGAAGGGTTGTTTGTAAAAATGCGACGAATATACAGCTTCATGCGTTTTGTGATAGTTCTATACAAGCGTATGGAAGTTGCCTATATATTCGATCAGAAAATAAGGAAGCTGAAGTATTTGTACACCTTTTATGTGCCAAGTCTAAGGTGGCACCACTCAAATCGTTAACTATCCCAAAGTTGGAATTATGCGGTGCCCTCGTAGCTACACGGTTAGTAGCTAAAATGTTGAATTGTTTAGAAATACAATTTGATGAAATTTTCATGTGGACGGATTCCACAATCGTGTTAGGTTGGTTGAAAACTTCTCCTAATTTATTGAATATTCGTTAATAGTCGTTAATAGTCGTTAATAGTCGTTAATAGTCGTTAATAGTCGAGTTGCAGAAATTCAATCCGTATCAAAAACTGTTCGATGGTGTCATGTATCCACCAGTCACAATCCTGCTGACATTTTGAGTCGAGGATTGAACCCGAGTGAATTGAAAAATGAAGATCGATGGTGGTTTGGGCCGAATTGGCTGCAAAGGCCAAATACGGAATGGCCAGCTACTTCATTCAACCAGAAATTATTACCGGAAATACGCTCTAACGTCAAATCATTTTTTATTCAAAATATCGTTGATATTTTTGAAACAGAGCGATTTTCAAGTCTTCAGCGTGTGAAACGAACGGCGGCTTATGTATGTAGATTTGTAGGCTATTGTCGTATCTGAAAGAAGTCTTGGTTCATTAACCACGAATGAAATTGATCTGAAAATAATTCTGAAAATAATCCAGGCAATTTCATTTGGTGACGATTATATCAATTTAATAAAAGGCAAAGCGTTGAAAAAAGGAAGTAGATTACTTGACTTGAACCCGTTTCACGAAAACGGACTAATCCGGGTAGGAGGTCGATTACGAAATTCTGAGTTTGAATATTCGAAAAAGCATCCAATTCTCCTGCCACACAAAACGCATTTAACAAAACTCATATTCGCGTATGAACATGTAGAGTTATTTCATGCTGGCCCTCAGCAATTGTTAGCATGCGTTAGGGAAAAATTTTGGCCATTATTGGGACGAAATTTAGCAAAAAAAATTGTTCGGAATTGTGTTATTTGTTCTAAGTTCAGCAAAGCAAACACTATTGCCCCTATTATGGCTGATTTGCCCAAAGCGCGGGTAGAGCCTTCGTTTCCATTCGAAAATTGTGGAACAGATTTTGCTGGGCCTTTTCTTATAAAGGATAAAAAAGGTCGCGGTTCAAGGACTTCCAAATGTTACCTCTGTTTATTTGTTTGTCTTTCTACGAAGGCTATTCACCTGGAGCTTGCCACGGACCTGAGCACCGAATGTTTTATATTGTGCCTGCGCAGGTTTGTCTCTCGGCGGGGAAAACCTAGGCATATTGTTTCTGATAACGGAAGAAATTACGTCGGAGCCACTAAAGAATTATCAGAGTTAGGCGAATTTTTGATAGTTAATAATAGAGTAATATCCGAAAAATCTAGTTCTGAAGGTATTCAGTGGACATTTATTCCGCCTTATTCTCCACACATGGGTGGCATATGGGAAGCCGGGATAAAATCCACAAAGTTTCACTTGAATCGTGTGTTTCAGAATGCAAAATTAACTTTTGAATAGTTATGTACGATAGTTGCGCAGATAGAAGCAATTTTGAATTCGAGACCATTGTTTCCTTTGTCCTCGGATCCAAACGACCTCACTCACCTCACCCCGGCACATTTCCTAGTAGGCAGATCGTTATACGCCATACCATACCCACGGGTCATCGATATTCCTGAGAATCGATTATCACGATTCCAGTTTCTTCAAAAACTCCAACAACACTTCTGGGAGAGGTGGAGCAAAGAGTACATCAGTGAACTGCAGCAACGTTCCAAATGGAAGTCAACACAATCACAGTTGACAAAAGGAACAATAGTTCTCATCAAGGAAGACTGTGTGCCTCCAATGAATTGGACCATGGGACGTGTACTTCAAATCCATCCTGGCAGGGATGGAATAGCAAGAATAGCCACGATTCGAACTAAGGATGGGACCATAAAGCGTTCGTTCAGTAAAATTTGTCCACTTCCCATCAATGACGATTCTTTGAAAGTATTTCATACCTTCCAAGGCGGCCGGGATGTTCAGAATCCAAGTACGATGCAATATTATGGTTCCCACAGGCAGAATAACCGAGAACCAGATGTGAAAAGGTCAAGTGGCCATAAACCCACCCTCGACAAACTCGAAGAAAGAACGAAAGACACTTGGTTTTAAAAATAGTTACATATTATCTACGATGCGATACACTTGTTAGCAAACGAAACATTTCGAAATAAATAAGTTCATGTACAATTAGTTAGTATCAATTACATAAATATACAGTCCATTTTAAATATAATCACGAACAATAATACATTTTTTAAAGATTTTAGTTTTAGATAGCCGTGGAAATATCAAGCTTGAGAGAGTTCCGTAACTTTTATAAGTAATTTATAAATAGTTATTAACGGTGTTTCAAAAAATCTCCCAATATTAATGCCAACATTGATTATTCAAACGAAGTTATTATGAAATTTATTATACAGTGACAAATTGTTCAAATCATTGCAGAAAATTCAATCTGGTGTATCCTGAATTATCAACAGTAATGAACGAGAGAAACTTTGTTTGAAAGATTACAAAATAATTTCCTTAACTATGGCTAAAAGCGCCTCCAACATTACCAAAACCTGTTAACATAAATTGTTAAAATTGTTATTTTTGTCAACCGATTGCACCCCTACGCGCAACCCTTCGAGAGACTTGTATGAGCTAGGGAAAGGTAACCGCTCCACCAGCACGGTCACCACGGTCCATAAATGAGGACAATATTTTTAACGTTTTGGCATATTTTTATGCATATCCAGAAGCTTCCATTCATAGTGCAGAAAAATATTTGGATGTGTCACATGCTTTCAGTACAATGAATTTTGGAAAATCACGAAATGCATCTGTATAAATTTACCAAAGTTCAGCTCATTCCTCCTAGGATGTTCCCAAGGAATCTTACGAAATATTTAACAATCGTTGCTTTGAGCGTTAGGGCCGTGGGATTGGCCACCGAGATCACCCGATCTCACGCCGTTTGAATTTATTTATGTGGTGTTTTATAAGAAAGGCTGTACAGTACCCCAGTGCCTAACAAAGAAGAACTGCCAATTGTTTCAAAAATCCATACATTATGATAAAAACGTAATAACGATAATGAATGTTTTGATTTTGACTTTTTTGTTAATGTCATGGAAAATAAATGTTCACAAAATTGTACAAAACATATTGAAACGTTTTTTAAAAATTCACATTTTCTTACCACCACTCTTTGTAGTATCTGGTGCATCGCTTTTTTGACAATGTTTCTTTAATTTTTCATTAGTTTTCTTTGACTTTTGTAAGTGAGGGTAGTTCCCACTCTTCAATGTATATTTGGCTATGTCTCTTGGCCCCGATGTAGTTAAAGCTTTAGAATAAGATGAAGCTTCTCGCCATATTTCTATGTCCGTATTTTCGTGTTCTGGTAGAACAGTTTTCAAATCCTGGGTCAACAAAACGTCACATCTCATAATGTCACAGTAATCTGCAAGGCACACAGCGTCTTCAGCCTAGAAATGAATATTGTAAAATTATTACCTCTGAACAAATAAATTATTTAATATCATTTATCACCATATTAATATATCCTTTGTGTCTATTGTCGAAATGCATATCCAAATATTTCTCTTCAAAAAATGATTTTCCACAAAGGCCACAAGTCCATTGAGAAGGTCTATGTTGCTTTTTAGCTGCTTGCTGGGGTCCAAAAATGTCCCTCATTGGATGAAAGGGGCATTCTAATGGTAAAACAAGTTTGTATTTGTCTAGTACAGGTAACCATTTGGTCTGAATTATCTTTCTAACTATTCTAGCATTATCTCTTGGGCAGGATATCTTGAAAACTGTCGGTCCTGGCCATGGTATCAGAGATAACACGAAAAGAAGAATTATCTGAAAAGAGGGTAGTTCTGAAGAAGCAAATTATTATTGAAAAAATAAGATTATTGTACCTAAATAAAGATGTAGGTATGTAAATTTTTTTTTTCTGTAGTGTACAGATTCAACTATTCTTCTCAACTAACAGAATGAGATATAAAAGGCATTGAAATAATTATTGGGAGCTGGTGCGTATGTCTCACACCGTATATTGAAATAAATTATCAATTTACCTGAATATTGAAATGATTCGGCTTCATTCATATTCCTCACAATAACATTACAGCAAAAATAATGTCTTTACCATGTCACCCTTCACTTTTATAGCAGTTTTAGGGCGCAGGGCAATAGTTGGATACAAGTCGTCGCGACGTCAGTAATGTCAATTGCCTAAAAACGACGCGAGCACTCAGTTGAATTATTTTGATTTTGTCCTGGAACCTGTGGTACATTTTGCAAATTCATTTATACTTATTGAGTCCTATAATATGTAATAATCATTATAATAACTCTTCTTGGCAATGACTGAAACTATATTTGGGCCTAGATAAAATGACTGTATTAAAAAAAATCAATAGGTTTGCACCGACGTTCTTCCTTATGCAACCAACAAAACAGTGGCGTGTTAAACAAATAGTATAATCTCCATAATGTATTCTCTTAGGAAATATCCTGATTCCTAACGTTTATTCGGTTTATTGTTTTTTGCACAATATTGAGGGTTTTTGAATATGAAGGTGAGGGTATTCAAAATTACAACAAATCTTGGTTATTTCCAAAGATGAGACAGAAAAAAAAAAACGAAAAGTCGGGGATCTATGAAATTAGCTGTAAAGACTGCGAGAATGAAGTAGGTATGTGGGTAAAACCATAGAAGGGCCATGAACGTATATGGTTCAAAGAGCGCACATGATATATTATGGCTCATATTCGAATTTTAAAAAAAAAGATATAGTGAAAAAAATTACAACTTTTTTGGTTTTATGAAATATCTCAAAGATTGTTCAGGGAATATAGTTTCACAGTCAATGAAACTTTTGTAGAAAAGGACCCCGCACTTTTTATAGGTAAAATGGTTCTCGGTGAAATTGTCTGAATTTTTAGTATATTGTAGTATTCGATGTACTGATTGAACGTGCAGAATCGCAGAGTTCGTTGATGGATAGATTTTGAAATACAGGGCGTTCAATTTAAAAATCAGTAATTTTTATTTAATTATTTTCTCGGGTTTCGAAAGTTCCAACTGAGTTTTCTTTCGTTCTTGTCATCAACGTACCGTCATATTACTAAATATCATTCAGATAGTGCAGATTACATCATTATGTACAGAGTGAAAAATAAAAACATTTTAGTAATGTCTGAAAACTCGATGTAATAATTAAATATTGATGAATTTATTTTGGCATGCAATATACTATTCCTGTTTCATCATTAATCACGATTCATACATTTCGTACAGGGTGATTTGAAAAATTGGTGAAAAATATGGCCGGTTCTTTCGTACATATCCTGTATATTCAAGTGAATTATATCACCCTCCGAATATGGCTGATACCGTATAAACATGATTTTGTTGGGATATATAGGGTGATCATGGAAATTTTTGATGATAAAAATATCAACGTTTCAGAAATCACCCTGTAATTCACGATTAACTCGGTGAAATTCCTTTATTATGATTTAATATATTCATCATTCTGTCCTCAACACTGTCCCAAAAATTCAGTCCTACTATGACTAGTTTCATAGTTATTAATTGAGAAACTTATTACCATTTGCATGACGAGTTGAAGGAACTTGTTCACGCGTACATTCTACTATAGTGAAACGTGAGAATGTGGAGATCAAAATAAATGTAAACGAGGGTGGAGATTAGAGATAACAATCACATATCAGATAAATGAATTTAATAATGTCAGGTACAGATAGTTAAGTGAATTTTGTCATCTGGGAAAAGTGAAAATGATTAATAGAACGCTTTTATTTCTAATAGGACAATTTGAATCTGGGCAGCGACGTTTTTTTTCTAATGCGTGTTCCACTCGGATAGAGGTTTCCATGATTCTTATATTTGCTGGCTATCAGTAGAAACATAAGACATATATTATATTTCATCAACGATAGAATCAAAATGTACCCGATAGCCGATAGGGGTTTCTTGTTGTATGAGGACAGTAGCGCTGCTACGGGGGAGGTGGAATCGGTTAGGGCTGTTCCTTGTCACCTTCATTGATAAATAATGATGTCCCTTACCGGAGCCTCATACACCATTGGGCGAGTCAAACTATCCAAGCATTAAGAATTTTATCTGGCTCATGCCTGTGTTGTAAAAGTTGTAACTGATGTGTCGTATATTCAGTCAGTTCCTAAATGGTAGATGGAATTGGATGGACCGTCATTGGTCATCACCCTGCATATCTATATAATGCTACATTTATGTTGATCTCCACATTCTCACGTTTCACTATTTGTGAAAAATCTTGGCCACTAGTAGAATATGTAGGCGTGAACAACTTCCTTCAACTCGTCATGCAAATGGTCATAAGTTTCTCAATTAATAACTATGAAACTAGTCATAGTAGGAAACTGAATTTTTGCGACAGTGTTGAGGACAGAATGATGAATATATTAAATAATAATAAAGGAATTTCACCGAGTTAATCGTGAATTAAAGGGTGATTTCTGAAACGTTGATATTTTGTCATTTTTATCATAAAAATTTCCATGATCACCCTATATATCCCAACAAAATCATGTTTATACGGTATCAGCTATCTTCGAAGGATGATATGATTCACTTAAATATACAGGATATGTACGAAAAGAACCGGCAATATTTTTCACCAATTTTTTAAATCACCCTGTACGAAATGTGTGAATTGTGCTTAATGATGGAACAAGAATAGTATATTGCATGCCAAAATAGTTTCATCAATATTTCATTATTACATCAAATTTTCAGACATTACTGAAATGTTTTTATTTTTCACTCTGTACATAATGATGTAATCTGCACAATCTGAATGATATTTAGAGAAAATAATTAAATAAAAATTATTGATTTTTAACTTGAACGCCCTGTATTTCAAAATCTTTCCATCAACGAATTTTGCGATTCTGCACGTTCAATCAGTACATCGAATACTACAATATAATAAAAATTCAGATAATTTCACCGAGAACCATTTTACCTATAAAAAGTGCGGGGTCCTTTATAAAACCTACACAATGTTATAACGTCAAATAACGTTTAATCTCTTTGGAAGTATTTGACCTTTAAAGCGGCATGCCTGGCAGTCATTTTGCATTTTGTTCGCAGAAAAATTGCAAAATAAGGACAACTAAATATATATGTTCGCCTTCTTTTGTTAAGACTTTTTCGCATGTCCCTACAGAACCTTTGTAATTTTACATTTTTTTTGGAACATATAGCAATGGACGATTCCAGTACCCATATTCAGCGTTGCCAGGATTGATTTCCTGGTTGAATTGACTGACATTTTCCAGGCCTTTTTGATATGGTTCAGAGTCGGAATGGATACAATTTTCAATTAGAAAGATTCCTGGATGTTCCCGGATATGCGAATCAAAGTACTAATGACGATATTGTCAAAAACAGAATATTCTAGGGAATTTAACGCTAGTACGTTTTTCAAAATGACAGAATATTTTTATTTTGTCCATTTCATCAATGTTACTTCGATTCATGCATCCGGGAACACTCGAAATTCTTTATAATTGAAAATTGTATCCGTTTCGACCCAGAAACATATCAGAAAACGTCTAAAAAATGTCAGAGTTTTTAATCAGAAAATCATTTGTGGCAACACTGAACCGCCCATTTACTGTTTTAAGCCTGATTCACATAATGGCAGTAGCAGTGGCACTAAAGGCAGTGACTCCGCCCCTTTTGACGCTGTTATCCGAATGAGTGACATTGGAATGCAGTTGTCACTTGTCAAACAAGTACATGGGGGGACAAACAAAGCCATTTCCCGTAAGACTCTGTGTATCTTTTTACTTAATTTTCTGGAAAACTCGGCATTTAAAGACATTTTTATCGATAACATTGTGATTATTGGTTCATTGTCGGTACTGTGAAGTAAGTGTATAGTCTGTAGAGGTGTTATTAACAGGAAAGTTCTAGTTTGAAGATACGTTGTCACATGATTCACATATCATAATAGGTTTCTTTTTTGGGTTTAATTAGGAAAACCATGAAGTTTTGTGCTGTTGTGGGTCATAGAAACGGATCATCGAAATGAAGACGTAACATTTTTCTGATTTTCTTCAATTCAGTCTAAAGGGAGGCAGATAGTAGTTGAAAGGAAAGAGACGGGCAAGTTGGATTGCAGCTCTTCATAGGGATGGTTTTACAGAAAACAAAGCAAATAATTATTTTGTGTGTTCTACACATTTCATTACAGGTAATACAATGACAAAGGCTTATGAACTATGTGAAGATGAATATTTTTACAGGTCAACTGTATGATGGTCCCGAACATCCAGACTACGTTTCTTCTATAAATATCTATCATTTGTCTAATAGGTATCATTGCTATTTTTTTTTACAGATGCACTTCATTTTAATTATACATATATTTTGTCTTCATGCATTGACTGAATGACAGACTCGAAAATTGTAGATGAATAAAAGTCAAAAGAACATTATTATTTGTATAACAATATGTATACTGAATGTACAATTTATAATTAGAATTTCTGATCTTGTTTTAAATGTACCTGAACTTCTGTGATCAATCTGTTCAATTCAAATACAAGTTTGAAACTGTAGTAATGTCAACTTTTTCACCACTCTGGAAAGAGAAGAAATAAGGCAACTCATAAAATATTATTGTACCTTTAATTATGTATTTTATTTACTTTTTCCAAATATAGAAATACATATATGTGTGTGTGTTTGTTGAAATTTATATTTTTTTAGAAAATAACATTTGGTAGTACTAGATATATATTTTCCACTGTACATGTTAATAGGTGTTAAAATGTTTGTAATATATTCCATAGATATATATGTTACTCAATGTTAAGAATAGATAAATAAACAAAATATTTTCATCTCATCATTTTCTGGGGTAAGTTTTGCAAAACCTCTTGATTTCGATGCACATTTGATGGAACCATTGAATTTTGCAAGATGCATTTTGGCAGTTGATCATATTTGTTCTTTCATCTGGTATGTTGCAGTAACACCATAACTTGGTGCCTAAGGAAAAAGAGCTTGGTAATCTATGAGTTTGTGTCTTCCAATATCATGAAATTTTTCGATAATACAGCAGCTAATATCTGCCTCTCTTCACATCGTATTGAAGTAAATCGGGAAAATGTTACGTCTTCATTTCGATTTGATCGGTTATTACAACCCACAACAGCACAAAACTTCATGGTTTTCCTAATAAAACCTAAAAAAGAATCCTATAATGAACTGTGAATCCTGTGACAACGTATCTTTTAACTAAAAATTCGCTGTTAATAACACCTCTACAGACTTATGTACTTACTTCACAGTATTCACAATGAACCAATAATCACAATACTATCGGTAAAAACGTCTTTAAATGCCTCGTTTTCCAGAAAATTAAGTAAAAAGATACACAGAGTCTTATGGCAAATGGCTGTTGTCCCCCCCACAGAACTCATACTTTATGAGTTCTGTGGTCCCCCCATGTCCTGTTTGACATCTGACAAGTGACAACTGCATTGAGGAGTCATGTATTGATTCAATCATTGTTTATATAGAACCATTGTTTATATAGAACAAAGTTAGTCAACCTTATGGGATTATAATTGGATCAAAATGGATGCGACATGTAGATGGCGATAGTGAGCTCGCATCCAAGTCATGTCGTAACTTCAGTGATCTGGCCTCCAAGTCATGTCGTAACTTGATTGAAACAATGGGACAGCATTAAAATCAGGGTTTTTTGAAGAAACCTGCATTGAAATGACGTCAAATATTCATGTTTGTAACTAATCACGCTAGATGACACTCGCGTTTGCGTCCAACACCAATTACACAGGCATTGACTATCTTACTTCTATATAAACAATGATAGAACATAGTTAGTCAACCTTATGGGATTATAATTGGATCAAAATGGATGCGACATGTAGATGGCGATAGTGAGCTCGCATCCAAGTCATGTCGTAACTTCAGTGATCTGGCCTCCAAGTCATGTCGTAACTTGATTGAACCAATGGGACAGCATTAAAATCAGGGTTTTTTGAAGGAACCTGCATTAAAATGACGTCAAATATTCATGTTTGTGACTAATCACGCTAGATGACACTCGCTTGACTAACTATCTTACTTCTATTTAAACAATGATAATACCGATCGCGACTTATATGCTGCTTTGCTGTTTGGTTGTTTTGATTTTGTTTTCTCAGGCAAAAGAAGTTGAAAAACAACGGAATCAATTTCGGAAAAACTGATTTAAATTCGACGAAGGTTTGTTTGGAATCAGTTTTTGACAGGACTGACACTTGTGACGTCATCACTTTCCTCGTCTATTGGCACAAGGGTATGAAAGATACTTTACATATTTTACATACTCTCCTGGCTAAATTCCTTGACAAATGCAAGACGTAGAGACGTAGTCTGTAGAGTAGAGAGAGAGAGATTAATTGCTCTTCCCTGCCTAGTTATTTCTCTATTTGCGCGGCGGAACTATGGGCTATACAGGAAGCTGTCAAACATATAAAGAACTTACATATACCTCGGACAGTGATTTTTAGCGACTCTAAGAGTGCTCTTCTGAAGATAACCCGAACCAACTTCTCAGCTCACAACGATCACCTTTCACTCAAAACAAAAAGTCTTATTGTAGGGGCCATACAGAGCGGACAGCAAATTGAACTGGCCTGGATTCCTAGTCATTGTAACATTACTGGAAACGAGGCAGCTGATAATCTTGCAAACCTGGGACGTAAAAAACCGATAACCCATACTCCTCAAGCGGATTTCCGTGAATTCCAACCTCTGTATAAAGAGAATTTGTGGAACAGTTGGGTAACACAGTATAGGAGAGTCGGACAGTCCAAAGGATCAACCTATTTTTCATCAGTCCCCCGTCCTTACAGGAAGACGTGGTACCACAATTTTAAGCATCTTTCCAGAAAGGTAGTGAGTACCCTATGCAGAATGAGAAGTACACATTGCCTCACAATGGCTCATCTGAACAAAATTAAAATCAAACCCCATGACCAATGCGAATGTGGGGCGAGACAGAACCTAACCCCTATTCTCTTTAATTGCCCTAATAACGGAAGGAATATTGAAATTCTACATCAGTGTCTGAACATACCAAGTAATTACCCCAGGCCTATAGCAGTCAACGATATTCTGTTCGACCTCCTCTCCCTATACAATATCAACATCCTCTCTGCTTTCCTAACATCCTCTAACTTTGAGCTATAATACTTAGTGCATGTGCTTGGTAATACAAGAGTGATGCTTGAACTTGAACTTCAATCCTTATTAGAGATACTATGCTGAACACGGCCTTTCTCACCTTTCTAGGTACCCAAGTGAGGATGGGCCCGACCCAGAATCACTTTGTTGTGACCTCGCTGGGCTTTGTAATGACAAATCGTTAACCATTGGCCGGATAGCCCTGGCAGCTAAGGCCATTACAGGAAGAAGAAGAAGAAGTAATTCGCATAACGTATAACCTAACTTATAATAAATTAAAATTGCAAAAGGAAATATGATCATTAATTTGAATTACTAATTTCATATTCATTTATATCAAAATATACTCGTCGAAGCCAAAATGGCTTTAGTTCCAAAGCGAGGTACGTTTTTATTTGTCATTTCTGGACATGTTAAAATTTGTATGCATTGCAGCACTCTTCGAAAGAATTTATCCTTTAACACAATCCAAGAGGTTTAGAGGAAAAATAAATGTTACGAAACCAAAACCACCTCATTTTGTTAAAGCTACGTACTTAGCGCTATCGAAACCTTGGTTTATTAATCCAAATAAAGGTAAAACCCCTGTTGAGCTATGCAAAGGATTTAATGAAAAGATATTTACGCGTGATGAAGACAACCCTTTCCAACGAATCATTGCCCAGGAATTATACAGATGGTTCACAACTTCCAGACTGGTTGTGTTTTATCACCACAATCCCATGAAAGCTGATGAAGAATTCAAAGCATTTGTGATGTTTAAAAAGCAAAAGATGCACTTTAAAAAGTATGGTAAAAAAACGTTAGAAATGGCCGTCAAAGGAACTCCGTATGAAACTGTTTTGGACTTCTATGTTTCACAGAATATGACAGTTTTCAGCCCTGAACCTGAAATTCGGAAAATGTTGACTGTTACCAAGAAATTTCCTCAGCTGGTACTGCTAGGTAGGTTAAAAAAAATTAACAGCGGTTGAAAAATTTTTATTTTATCACTCTGAATTCTAGCTGGAATACTTGATGGGAAATTGGTTAGCAAAGATGACCTTGTGAAGTACAGCTTGATTCCAGATCTTCAGACAGCCCAAGTAAGACTTGTTCAAACACTCAATAGTGCAGGAAGTCGGCTAGTTGGGCAGTTGAATAGTCATCAAGGTGCTTTAGTATCACATCTCGAAGAGAGGGCGAAACAACTACAACAAGAAGATAAATAATAATTTATTATAGTTTTTATTGAAATAGAGAACAAAGTATAATCATAAAGTTTTTTTATTTTTTACCAGATGATGGTTTCTGTGCTTTGGGTTTTCCTTTCTTACCCCGTTCCTCAGTCTTTCCTTTATTTTTACCTGGAGAGCGTGTAGGTTGGGTAGGAACCTCATCAGCTTCTAGTTTGTACTCCAAATGAAACGCAAAATTTGGTAGAGAAAGGAACCTTATGAGAGGCAGATATCTCAAGTACATTTTACAGAAAAACTCTAATATAATTTTTGTTTCATAGTGTGAAAATACCTTGGTGTTTTCCGGAGGAAACTACAAAGTAATGGTGTAAAAATTTAATCAAATATCTTGATTGAATACCTACTTACCGGAAGGGTGTGGGACAAGGCAAGTTCTTTAAAGAAAAAGTAAGTCTTCTCGGCCGAAATATTGAAATTACATGTAAAATAAATATGCGTCAGATGAAATTGAGACAAAACAGCAGCGCTTTTATCCAAACTCATCCCCAATTTTTTGCAAAACATCCTGGTGTTGTACATCAACTCAATATATAAAGTTCTAGCATTTCCTTTGGGGAAGTCCCGGTCCAGTTTGGAATCTGAAAATTATTGTCAGGAAAGAAGTTGAATTTGTCTCCGCTAACCTATTCGCTTTTTGATTTCTGCCCTTTTGCGAAGTTTCAAAAACTGCTCCAGTTCTTCCTCTTTCATGAATTCCCAAATTGAATCATTTGAATTTGTGCTATTCAAAATTGTCAAATCAGGAGTTTGAAAAGCATAGAATTTACTGATTGCTCTATCCGGGTTTTCGCTTCCTTTGAGGATCAAATAGTTTTCAATAATAGTTTGTTGCTTTTCTTTATTTGGAAGGTTATTATCAGGGAGTTCTTTAGTACCCATTTTCAAAAAATGAAATCAATATTGACAATGACAGTTTCTCAATTTTTTTCCCAAACGTACTTGCAACCACTGTTCATTTAAAAACTGCAGCAAGTTTATGCAACTTATAATGGAACATTTCATAATTTCAAATATAGATTGCCTATTAGAGGAAATTCAAATTTGGCGCTACACCGAAGAATGTTGAAATCGAAAGGTGCGTTCGTCTGTTTTCCATCAGCTGGTTTCGTGATAAAACCAGAATACCTGCTTACTTGACCAGTACAATCAGAACAGCTAAGCTTTGGAATTGGAGGGAGGCAAGGAGACCAAACGTTCCCTGTGTCAAGTCACCGGTCGGACCAGGCACGCGCGTTCAGTATGAAGTATGACCATGAGTCGGACCGACCAGATGATTGAAAATATTGGTCACATACATACAGTTCTAATGAGGTCGTCAAGTCAACCAAATGACCGCGCTGGTCGAATCATATTGGTCAGACCGTAGACTTGACTCAGCCGTTATTTGACTTCTCTTTGCTTTGGTGGTGCGTGAACGATAAACAGAATGGGGGAACTGTGGAACAAAGTTGGACTACCTTTCTCCATCGGGAAGGGAAGATAAAATGATTTATATCAGTCAAGAGTCAAGTGCGTATCATAAATAGAAATCCTAATAAGTATATATGAGGTCCTTTCGTTTGCTATTTGGTGTAGTGTACAGTTACACAATGGAATGTTTCAATTCAATCAGCAAACGAATACTAAAATCGGGTGTAATCTACACCGAGTGTAGGAACTGAATTAACTTCCCATGCAAATGACCAACCATTGTATCTCTGCGTCAAGTCACCGGTCGGACAAGGCACGCGCGTTCAGTATGAAGTATGACGATGAGTCGGATCGATGAGATGATTGAAAATATTGGTCACTATTGTTTAATTTCCTTGACACACATACAGTTCTAATGAGGTCGTCAAGTCAACCAAATGACCGCGCTGGTCGAATCATATTGGTCAGACCGGAGACTTGACTCAGCCTATATGATTGTATCTATCTGTGGTTGGCATCCAAATATTAGATGCCAAGCTGTCCAGGTTGAGATGAATAATACGCAGAACTTAAACACTTAAACTGTGTTTAAGTTCTGTGGAGTAATAGCTATTTATGATACAAAAGTTCGTAAAGTAGGACTTTTTAGTATGAGCGTGAAGTTTGTTGAATGAGGCGCAGCCGAGTTCAACAAACACGCGAGTACAAAATAGCACTTTACGAAAGTGTTTCATACAAAGTATTTTCTTCGACAGTTATCATATTACCAAATTGTATCAATTATATATATCATTAATTTGAATGTTTAATGATATGAATTGTCATCGTATTATCAAATAAAGTCTTGAGTTATAGTTGACGCAAAATACTGTATTTTTCAAAAATGCATAAATGGATGAACAGTGTGTAAAAATTACTTTACGCACAGTTGATGATTTTACGCACTATCAGTAGTGCGTAAAAGCTCATTTTACGCACTATCGTAAAAAAACTTATCTTTTTTACCCCAGTGTGGTAAGTGTAAGGTGATACTTTTTAGCACAAATGCGTAAAAAAAATCACAATTGATGATTCGTCATCCGAATTCATGAAACTTCCAAAGATTTCATTATCACCGTCCATTGATTCAAAGCGATTCAACAAGACACAAACAATGAAAAGAACGAAGGCTCATTTATACCCTTGCGAGTAACAGCAATTTTTCATAACTTGTAATATTTCGGTAATGTCGATGTCTCAACCCCAAATAATGAAAACTGATCCTTCATTCACCGCAATTTTTTCACCGTTTGATTCGAATCGCAAAAAAATGAGAACTTTCGCAAGAGTATGAACGAGCCTTAATCGAAGGTAAAAATACTAGAATTGGCGAAATATAAGCAGCAAACAGATGTTGAACTAATGAATGACACTCAACTCCACTACTCTCATCGACGCCGACAGTGTAATGTAAGATGTGGAGTACAATATAAATTTTATGCAAAACAGTGAACAGACCTGAATAGGATTAATATTTCGTCACGTCACAGAGTATACTTCTCTGTGATTTGTTGTGAACATAATGCATTCATGCATTGTATATTGACATGTGGTAGCTCTGGTAGCACTTTAGAACTATGGTGTTTGTGAAATTTACACTTTTGATCAAACGAATGCACCTAAAGCAAAGTGTGAATTTTGCTGTGCAAAAGAAAAAATATTAAACGTCAGGTCAAAATCAAAGTCTTTAGTTTCAAAATGGTGGACGTAGTAGAGGAAGTGATAATGGATTCTGACGAAAATGAAGACATCATTCCAAAAAGCACAGAAGAGTAAGTAATCTTATATTGTTTTCAGTTGATTAGCAGATTTGTAAAATGTATGACTACCCAAAAGTTACACAATGAACTTTGGTTGTTGGGGAATTTTTCCCGAGCCTTTGTTTTGAAATCACATGCATGCAAATTAAATTAAGAAATCTATCAAAAGTTGATTTAATTATGTAAGCAAATGTCAAGGACACTTAAAGTTCGTCTTGGAGGCAGCCTTCATAAATTTTTGACTGAAATCATTCATAAAAAAATGTTCTAGACTAGGCCAGTGTCCAAATATTTTCCTTGTCCTAACTCATGATAAAAAATTGGCTATATTTATCTAACTAGCTATTAATATATTATATTACTACCAAATGTTTCTGTTAGGAGTCGGTCATTTAATAGTCCAATAGTAGGTAGGTTGAGAAATCTACTGAATAGATCTATTTTCAACAGTTGTGGAAAATGCATTTGGAATATAACATGCACCCACTACTCTGGTAATCTATTGGATTACTAATACATTCACCATCAAATAATTTTCAACACAAAATTCATTCAGTATATTATTGTCCTTTAGAAACTATTGGTACCCATACAATATAAAGAGTGAAAAGAGAAAGGTGGGTGTTATTCTATTCACTATTTTCTGTTTTGTGAGATACTGACATTGACAAAATACCCTGGAAATATATTTTACATGATGAAGCTTGAACAGTTACCTACCTAACAGTATATTGTAGTATTATTGTTTTTGGTAAGAATTCTGATAAGTGATCTAACCACTTCCTTCTTTATTATAGTAAACAATTTGTCAAAAATTTTACTGAGACTGAATATTTTTTAGTTCAAATCATTCTATTTATTGGCTGTTATTACTATTGAAAAGAACTTGAAAAGACTTTTCCTATTGTATAGGATATTAGCAATGAGCAGTCCTCCGGACATCTTATGCCTCTTGTCATAAGCTCATTGTGAACTACAGATTTCTTTTCCGTTTCATATACGGTCTTGACGATCGTGGAGCACGGATATTGCTTGGTTGGACTTCCGGCGCTGGGATGGCGCTCGCAGTTTGGAGTTAATCCACTGTGCGGGCGCGATCTCAGTTTCGGTCTTTAAATGGGAATGGTCGTCGATTCATTCGTTGCAGTCATTAGTTATTGACTGCTAGACCTACCCTATACTGATGAGGAGCAACACTCCGAAATCGATATATAGGTGGTCCGAATGTTTCTATGATCATTCCCATGCAACCAAGCAATTGCAGAGATAACCTTGTAGGAACTCTGCACGGAAATTTCATCAGATGTAATTCAATGTTCGTCGTGGCATTAGCCAGGAAAGTAGTTGTTTTCTGATGGATTTTCGATCCAACTTTTCCTATTGTATAGGATATTAGCAATGAGCAGTCCTCCGGACATCTTATGCCTCTTGAAAAGAATTGTTTATTCTGCTCTGTAGATTGTTGTTAAAATGACATACAGTGCCCACCATATAGTATGTACAATATGGAAAAAATAGTTTATTATCAGACTTATCAGAGTATTTGAAAAACATTTTTGGATGATCTTCATAGTGTTGCCAGGTTGAAATCTGAAAAATCTCCATGACCAAGCATGAAAAATCTCCACTTGTTCACAAATCGCTTCTATTCTTATTTTATCACTAGTATGAAGTCACAAAACAATAGGTCAAACATTTTTTTACTTATATCATTCGTCATTTGTAGGACTCATTGTCAAATGAAATAAAGAGTGTCAAATGAAATAAAGAGTGTCAAATCACTTTTTTCCTTGAATAAAACAAAACAAAAGAATTGATATTAAATAAAGAGAGAGAGAGAATATGTTTATTGTTTCTAAGAGAACTCTCTTGTTAACAAACACAATAATGCTTTAAATGAAGTGTATACAAAAATACACAGTTATACATACATAAGTAAATAAATAAATAAATAAACATATTTTGAGTTGTCATATATGAATAACAATGTCAAATTCGTCTTACTGTATGATACATTCAATAATAATACAATTGCAAAAGTCAATAGTTAAAATTAGTTAATATTAGTTAATTTTAGTTAAATTAAATTAAAGAAAGACAATTTTTCCACAATTTTTGTTAACAAAATAGAAATCACAAACTGTCCATATTTGTTTTTGTCATTATTATGTATTATTATTATATAAATAACTTAATTTCACTAATATTAAAAATGGATGAAGCAATCCAGAATTATATGTTAGATTCTTAGCAAAGTATTCTACAAGAACTACTTTGCAATGTTCTCCCAATCTACTTAATTTCCTATGTGCAATAATCGCATAATGCTAATTTCTTACAACAAATCGGAATATTTGTCAACCTCCTGAACTGTTTTGACAGAACAACAGACGAACAAACACAACCACAAATTCATAATACTCCACTCAGATAAGAGTTGAGATGAAAAATTATTTTTGTGAAAAACTGAAGATAGTACTCTTAATTTGTTGAATTTTAAGTTGGAGTATTATTTTTATAGCCATTTCTGATTGAGAGAGAGAGAGAGAGAGAAATCGTATTATCGACATCTGTGTAGATATCGACGGCCATAGAATGTGTTTTTGGTTATAGGCTTTGTTACTAACTCCATTTGCCACCTTGAGCAGCATGATTATTGGTGGACCCGAGGACCCATCAACCATGAAACATGGAAGAGTGATGAAAATGAATTGAGGATTCTTTATCTCGTTTCAAGGTGAAAAGTTTTCATCTCATCTAAGAGGAGTATTATGAATTTGTTTGTTTATCAGTTGATTTTTCAAAACAATCATTATACGAGAAACTATGGTCACATATCAGTGAATTTACGACATCGATTTGATCAAATAATATGAAGAATGAAAAAAAAAAGGAGTTTGTCAATCTCCTTCTGACTTACCTGTACTATGTTCTGAATACTCCCAACATTTAAGAATGTTCAGGAAGTTGACAATTATTCCTAAATAGTGTAAGAGAGTTGCATTATGCGATTATTGCACAAACGATATTAATGTCAGTTCTCGGAACATATCTTCAGTTTTTCGCAAATATCTCAGAAACCTCCACTTTTAGGCATATGAAATCTTATGACGCTTGGGATGAGATGAGAATCGATGAGCCTAACTGATATCAAACACTCATTTGTCCATTCACTTGTCTAAAGGAAATATTAAGGAAATTATGGCCACATACCACCGTAACTACGCCACTGGTTTACAGAAGTTATAAATTATAACTTCAAATTATCATATTGATAAACCTAGATTAGTGTACCTGTTTTTATGTTTTTACTTCAGCAGTTTTGAAGAAAAAAAATCCTAATTTTTTTCGTACTTTCGACACCCTGTATCTTAGAGAGAACGCATTTTAGGACAAACATTGATACACAATTTTCACCTCCAAATGAGGTGAGGAATCTGTTTGCGGAGTTTGTCGGTCTTATCTGACTCATCCTGTAAATTGTATTGTACTGGGGGTTTCACATGTTTATCTAAACAGCCGCGGTCTCTGCTACGGTGATTTCCATAGCTGGTTGAAGTCGTTGAATGCGTCGCGATAGCCTGCGTTTGTGGTCCTTTGTAATTCCCCTGCCATCCTATGGTAAAATATTTTACTTTGGGGTAGTTGTTTATATTTGTTTCGCTAGCTTTTTTTAGTTGTTTTTATTCATATTTTTAAATCAATATTGGATGTTTGAAGCCGAAGGAGAACAGGAATCAGAGGATTTAACCACAGTATTTTAACCAACACAATCGAATCGATGCCTTTGTTGGTGTCTGATCAGTATGACGCGGATTCAGAAAAGGATATTCTAATCATAAATAAAAAAAAAATATAAAAATTTTTGTTTTGAGTAATGTACTTTAAATTATTTTTAATAGTGGTTGTACCACTGCTTGTTTTAGTTTACCATAACTTATATTTTTTAGAAGTTTGAAGCTTATTTGGTATGTTTGCTCATAAATATATTAGTTTGAGCATGTTGAACAGGTTTTAAATTGAATTGTTTACGATTTTTTACAACCATTCTTCCAAATATCTTTTTATTTGGCTGTAATCCATCAGGAAAATTATATAAATACATTTGCTCGGCTTCTCGAGTATTGGTATGGCACAGAATGTAACACTTTAACATGTCGAAATATTCCTCAAAAAAATAAAAATTCGTTTTAAATTAAAAGACTACGTACATACATACATACATACATACGCTAATAACTTTTGTATTGTATATGACACTAAACTCTTGATTAATTTTCATTGAATTTTGAACTAAAATACCTTTTTCGATAATTAATTATCATTATTCCTAGATCCATTCAATTAATAGTATCAATTTTTATTAAAGGAATAATGATGGACACAGGTAATATCTATGGTCTTTCAATTATGACATTCAGGTTTTACCTGAATAATTTGAATTGATGTCTGAAATAAACTAAAAACATTTAAACAACTATAAATGATAAATGACGTAAAAATTGGCTTTGAATTTTCTAATAAAAATAACAAGGCCGTATTTAAAAAAATAAAGTTGATGAAGGTTTCTCGGAAACGAAACGTCGTAGTGAAAATCTTTAGGCGTCATCTTGTTGAGCACAGAAAGTGGCAATAAAATGTATTTTTTATTTTTTGATATCTTTTAAAATAACGCCAAAAATAAACAAAAACAAATATCGAAAATTTTACTTTATTCAAAATATCTCGAAAATGAAAAAGATACCCCACTTTTGGAAACTCCATATAAAAGGCTCCTGGATTGAGCAACTTTTCTCTAATTTAACCAACATTGTAACTCTAACCCTTTCCGAGATCCTAATGATATCCCATCCTTATCTTGGACACACTGTTTAGTGTCCTAGAGTTGGCATCATATGGGAAAAACTTTTATTAACAATTTATTTTAAAATTCGACTTGGCTGTTGAGTTGGGCTTTGAAAAATATGAAAAATACCTACTCGGTTGTGGTCACGTGACTTTCGCTACCTGTTAAAAGTACTGTTTTTTTCAAAATAATCGCTGAAATAGGATTATTTAAAAAAAAAAATTAAACAAACCAGTTTTTTCTGTTCCATTTTTACACCTGTCTCGAATTTAAACGTTCTATTCTAACTTTCGCTTTTTGACGTATTTTTGATAATTACGAAATATCTGGAATATTAAAAAAATCTTAAATTCGACAAAACTGGTTTATACCAGTAGCTCTAATATGTGACTAACTTTCAATTATGAATCATCAACAAAAATATGTTGTTTGATGTAAAATTGACGTATCTTCAAACATTTAGGAAATAACTTAATTTTTAGTGGATTTTTTCAGTATTGAAATGATACCTAGGTCATAATTTAAAACATAAAAATTATTTATGTATCTAACCAAAGTTGACTTTTTACGGTACACATCTCAAATTTACTTCATAGTAGTCCGGCTATGTCATCAAGTTCGTGAAGTAGGCCATGGAGGCAAATTAAATGAAATGATAAAAATTAAATATGTTTCAACAAACAACAAACAAAAAAAATATTGTCAATCTCACTCAGTCAAGAATTCTAGATACACCAATCAATAGAGCATGAAATGAGTGATTTAACAAAAATCCTCATGAAATACTCATGGTTATTCTGCTATGTTTTCGATTTGCAACTATCACTTATTAATTAAATACAAAAAAATTGCCTTTTTTGTTGTTTAGCTCATAAAATGAAAACAAACAACAGATCAATCTGGTTGATCCAATGAGAAAAACTGTAGAGAATTGAAATACGAACAAAATGGGATGTTTTACGACCCGATTAGATCATTAGTAACGTAGAAACACCGGAAAATTATTCGATTTTCATTAAAAAATAGAAGTGTTTTGGGACGATTTTATCGCCGCTGCCATGTACACCAACGGCATGTTAAGATAGACAATAGCAGCGAAAAAATTAAAGGCATAAGGGTTGCACGTGGCCAAAGGGTAATGATGGCGTAAACTTGTGAAAAAAAATTTATACTATATTCTCCTTGCTGCCAATTGAAATAATGGAAGTTTCCATCATGAATGTCCCATAAAAAAAGTGGCATAAGGTTTGCGGATGTCGAAGTGAGGTTAAGTGCCGGAATTGGATTTTTTATATGAAGGCCACGAGGCAACCGCTCAAATTTTTCATCATTTTGGTCAGAATTTTCATATCTTTCACTGGTCTTAAAGGCACAAACGAGAAAAGCGTCACCTGAAATATGTCACCATCTCCCAGTCTAAATGCTTAATATGAAATTATGGTTTTCATTGACAACCTATTTCATTTGTCTCCAAAGCCTACTCTGCGAAATTGTTGAATGTTGAAATTTGAGATTATTGTGTTCCGTAAAATGTCGTAAACTTTGGTTCGATACTCGAAAATGTATATACAATAATTTACATCTCTAACAAAAAAAAAGGAAAATAACTTGCTTGAAAAAAAAAAAAAAATGCCGAATGCCGTGTGATGCTAACCTTTTCACCACCACAGTAACTTAGAGTGCGTTGAATTTATTGTGTATACTTTCTACCATGCAAGAAGAGGGTCGTTTTCAACAAAACCATTGGAGATGGAGCGTTTTTCATTATTTTCGCTCAACTCAACTTTGCGTTGAGATATGAAAGCGCCAAATGCTACTTTGGTAAGCAGTTATAAAAAAACTTTTCATTGTAGAATTTTATTCATGTCTTCACTTTCAATTCACTTTTCAGAATGCTCACAACCACTCACTAGAAATAAATGGTTGTTTCAGAATAGCAGAACTGAAAAAAGAAAACGGCAACCAACTGTACAAGATAAAACAATACCGTTCAGCACTTCCTTTCTATACTGAAGCCATCAACCTCTGTCCAGACATTGCAGCTTACTATGGCAACCGAGCAGCCTGTTCAATCATGCTCAACAGGTATGAGGATGCCATGGAAGATGTCAGAAAGAGTATACAGCTCGATCCGAAATTTGTTAGAGGTTACATCAGAATGGCAAAATGCGCAATAGCTTTGGGGGATCTCATGACTGCCGGACATGCAATAAAGAAAGTTCAGGAAATTCAGCCAAATGCTTCAGGTGAATATATAGAAGCTTTTGTTCATTTTCATATCGTCTGTCCAAGTCAAAATCGCGAATGTGCAAATTTCAGGGTTCTGACTTCAATATGTAAGATTGGTTTTAATTACTTTTCGACATTCTCCCGAATTTTTGAAATTTTCACAATCTTAGGTGGAAAGAGTATATATTTTCTGTTGTTGCACCATTCCTTGGTTCTCGAGATAAACGCATGGAAAATGTCAAAAACAACATAAAAACTGGTTTTTGATTACTTTTCGACATTCTCCAGAATTTTTTAAATTTTCACTATCGTAGATCGAATGAGTATATAATTTTCCATATTTCTGTTGAATTCTTTGGTGGCATCATTCCTTGTTCTCGAGATAAATGCCTTGAAAATGTCAAAACAGCATAAAAACTGGTTTTTAATTAATTTTCGACACTCCGCCCCGAATTTTTAAAATTTTCACTATTGTAGATGGAAAGAGTATATAATTTTCCATATTTCTGTTGAATTTTGTGGTGGGACCATTCCTTGTTCTCTAGATAAACGCATTGAACATGTCAAAAACAGCATAAAAACTGGTTTTTAATTACTTTTTGACACCCCTCGAATTTTTAAAATGTTCGCTATTGTAGATGGAAAGAGTATATAATTTTCCATATTTCTGTTAAATTCTGTTTGAAATTGAAATTATTTTTTCCGTTAACCAGCTGTCGTCCCCTTACGAACGGCAGCCCTCATAAGACGAAACTTGTGCGAGCCAAGGATTAACGAGGTCTTACCTTTTTATGTGCGATTCCTAGCACTTTCTCGGGCCATCAGAAAAAGTCATGGTTTGAACCACCGCCGACTGGCAGCCAAAGTGATTGAAACATGTCGCTTTAACCACTCGGCTACCTGGCACCATTCCTTGTTCTCGAGATAAACGCCTTGAAAATGTCAAAAACAGCATAAATACTGGTTTTTAATTACTTTTCGACATTCCCTCCGAATTTTCACCGAAATTTTCAATGCCAAACTCATGAATGTGCTATTAGGTTGTCTACTGTGAACGAGAGTTAATTCGCGAATGTGAAAACTTACCAAGGTTTTCGAAGTAAGAGCAGGAATATTTTTTAAACTTTTCTCATTCGAAATAACAAATTGCACATTTGTGGTTTTGGCATGGTACCGACGAATTATGATTTGTAGTATAATCATTTAGTTGTTTTACCTGGAAAGTTTTTCGGAAGTTTTGAAAATGGGCAATTTCATAGATTCCGATGTGCTCTTCCCGAATTTCAATTTTGCCACCTCGTATCTTTGCCGCTCGCGACGCCATATTAAAAAAATGGTGCCTTATAGCAGTTTTTCTACAATATCTCCTTTCCGACGCATTTTACGATAAAAACATATACAAAATTAAATCATAGAAAATTTCTTACAGTTTATGTAATTACAATCATTGTTCAATCAATAGTTTTGGCTAAAAAAACTCATTTCCACACCACCTTGATGTAGAGTAAGCGGCGCGTTTTGTTTATCGTGGTATCCCCAGTAGGCCTTATCTACATGCAATGCCCAATTCCGAAATTCAGCGCTATCTTCTTCGGTTTGCTGGTCTGAACGGACCAGGTGTTGCGAGTTCATCGTCTTCAGTATCGATCGAGACGTCATAGACCGAAATTTCTTCCGCATCTTCCGCGATGGAATTATCAGATTTATCGCGATTCTCTTCGTTTTCGATTCCATTATACGTTTGTTACGTTTCTTCATCTTCATCACTATCATATGATGGTTCTTGCGAATTATCAAAGGTACCACTACAATTCGTGCATATAACGGATCATTTTAAACCAGCTTTTCTGCATCCGTAGGCTCTCTGACATCCCTTTTTGCATTTGCAAGAAATAAGTTTTAACAGGGTTTCTGGAGCTGGAAGCTAGAGTGTCGTAACAGAAATTAGTTCATTCTTGTTTCTGTTCCATCCCCATTGCTCTGCATTTTGTTCATGCCCATACTGCTGAACCTGGTGATAAGTTCGGAACGAATGTTGTCGTGTTGCTGCTTCTGTTGGTGGTAGCCACGCAATATTAAATTTACTTTTATACCCTGATTTTGTGAAGCATGGATATCTATAGTTGTTCAAAGACAAGCTCTTCTTACTTTCTACATCACTGTAATTATATAATTCAATGAGGAAGCGTTCTTCAGCTTCAGCAATGATCTCTGGATTAGTGTTTGGATTTTAAAATGCCTGGATAACCACGTTTAAATTTGGACTTTTTCGGAGTACATTAATGAATTTAATTGTTCCTTGATTAAAGAGTGCACATGTATCACATCCACTAAAGTCATGCAAGAATAAAATATGATCTGTGGCTATTTTATCTATGACACTGTTTGGCACATAATTAAATGTGATTTTGATTCTGCTGAATGTGGACTGCATATAAAAAATATTCGTTTGAACAAGAGTGACCTTTAAAAACTCGAGGGAAGATTGACTCACCATCTGCTACTGGCTGGTGGAGGCCGTTGCTGGGTACCCAGGATTGACTGTCTTTGTCCAGGTTCGTTAGTTAGCTCACTGATACGGGCGGTGGTCAATGCAAATTGAATTCCAAAAGGCTCATTTTGCATGGTGGCACGCGAAAGTACAAGTATTATATTAGAAAAAAAGAACATTGTAATTACTTGGATCAGTTATTCTTAATACATTTTGAACCAAAGGAAAATTCCCAAAATAATGAAAATAATAATAATATTAATAAAGGACAAGAATGTACAGATACTATTTGTTGCGAAATTTTTCCTTTTGCTGGTTTGAGAATATATACAGGGTGTCATGTAAACCTTGTACAATAATGGAACTGGTGATAGACCAGGTCATGACTATTCAGAAAATCGGAATTTTACCTTAGTAAAAATCTCACCGTTTTCGAGATAATGAGCATTTTTTAATTTCGGTAAAATCACTACCTCATCTTGTATTTTTGAGTGCCCTGTCTACGAATTGGGACCAATTCGAATATCTTTGCTGCTGAAGATTACTGATGAGTGTTGCTTCTAGATGTACACAATAGTTTTTTAGAAATCGATACAATTTTTTCAAGAAACGAGGGTAAAATGCCAGATTTGATGTTTTAAAGAGAAACATTCTCAATTGAAAATTGAATCAATACAAGTAACTTCAATTTTATCGTAGGGTTTTTCCATTTGCAGAGGAGTCATGTATTGATTCAATTTTCAATTGAGAATGTTTCTCTTTAAAACATGAATCCCTTCCAAGAGAGGTTGTCTTGTACGATGGAAAACAGCGACTAAATTCCAACTTTCAGTTGCAGATGATTCCACAACTGACTTTATGAACATCCTGTTCATATTTTCAATGAAATCAACTCGCCAGATTTGAGTTTCACCAATTTTTTTAACAACAGTTTGACATTATTGTTTGAATAAAACAACCAAGTGGAAGTGGATATTTATTACAAAAGAATGCCCATTTTGTTCAGACTGTACCATGGTATAAAACATACGACAATAATTTTTGGAAAGAGTAGAATTTCGATTATATTAGAGTGTGATGTTATTCTGAGCTAAAATCAACTCCATTAGACTTTGTCAGTAATGTCTTTTATTTTTATCCTATCAATATGAAATGATCAAATAATCAATAGTAATAACGAATCAACTGCTTAGAAGCATTCAATGAGAAGTAAAGGTAAATACTAATTCAACGTTTTTTTGAATCAGCATACACTATAAACCACAATAACGATTATTCAACATCGCACTGAATAATATTACAAAAATGTTATTTTCCATCCACTCGTACGCAGAGACGACATTTTTTCAAGAAGAACCTTTTCAAATGCGTTAAAAGTTATAGCCCCCAGATCAGCGATTCTCTGAGCGGCATTGTGCAATCGGATATCGTTCTGCATAAAGCGCTGCTGCAGCAGTAGCACTACCTCCACATTCACCATAAATTTGCGCATATTCTCGGGGAGTATAACGTGTGTACGGCATGACAAAGAAATAAATACCAATGAATGAAACACGCGGAATAATTTAAAAAAACTACGATAAAAGTCACAAGTTGTTCAAACAAAATGTGACAGCCTCCTACTAGATTTTTCAATTCTATTTACAGAAGATCCGTTAATGCACAATGTTGTATTTTATTTTTTCAATAGGGAACTATTGCTTCTACGGACACAACACAGGAATTAGAAAAGTTTTTAATTTTCGACAAGGATTCACCTCCTAAAAAAATTTGTACTTATTTGGTTACACCCTGTATATCTGTCGGTCTCTGAAACTTCGTTGGAATCTGGATGTTTGACAATTGCGGCATTTATCACAAGAATTCGTATTAATCGGTGCCATGTCGGATAATCGACATTTCATTTCGACAATTTCATTAGGCTTAATTACATGAAAAGTTAATTTTATTGACATATTATTTAATGCTACCAAGCAGTCTATTCTTTATTATTAATAATCATTTCCACATTTTATCTTGATTAAATCGAAATAAAATAATTTTTGCGCGTAAGTATAAAAGTTGATGCAAGCCTAGAATAAGACCAAGCCTAATTCAATGGAAATCACTACCTCCAAAAATAATTATAGTTTGTTTTATACCATGGTAGAGTCTGGACAAAATGAGTATACTTCTGAAATGAATGTCCACTTCCAATTGGTTATGTTTCTTTCAGACAATAACGTCAAACTGTTGTTAAAAAAAATTGGTGAAACTCAAATCTGTCATTTTACCCTCATTTCTTGAAAACAATTTTCACTTTCTGAAAAACTGTTTCATACGTCTAAAAGCATTACTAATCAGTAATCTGCAGCAGCAAAGATATTTGGCTTCGTCTCAATTTGTATACATAGCACTCAAAAATCTAAGGTTAGGTAGCGATTTTCCAGAAATTCCTAAAATGCCCTTTATCTCGAAAACGGTGATATTTTTACTGAGGTGAAATTCCGATATTCTGAACAGTCATGACCTGGTCTATCGCTAGTTTCAATGTTTTACAAGGTTTACCGGACACCCTGTATATAAATATATATATATATATACAAGGTCGCTGATATGTATGGAAACGGTCGATTATTTCGTAAAATAAGATAGCTAGCGAAAAATGTTGAGATATAAAAGTTCTAGGGTTTTTCAAAATCCATCATATTAACGAAAAATTATGTATATAGGGTCAGTCAAAAAGTCAGGACGAAACAAAGTTGCTTTTTCTCTAATGGGACACCCTGTATATTATTTCACATTTCAATTTTTCTCAAAATTCTGAACAAAATTTATTCAGCACATCATTTCCTAAATTCAACAGTTTTCGAGATATCGAATTTTGAAAATAAGTTTCTAATAAATTATCCAAAAATGTTTTAGTCCATTAAGTTCATAGTCCATCAAGTTACCTTTGAAAGTTTCCAGCTCCATAACAACACCGCGTCGTTCTTTTGTCTAACAGTGATGATCTTGACAACACATGTCAAAAATACATTTAGTGTAAATAATTTTCGCGCAAAAATGGCACGTTTATATGATACTGAGCGTATTGAAATGTTAATGATCATAGGATACGGTGATAGAAGACGAAGTTGTGACCAAGTAGTGGATATTTTTAATGAATTGCATCCCAATCGGGTACCCATTTCTAAATCAACTGTTTCAAAAGCATTGCGGCGTTTTCATGAAACTGGAGGTGACCAAAAAGTGGAAGACCAGTAAGCGTTACAAATGAAGAAAATTCTTTGAATGTCATGTTAGATGTGGTGGAAAATCCAATAAATTCAGCACAACAGAGGGCTTTGAATCATAACATGAGTCGATATTCCATTCAAAAAATTTGCAAACTGCAAATATTCCATCCATATAAAATTCAATTGCTACAAGAATTGAGTGAAGACGATTTTGATCGTAGAATCGAGTTCTGTGAAGTTATTATGGATAAGTTAAATGAAAATGTCAACTTTGTCAACCACATATTGTTTTCTGACGAATCTTCATTTTGTTTAAACGGGCACGTAAATCGACACAACTGTAGGTATTGGTCAGACCAAAATCCACATTGGATTGAGGAAGTTCACACTCAACGGCCACAAAAAGTAAATGTCTGGTGTGGCATTATTGGTGGGCACAAGAGTTGCAAGAAAGAATAAGGCATGAAAATTCTACAATTCCTCCTCACATGGTTTTAGATTCACTACAAAATTTTGTTCAGCAAGTTCATTACTGTCAGGAGGTAAATGGTAAACACTTTGAGCACCTTATTAAATAGAAGTCCAAAGAAAAATTTGTTGTTTAATAAAACTTGTTTTCTCTCTTTTTCTCCTGGCATAGGTAACTATTGTTTCATAAAATTTCAAATATCGTAGACATTCATTAAAAAATACATTTTGTCGTATCATGCATTTTTATCAACCCTGAACAAATATCCTTTTTTTATTTTCTTTAAAAAAGTTATAATTAACTTGTAATCATATCCACATACTCCACCTTGTGTGACTTTCATAATAAATATCTATTATTTCGTGCTTTTTCTTTAATGAATATGAGAGTTTGTAGTAACAAGTTATTTTCAAAATTCAATATCTCGAAAACGGTTGAGTTTAGGAAATTATGTGCTGTATCAATTTTGTTCAGAATTTCGAGCAAAATTGAAATATGGAATAATAAACAGGGTGGAGAAAAATCAACTTTGTTTCGTCCTGACTTTTTGACTGACCCTGTATACTTAATTTTTCGTTAATATGATGGATTTTGAAAAACCCTAGAACTTTTGTATCTCAACATTTTTCGCTAGCTATCTTACTTTAAGAGATAATCGACCGTTTCCATATATCAGCGACTCTGTATATGTTTGATCGCGTTGATAGAGCTGTCAAAAGAATAAGAAGATCTATATCTTCTCTGACAACTATTTCGGACTCGAATGCTGATAAAACACTTATTGCGGTATTGATTATTAGAGTATCCGCATCTTCTGTCACTTGTTTGACCATGAATTCTCAGTTTGAAATTTTAACTTTCTAATGATGCGGTTCTTGTTTGCATCATTCTCCAGGAATCTATTTTGTGACTCAGTTGGAATCAGTAACTCGTCAAAAAGCATGTCTACGAAGCAGTTTTGCGTGATAGATAGACGTATACTGATGACTCAGACTAAATACTTCTATTGAGTTCTGCCGCAGATGTTTCGTAGAAATGAGAGAGAGGAGGCCGACAAAAAGGCAACGCATTCCCTTATACCTGTTACGCGGCTTTATACGCATACCTACAACGCACGGTAAAATATGTTTCGTACATATGTGGATTTGATGTTTGCGGCGCTCGTACGCCAAAACTATTGATTTTACAAAAAAAATTGTAATAACATAAATTGTGGGAAATTTTCTTCAGTTCAATTTTATATATAAATGTTTTTAACGTAAAATAGTTGGAAAGGAGATATTTTCAAAAAACTGCCTTTAGACGCCATTTTTCCCATATGGCGGTGCGAGCGTCAAAGATACGAGGTGGTAAAGTTGAAATTCGGAAAGAGCACATCGAAATATATAAAATTACCCATTTTCAAAACTCGCGCAAAACTTTCCAGGTAACCCCTTTTTTTCGAACCAAATGACCGAGTTATTGTGATCAAATCTGAAATAATTTTCATCACATTTTATTGCGATTTCAGGCATCACCAATGAGGTAAGATCTTTTGAAAAACTAAAACACAACGAAAGCGAGGCGACCAAGGCGTATGAGAAGAATGACTTCCGCAAAGTTGTTTACTGCATGGACCGTTGTTTAGACGAGGCTCCTTCTTGCTACCGCTACAAACTCACCAAGGCCGAGTGTCTTGCTTTTCTCGGCAGATATCAGGAAGCCCAGGAAATTGCGAACGGCATTTTGCACTTGAACAAAGGCAATGCAGACGCTATATACGTGCGAGGGATGTGTCTCTTCTACGAAGACAATTTAGACGGTGCTTTCCAACATTTTCAACAGGTTTTGAGGCTTGCGCCTGACCACCAGAAAGCTATGACTATCTACAAACGTGCCAAATTACTGAAAAAGAAGAAAGATGAAGGCAACGAGGCCTACAAGTTATGCCAATTCCAGGTATTTTTAATTGATCATATTGACCGTCACCTTATTGTCATGCGATGCCAGGGTTCTCAACTAAGGGCCAATTTATGCAACATATCATTATCCTAGTCATAATCACTATCACAGTCCTAGTCTTGGTCGTTGTCTTAAGAAATTTTTGTATTTATGCATCACAGTCATTAGCTAGAAAAATAAAAATTGACGCAACACTGTCATTAGTGTTTGTTTAAAAGTGGTTGACAATGTTTCACTTTGAGTAAGGTTATTCTGGACTTTCATTGTCTAAAAAAGAAGAAAAAAATCAATTATCTGCAATTTTTATTCACGACGTTTCAACTGTTGAAATCTACAGTCGTTATCTAGTTATAAATGCGACAATCTCAAGGATACTTACAAATTGTGAAAGGCTTTCGCGGCCATCGTTGAATGAATGATGGTTTTTCGTGTTTGTAGGCCGACGTTTATTTAGAGAAAATCTCGACGTTTCGCCAACACGAGTGGCTGGCATTTTCAAGAGAAATGGTTACAGTTTCAAACTTTGGCCTAAAAACCCGAGAAACCATCATTCATTCAAGGATACTTCTTATATATGCTATGGCTAATTTTGTGTCTAGGGGTAATTTGCCGGTGTTCAGGTAAGCTTGTTAATCACAGTGTCGGGCCCCTCTGGTACAGCATTGTTAATTCTTATCGCAATTTCAATTGATCCATGCCACTAATTAAGGGTTTCCACACATTACGGATTTCCACACATTACGGATTTCTATGCTAGCTTGACTGAAGACTTTGTTGTTTGATGCACTCTCTTTAAACTTCCTTCTATACCAGCCCTCTTCTTTATGGATGACTTCAGCTTCAGTCCATTTTATATTGTGTTGGGTCGTCCAGACATGATCCGCTATCCCTGACTGATGTTTCTCCTCATTGAGTGTTTCTCTTGTGTTCAGCGAGTCTAACGCTAAGCGGTCTCTTTCTCCAAGATAAGCTTCACCGCATTCACAAGGGATGCGGTAGATGCAGTTTTTGGAGTCAATGTCAGCGTTACGTGGCCTCGTCTTTGTGACATGGCTGCGAATAGTGTTACCTGACTTGAAACATGTCCGTATTTTGTATTTCGGCCTTATTCTTTCCGATAGACCTCTAACATACGGAACGCACAGGGTGGCTTGTGTCGGCTCGTCTGGTCTGGTCTTGTTCTTATCCTCCCTGCGGGCTAGAACCTCTTCTATATGTTTTTTTGGGCGACGAAATGGGTAATTTTTTTTTAATCATTTCTATAAGAGTCTCTTCCTGCCTCATTTTTTCCGTAACACAATGAACAGTAACAAATAGCAAGGACAAAAGGTCAAAACAAATAATTATTTATTTCATTTGTCAAATAGGTATCGACGCACATGTGCGTTGTGCATGTCGTCCTAATCATAATCGTAAAAATTGGAAATTGCCAACTTCAAAGGTCAAATTCTTATGATTATGATTGAGACTAAAACTAAAGAAATTGCGTAAATGCTCCAAATGAAATGTACAGTTTTAATTTGATTTTATGATTAAAACAGTGACTGATTAGGACTATGATAATGACAATGATGCATAAATTGGCCCTAAGAATAACGTGACTCAAGGTTTGAAATGATAATATTTGGCACATTCCTTTGAAGTCAAAATTCGTTAACACAAAAATCTTATAGATATTGCGTTCGGAAAACCCGGAAATTTTTTACGAAGCTTTTCCGGTTTTTCATACTTCTCTCGATAGCGGTTCAGGAATTGATTTTTTCCCTTCCATATTTTTTGGAGATATACGTCTATATGTCCTTCAGAAGTGCATAGTTTTTGAGAAAGATCGGAAAATGCTAATGGTTTTTCCGGGTGATTTTCAGAAAAGTACGCCAAAAATATGCCAAACCGAAGATTGAAACTAAATTTCGAAAACTGCATTGTGTAGAGCTCAAATAGACGAAAAAATTATATCTGGATGATTTTTCTCGAAAATGCTCGTAAAAACGGAAAAACTCGAAAAATCAGAAAATGAAAATTTGAATATTTCGGAAACGGTTGATATTTTTTCAATTTACCTGAACATCTTTTTTGACCTGCTACAGAAAATCTACAAAAAATGTCAACAAACGAAAACCACGGTTTTGTCGTTAAAACTCTGGATCTTGACCTCGTTCGCTGGTTAAACTGCCCTTACCAGAAGGTATGTACTGCACCATATCTTGTAAAACCAGCAAACGGTTACAAACTGACTGATTTTGAAACGTCTCCTCCCCTTCTTGGCCTTGACCTGGAGAAATTTGAAAACCACAACCAGGCGACTTGGGGCAACCAACCAAGAATAATATTTCATGTCCAGCAGACGGTTTCCTTACCTGACAGTAAATCATATAGGCAGCTCTCTAACTATCTGCAGGACATAAAGACGTATACCTTCAGAAAATATGGAAGGGAAAAAATCAATTCCAGAACAGCTGTGAAGGGAAGTATGAAAAACCGGAAAAAACCCGTAAAAACTTTCCGGATTTTCTGTAGTATACAACTTCCTAAGAGGTCGTCGGATAAAACACAGTGAAACACTATGGAATATGGGGAAATGTTTAGAAATGTTTCAAGTGAAAAAATCATATCCCATGGTATACCCCAAAGTTCTATTCTGGGGCCTACTCTTTCTGTCGTCTATATCAGACTTCTTCATTTGCTGTTACCTAATGTTTTTGGCAGACCAACTATTCTATAACCCACACTTTTTGTTGTGTACGTCAATTACATTTTCCTAATATTTATCTACAGGAAGCATGCAAATTGTATACTGAAGCACTTGAAATCGATCCACTAAACAAGAAAACCAACTCCAAACTGTATTTTAATCGAGCGACTGCGCTGGCGAGACTGACAAAAACCCGCGAAGCCATAGCGGACTGTACAGCGGCCCTCAACTTAGACGGGACGTACCTCAAGGCTCTGCTGAGGCGGGCAAAGTGCTACATGGATCTCGGAGAGTACGATGAGGCCGTAAAGGATTACGAGAAGATTTGCAAAATGGACAAGAGCCGAGAGAACAAAAAATTACTGCAAGACGCTAAATTCGCGCTGAAAAAGTCTAAGAGGAAGGACTATTACAAAATTCTTGGAGTTGAGAGAACCGCTGGGGATGATGAGATCAAGAAGGCTTACAGGAAAAGGGCATTGGTGCACCATCCAGATCGCCATGCAAGTGCGAGCGAGATTGAAAAGAAAGAACAAGAAAAGAAGTTTAAAGAAGTTGGAGAGGCTTACGGCATATTGTCAGATCCGAAGAAACGATCGCGCTACGATAATGGACAAGATATGGATGATTTCGATGGTGGAATGTCCGGTATGTATTTCGAAATTTCTGAATATAGTCCAATCATATGGGGTTTTTACGAGGCAAAAAATCCAGAAGTTTTTTCTCAACGATATTTTTGGTTGATGTATCTGATTTTCAACTGTTGAGCTAACTTAAGTAATCAGGGTTAATGACTATTCTATACAAAATTAAGTAGATTAAATTTCCTACAATTCACATATATCGACTTAATTCCTATGATGTTCCAAACTAACGCTAGAGCGCGATAACAAAAGTCACTTCTTGTCACAGAAAAACTCAGGAAATGCAATTCCAACCGAACATTTATAATATAATAGTATAATCTAAAGATCTCATCAAATTGAAATGTTTCTTTACACAATATTCCAAATTTTTATTGTTGGTACGTTTTTGGTTTCCAGAACAGTTACAGTGTTATTTCAAAACATTCATCATTTAAGACACTCATACAGTCATGTTTCATATTGCTACTTTTCTTTCTTTGAATGTATTTATTATGGATATTCAGTATGTTTGTGTATTATTGTGATATGTGATTTTTCTTATCATTGGTTGCTTGCACATAATCATGGACAAGTTTTTAACTCATTTGATCTGTTTCCATATGAAATTAATTTCTACTTATTATTATATTATTATACAGGGTGGGTCACGGTCGATGGTACCTTGACGTTTACGGAGAACGGGACATAAGATCATTCTGAAAATTTGGTTTCTCAAGTAGTTGCTCTTGGTCTATCGATCTAAAATACTTTCAGCAATGCAGCGTTGCCGCTTATACCAGAAAGTAGCAGCATCTTTGTTATTTCAGATGGGTCACCCTATATATTACCGCATTTTTGAACTTGTCATTCCTTTCTGATTATTTCTGCCTCATACTTCCCTATACCTATCTCTAACGGTTTTTGAGATATTGGTTATTTTCCATATTTTTTATCCAAAACATAGCTCGAATTGAATGTTTATTTCTGCGGTATTTGGATTCTTAGGAAGTTGCAATTTTGGGTTAAGTTCATCAAGATCATGTACATTGATTCTGTGTAGAGAAGTTTGTTCTGCGTTATACAGGGTCGTTCAAAATTCATGATCTTACTGCTAGATACAAAAAGGGTTGAAAGTGCGTTTTTTTAAATGGAACATCCTGTATATTATAAAATATCCTGAAAGATGACTAAATTCCTTTCGAATTGATATATAATGTTCCTATACCTAAATAGCCAGAATTCCGAGATAATAGCAATTTTCTCCCAAGTGCTTGAATTATTGCCAGAAATTTTTCTAGTACATGAATTTTCTTTGAATATTCATGTACGAGATAAATTTACGGCAATTAATTCAAGCACGAGGGGGATTCGGTAAGAAAATTTCACACCGAGAAATGAAAATCATCCAACAATTCATAAGAAATAACTAACGATGGTTTCACCTGAACTATTTATAACCACTGAAATATTGAGATGTAAAATAATTTTAAAAAATTTCATCAATAAATGTGTTTAAATTTGGAACAAAAAAAAAATGAAAAAGTTATGTTCTCATCGTGGATTGAACCATCGACTTGTGATAAAAACTTGTGACAAATGGTGTATTGCACTTATTCTGAAATATGATTTCAGAATTGACAATTTCTGCAATAATCGTGGAGAAAATATTTTCAGACACATTCCAAATATCTAGTAAATACATAATTATCTCCTTTCATATGAAAACTAGACCTCCATTTGTACATTAAAGCAAAATATGTCAAATGTTTGACAGAAAACTTTCCACTTATTAATTTCGCCCAGGGTACCCAGGAGGATAAACATTTCCGGAAATTTTTAGGGTTGCCATGGTATCTAAACAAGAACGAATTTTTTGATTGGCTACAAAAGTGAGGTGTGAAATTTACTCGAAAAATTTCGGGCAATAATTCAAGCACTTGGGAGATTACAAGTGATAATTGCCATTATCTCGGAATTCTGGCTATTTAGGTATAGGAACATGATATATCAATTCGAAGGGAATTTAGTCATCTTTCAGGATATTTCATAATATACAGGATGTTCCATTTAAAAAAACGCACTTTCAACCCTTTTCGTATCTAGCAGTAAGATCATGAATTTTGAACGACCCTGTATAACGCAGAACAAACTTCTCTATACAGAATCAATGTACATGATCTTGATAAACTTAACACAAAATTGCAACTTCCTAAGAATCCAAATACCGCAGAAATAAACATTCAATTCGAGCTATGTTTTGGATAAAAAATATGGAAAATAACCAATATCTCAAAAACCGTTAGAGATAGGTATAGGGAAGTATGAGGCAGAAGTAATCAAAAATGCGGTAATATACAGGGTGACCCATTTGAAGTAACAAAGATGCTGCTACTTTCTGGTATAAGCGGCAACGCTGCATTGCTGAAAATATTTTAGATCGATAGACCAAGAGCAACTACTTGAGAAACCAAAATTTCCGAATGATCCTATGTCCCGTTCTCCGTAAACGTCTAAGGTATCATCGACCGTGACCCACCCTGTATATTAACACATTGTATTCAAGGGCGTCGCTATTTTTTTCTTGGGAGGGGAAAAGCTTTTTTATGAGAAAACAATCATACTGTAATATAGAACCATAAGTAACATGTAACAAAGCTTCTTTGGAGAAACAAGTCACATATCAAACAACCATAAACGTCTATTATAAATAAAAAACAACCCTAATGTTCTTTGGAAAATCTTATCTTCTGATCATTTTTCGATACTGGGTAGCTAGAGAGAGATAGCACTCAATTTGAAATGCACTTTGCACAATAATGCATAAAGATCTTTAGTTTTCGGGAATCTATGAAATGTTTTTTTTTGGACAATCAAACGCATTCCAGTAAAATGAATCACATTTGCAACGTTTTTAACCCATGACATTTCTTTTCAATTTTTCTTTCATTAAATTCAAATTGGAAAAATATGAATTTGACAATTGACAGTGTTGACACATGTCAGTGTACCATTTCAGTGTTTCAAACATTTAAAAACAAAATTTATAACTAAATTTACAACAAAGAAACTATCACCGATAGCCTGTGGAATATTGTCAATTCTAACAAATCAAATATTTCTAGGTTTCCTAGTTATTTAAAGAAATGTATTCAGTTAGTTGAAGTAAATGGTTTTATTTTATTTTTAATTCAAGCTTACTCTGGTGTGCTAAAGTGTAGTCACAGTGTATTAAGGATGCTTATAAATGATGATGATGATCATACAAGATAATCAACGTAGGAATGATACTTTAGAACTTCAAAGAGAGTTTCTACATGTTGGGAACAGTACCAAAAAATCCTTAAATTAAAAAATGTAAATGCTTCACATTCCACGGCTCAATGAAACGTTGAAGTTCTAATTATAAAATAACGAATAATCTTGATAGATTGGACAGTATTTCAAATTATCTGTCCCATCAAAACTTTGAGTTTTATTTCAAAAAAAGCTAAGATTTTGAAACTACCAGTAGTATTGTATTGTAAATTTGTTCAACCATTCTTGGATGCAATGCCTGCACTGCCTGCAATGCCTGCACTGCCTGCAATGCCTGCAGAGTCACAAAGGAGGGACTGACAGGAAAAACAACCTGTATAAAACAAGAATTTTGTGATGTGATAAATTATTTTGACAGAATTTTGTTTTAGATTGCTGTATTTGTTTATAACAATCAATAAATGACAGTTGTGAGTCCAAAACACCAGAATATAACTACAGACTGTCTTTTCCATGTGATGGCATAGTCGGTCTCCTACTAGTATTTTTGTTGAAAAATCACTCATTTTATGATATATGGATTGGTGTACTCTAGGAAAAATTATATATAGCAAAAAAACCAAGAGTTTTTTGTTCTAAATAGCTTGGGATCAGAATAGATGGTAGAATATTTCAATTGAAAGAACAAATCAGATTTTTTTTATTTTAACCCTGCAAGATTAATTCCAAATTTAGGAAAAACTATTGCCAAAACAAGAAAAAATTGCATTTGTAAATATTGTCTTAACATTTTTATTAAATGAATATCCCAGATTTCAATCAAAACGATATGTTGGCCGCGGGTAATAATTGCCTTCAACAAAACGTTTATTTTCCCAATAAACAAAGTTAAACAAGTTCACTTCGTTTTATATTACCTTCATATTCACATACATTTTCTTACTCATTGTAAAAGTTCAATGGTTTACAGTGGAAGTTATGATTCACTCTCTTGTTATTTCCTTTCTCAGAATGATGACCAGTGAAAAACAAGTTGCATAGTAAAACTGATCATTGTATTCGTATAATGACCTCGTGGGATTTGAGATTTGTTCTTGTCACATTAACAAAACTGTAAATTTCAAAATGTAGGTGTTTGTGTAGGCATGCGTGAAAGATTTGTTGCTCACTCTGAAACATTTTGCGTCATATTTAAGTGTGATGTGATAAAAGTTGGTATAATGAAAAAAAAAATAGCAGACAGGCAGTGCAATGAAATGCAGTAAAGATAAAAAAAAACAGTCTCACGTTTTATTGCATCAGACATGATTTTCCAAAAAACTAAAGTATTTATATACAGGGTGTTCCAAACTCGATGGCCTATTAAATGTTTCTGGAGAACGGGACATTGGATTATTTTGAAAATTTGTTCTGCTCTATCAATCTAAAATCATTTTCAGCTCTGAGATGTTGCCGCTTATATATTGAAAAGCTTCAACAACTTTGATATTTTATGATATTTTAAATGAGACACCCTGTATATTTTAGCATTTTCACTTTTCTATTGCTTTCCAATTATTTTTGTATGATACTTTCCTATACCTATCACCAGAGGTTTTCGAGAAATTCATTGAATTTCTTATTTATTTTTCAGCACATAGTCAATTAAATGTTTATTATTGCATTATTTGGATTCGTAGGTAGCTGAAATTTTAGGTGTACTTTACCAATGTCCTGTGTATTAGTTATTTGTAAGGAAATTCGTTCTCTATCCTACGAGATCGTTCAAAATTTGTGATTTTATCGTCAGGTACAAAAATGGTAAAAAGTGCATTTTTTATATCATCGAATATCCCGAAAGACAAATAAAGTTCTTTTCAAATGATGTATCATGTTCCTATACCTAAATAGTCAGGTTTCCGAAATAAATGGAACATGTCATTATGAAAATTCGACAAGTAGTGCATCAATAATAAAACTTTTGCGCGTTCACTATCGAAAGTTTGATTAGAAAAAAATCAAGTGTAGAACTTCATATACATGCATTTTCATAATTGTTCATCTTAAACATTCGGCAACTCTGTAAAAGTCTCTCTGCCATTCGGCTAATAACCTGAATGGCGCTTTTGAAGAATTTGCTTATCGAATGTCGGCCACATTCAGTATGTCGTCGACATTCAGCCCTATACTGAATGTCGTTATGTTAAATGGTATAACGTCTTACCGTTTAACATAACGACATGGTCGTGCACAACGGCTATCGTATGCTGTATCTGAATTTTAATGGTAACCAGTATGTCGTCAACTGGCGTAGTGGTTATTTCGAAAGAAAGTATTGCTTTCTCGAAGAGAAGGAACGCTATATGAAAGCATGACGTGTAAGAGTGAATACGACAAGTGCTGTCTCTGCTCTCAAAAAATTATACATTTGCAGTATCGTCTCGCCGCAAATTTGAGAATTCCGGAATGGAAAATATTATGAAATAAACAGTAGTTATTCATTAATGAAATATGACATTTATGAATGAATGAAGAATAACCCCTGCTAATTTTAAAGGGAGCTAGGATATACCAGTTTCGAAAAACTGGCAGTTGTGGAATAATGGAGACTGATACTTTTGTAGCCTTCTGTTCTTCTGCTGTGTTTGGGAAAGTAATATATATATATATATATATATATATATATATATATATATATATAACCAATTTGTGACCATTGCATCAGTTATCTCTGCTATGATTATAATTAAACAAGATTTTCTTTCAGTAGCAAAACATGCCAGTGAACTCAAAACCTTTAAGTTACATAACTGAGTTGGTACATTACCAACTCAAATTTAAACTCCTCTTACTTTCATTTCAACCTAGTTTTCCTGGCTGTAAAATGAGCCTCAAAGATTCAACTAAAGTCCTCACTGAATTTTTCGATAGCCTTTGAAAATTAATTTCCGTCAATTCAAGTAATTGGAAAACACGAAAAACAAACTTTAAGACTTGGACAGTTATGGTCAAGTTAAATTACGATCATTGTGTTCTGACTTAACACAAGCAGTTAACGAAACACGTTATGTTCAACGGAGGTGAAACATATGCGATTTGAGTCGATATCAGCGGCCTGTAGGATATAATCTGATGTCGGCTCAAGTTGCATTGTACTTTGAATTGTATTAGTTTTCATAATTGCTCAAATTCGACACTCGATGCGGATCGAGTGTTTGTAATCGCATCCCAGAACAAAGTATTGCTGGCAATAGAAAATTGTTAGGTTATGATTTCACACTCACTGATTTTGAAGCGGTGTTGCCGGAACATTTTTTTTTGTCCGGATGCGCAAATTTTGGAACTTATGACGTCACATACGTAGTGGTCTTCTACTCTATTTGAAAAGGGGATTACTTTGGGAATTTATTTTGAAAAAACTTGTCGAAAAAAAAACATTTTTTGGTATTTAGACGGTATAATTTCAATATTGTTTTGTATTTATTCTATTTTATTTTCAGATATTGACCCTACTCAGGTCTTCCAAACCTTCTTCAGCGGTGGTGGACATCACGGGCAAGATTTCGGATTTGGTGGATTTCCTGGAGGATTTTCATTTCAGTTTGGTTAATTATATAATTTTAAAGTGCTATTTACATTCCAGCATTTTAGTACCATTTCTCATCTCAGTGTAATCTGTTTTTCTGTTTGAAGTATTTATTTTAAGTTCTAAGTAGG
Organism: Chrysolina oricalcia; assembly: GCA_944452925.2. Classification (NCBI taxonomy): domain Eukaryota; kingdom Metazoa; phylum Arthropoda; class Insecta; order Coleoptera; family Chrysomelidae; genus Chrysolina; species Chrysolina oricalcia. The sequence goes on from OX101808.2 coordinate 29,283,487, forward strand.
ACTAATCCCTATTTGTGTCTGCTACGTATAAGAAATGTGTTTGCATTTCCTTAATCGATAGTAATCCATGCACTAATAAAGTTTCTCCTATAATTTACTAGGAAGAGTTTCATTATGCCATAGGTAGTTTCTTTTCATTTTGGTGGAAAATTGGCAGAATTTGTTATACAAACATGTATATTGTACGTTATTACCTAAAGTAATAAAAATATATAGACTGAAAAGACTTTTCTTTGAATCACCGTTTTATGAAATTGGAGTCCATAAATGGCTGTTGAGTATCGAGGAACTTCATCAAACTTCTAGAATCTGTTCTCTTATTTGATATGTTGTAATGGATCTTTCTAATATTGAACATACTACAAAAAAATACATTCTTATTGACCTAATAGTGACAAAAAAGTGTTTGTATGTATTCTTCGGTATATAATCATATACAATCATACAGGGTAAAATGCCATCGCCTTAAATTTGTTGGCGAAGAATGTATTTCATTTCTGAATAACAATGTTTCAAATATCTCTTAAAAAATAAAAGAAACCAAGTATTCATCATAGTGTGATTGTGAAGACTAAAATTCCTCTCAATAAATTTTCCCCCATATGTTGCCTACTTCCTGGCTGACACTGTATATAGATTTCAAGAAAGAGAAGAGATATTTTTATTTAATTCAGGTTATCTCGCTTTAAGTTAAAAATATACTTTTTTTTTTTGAAATAACTAAATGATGCGAAACAACGTTGAAATGCTCAAGTTCTGGATTCTCAGTCACAATGTCACAAATTATCATACTATTTACAGCTCACCGACTATATAAATGGGAGTTTGACATCAACTTCATTTCCATGGAAACAAAAATTACAGCGTGTCTCTTTCTGCTGGTAGTGTATAAAATGCGAGCGCAGCGAGCATCTGCTGTAATTTCACCTTTTCATACTAATCAGTGATCAAATTACCATCAACTTGGATAGCTAGGTAAGTTCGATTAGGTTGTGTCCCTTTTTTACGCTTAGAAATTCGGTCCATAGCCGAAAACGTGGGCAGTCAGAAGAAAGAGACACGCCGGAGGCGTGTCTTTTTTTCTGGTAATTTTCAAAATGCGAGCGTAGCGAGCATCTGCTTTAATTTCACATTTAATCCTAATCTGAGATCGAATTACCAGCAACTTGGATAGCTAGGTTAGTTCGGTTAGGTTGTGTCCCATTTTTAAGTTTAGAAATTTGGTTCATGGCCGTAAACGTCTGCAGTCAGGTAATTTATAACAGCGCATTTCCTCAAAACGAAAATGGCACCATTAGAATTGGATGAAAATTCATAATAATACTCTCCTTTGAAAATTTCTATCAAGCTTCTCTGAATGATTCATCGCATCAATAACTTGGCAATAGCGTATTTCTGCAAAGTCAAAATGTCACAGCAGCAACCACCTGATTGAATAGAATATAACGTCCACTTCGACCCATCTCCATATCAGATTTCCAGTAATCCGAAGTGACCAACTTGGCAACAGAGCATTTCCGCGAAACAAAAATGGTAGGAACTATTGTCATTGATTAGAATCGCCTGATAGCACAAAATGGCGACGTTCAATTATTTTTTCCATACCAGATTTCCAGTAATCCCAAGTGACCAAAACTTGGCAACGGCGCATTTTTGCAAAACAAAAATAGTACCATTAGAATAGGTTGAAGGTCTATAATCGAGACGTTCAACTGTTTTTTCATATCAGATTTCCAGTAATCCGAAGAGGTCAACAGGGCATTTCCGCAAAACAAAAATGGTACCATTACAATTGGCCGAGGGCCCACAATCGCGACGTTCAATTTTTTTTTTCATAACGGATTTCCAGTAAACCAAATTTTTACTAATTCAATTATTCTCTGCAATTAATATTAATCTTATATGAATCTTCGAAAAAGTTAGTATGTTAGACCCATGTTTTAAAAAATTTAAATTTTCTTTCACATCAGAAGGTTTTTGAAATATGACTATTATTGTAATATATGACAATCTGGTTACCATGAATAATCCTGTATAAATAAAGCTTAGAGGAATAAAATTATGAGATCATTTATATATTTCCACATCTGTTTTTGATAAGACAATGCACAAACGAAATAAAAATAGATTTGCCACAAATCATTCACAATGACAAGAGCATCCACAGACAATTTCAGCTTCGATAATATTAGATTTCTCACTGTTACCGCCTTCTTTTATTTTATCCTTGGTAATGTCATTTCTGTGTTCATTGATTTCTCCTGCTCTCTTTCCTTTTGGACCTTTCTTCGTGTTGTTTTTCACAGGTTCTAAATGCTGACATTCTACTTTATACTTCATTTTCTCGTAATTTTTTGACTTACTGTCTTGGTTTGTTGAAATGGCAGCTGTTTTCCTTAAAACAGATTCATAACTTCGTATAATTGAGTCTCAGAAAGGGTAGAAAATACACTGTTATAATTATCAGAAACTAAAAAGTCAAAATATGCTTTGTTGTTCCGTAGTTTTACAATTTATTGATATGTAATCAATTAGGTATCATTATTTTTGCGCAATTAGAAGACTCAACTGGATAACTGAATCACTCCAATTGGCAATTATCCAAAACAATATGCTGATGCATTTTTTCTAAGTATTTGATAAGTTTTAAGTAACAATAAAAAAACATTGATGGAAATTCAAAATTAGATGCCAGCGCTAAAGTGGCGAAACGTCGAACCACTTCCATATACATTGTATCAACATAAGATCGGAATATTCACCATACATATGCATCCGAATTTCATTACATATCAATAATAATGGAAGATTCAACAAAATTTACAGCAACAATGGACAAAATCATAGGAATTTTAACGTAAACAATGATGATGACGATATACATGAAAGTGGTTCGATTTTCGCTACTTTGGCGCTGGCATGTAATTTTGAATTTCCATGGGCAATAATTTTCAGCAAAACAGATGGCGGAACTTTGGTTTACTGGAAATCTGATATGGATAAAACAATTCAACGTCGCGATTGTGGACCCTCAGCCAATTGTTATAATACCATTTTTGTTTTGCGGAAATGCCCTGTTGCCAAGTTGACCTCTTCGGAATACTGGAAATCTGATATAAAAAAAAACAGTTCAACCTATTCTAAAGGTACAATTTTTGTTTTGCGGAAATGCGCCATTTTGGTCACCTGGGATTACTGGAAATCTGATACGGAAAAAATAATTGAACGTAGCGATTGTGGGTCTTCAGCCAATTGTAATAGTACCATTCTTGTTTTGCGGAAATGCCATGTTCCCAAGTTGGTCACTTCGGAGTACTGGAAATGTAATATGTAAAAAACAATTGAACGTCTGGATTTGGACCCTCAACCTATTCTAATGATACTATTTTGGTTTTGGATAACTGGAAATCTGATATGAGGATAGTTCTGATAGCATACTATTCAATCAGATGATTGGTCAATGATATTTGAACCTTGCAGAAATACGCCAATGTTGCCAAGTCGTGGGCGCTGGAAATCATTAAAAAATATTTAAGGAAATTTTGCTCAAAGAATATCATAAATATTCATCCCTATCAATTTTTATGATAAATTTTTTGAAAATACTTCGGAAATGTGATGACGCATGATCCAAAAAACCATTTTTATTTTATTTAGATTATCTCTCACTTTAAGTTAAAATGATATACTTTAGAAACTTGGATAGCTAGGTTAGTTCGATTAGGTTTGATTGTGTCCCTTTTTTACGCTTAGAAATTTGATCCATAGCTAAAACGAAGGCGTGTTTTATTCTTCTGGTTATTTATAAAATGCGAGCGCAGCGAGCATCTGCTGTGATTTCACCTTTCCATCCTAATCAGAGATCGAATTATCATCAACTTGGATAGCTAGGTTAGTTCGGTTAGAGGTTAGGTTGTGTCCCATTTTTTAAGTTTAGAAATTCGGTCCATGACCGTAAACGTGGGCAGTCAGGAGAATTATAATCGTATGAAAATTTATATTGAATACTCTCCTTTGAAAATTTCTATCAAGCTTCTCTGAATGATTTCCCTCATCCATAACTTGGCAACAGCGCATTTCCGCAAAGTCTAAATGTCATAGCAGGAACCACTTGATTGAATAGAATAATGTCCACTTCGACCCATCTCTATATCAGATTTTCAATAATCCGAAGTGACCAAATTGGCAACAGAGCATTTCCGCAAAACAAGAATGGTACTATATTAGAATCGCCTGATAGCACTGAATGGCGAGGATCAATTATTTTTTCCATATCAGATTTCCAGTAATCCCAAGTGACCAAAACTTGGCAACGGCGCATTGCCGCAAAACAAAAATAGTACCATTAGAATAGGTTGAGGGTCTACAATCGAGACGTTCAACTGTTTTTTTTTTTATATCAGATTTCCAGTAATTCGAAGAGGTCAACTTGGCAACAGGGCATTTCCGCAAAACAAAAATGGTACCATTACAATTGGCCGAGGGCCCACAATCGCGACATTCAATTTTTTTTTCATAACAGATTTCCAGTAAACCAAATTTTTACCAAACAGATTTCAGAATATGATGAACAAATCTCTATTAAAAATAATTTACGACTTGCACTGAGAGATTCAAAAATATACCACCAATGACTAATATGAAGACTCATTACCTTGCAGCAATGCTTTCTTCAATAAATTGATTTTTAGTGGGTTTTCTGTAGGTCATCATTCTCTGAACAAATCTTCGTTTTATTTTATTTTCTTCTTTGATGATTTTTTCTCTGGTGTAGGTGTCTTTTTCGAAAATTGCTCGTTCAGAGAACCAAATCCTCATATATTCATTGGACATTAACATCCCCATTTTCTCATGTGGTTCCTGGAAAGTGAATTTGAACAAAATTCGAATGGCGCGTTTAATGTTTACGGATTTTACATTTTCGTAAGACGGCTTGAACCCCAGCAGATTTTTTTCTCGAGCCTTTGAGGATATGATATTGTCCGGCTTTCTAATTGGTGTAGCCGGAGACCACTTCAGTAAAGCTGTATTCTTCATCTGTAGTTTTTGTATGGAAGCATACAAAGAAACTTCATAAAATTGTCATGTCGGTGACTAGTCATTTCAAAATGTCAGATCTGTTGGATACATAAATGGTGCAAACTACACTGAATATACAGGGCTATTTAAATTCGGTGCAAATGTGTGCATGGGGATATTGTAGAAATGTCTCACAATTGTTCGGAATGGAAATGTTCTTTCATGAACTGTGTCAGTGGTGGTCCCATATATACATATGTAAATAAACCACTTTTACGGATCCGTTTTGGGGGGGCATATGGCTTCCTTCCTGAAAAATCACCTATTGGGTCAAAAAAGCCCGTTTTTGCCTATAACTTAAACCTCCTGTCAACTGTTGAAAATATTTCAAGTATTGATACAAAGAAGCTTTTGATAAATTTCCTAAAAAAAGTTTTCTAGGAAAATTCCTTTAATGAGTAAAAGGTAGAGGTGGAATATAAAAAATAAAAAAGATTTGCCCATGTCTTTGAGTCTGATGATAACTCTAGCTGCTGATGTACATCAGATAAAGTAGATAAAGTCAAAGCCATACGTATGGCTTTATCCACGCCATCACCCGACGTCTTCAAAACGAATCTAAAGATGTCCATATTGATGTAGAAATGGATGATGTAACTATGGCTTCTAACTTTTTTCTAGAGAATTCATCTACATATGTAGGTATATGTTGAATTCTGATGTGGGATTCATAAAAATTATCCTCACTGAAAAAATAACGATTATTTCAGTCCATTTCAAGAACGAGAAGTTTAATAATAGACAAGAATTGACCTGTAAGGGCCATTTTGATGTAAATTGTCTATTTTAAAAATGGCTTAGACAAGAATCATTTGCAAATGTGTTTCCACACACTCTCAGAATGAAGGTAGTGCTTATCAGAAGTACAATAAAAATCACTAGTGAGATTCACAAAATGGTTTTAATCACATCAATGGGTAACAGCATACATATTGAATACTACCTAGTATTTCAAACATATCTACTAACAAACGAATAAATAAATAGCATTGGTAACCTATGGTAGAACGTAAATGCAGTTTTGGACCTTGCTAGTAACTACTATTTTTTTAAACCACTATAACATATACTTATAACCATTTAGTCCTTAAATAATGTACCTAACTTTAAATGTCTTAGAAAAATAATGGTAACACTAACATAGATGCTACATGGCCAACACTTTATCGGCTCTGTAGCCATACTCGTGGGTGATTGCCACCAGATTTTGGAAAAAAGGAGCCAGTTTGTCTCAATCTCTTGACAAGGGCCGTCATTGTCCTGGCAACAGGAACTTTACGGCCTGGATGTTTCTCCTTGTAAATCCTCACAGCAGCAGCAGCTTTGCCTTGGGCTTCACCCATAGCTAAGATCATGTCAGTATATTCTTCGCAGGTATACCCTTCTGCAGACATCGTTGAAAGATGTTTTAAAATCAAAAACGGAAATATCAAATACGATCTTTTAGAGCACCCTGGAAACCTGTTATACGTCTGATACGCCACAAACAAGAAACAACTAGGTAATGTTTACTCAAAACTTTGTGTCGCAGTTAGAATTTATAAGAGGTTCTTTCTACGACTTCTACGAGAATGAATAAGGCCGATGGCGATGATAAGGCGCGAAAATGGTCCACTGTCCTTGAATTTTACTACGATATCTATTTACATTTTGTCTGTCAAATATCAAACCCAGTGATACCAACAAAGCCGTTTTTTGCACACCACTTTTTTGAAACTATTTCGTTTTAAAACTTTGTAGACAGAATGTTTCAAAATGAAATGCAATATTTTGAAACTATGAAATGAGAATGGTTCACAGCTTTCTATTTATTTTCTATTTTGGTTACTAGTTAGTAAAAGTGGCCATTGGCCGCAGTGGAGGGCCTCATACGGACCCACTCACGATCAAACCATAGATATATATTATATATACTGATATTATGATTTCTATGGTTCAAACCAAGTAAAAGTGGAAGAAATTATGTATTTTCGTTCGAGCTCATTCAGTTAAATATTATTCACTTATATAGAAGGACATAACGAAAATAGAAACTAATTGATGCCTAGTAGAAGTGACTATTATTTGCCTATCCGCTCACAGGGGATTTCGACGATAATATGGTGACACTACTGACACTCCAAAATCATGGTAGAGTAAGTACCATGTATGCCTGCTCGAGAGTTTCTACAAATTCTACAGTTCGCCGGGCCATATGTAGTGCCCGCTATAGGAGGCCCCGCTGTGACTCGATAATAATAATGGGTTGTATCGAAGGAGCTACCTTAATAGAGGACTTCGGATAAGGATTCAGTGATGCCACCACACAACTTTTGGCTTTAAAACTACTGGCACGTTTTTCGGCATTTTTTCTTCATGACAGGGTTCCTGGCACCCTCAGAAACCACGTAATATGATTGAAATTGTTCATAACGACGGAAATATTGAGATTTTACATAAAATACAAAACACTAGGGACTTTAATTTTGTTTAGGGATTTTTCTTTCAAAATGGCGCTAAATTCAAAACTAGAGCTGGAGTTTTGTTATTGAAAGAGGTATTGTGTAGTCTAGGAAGTGCCAGATAAAGCCACCGTGGGGTCCGTAGCAAATGTGAACCAGAGGCCCTTGATTTGCATTACGTATTAAAGTATAGAATATAAAATAAAACAGCACATTTACAAAAAGACTTTCCGTGATTTAATCCGAGCAAATTTGGAGATAACACTCGTCAAATCAATATTTCTGAGTTAATCACTTTCTATGTTCATTATATTGAGGTCGTTTGATGTTCTTGTCCCATTGTGCTCCTTAACACATTTTCAAAACGCTTTAACGTTGAAAAAGAACATTATCCGCTGTAGTTGATGATTATCAAAATCAAGTGAATGCGAAACACTATTCCAACATTTGGGAAACACAATTCCAATGAATTTTATGTCAACAGTTTATAAACTTGAAGTTCCTGAGCCTCGTGCTTTTTCTTTCTGCTGTCAATATCAGCAGCCACATCTGTTTTCAACAGCTTTGCAAACTGCACCAGTTCATTGCCCAGACTGTCTTCCACATTGTCTAGGAAATAATTGACGATAGTTCTTTTTAAGATCTGTTCTGCCGAAGTATTCCAAATACACTAGTCACTTGATGGTAAGCTTCCATGCATTTAGCTAATGCAGACAATTACAAAACAATAAAAACATGAATTTCAAAACGTTGTCCAGGTGTCTACAACTTCTTCGAGTATGAGGTCTGTGAGTAGAGCTGCTGCTGAAATGGTCGTACTTTGTATTTTGCTTGGGTTTTCTTGAAGTCGATTGCTGATATTCTTCACAGCCAATTAGGGCTTTGGTCTCTATATCTGAAAATTTGGATCGTATTGCTTGGAAGTAGCCTTGTAATGATTTATAAAGAGCGTACCTATCTCGTGTTAAGATCTTGATCGGACGACTGCAACGAAGCGTTAGTCGCTTGCAAGTGTTCTAGAATTTCATTACACCCTATAGTTATTATTCCCATTTCTAACTTTATTCATTTTCTGTAGGTGGTATAAAAAACATATCTTACTTGATAGTTTTTTTTACTTTGCGCACAGGTGCGAGGCCCCCCAGGCACGGGGCACGTAGCATTTGCTTACTGGCTAATTTACCTGGTACTTGGTAGCATGCTAGCTGGCAAATACGGCACTGTGTAGGGTTATTTCTTTGTCAGTGCACATTCGTTCCATGAAAAAGTTCAAAAGTAGAAATGATATTCAACCATTTTAACAGTTATGATTAAAATGTAACACATACCCACAAAACTGACACAAAATACAAATTCTGTGATGTAACCTCAAAGTATTCAGGCCAAGAGCATTTTAATCAGAAAGGTAATAACAAAGATTAGATTAGCATATATATAGCTAATCATATGCATATATAGCATAACCTACTCTTTGGTAATAAGGTTTGTTTGTCCGTGAAAGTTACCATAGAATATTTTCTAGATCAATCAACTATTTGGCAACTAGGAAACGTGAAATATGCAAAAAAAAATTTAATTCAGGAAAATGATATATTTTGAAATTAGCGCCATCTTGTGAGAAAAATTCCTAAAAAAAATTAAAGTCCCTAGGGTTTTGTATTTTATGGAAAATCTCAATATTCCCGTCGTTATGAACAATTTCAATCATATTACGGGGTTCCTGAGGCTGCCAGGAACCCTGACATGAAGAAAACTTGCCAGTAGATTTAAAGCCAAAAGTTGTGTGGTGGCATGGCTGAATCCTTATCCGAAGTCCTCTATTAGCTGCTTTCCTTTTAACGTAAGAAGCTCCTCAGAGCTACCCAGAGCGTAGCCGCAGAGTAGGGCCTGATACGGGCCCACTCAACCCTAACCTACCCAGAGCGTGTGCCCATGCGTTCCATTTAAGGGTCAGTTTTTCAAGTTCCAGTTAACCTCCAGATTAATTAACTAATATGTGATCCTTCAAATATCATTTAAATAATATGTCATTCACCATCTAAACTATTAGTTACAACCAAGATACATAGAAACCCTGGTGTGATCTCTTGTAGCTGTGAAACCGACATACAAAAGTGTTAAGGTAAGGCCTACTTGATTCGTGATATTTTTACTGCGTTGATACCGTTTCACCTCTTTAGCACACAGACGGCGGCAAAATTACAGATTCATGATGACGCTTGGACAAGTGTCATGTTATGTATTTTCAACATTGAATTTTATTTGTTGTGATATTCATTAACCATAATTTGTAAACATTCAAATTTAAATCAAATAATTATGACTCAGTACTTAGGAATGTTGGAAACTCCGCAATTTTCGACTTATACGCCATCCATCGACGAATGAAGCCAACGGTATCAGTGCAATTACAGTCTCAACAACTTTGTTGAAACAAAAGCGAATCAGTGATTACACCATGGCATTGTTTATATAGAACAGTTAGTCAACCTTATGGGATTATAATTGGATCAAAATGGATGCGACATGTAGATGGCGATAGTGAGCTCGCATCCAAGTCATGTCGTAACTTCAGTGATCTGGCCTCCAAGTCATGTCGTAACTTGATTAAAACAATGGAAAAGCATTAAAATCAGGGTTTTTTTGAAGAAACCTGCATTAAAATGACGTCAAATATTCATGTTTGTAACTAATCACGCTAGATGACACTCGCGTTTGCGTCCAACGCCAATTACACAGGCATTGACTATCTTACTTCTATATAGACAATGACCATGGTTTCTATACATCTTGGTTACAGCATTGTTTAAATAGAAGATAGTCAATGGCTGTGGAAAAGGTATTGGACACAAACGCGAGTGTCATCTAGCGTGATTAGTTAAAAACATGAATATTTGACGTCATTTCAATGCAGGTTTCTTCAAAAAACTCTGATCTTTATGCTTTTCCATTGTTTTAATCAAGTTACGACATGACTTGGAGGCCAGATCACTGAAGTTACGACATGACTTGGATGCGAGATCACTGTCGCCATCTACATGTCGCATCCATTTGAATCAAATATAAATCCCATAAGGTTGGCTAACTATCTTACTTCTAAATAAACAATGGTTATAGTTATCTGGAATTTAACTCGAACCTGAAAAACGGGCCCTTAGTGGGGCTGCAAGCACCAATTGACATTATCATTGCCCCTCGAGCACCACCCGTTTTATTGGTGCATGAAGCACAAGTAGACAAAAGTCAAAACCGCGAATACATAGTTTTTTGGCGAAAAAGTCAGTGATAAAAAGTAATTTCCGATCTCAGAGGCTTGTAGCTCTAGGGCTTGACACTCCTAAATGGAAAAAGCCTAGTGTCCGAACCATAGGTGCTCGTATCCAAAACGTCACGAATACATTAGATCTCCGTTCCGAACAAACTGATGTGGAAACCATTGATTATTGTATAAGAAATTTGGAAAAACACTTCACCATCTATGTTCTTACATAATATTTGGTATACAATTATATTGTGTCAATCATACTCAAATACTCCCAACATTGTTTAAATATAACATAGTTAGTCAATGCCTGTGGAAAAGGTATTGGACACAAACACGAGTGTCATCTAGCGTGATTAGTTACAAACATGAATATTTGATGTCATTTTAATGCAGGTTTCTTCAAAAAACCCTGATTTTAATGCTTTTCCATTGTTTTAATCAAGTTACGACATGACTTGGATGCGAGCTCACTATCGCCATCTACATGTCGCATCCATTTTGATCCAATTATAATCCCATAAGGTTGACTAACTATCCTTTATATAAACAATGCTCCTAATAATAACAATAATAATAATTATAATGAAAGTATTCATTTTCTTCAACCAGATATACATGTTATATGCGATATTATGGCAGTATGGCCTTCTCATAAGTATCAGGTTACAAGCGATAACAATTCTCTCGGAAAAGCTGATCTTTGTTATCAGCATCCGCAGAGTTCCACGATGGGAACTGCTGATGCTGAATCAACACTATGTATTGCTATAAAAGACAGAACACGAGTTCGCTAGTTCAGTTCAATAAAGCTCGTTACTATATCAAGTCGCATTTTTGTAACGGTGGTACAAACCACCTCGTATATTGTTTTTAAAAAGTCCTTCTCGTAATTATCGAGATAACAAATTGGCGCAGTCGCTGTAGGATTCCGCGAACGTTACTAGAACACGGCAACTCCTCACTAGTGACGGTGGATACCAATCCTTTACCGGAATCGAACCCTGAGGGAGTCATCACTCGAAGAATCTGTGGAAGGAACACCTGGTGAAGCCCCTGGCAGACGTCGACGAGAACAAGACGAACTCGATGCTTCAACACATAGAGTAAGAAACCATATATTGAATTGTCTCGTATTTTTCGTATTCAAATATTTTTATCTGTTCGAATATCCAAATATTCCTGATATTCTCTCCATTATCTTCTACTGAATAAGTGAACGAATATTGTTTTTGATAATTGCACTGTTCAATTATCCCGATAATCGCACTGATCGATTATTATTAAAATAGTGAAATAAATTTCTAATAATAGAAACACAATGCCTAACGATCCAGAAGTTCCCGAGGAAAATCAACCTCAACCTCTAGAGCCATACAGGCTAAGTGAAATATTCTCCATCGTACCCGAGTATGATGGAAACCAAATTTTCCTCACAACGTTTTTACAAGCGTGTAATACTGCTCACACTATGGCCGTGGAAGATCAAAAAACTTTAGTTGTTCTACACATAAAAAATAGACTTCGCGCAAAAGCAGCCGAATTAGTGAACTCTCGAAACCCATCAACATGGGACGAAATCAAACATCTTTTAGAAATTCATTTCGGTGATTCTAGAGATCTTACTGCATTGATTCAAGATCTACAAAGAATACGCCAACTACCAAGTGAGTCGGCATTAACTTTCGTTTCTCGTTTGCAATCGCACAATGCACTCGTCTATTAATAAACAACTCATGTCAAGAGAACAAAAAACGGCACAATCACATTTAGTTGAAACCATGACACTAAATACCCTTCTGACTGGACTTGAACCAAAAATAGGACAAATAGTTAGGGCAGGAAATCCTACTAATATGCTTTCAGCAATTATTAGAATCAGACGTGAACTCCAATTGTCATACTTTGAAAACCAAAAATTGCAACCGAACCGGAATCAAATCCAAGCACCCATTCGAAAACCAATCTCACATCAACCTAGCAAAACTTGTTCTTTCTGTGGTCGCATGGGACATTTAATAAGCGAATGTCGCACTAGACAATACTCAACGCAAAATAATCAAAATTTCTCTAGACCAACTTTCCAGAGACCTCCAGTTCAGAACACGAATATTCAAAGACCATTCCAACAACCTGGTCCTAATCAAAGACCACCACAATACCAAAATCAATACCAACAAAATAATCAGTTTCAACAAAACAGACCTTCGGTCATTAAACCAAATCCAACATTCAATAATCAAAGACCCTCCACGATACAACCTAATCCAAACTATCGACCAAATAATCAAAAAACCTACCATATGAATTACCAACAATTTGACAATCAATACTATGATGGCTATGATCAAAATCAAGAAAACTACTATACTGCTAGTAGCTCCGAACCAACCTTCAACTATCAACCAGACTATTATACCGATAACAGTCAAAATCAATACGAACCAATCAATACTGAAAACCAAAACCCGTATGAAGACTTCTCCCAGAACTTTGATACCCAAAATTTTCAGTTAGACCCAATACAGGGCGATCCTCCCAACTACTTACAAGAGGAACCCCAAGACCAAACCATAGCCCACCTTCAAACCCAAATTCAAACAATGAATTTGGACAATTTCGATCCAACACTGAACTTCCCAGAACAACGGTTCATATGAAACCACTTTTATCAGTAAACTCAAAAAATCTTTATTATATTAACGATATCACCAATACTTTCAAAATTCTAATAGATACAGGTGCAGGACTTTCCATTTTCAAACCAAAAACTTGTGAAAATTATCAAACACGTTTCCCAGAAAATATTGCAATTCAAGGCATCACCGACCAGAAAATAATAATCACGGAATCAACACTGATCCCTTTCATACCTGACGATCCCCATAAGATATATATTCACAATCTTGACATTGAATTCGACGGACTTTTAGGCGCTGATTTCTTAGAACACTATAACTGTATAGTAGATCTCAAGAACAAACAGCTAATTACCAATTTCAAAACTGTTCCTCTTTTCAAAGTAACAGACGACAATAAACAAACAGAAACTGTCGAACCAAAACAAATTCTCGAAAATCTAAATCAAATTTCAATTGAGCCTCGCACTGAACGAGTCTTCAAACTGAAATGTAACTTGAGAAACACTGATGCTATACTGATAGCTCAGGAAATTGAAAAAGTCCGCCTACCAAATGCCATTGTCAAAATAAACGAAAAAGGTGAATTTTTAACCTCAATAATTAATGTGAACGCGATCCCAAAAATTATCAAATTTTCTGAATTATCACTGGAACCCATTCAGGAATTTTCGATCAATAACCTCAATGAAGAACTTCAAAATGAAAACGTACAAACAGACAGACACCAAATCATACAACAACAATTACGTCTCGAACACTTAAACGAGGAAGAAAACGAAATGATTTCAAATCTTTGTTTAGAATACTCAGATATTTTCTATCTAGAAGGCGACAATTTAACATTTACGAACGAAATCAAACATTCGATTGACACAAATAACAGTAAACCAATTTTCACCAAATCATACCGTTACCCCCAAATCCACAAAGAGGAAGTCAAAAATCAAATGTCCAAAATGCTTGATCAGGGTATCATCCAACCTTCGGTATCTCCTTGGTCATCTCCCGTATGGGTTGTGCCCAAGAAAATAGATGCTTCAGGAAAGCAAAAATGGCGTGTAGTCATTGACTACCGAAAACTCAATGAACTCACAATAGGCGACAAATACCCTCTCCCTAATATTTCTGACCTGCTAGATCAATTAGGGAAGTGCCAATATTTCACCACACTCGACTTGGCATCTGGTTTCCACCAGATCGAGATCGATCCAAAAGACATTCAGAAAACAGCTTTTTCTGTCGAAAATGGCCACTACGAATTCGTTCGCATGCCATTCGGTTTGAAAAACGCCCCGTCCACCTTCCAGCGCGTCATGGACAATATCCTCATGGGCATTCAGAACGAAAGATGTCTCGTCTATATGGACGACATCATCGTCTATTCCCCCACAATTCATGAACATATTTCCAGATTATCTGAAGTCTTTAAACGTCTTCGCAAAGCCAATCTCAAAATTCAGCCCGACAAGTGCGAATTTCTTCGCAAAGAAGTAGCTTATCTAGGACATCTAATAACCCAGGATGGTGTAAAACCAAATCCTATTAAAATCGATTGCATCAAAAATTTTCCAGAACTCAAAAATCCGAAAGACATCAAATCCTTCCTAGGACTTTCAGGGTATTACAGGCGGTTCATCCCGAACTTTGCCAAAACTTCAAAACCCCTGACAAGACTTTTACAAAAGGATATCGCCTTCGATTTCAATCAAGAATGCAGAGATGCCTTTGAAAGTCTCAAACAGGCACTCATTACCTTTCCAATTTTGATATACCCGAATTTCGATGAACCCTTCCTTCTCACCACTGATGCAAGCGCATTCGCCATTGGCTCCGTCCTATCCCAAGGACCTATCGGTAAAGACCTTCCCATTGGTTACGCTTCTCGAACCTTGTGCACAGCTGAAACCCGTTACTCTACAATTGAAAGAGAATTACTTGCAATAGTTTGGGCAGTGAAGCACTTCCGCCCCTACCTCTTTGGACGAAAGTTCAAATTAGTAACAGACCATAGACCACTTACATGGCTTTTCTCCATCAAAGACCCTGGTAGTAGACTTGCTCGTTGGCGCTTAAAGCTCGAAGAGTACGACTACGAAATTATCTATAAACCCGGCCAAGTCAACAAAAATGCGGACGCACTTTCGCGAATCAAAATCAATCACTTTGACCAATGTGCAAAATTCCAATCAAAAATCTTACATTTGGAAAAAGAAAATTCGAACGACAACCCTGACACAAATAATCAGGCAGACAATCAGACTGACAATCAGGCAGACAATCAAACAGACGAACCAGACTTGGAAAAAATGACCAATGAGTTCGAAACATTAATCAATCTTTACAAAACAAAATCAATTATTGACTACTCAAAAATTGAATTCGTCAATACTCAATTATTAGATAAATCAAATAAAAATATCATTACATTCTTTTGGCAAGACAAACTACAAGAATTCCATCATAAAATCATTGAAGATATTTTTGAAGAACATGCAGACTTCACTCATGACAAAATCAATATTTTAAGTAGTAAGTCTGTGAAAGACAGAAAATATTATATTATCGCAATACCTTACAACCCCGACGCAGTCAATGAACAGTTATTTTACGTTCTTTATAAAAACCAAAATATACTAGACCTCTCGAAGACATACTTTGTTGAAAACAATCTAGAACTCCCTGTCCTCGAAATTCTTTGCTTCATTTACAATGAAAAAGATATTAAATTAAAAATTTGTCAAAATATAATAAGAACACCCATTCCGGATGAAATTCCCGTAATCCTTGATCATTACCACTCAGGAAAAGCCAACCTTCATCGTGGCATAAATGAGACGGTTAGACGAATTAAAGAAAAATTTAATTGGCAAGGCTTAACCAAAGATGTAGAATATTTTGTAAGAAACTGTGAAATTTGTCAAAAAGTGAAAGTATGTAGGAAAAATTTAAATAGTCCCCTGGTTATCACCGAAACACCAAAGACTCCTTTCGAAAGAATCAATATTGACATCTGTGAAATGCCCTCACGAAATTACGCTCTTACCATTAGAGATGAACTCACCAAATTTACCCAAGCCTACCCTCTAGAAGACAAGACAGCAAAATCTGTTGTCAATACCCTTCTGCTATATTTTCAGCACTACGGAACCCCTCTCCGAATCCACTGTGATTCAGGTCGGGAATTCGAGAATAACATGCTCAAAGACCTATGTACCCTATACGATATAAAACTTACCTACTCTAGTGTAAACCATCCTCAATCCAATGGATCACTAGAAAGATTCCACTCTACATTAATGGAAATGATTAGGGCACAAAAAACTGAAAACCCTGACGAACATCCCTTCAATATACAACCCTATACAGTCATCTGTTACAACAATACCAAGAATAAGACTCACGGTTTCACTCCATATGAACTCGTATTTGGACACACTTCTAGTAGACCACCGGAGACACTGTACAATCAAAAAGACCTCATATCCAAATATGTGCGAGATCTAAATAACAGAATATCTCACTACTATAAAATTGCACGCGAAAGAACTCAAACTCAAAAAGAAAAAGCCAAAATTCGATTTGACAAACACGTTTCAGACAAAATACATGAGTACAAAGTAGGTGACAAAGTGTATGTAAAAGAATCGCAAATAAAGGATAAACTGCAAAATAAAATCAATGGCCCATTTGAAATTTTGGAAATATTCAAAAATTCCGTTATTTTGATAAATTGGAAAACAAGACAAAAAACTAAAGTAAATTTCGATAGGCTTAAACTCTATTTTGAAGACGATTAATTTAATTACAGGTTCATCCTGCTGATCTCGGCAGTCAGTTGCCAGTACAAGCTTGAACCAATCAATAATACAATCGGCATCTTTTATCATGAAGAATCCTCTGTCAAACTTTCTAACGATAAATGGACCTTATTGATTTATAAAGACTTAGAACCAATCAAACTAGCCTTGGACAAAAACAACAAAATTCTACAAAGCACGATGGATCTTCTTGAAATAGACGACCCTAGAATGGAAGCCTTTAGAGCCAAATTCAACACCCACACTAGCCTCATTTCCCAAATTTCCCTCACACTCAATTCTACAACAGAATGAAACGCGGATTGATTAACGGTGTAGGAACGTTTTGGAAAGCCATCACGGGCAACTTAGATGCTTCCGATGGGGAATATTTCAATGAATGTATAGACAAAGTCACTAAAGACGAATATCAACTTGAAAATCTCATGAAAAATCAAATATCGGTTACAACTTCAGTTATAAAAAGTTTCAATAGCACAATACAAAAGTTACAAATTGACGAAGAAACATTCAATAATGATTTGAAAGAAATTGAACGTTCAATATACAATCTTGCTGATGATTTAGCTTTTATTCAGACACAACTACAAATTTCAGAACTGTGTGAAGCACACATCGATCGTATCTCCAAGAACGTTAGTTAATTCTCTTCAAGAGATATCTCAGTCATTATCGAAAAACAATTTACCACTTCCAACCTATTTGTCAAATGTTGCCAAATATTTGGAAATCATTGAACTCCATGCTTATCAAACTGATACAAAAATAGTGTTCGTTCTCAAAATTCCTCTCGTAGAACCCGAAACTTATACCCTATACCGCCTTTTTCCAATTCCTATACTGGATAACCGAACAGGATTCCATCGCATGTTGACAAACTCACGAAAATATATCGCGAGAGACGACGATTCAATGTTATACGTTTCACTCTCAAATTTGGACAAATGCAAGAACTTGGACACCACTTCATTGATTTGTTCCGATGTTCTGCCATACCCAATCGACAACAATGCCATATGCGAAGCACAGCTCCTTCGGCAACTAGTCGATGTACCGAAGACATGCCAATCATCAGTCATCTTCGCCAAAGATTACAACGCCTACGAATTAGCATCAAACCTGTGGCTAATATCATTGTCCGATCCACTACCAGTTACCATCAAATGCATCAACAGAGAGGCAGTCACCCAAATCATCAACAAAAACTCTCTTCTCAAACTTCAGCCAGAATGCAACGCATTCATAGGAAGTACACGAGTCCATTCCAAGCATTTCGCACACAACTTCAAGAACATCACATACAGAAACCAACCTGTATTGATACCATTCCAATGCTGCGAACATTTACCTGAAAAACACCGTCTTCCAGACCTGAAACCGCTGAAACTCAACAAAATCGATACGGAGGACCTCAGCATAGCCCAGCATAAGTTGAACCAATACTCCGAAGATTTGGACAAACTAATCAATCAACCCTATGTGAACAAACACATCTCATGGTTCACATATCTCACAATTGCATCAATCATCTCATTGATTCTGCTGTACCTGTTCTGCAAATGTAGACGCAGAAAATCCACAAGAATCAGTATCATGGCACCGGACAGTCAACCTCCACCTTCACCCAGACCATCAAGAACAAGAAGTCCCTTTAGCAGATTTATCCCTCGAAGACGTCCAAGCGTCCATCTCGAAGAACCAATAGAAGAACAACTAGAGCTGACTTCATCCAGCAACAAAGGATTCTAAATCCAACTTCAATTTTCAATGTTTTCAAATTTAAAAATTTTCTTTTTATTTTCAAATTTCATTTTCAAAAGTTGTCGCTTTTGCACCAACTTTTTATTATAAGGGGGAGTTGTTATATGCGATATTATGGCAGTATGGCCTTCTCATAAGTATCAGGTTACAAGCGATAACAATTCTCTCGGAAAAGCTGATCTTTGTTATCAGCATCCGCAGAGTTCCACGATAGGAACTGCTGATGCTGAATCAACACTATGTATTGCTATAAAAGACAGAACACGAGTTCGCTAGTTCAGTTCAATAAAGCTCGTTACTATATCAAGTCGCATTTTTGTAACGGTGGTACAAACCACCTCGTATATTGTTTTTAAAAAGTCCTTCTCGTAATTATCGAGATAACATACATAATATACAGTTTAACAAATAAGCACAACAAGTCGGGTTGAAAAAAAAAAATGCCGAAGATTCAGGTGACAACACCCAAGGAAATTAAACAATGTTTAATTTCCTTGGACAACACCATCTGTGGTTGCAGGTGGCACTCAAGGACACTGAACACTATTTGTAGAGGGTGCCCATTTCCTATGTTGCAATGGGGGTTTTCGGAAACTTACTCCGGGTCATCCACCCGATCACGGATCACACAGATCACCAACTCGAGTACTAAAGTTTACGAACGTATCGAATTTGTGACTCGTGACCCTTGCGAACGTGAACCACTGAAATGAAATTATACTATCATCATATTATAATTTCATTTCATGAGAGAGTTATCGGACACGCACTTTAGGAAGAGCAGTATTAAAGTCGCCCTTATTTTGACATCTGCGCATGCGCTTATGTTCCTTACCTTATATTTCCCTTATTAAGGATAGTTCCTGACTTTATTTATGCCTGCTTTAAGTTGGTCTTATTTTTCCCTTATTTTAATTAATCCGTCTAAACGTGACCTCTCATCACAGATTGTACATATTCTGTCATTAAAATATAATCTGATACCTGATATTTCTGATTACCCCATTTGTTTTGTTGTATATTTGTCCTTTAATTACTTGAATGTATTAATAAATTGGAGATAAGAAAGGCGATGCAAAGGTTTTGATATAAAGTAAAATAAAGTAAATATCTATAAATGTCTATTCTAAAAGAAAGAATTAAACATGTTTGGTTTACGTATGATGATGATGTGGTTTTATTAAGAGAAGTTGTTCCGCACCATTTCAATTTAAACCCAGAAAAAAATCTACTTCCAGTAGAGTCTCCATCATTACCAATTTACCATACAACAAAGACTTGTTTTCAACTCCCAAGAAAGGTTAGAAATAAGGTAAGTAATAAATAAGGAAAAAACCAGATGATTACCGATAACACTTATTTTACAAAACAAATACGGTCATGCAGTATTTAAAATAACGTCGTCTTTTATTACTGCATTGCAGTATACGGAAGCTTCCGATAACTCTCTAGAGTGACGTGAACGCGGTAAAAGGCAAGAGAAAAGGTAAACATAACCTATAGTTGTTTATCCGATTCGCTGAATTTTAAAATGAATATAGAAGAAAATTTAAATAACGAGTATTTAAATATCTTACAACTGCTACAACTTATCGAAATCACACCAAAAACCAAATACAAAATCGAAAAATGTGATAACGAGAACATAACTTATTTCCAAACTTTCGAAACATTATTCAAATTCTTTTGATAACGCGCATGCGGTGCCACTACCGACTCTTTAACCCTGCTTTCAAGTTGGGTCACGAAATATGAACCCGGGTAAGTGATCAAGTAAGGAACACTAACGTTTACGAAAGCGTATTGGTAACTCAGGTTAGGTAAACGAACGTACAGGGGTGCGATTACGAACACTCGATCCGTAGTTAGTTTGACATATGTCAGATTTTATCAATTATGAAATCGAATACTATTCAAAATATATTGCAACTTGAGTCGATATCAATGGTCTATATGATAGATATAATTCCATTCTATCTCTATTCAAAGAAATTTCATAATTTCGACTTCGTTTCGAATCGGGAACAACCAACGTTCTAGCCTACGTATCGTGACAGCTCTCTTATGGAGTGTTCATAATCCCACCCCAGGTTAGGGATCTTATTAACCCGAGTAAGTTTTCGAAAACCCCTTTGACGCCACCGCGATACCTTCCATATGTTTTTTTATATCGTGCCCCGTATAGTGAAACCATTGGGGGCATCACGCTGACGTCATTGCCAGGCCCATAATAAATCAGTCGATTGGGCCATCCTCTACAAATAGTGTTCAATGTCATTGGGTGGCACTGTCACTGTTTTTCGACTTTTTCTTATCCTTGCCACAGTTTAAATACATACAGTTGTCCGACTTAGCGACGCTACCTTTGATGTTGGTGTACAGGAGTTTCATTTTTTATAACGCTGCTAACATTGACGCTAATGACATTTCTCCCTACCACGATCCCTACCAAGCCATATATAAACTGCTCAACATATCAACTATTGGTATAAACTGCTCGCAAAACTTCGGTCCATTGAAATTGCGGTGGGCATATAGAAAATTAGAAAAAATTATAATTGTATAATATTTAGGTAACTCTGAGCTTTTGAAAAATAAAAAAGAGAATTCAAGTAAAATCTGAGAATTAATGAATTTGACAGATGTTCATATTCGGGTGTAACAAAATGCATAGCCATTTTTATAAGAAAAAACTAGATGGTGGACGAGTATAATGATTCAAATTTGGTTTGTAATTGTTTTTGGGGCCCGATATTATATTTATTTGTTAATTTGAGAATTCAATATGGTGGGCGAGTTTTCTGATTTATGGTACAATTTATATTCAAAACTGATAATGCAGGGTTCCTGGGGTAGCAGATGATGATTTTTTTCTTAAAATTGAATGATAGCAGATGAGTTTGTCAGTTATGGTCTGATTCTAAACAAAATTGGGGTGTACTTTGTGGTTTTTGGGATCGCATTCTGATTTTATTGAAAAATTGAAGATGGTCGACAATTATTGGCAAAGTATCAATTTCCTGCCTAAGAAAGTATCACTTTTCAGCCAGGATTTCTGGTTGGGGGGGGGGACTGAACATAGAATTCATCAGAAATAGCTTTTATATTATAATTTCTCAATGAATAACTACGATTTCCATAGATTTTGTATTGAATTTACCAAGAGTGTATGAAGAGATTGTGGGAATTGTAATTTGAAAATCGGCGAAAAAATTTGTTCAACTCACCAGCAAAGCACTGGCTGAATTTATAGAACTCTTGAATATAAGTCACTACCACTGCTCATTTCCATATTTATATTCAATTAAATTGAGCTGGTAGCTGAAACATATCTAAATCAATAACAACGAGTCTCCTTCAAAGTTTACGATGAGACGTTTTGTTTTACACAGGCACAGCTGTATGGAATGGGCAATTTGTTTATAAAATGGATGACGCGACGTGTGGTGTGGCATGTGTGCATTAGTATGAAATGGAACAGAACGTTTTTCAAATTTTTATCGCGAGAGAAAAGAAAATTGTGCCCATTCATCCTAACGAGTTATGTTTTTTTGCAAAATTTGTTCAAATTGATAGAAAATACGAAGATTCTGAAACTGAATTTCGTAGGTTTGCATGAAAGGCCTGATGTACGTAGATCTACGTGAAGTGAGTTTGCAACGCTGACTACAGTAGAATGGGCGAAACTTCTGAAATGCGGCAACCATGTACGGATTGCATCCTTTCTTAAATTCGTCGTTCGCGCACACCCAGGATTCGAAACTCTTGGGTGTGCGCAATGAAAATTCCAACCAGAATTTGGCTAAAGAAGGAGTACTGTATCAGGAATACTGTGTCAACCCCAATTTTACTACAATATAATAAATTACTACGGAAGCCCGGTCGGGCCATTCAGACTTCAGAGTTCAGACAAAGATTAGATTACTCTTTGGTTCAGACATCCTCCGAATTCAGACGTCCTCTGATGAATTCAGACATTATCTGAAATCTAAAATTCGTTTTGTGACGTAATTGTCAAAACAGATTTTGAGATTATTAGCATTGTTTAATTATTAGGTAGGTAATTATTTTTTATCTTGTAATTTTGAAAGCCAAACAGGTATTTATACAGTGCGGTTGGAGAAGTTTGTGACAAATTTGATTTTTTTTACTTTGAATTTGAAATTGAACCGAGTTATTGAGTTAGGTAGTGTAGATATGTCTCAGATCAATATGATCTGAGAGATATGTCCTTCAACAAAAGGTCATTTGCCTTCGTTTGATATACGAGGTAGATGTATGTTTATACCATAAAAACACTGTAAAAGACTTGAAACTCAAACACTCTGTAGATATCAATTTCATTCTAACAGACTGTAATAAAAAAGTGGAGCTTACTTTTGTTTAATCTTGTGTTGTGAAACCCAAAAGATTTCCAAATACATTCATTTGGAAACCTTGAGTTCCTTCAAATGAAGTGAGGCCAGTTGTTACAATAAACCAGGGTTCCTAAGAACCCTGCATTAAACCATGTTTTGTGGTCAGGTGAAGGGATGGGGGATCTTGTATTATGCTTATTCTGCATATTATTAACATTTACATTCATTTCTACATGCTCAGCATCACCTAGGTACTGGTCAATAACTGATAATTCATTACTTAATCTATCATGAAATTTGTGAATTTTTGACCACATATGCGGCAGGCAGTCGCTTTAGTTTACTTTAGTTTGCGATTGAAGAGGAAAAACATTCATCAATCTCCACAAGAAAAAATTTTGGTTGCCATATTGAGTAAATTCAATAAACCAATAAGAAATAAAATGTACAATTTAATATTTAATATAAAATCAGAACACTCTGTGATATATTTTCAATGGAAAAAATTCTCATTAAAATGTCAAATCATTTTCTGCAGTGGTTGCCCAAAACACGATACGAAAATAAATATTTTGATAAGAAAATTATTCAATGAAACAAAATTTTGAAATCTCATTCCAACAGAAAAATAAAGAAAATTAAATAAAGAATAAGTGGACGAACATTTTCCAAGTGTGTTCTTTCTCATGTTCAGTTTGTTTTCTCATTGTTTTTATTTCATAAAAAAATAACCATAACTTATTGTAATATTTTCATACTGCCCAGCTTTTTCAGAAATGTTTCAATACCAATCACAATTCAAGATCAATATGATGCAACAAATATCACATATTTCTAGGTGGACAAAACTATTTTTTGGCATTTTTGCATTTATATCGACCAGTTATGAAATATAATAGAACAATAGAACATTTTTATTAATTTTGAATTGATGGAAAGGATTACCGGTAGATGAAGGAGAAAAATGAAAAATTGTTAATATTTTATACGAAAAACAATTTGGGTGGTCTATACGATACTAAATATATACAAATATACAATTAGATGAACACAGATAAATATTAGAATAACTGAAACTAAACTAAAAAATAATACAAAGGAACTAAAGCCGAATTTAGAGATCTATAGGTGGCTCAAAATACAACGCAATTTCTCAAATGTCGAAATCGTCGTCCGATAAATCAAAACTGTCTTATACAGTTAGATAGATGCAAATAAATAATTTAATGACTAAATACTAATAATACAAAAAAAAATTAAATAAAACTAACAAATCTAGGTGGCTCAAACTAGATGCAGTTTCAGATGTATCGGAATCATCGTCCGATAAATTAGATTGTTCTTCATTTTGGAGTGGGTTTGGTAGTGACAATGACAGAGGTTTAGGCTCTATTGTAAGAGCTACAATCAGTTCCAAGCCTTCTGCGGACAATTTTCTCGCCTTCTTTTTGGAAACCTCCCGGAGGCCATTGATTAGGGGATCAGATGTTATAATCAACATTGAAAATTTTGGCTTTGGTTTGTCTAGCACGGTATTTTGAACTTTAACTGGAGGTCCTGTCCTGATCTTCCAACTAATTCTTATTCCTCGTCAAGAAACGCTCCTTAAATCTTTCCCACAGCAACAAAAACAAATATTGAGAAATATTATAAAAATCGAACGCTGTTCTGATTAATTTCATTGAAAAACCAAAAAAGCAAAAAAAATTCAAAAAAAAATTCCAACTAGTTCAAAAATCAACAGGAGGGGGGTTACTTTATGAACAGACTGATTCGATTCAATATTTTTTATTATATTGAATAATATTGAATAATAAGTATAAAGACGGACTAGTAGGCCATGAAAGTTGAAGGAAATTAACATTTCGATATAGCCAGCCCGAAGAAACAGAAGATCTATATAACAATGTTGTAGGTGTCTTAATCACAGACCCACTTGAAATGTACAAGATTCGTAGAATAAAAATTGTTGTATTCGAGTGTGCGCTCTGCAAAACATCTTATTAGTTATAGAAATGGTGCAGCTATCATATACAGAAAATTTAGCTCGGATACAAGTGGGTACATGTCATTTCCATTTCTTGAAAGTTGTAAAACGAGGAAAAATTAACGTTAATTTTTGTTCATATTTAAACAATTTTTTGTATTGTTTGCCTGTCAGAAAAATATGTATTGATTGAAAATATTTAGCACTTACCCTCACAAATAAAATCCATTCTCAAAAATTTCCTGTACACTACGAACTGTCACAATTAAATAATGTTTGACGTGTCGCGAATATTCAATTGATTTATTCTTACAATTGCTTTCAGCCTATTTGTGATCTTTTGGATCCTACCGATCATTACTGTGTTTATGTGATACATAAACAAATATCAGCATGTGATGTTTCGAGGTATCGTTTACATTAGTCCATCACCAATTTTCATGTTTCTGAACAAGACTTTTGTCCAGCTAGTTTGGTCATATGAAACACTGTGCGTCTGCAACATGCTCCTTAAGTTTCTACACGTACTTAAGAAACACCCTGTATATGAAACTACCTAGTCCTCGATTGTCTTTGAAAAATTAAAAACAAAAGTGAATCACTCGTCACATCAGAGTTGTTACAAGATTCACGTTAACGGGGTTATAAACAGGACAATATACCTATATTAGAACAATTTCAGAAAATGTCTGAATTCAGAGGATGTCTGAATTCAGAGGGCGTCTGAATTCGGAGGATGTCTGAACTCTGAATGGCCCGACCGGGCTTCCGTAAATTACCCACAGATATCACTCACTGAAATGAAATTATAATGTCATCATATTATAATTTATCACTGAAATGAAATTATAATATGATGACCAGGGTTGGGACTCTGTAACTGATTTCGCATAGCGATAGCGAAGCGAAACATACGCTATCTCTTTCCGCTACACCGGAAAGTGATAGCGTGTGCTTCGTTTAGTTTCGTTTTGCTTCGCTTCGCTTTGCATCAGTTACAGAGTCCCAGCCCAGGGTTCTTATGGATGATGACTGGAATGCTCGTCAGACTGCGCGACTAGAGATTTCTCAAGGAGGCCGTTTTGTGGTTCCTGGCAGTGGCGGAGGAATCGAGATTGAGTTAGTTGTAACTTATAAAACTGATACCAAGATGTGCTGCACTGTTTACTGTTTACAAGCCATAAATTGGGACTAATAACAAGTACGTGCAGATGAATGTCTCCCTCGCACCCTAGATTGCATGTGCCTCCTTTCTTCATCTCCTAGAGTTATCACTTTATACGGGTGCGCAGAGGAACCAAGAGCATTCCAGTCATCATATTATAATTTCATTTCAGTGACAGATATAAATTAAAAATTCAAGCTAGAGGCGCTCAAAATTTGAAACAGGAACGGAGGGGTGATTCTCATTCAAATTTGAATAAATAGCTGAAGATGTAGAAAGTTGAAACAAGTTTATCTTTTCCTCTATGCAGGAATTGCCACTTTCTTTCATAATGTTTTAGATTGGAAAATAATTTTGATTCAAGTAATGGGGCAATGAGCAAATATGTCTAGTAATGGCATTTTTGACTTCTGCCAACGTTTCAAAGTCACTTATTCTGAAAATATGAACATCAGTTAAGCAGGCATTGCCACTTCTTACATAACCGTTTATTTTTGACAGGAAAATGATCTTAAAGAAACTTCTCTTAACGGCAAATACGCGTATTAATGTAATTTTTGACGTCTGCCGCCATTTCAGGTTAAATCTACAACTATGAACACTAAAGAATATCACAGAATTCAATTTTATTGTCCAAAACTAGATTAATAATGCCAAAACTGTTGAAATAGATACACCACCGCTTATATGAAATACTGTGTATATCAGTTCAATGAAATAATTATAGATGTCGCATCTTTTGCACAAAATGCAAATATGGCAGAGGCTGATGTTCCGATATTACTGAACAGTACTGGTTACATAAGGTTATTTCGGAACGCCTAACAGCAGTAGGGTCATTGAATCGTAGAAGGCTTTGGCCTTCTTACGGGTATGGCCAATGGGTGGAGTCTAATAGTTCCAATCTCTTTAAATAGTTCGAATGTTCCAAATAACCCACAAAAAGCAAGGGTTATAAGAGAGAGAGAACCGATACTTTTGAAAAAAAGTTGGGTTATGTTTCTTTTGTAAGTCAGAATTTCAAATAAGTAAATTATGGATATCATGTTCAATTTCAATGGATATATATCAATTCTAATTATTTTTATGGATTGAAATTGTCAGGTGTACAATTGACTCGAATTTCAAAAAAGCGTCGACTTTCGGGCACGGCCCCGATATTCTGTGGCCCGACCACCAGCCATTATGGAACACAGTGGCGGATCCAACCAAGTTACTGTTTAGGGGGGGGGGTAATGGATATAAAAATTCTCATATGACAAAAGTAAAATATGAGTATATTTTCAATAGACATAGAAAATAATAAAAACAAATAATATAGTTAGTATGCCACAAAAATGAGATCAAAATTTATTTCCAGTCAACAATATCTGTTCAACATGAAAATAACTGAAAAAATTATTATTTTTTCGGTCATCATACTAATAATGAATGAAACAAATAACATTCTGTATATGTCAAAATAAAATAAAATCACATTTCTAAAGGTGTAGTCTAACCCCTTGCACTCCCGTCAATGATAGATAAAAATATCAGTCTTCATGTCTGTAATGATCAAAACAGACTGAATACATATATAAGGTTGATTAAAATGTTTGGTAGTTCCACATCTCACGACCAGAAATATAATGAAAATCTATTTTATATTACAAATTCCAGTTTTCTTTCCTTCACCTTTCCGAATTTATCTATGACGTTTTCGACATTTACATTGATATCTCTGTGGATATGTAATAGAGCAAGTCCAGATAACCTCTCTTGAGACATGGTAGACCTCAACCATGACTTCAATCTTTTCAAGCTGGAAAAACTTCGTTCTGCTGATGCGACCGTAACTGGAATTGTACACGGTATCTGTAGAAGCATATTGATAGTGGGATAAATTTCTTTACTGCACCCTTTAAGAGCTGAGAGAGCACAATCGGGAATTTTTGTTGATTTTTGTTTCCAATATTCTGACCAAAATAATAATTCCGATTTGAGATTCATCGACAGTATATCGATATCATTCATAGGATTCAGTTTCATCATATAATCTAAGATACTATTCACAGAGTCATTTAGCAGATCACTCTGAGTCTTTTCTAAAATGATGCTTGGTACTAGCACATTCAATTCAAAAACGTTCAATATTTCTTCTGTGAATCTATCATTTAGATCTTCGATAATGCTGTCTAATAATGGAATGAAAATGTTCACTCTATAATATGCCTCTGCGCTTTCTGCTTTGGCATTTGGACGATTTGTTTGTCTGGCAGTAATACGCGGTAATGTCATATCGGTCCCCAAAGTGAGCATCATTTTGGTAGTGGCGTCGAAAATTTTACGAAAAACCGAATCGGCATTCTTTCTTTTATCGTTCAAAATATTTTTTGTATTATTTATTATACTTTTTGCTAGTTGTTTATCTAGCGATTTGGTTTGCAGTACTCGGCTGAGGGTGATTGTAGCTGATACAATTTCAGAAAGCACATGAAGTGTAACAAGAAACAAAGGTGTAGTTATTGAATTTTTCAAAAGCGTAGCTTTGGTAGATGAATCTCTCTCTTTCCATTGTGAGATCAAATCTGAAGCTTCTACGATTTTTATCAAATTCAATTGGAACCTCATAACCGCTTCATGTCTCTCTAACCATCTTGTTTCGCATAAACTTATGAGAGACAAGTTGTTAATAGATTTGAGAACATTATTTCTTTTTGACGAAGCATTAAAAAAGGCTATTATTTCTTTTATTGTACCAATTGCATTTCGTACAGCCTGCACTGTAGAACATTTAGAAATTGACAAATTTAGAGCATGGCTGTAGCAGGGGCTTCTAATTGCTCCCTTAAGAGTACCCTTTCATTCGGTAACTGCACCCTTCACCTCGCCTGTCATCACACTACACCCATCAGTACCTATGGCAACACAATTCTGCAAATCAAGACCATATTTATTCAGTGTACGTAGGACTGTTTTTGCTAATACATCGCCAGACAACATTGGTTCTTGTGTAAAATCGTCATAATTTTCTTTGTGACAATCTATAAATTCAATAAAATCCTCTCGCATATGGCAATTCAACATACCTAATTATAAAGGACATTTGAGAACAGTGACTAATATCAGTTGTTTCATCAAATATTATTGAGAAAAACTTGCTTTTCCTGATTTTTGCCCATATCACTTCCCTTATTTCATCACCACAAAACCTAATGATCTCATTTTGTGTGGTTTTACTGATATATGTTGCAGTAGCTGAAGAATTCTCTAAATGATTCTGTAAAATTTTATCTCCAGCTTCTACACGAAATCGCAGTAACTCACGAAAGTTACTTTCATTGATAACTGAAGGTGAAGTTAGTTCTCCATCGTCACGATGCCCGCGTAATGGAATATTTTGACGCTCTAAAAATATGATAGATTCAATAATTGGTTTGAGTCTCTATCGGTTCTCTTGGACGCGCTTCAGTCTATCGTTATTTAGAATATTTCTAATGTCTTTGTGTGGAGATTCGTAAGTCTTTAGGAAAGATTCGACAAGAGACACACTACCACACACAACCAGTTGAATTATTTAAAATGTTTGGAGGATAAATAACACCTCACCTCTTTTCCACATTTTTTGTGAAGAGAGAATGGTAGTTTACGGTCAGATGGTATCAATTCACATTTAAGTATATTGTATCTGTCAAAATCACTCATGTTTTTGAACGTGTAGGTCCCAATATCTATATAGACACTCACATCGTCAGTTGATGTTGATGGTTTGAATTCTAATTTTGCAATCCCAATATCCACCTGATTTTCAATGGATTCCTCCAATTTCTCATTTTCGCCAAGTTTATTTTCATTCTGAACTGGACTCGTACACCTCAAACTATTATTTATGTCCAATTCAGCTTTGCTACTGCTAGGTGTTATCGATACAACTGATTCTTCAAATTGCTGTTCAACAGTTTTGGTTTTCTTGATGAAAAATGAATCCAAAGTGGCATTAACTCTTTTTTTACTCATTTTTGTCTGAAAAATCAATGAATAACATGTTATAAATCATAATTTGTGAACTGACTAATTCACCCACGATGAGAACAATATACTTACAAATTTATCATCACACAAGCACAAGCAGAAAGAACGATAAACGGTCCCGTCAGCGCCTACTACGCCAATTACAGACGAAATGCAACAGAAGTAAATTGGACCGCATTCGCCGTCGATGTATCTGACAATTTGACGGGTCTGCTCGGCAACATTCGAGTTCAAGTGCAGGGAAGGGATAAGATGTACATTGCTTTTTGTGGAAGGGGGTGCTAGCGTTCGAACACGGTGGAGTGCAGGGTGGTGGAATTCTGAAAATGTCATAGCATTTTTTTTACTTTAAAGCTGATTCGGCTCTGAAACTGTGAATATTTCGACGAGGCTTAGGGGGGGGGTAATTACCCCCTTTACCCCCCCCCCCTGGATACGCCTATGATGGAACATGGAGATTCAGCCGTCGAGCATCTCTGCTGCAGGCACAAGAGTTTCTTTTAGAAGGGCAGAACCTAGTGTTGTTTTCAGAATGGTGTGTAAAAGTTGCTAATGATTGATTAAATATATCCACAGAGTTGCAACCCTTTATAAAAACACTAAAACTTCTCCATTAATGGGTTCATTATTCAAAATTAGAGATTACTGTTCTCCCAAATACTTCTTAGTCACAATATATACCTACCTTTGTTTGATCAATGCAAATTTTCAAAATGGGGTATCAATTTGAGGTACTGCTAATAACTCAAAAACCAAATATTGATTATCGGTAAACAAAATGATCACTCACCTCTGAGAATACAATATAATTTACGACTTTTGTCGGTATTCTTGCAGGTTTCACTGCACATAGTGCACAATAGAATAGGTAGGTACTTCACATTCAGTAGAAAGGAATATTTGTATCAGTAAAAAAGTAATCAACATATTCCTAAGTTGGATCAGTGACAGCAGGGATCATCAGAAGATTTTGGGACTTGGGACAATCTGCTTTCTTTACTGTGAATCGCTAAAACTATTTTTGAAAACATTTTCAATGACGGCAATGACATAAAAATTGACTTTTGACATGTGTCACTAGTTCAAACATCGGACTTAATTTTCGTGGTGTTTTTGGAACATTGGAGCTATTTAGACTCCACCCATTGGCCATACCCGTAAGAAGGCCAAAGCATTCTAGGATTTAGTGACCCTAAACAGCAGTAGGGTCACTGAATTTAGAAGACCGTGCCGTCCTTACGGGTATGGCCAATGGGCGTGGTCCAATACTTGAAATAGTTCCAGTATTCAAATAACCCACAAAATCACCAATTAGAGAGCAAGTTTTGTGGGTTATTTGAACACTGGATCTATTTCAAGTACTAGACCACGCCCATTGGCCATACCCGTAAGGACGGCACGACCTTCTAGATTCAGTGACCCTAACTGCCATCTATAGACGAGGAAAGTGTGTCGTCACAAATGTCGTCATTGTCAAAAACTGATTCCAAAAAATAGTAATTTACGTAACAAGTCCGGAAAATACTGTTGTTTTGGACGAGTAGACCAAATTCTAGGACGAGCGTTAGCGAGTCCTGGAAGTCTACGAGTACAAAAAAACTATTTTCGGACGTATTGCGTACACTATTTTTTCGGCAATCATGTAGAATAACAAATCAATGAGACGCATTTATAGTCTAAGAGACGAAGAGAGGTTGACTTTCACCCATCTGTTAACCGGATGAAACGATTCCAAATTTGAATATTTCGAACATTTCAGTTCTTATTTGTATTATATATTGAAATTCGAACAGAAGATAGGTACCAACAGAAACATTCTAATTCTTATTTATATTAAAATTCGAGCACTTCCCCCGGACTAGGCCGGGAAGTACTACTTTCCCAAAGAAAAAGTGTCCGGGAAGTGAACACTTCCCGGATGGTTGCCAAAAAAAGAATTTTGAAAACCTTAACGGAAACGATATCGGACAAGTTGATTTAAATTCGACGGAGATTTGTTTGGAATCAGTTTTTGATAAGAATGACATTTGTGACGTCATTTGTCACTTTCCTCGTCTATTCGGAAAGTCAGACTGTCAAATGTAAGGCGGGAACATAAGTTTAAAATTATACTATTATGTGATACTGATTGATGGTTGCAATTATTCAAGTAGGTAATAATAGAAGAAATAGCGGGTGATAGGGATTCTGAATCATCATAAAATTCAGATAGCTCAAGTACCTCAAGCTCTAGCGGAGCTATGAATATAAGATAAGTTTTATTTCTTTGTTACAATGACCTGTGGATTCATTGTCTTGTTCTGATGTTTTGAATTCATTGTCGAGTTGTCTATTAATGGTCTGCAATTATCGCCTGGCATGATTTTGATCTGAAATATTTATTTTCATACATATACATGGAGAAGAGAGGCGAGAGAGAACAAAGCTCGTAAATTAGCGGCGGTTTCGGCATCAACATCTACTAGCAAGTCTTCTAATAACACTTGATACATTTGTTCTGCAGTCTTTTCAGATCAGCTAATTGTAATGAGAAAGCTATCAAAATAAATTGTATAAATATTAAAATAACATATCCTAACCTAAATTATTATCAATTCGGGGAGGGGATACTGGGACTACACGACCATTTCTAAAACAGTAGCAACCAACGGAAAAAAATATAAAATACTCAGAAACAACAAAACTTTTGGGATTATACATTGATGAAAACCTTTCTCGGAAAAGCCATATTGAAAATGGTATTTTGTTCAAAATTCGATAATACAGTCCTTTGAAATATCTAAAAATGATTTATTTCATTTTAATTTATTCAAAATTACAGTATTTAATATCAGTATGTGGAAGTGCCAATTGTACTATCTTGCGTCCACTCAAATCTTTGCAAAACAAAAGTATTAAATATATTTTTAAGTTACCATTCCTTGAATCTACATCACATTTATATGCTCCAAACAATCTTTTGGATATCAATTCTTTGAACAAATTGAAAATATGTATATTCATCCATTCTGTCATCAATAAAAGGAAACATTCATCTCTCGAATTTATTTCAACCGATACCTACCATACACAATCACCAAACTAGACAAATAGTCTCATCACGCATAGAATAAAGACAAACATTGGGAAAAAATCATTTTTATATAATGGAATTTTGATATTCAATAATATACCCAATAATTTAAGAAATATCGTAGAAAAAGATCATTTCAAATTTCATTTAAAGAAGTACTTATTACAATGATACTTAAAAAAAAAACTGATGCAAACATTTTCAACTTGAAATTTTGTTGTTTATTGTATTAGTTATAGATGTAGGTCCCTATTATAAACATTTATGTTTCTTGGGGTCAATAAAGATTATTAAAGTAAATTTCTAGCCTCTAACAAGGTTCCATAAAAAGTGGCACGAAATGTGTACCAGTCAATTTCAGTAAAATCGGAACGACCAAAATTACTGGGCAGTACTGTTCGGGAATATCGGAACATGACCAATATCTTTTCTTGAGAGTAGGGAACTAGGCTGCCTCCTTAATCATTAAAATTTTAAATATGCTCTTAGAAAATATACAAATTAAAATGATTCAAAAAGTTTTTATTTTACAATAATTTATATTTATACAAAATAACATTCATCAATAACAACAATAAATCTACATATTTTATTAAATCATGGCATTTCAGAGTCTTTGGTTCGTGATAAATATACGAGACATATTTTAGCATAAAATATCGTGCATAACTTCCGCAGAAGGCTATGTTTTTGAGCAAAAGGAGAAAAAATCCCTTGGAGCAGTTTATTCGGTCATGTGCATAAAATATTCCAACCATATTTTGTGGTCGTGTGTTCTCCTGACCCTTGCTATATGCCGTTACACGTTCTTAGCACCTTGCCTCAATCAGAAAAAAAAAACAAAAAGATTTTTGGAATCTGTTACGTAGACTTATACTTCCAGTCATCCGAATGAAATATATTAAATGAGGAACAAGAAAGGATTATACCGGGTGAGCTCATTTTTTATTTTAATTCATTTATTTTCAAATTTCATAATCTTTTCTTATTGAAATTCTTTTTCCGATGCCTTGTTGTCGATAAAAATGGAATTACTTAGCGGTTTTGTTACATTACTCTTCCGGGGTGTGAATGTGACTGAATAACTTTTTAGAGTTATTTATATTTTTTTAAATTACTTCTTTATATAGCGCGTGTATATGACAGCGTGGAAATTTTGAATATCAGTCCATTATTTTCAGAGTTATGTCACTACCTAACAATTATAAAAAAAATACCAAAAGCAGCAAATGCTTGACGAATCTATGATACTGCGTCAACCATATTTCCAAGTTACAGGTTACAAGTTTCTAGCAACACGCCAGATTTTCATTAATTATGTCTCGTATTCTATATTGGATGAATGAATCTTTGCGCGTATATTAGGTATGGATTTTTATAGGTGAAGCAGTGAAGCATCAACATACCTATGGGGTTGGTGTCAATCTGTCAGCAGATGTGGCATATCTTTGTCTTTGTGGGTAAACGCAAATATTCATTGA
This sequence comes from Chrysolina oricalcia, assembly GCA_944452925.2. Taxonomy (NCBI): domain Eukaryota; kingdom Metazoa; phylum Arthropoda; class Insecta; order Coleoptera; family Chrysomelidae; genus Chrysolina; species Chrysolina oricalcia. Next base: position 29,318,565 of record OX101808.2, read on the forward strand.
TCTAACTTTACTTAATTTTTCTTAACAGTTTGTTGAAAGAAATGTAACATTATTCCAACAATTATCGTTACATTTTATATACAAAATCAGTTTGTAGTAAACATCACATTTTACAAGAAAATATTCTTATAATATAATTACAAAAGTCATCATACATTATATAAATATATACATATTATGGCGAAGTAGAGGACATACTATAGGTTGAACAAAATATATCAGTGATCATGGTATTGAGAGGTCCTTAGTACTTGATTTATTGAGTCCATGATCATTTATTTGCATAGTTTAAAAAGTAATGAAACCAGCCGCTTTCCAATTTTCCATTGAGTATAAGTGTGGCTTTCAGGAATAATCGAGAAAAGGCAGGTGTTTCAGATATTCCAGATATGCCAATTTATAGATATTGTTGATAGCATTGACTTTAATATAAACATTGAGATCATTAAATAGCATGCCTTCACCAGCAAGTAAATCTATACAAATTTCATCCGCTGCAAAATTGTTCCACAGCTGCTGTTTAGTTTAATACCTGGTTCACACTACAGGATTTTTGTTTCAGGCAATTACGAGAAATCATCTTGAACATCTGGTTGAATTCTATCAAAGACTGGAAGAAATAGAGGCAGGCTAATCTTAAGTTCAGGATGCACATTTTTATGTATGGGGATGTTCAGGCCACGTTGAATTTGTTTCCATTCAAATCTTGGAAATATTTGATTGAAGTATTTGAAGATTTATTCAGCATTGATCATATACTATGTGTACAAATTTGGTAGGTATTTGTTAACATGATGTTTTCTCAGTGAATAATAGTCCTTAATTTCAAATTAATTTTAATTCAAGTAAGTTTACTTTATGTGAACAAAGGCAAAACTTCAAAAATTATTTCCAGTCGTTGGTAAATCCAGAGACCATGTTCTACAGTTTCGGCTCTTAATATGTGTAATTTCATTTGAAATGAATGGGTCTAGTGAAAATAATACTTCACAATTTACACAACACTAATATTTATTGCTAAAAATTATTTCGACACACTGTGTCATCTTCTGAGCGATTTATAAACTGACTCGCTTAGTTTATATCTCGCTCAGTGTTTCGAAACAATATTGTTAGCAATATTGTGTAAATTGTGAAGCATTATTTTAGCTCGACCCATTCATTCAAAACAATCAAGAATATATCGTTCTACAAACAAGTATAGTTTCTGAAATGTACTAGTATGTTATTTTTAATTCATCCTAAATATTACTTTGTAACGTTCATTAAAGTATCTGTACGGTAACAAATTCGTTACTGATGATGTGTATGATCCATGGATGCAATGTGTCTTTGGAGACACTAAACATATGTCAGACATGTGAAGGACATATCCAAGGAGGCGGAAATTTGACGTTACATACAAGATACATTAACTGTACAAATGTCTGCAACATCGGATGTGAACAAGAAAATGTATTTGTCACGTATCAGATATGTATTTGTGTTTGCTGGGTAACTCCAAGTAGCTCTTCAAGTGATCTCATAGACTACGAAAACACATGTTCTATTTGAATAATGTATTCAGAGGCTCTTTCCAATAGAGAGTTTGTCACCCTTGAACTGAACCTGAACTGAACCTCAACTGAACCAGATAACATATACCTATATATTCTCTGACTGAACTGAATATATGCTATTTAATAGGAACATTTTTCAGGAGCTACTCAGCGTTCCTCACTGGTACAATTAGATAGCGGCTCAGTTCAGTTGAGGTTCAGTTCAGTTGACGGCAAAAAATTGCGGCGAATGATGAATCATCTAGTAATTTTTCGGTAAAGTAGTATTATCTAATAACTATAAATATCTGATAACAAATACTGAAAAATTACATGTTATGATTCATCATTCACAGCAAATTTTTCACCGTCTGAGACGAATCGCAATTTTTTTTTGAATAGTCGCTAGGGTATGAACCATCCTTTAGATTTTGTTACCTGTAAGTTGGCAAGTTGCCACTGGGAAAAACATAAATTGTTGCTGGAGTGTTCCTTTTATAGCACCATAATTGTTCCTTCGAACTCGGTTCTCTATCTACGCATGTCACGTCTTAGATGAATTTATTAATCAACCTCATTCAATTTTCCCATAATTAACAGGAGTTCAGGACATAATTGGCAGTTTTCATAACCGCTCCTCGCTCATCACTAATATATATATATTTTGTTCATCACATAGTATAAAATCCACATCATATATAATTTATTTGCTAGTGATTAAAACACATTCGATGGTCGTATACGGTCAAAGAGTGCGAAGTTAGGCCTTTATAGAAGAATTATTATAAACATAATAGAGAGATATTGCAGTACTTGATGCCAAGCAGTAATTTTGAAATTTGCGCATGCGCAATGTGAATCTGGAATAAGGACAGAAATATTACGCGACCTCTATATGTGGCCCCGTAGGAAGACTCATGCCTATTAATTTTCATCTAAAAATGAAATCAAGTTACAGATAACCAACTTTTACTCCCTCTCTACTAACATTTTTTGAGTTAACAAATTTTGACTTCTAAGATAATGCGCTTATTTCCTTTAGGAAAATTTCGTTGTTCTTAGTTGATAAACCTAGGTGAGTAGTTTTGGTATTGTCAATAGTGCCAATCAATATAATAAAGTTTGCCATAAATACTGCCTGGCGTTTTCGCAATATCTCTCTACTGGCGATATCAATGAATTATTTTGAAATAACAATATAAATAACACTGAAAAACTTAAACGGATACAAAAATACATGATTTTTACCATTTATTATTTCATTTAGTTAAAAGTACTTATTCATAAACTATGTTTACATTACATTATTCACCCTGTTACATTATCATGTTTTAACGATGGAGTAAGTATATTTTCAGCCAGTGGCGTAGACCAGGAGGAGTTTCATAGGGGATCTAGTCAAAACATTAAGGATTATTATTTATAAATCAATTACCAATCATCTCATCCCTTTCCCGCCGTCTTTCTGAAAATCAATTCACCTCTGTTTTCAACCCTGTGGATTCCAGAAAAATCATATCGCATTATATTCCGCATCATAATATGTTTTTTTATATTTATTGTACACGAGTTTTAGAGTTAATGACCAGTATGATGTCGGGGAGTGGCGCAGTGGTGAAAGCAGCGTCCGACTCTGAGCCAAAGGTTCGGAGTTCGAAACCTAGTTGGAGTTGGTATCTTTAAAAATTTAATTTAACCGTAAATTATTGAAAATCTCGTTTGTCTGGGGTGAGTCCTGCACGATTCACTGTTGCGTTCCAATTAACAGTGCTGCTCCTATAAGGTGGCGTATGGAGTAAGTAACAAATGCCTACCCAGAACTTGAGGTCAATGACCATAGCAGTTGATGACAAAACACTAGGAAAAAAAATACCAGTATGTTTGTATGTATGTTTTTTAAATCGTATGATTATACCTGTCAAATTTGACAAATAGAAAAATTGCAAAAACTTAGGTTAATTTACAAAAAAAAAACGTAAAATAATAACAGATAAATGTTTCCGATATTTTCAAAAATAAATTTACTTTACTGTTTGACAAAATTAACATTTTCTGACAAACCACGTACTGATCGTCAAGCGTAAGGATGCCTCCGAGAATTGGTTGCGCAGTTGACAAAACCCTGGAGTGGGGCAAGAGCTTAATCGCTCTGCCTTATTAAACAGGGACCCTATTCTCAAACCGTGACATAATTTGTCGCATGCGAGATATGCTCTTTGTCGAACGAAATCTAAATATTCTTATTCTCAAATGTCGCATTCGCAAATTTTTGATAGACAAATTGTAGAATGGTCAAAGGCAGTCGACAATTTATGTCGAAAGCGAGAATTTCATAAGATCGAAGTTTATAGGTTGGGTCCAATAGTTTATAGTAAATGTCAAAACATTTTTTGATACTTTTTCAGAGATTTTCGTAGTGATAGAATGGCACCTTCTGTAATAGCTATAGAAAATCAGGAAATGTATCAGCGGCCTCGAGAGAGACGAATAATATACGGAGTGCTTTTACAATCTCATCTGAGAAAAATGTATTAAAACCTTCAGATTAACTAAAGATATAAATAAAAGAGACCCATTTTCTTTTTCTTGCATTAAATTTTTCAAAGCTTTTGATTTTGGCTCCAATAATTTTTTTTGGTTTCACTTTCCATGTTTCTACTTTATTTATTCTGATGTAATCTTACTTCCAAGCCAATGTCATTTTATTTGTTATTATTATTGACGTTTTACAAGAGTAGGAGCATAGAACACGATCTAACATCAAAAATTCGGTGTTGCCAGCTCATGTTATTCGACAAAATTTATCTCGTGCGACATATATGTCGAACCCATTTGAGAATACCACATGCCAATGTTGTGCGACAATTTCCATCGACACATGTCGAATGCAACAATTCTCACTTGACATTTGAGAATAGGCCGCCTGTAGTCGATCTTTGTCGCACATCTACTCACACTTTCTATCGTTTGCGCATCTCAGAGGCATCCTTACGCTTGTCGATCTGTACATGAGTGCAAAAATTGTATATCCTGATGGTTGCATTTTAGATTTGAGACCATACAGAACTTTTTATGAAGAATAACCTTTTTTTCGTACAATCAATAATAAAAAAGTTTTCCATATGGTGCAAACTTAAGCAGACTCACTGTCTTTTTTTTGTTAGGTTAGGTGCAGTTTCGTCCCTAATTCTCAATAGAAAAATTTTAAATGCATATTTTTGATGAATGTAGAACTACTGGGTGTTACTGGTATAGCCCACTGGCTGTAAACGTAAAAAAGTTTTCCAAAACCCATTATTTTTTTACAGTTAATGTTTTTCAATTATTCATCAATATTAAAATAGGAGGTCGTGAAAGTCGTTCACATCCTGTGAGACAGAAAACAGAATCGTTTTGATATTTGACATATATGTATATTTCAATGACAGTCTTCGAAAAATTATTCATTTACTAACTACTAACGTTTATGGTGAATTTATAAACTCAAATAAACCAAGAATTAAATCAACAACTTAGAATCATGAGAGATGAATACAAATAAACAACCATCAAGGGTCTATATACTTTCATCTGTCAATTACATTAAGAATTAGCTATTAAGAAAATGGCCATCTTTCATCTTTTCAACCAAAAATAGGGAATTACACTATTATAAAAAATTACGTTTTATTTGTAACAAATGATCTTATATGTATATATGATGCCTGTAAAATCATTTCACAAACCAATTTATTCATTTCATATCGACTACAATCCGCTTCAAAACTCTTCCAAATTGAGAGAGATTCAAACTCCACATTCTCGCGGGCTGACGTCAATTGTATTATTCTAAACGTCCTTGAGTCCTCAGAGAATGCTTTCTGTACAAGGATGAATTGTTCCCAGTTTGAATCATATTTTACAGCGAATTAGTCTTCTTTCGATATTATTCAGTCCAATTTAATGGAAAGGTACCTTGGTTTTGACAAGAGATCGGCAAATAAGCAATATATCGAGATGTTGATGCCAGGAGACTTTGACGTCACATTCGTCCAATGAAATACCGGTAATATTTCGCGCATATTTAGCTAGTTTTTTTCTGGATCAAACCCAATCGAAAAAAAATTAAAAAGTCCTTTTTTTACCAAGTTTGACTTCTGAATCTTTGGAAAAAAAATTACTAGTTTAATTATCTATTATAATTAAGCTTGTAAACGCATGCTCATTCGATATTTATAGGACTTTTTTTGAATAGATTCTTTTGTTTATCTTCCAGAATGTTGTTCCTGGATACACAAATATACATTTTATTGCCATTTTTGGCTCATGTCTCCACTTTTTCCAAATTTTATGAATAAGAAAATGATAATTCAAATCCCCTTTGACTAATCTTGAAAACCATTTAATCGTTGGTTTGGAGGACACTTTCTTCTGCTAGTTCTTCTCTGAATGTCAAAACATATTATGTCAAGCCCATTCGTAATTATGAATTTTTTTAGTTGGAGTTTATAAACATTGTTAATTCATATTGTTAATTCTGAATTCTTAGTTTCGTTTATGAATCCACCATTACTGTTTTCATTTTGTTTCTATTGCAATTACGATGTCATTGGCTTGTAATGGAAAATAAAATTATTACTCTTCAACTGTTTAAATTATTTTTGCATTCAATTGTATTTTTTCGTAATGTACCTTGGCGTACAGAACAGTTCATTGCTTAATTGAATTGAATCAAATCCCCTTCAATTTGTACCTGATATATGTAAATCGCTTATTAGCCAAAAAGGTGACTTAAAAACCTCTCACACACCTTTCTTTTGGCCTAGTGCTCGAGTCTCACCATCGTTAAGCAACCAAAACAAAACATCAGCCTTTATGTACAAAAACTCATACTTGGGACTCCACACTTAACGTACTGCGCCATAAACTTCCCGCACTTCGACCGCCATTTCCGAGATATGGCACCGTGCCTTCTCGTCAGTCACATATCGTCTCTAAATACGTGGCAGGTTCCTTAACCTCGTTGGGTATCAAATACCCCTGCGTGTCGAGCAGATCGAACTGGCTCAGCACGGGTAGAGGTGGCGGCCTCGGTAGACTTTTGTTCCCCCCGGGTTTCATCTTCATCTCGCTCTCGTAGGAGAACTCGGATAGTTTTCTCTCGTTTTCGTAGGCCGTCTCCAGACGTTCGCATATGCTCGGGAAGACTATCCGATGTCGCGGTTCGGTTTTCCAGCAGTTCTTCATCAGGTCGCAAATGAGCGTGTGGCAGTCTTCCGGAGGGATCAGCATGATGCCGTCGAGGATGAGCTTCACCACTTCTTCGTTGGTGTGGCCGTAATAGGGTTGCTTCCCGAAGCTGTAGATCTCCCAGAGGACCACGCCGTACGACCATATGTCGGATTCCAGGGTGAATCTTCCATAGACCACGCTTTCGGGGGACATCCAGCGGACTGGCAGGAGACGGGAACCGCCAATCTGGAAAATAATAGGTGAAAATGAAAATCATATGGTGTCTAATAATCAATCACATCAATGTTCTGTATTATATCAACAAGTCTAATATTTATAATGCAGAAGAACTTTTGGAAGAACATGGGGAATTAAACCAAAAAGAATGCACCATGGGAGTAAACAGACAACCCGTGGAGTGCAGACTATCTGGTGAGTAGGAGAAGGCACCCTCTCTCTCGCTCGTTTTGGTCTTTTTCGAAAGGTATGGAAAGAACTTCTTCCTCTAGATACAGGAAAATGGTACACTAGCCACTATCGTCCTGGAAAACGCCAATATATTGACGCACATGATGTTTACTAGAAATTCTACTATGGTTACTCTTAATTTGAAAGCGTCTCTGATATATAGCAAACCAACTGAACTATATTTTGTTTGAAATTTTGCCAGGTAATGCTAGAACTTATACCTTAGTGGGTATTAAGGCTCATTAATACACTTGCAAATATTCGCAATTTTTTTGCGATTCGACTAATACGTTAAAAAATTGCGGCGAATGATGAATCATCTAGTAATTCTTCGGCAATGCAGTGATATCTAATAACTATCAATATCTAATAACAAATACTGAAAAATTAAATGTTATGATTCCTTCCAAAATGAATGTAGGTGAATCTCTCTCCGAGTGAAGTGAAGTTTAAGTGGTGAAAAGTTAAAGAAAATTCGCGAATTTGGGTCAGCAAGCGAATCAAGATATGTTACATCTGAAGGTAATATAGAATAAATTCAAAAATCAAATTAGACATTATAATTCAATATTCGTCACATATTGTGACCATCAATCCACCGAGACCCGCAAAAACTGGCCAAGGGAAAAAACCTATTCAGCATATCTGAAGGGATTAGTACAGGCGTTTGTGGTAAAAATATTTGGACCATTTACTAGTTTGAAGATAATTTATTCAATGGCAAATGAATGGGAGAAAGCTGTAAGGGTGTTGAAAGAGGAAATTATTAAATACAGAAAGGAAATCAAATCCGCTATCGAGGCATCTGAGAGCAAATTACTATTGAAAATAGAAGAACTCAACCACCGAGTCAACAGTTTGGAAATTGAGAATACAATACTTAACAACAAAATAGAGGCATTAGAAATTACTACTAAGAAAAATAATATCACATTTGGGTTAGAAGACTCTGAAGAAGTGTCTCCTTCCACCCTTTGCAAAAATATCAAGAAACTCTTGGATGTTGATGTCCACATATCGGACTTGAATAATTTGTACAAATTGAGAACCCAAGGAAGGAACCCATTGAAGGTTGAATTCGTTTCGTATTTAAAGAAACTAGAGGTCGTAAAATAGTGCAAAAAATTAAAGGGAACAGGTATTGGAATTTCTAACGATCTCACCTACAAACAAAGGTGCGAAAATAAAATTCTGAGAAATTATCTGAATAAAGCAAGACAAAACCCGGCCGATAATTCGTACATAAAAGGCAACAGATTATATATCAATAACGTAGCGTATACTGTCGAGGAACTAGAAAAAAACGAAAATAGCTACTTTGAAGACCGAAAAGCAAACAGCGCTCCACCGACGCCAAAGACACGTAACTTTGACGAATTATTGCAGCTTGGTACTCAGTCTGAAGAAGGAAATCTACCAGAAGAAGCAAAAGAAGATAAAAAGACACCTTCAAATACTGGCAGAAACAAGATCCCACCAAAGACTACTGCCGCCCCAATAGAAAAAGATAGACTGAAAAGGTTAAGATCTGGTTCATCATCAAGTGCTCGCTCTTAAAATAGTAATTGAAATTGAAAATCATGATTGTTTGTTGAATGAATAAAAGTGATGGTATCATAGTCTATATCAGGGATAGTATTATTTCCATTTCGAAACAAATTAATTTAGGTGAAACTCAGGCCGATATTGGTAAGAATAAAATCGCGATTCTGTCGATTTATCGGTCACCTTCGACTTCTATTCAAATATTCAATGATAGGCTGGAACATTTTCTGAGTAATGTGAATATAGAAATATATGAACAATTTCATATCGTAGGTGATATCAATATAGACCTTATGGTGGATAACGATGAATTAACTCAAGAATATATCAATTTGCTACCCGAAAAGGGGTTTGTATCGTTCATTAATATCCCTACTAGAGTAACGCATACTACTTCTACCTGCATAGATCATACTTTTGTGAAGATGAGATCCGAACAATATTCTACAGATATAATTCCAGCTATAATCAAAACCAACATTACCGACCATTATTAATTAATCATAGGCACTAACATCACTGATACGACGAACATAACTCAAAAAAATCATTTCATCTACGAATATTTGCATAAAAATAAATTTCTTCAATTGATACAAAGAGAACAGTGGCATGATGTTTACATCTCAGGAAATGTAGAAACTGCTACTGATGGATTTGTCAAAAAACTCCAACACTATATCAAGAACGCAACAACAATCATTAGGAAAACCATGAAACCAAAAAAGAAAGAATGGATAACCAATGGAATTATAGCTTCGATTAAACATAGAGATCAGTTGCGTCAAAAGTTTCTTAAATTTCCAGAAAATCGGGTGTTAAAAACTGAATATAATAACTACCGTAACAAATTGAACCTTCTTAAAAAAAAACGAAACTGAACTTTTATAAAAACAAGATAATTCAAAAATCTCAAAATTCCAAAGAAATGTGGAAAACAATAAAAGAGTACACTGGAAACAATCCTAAAAAAAAGATTATTGAGAGTATTGAACAAGAAAACGGTAACCTTGTCTGTGATAGTAAAAATATTGCAGAATGTTTCAATATTTATTTTTCGAATATTGGCAAGAACTTAGCAACTAAACAGAAAAATGATGGACTAAACGAACCCACTTCCCGTAGACAGCCTCAATCCATGTTTCTAACTGAAACAAACCCGTCCGAAGTGATGAAAATAATCACAGAACTGAAATCTAAAAAGGCACCTGGACCAGATAAAATTACTTACGATATTTTGAAATCTATAGCAGAACATATAGCACGACCTCTTTCGTTCTTAATAAATAAATGTTTTTCAACTGGTGACGTCCCTACCCACTTTAAACACGCGATTATAATACCAATCTACAAGAATGGCGCCAAGAGAAAAGTTAACAATTACAGACCTATATCACTCACTTCTACGATTTCTAAAATCTTTGAGAAAATCCTAAAATTGCGGATGGTAAACTACCTTCATAAATATAAACTGATTGCGCCAACACAGTTTGGTTTCCGAGATAACCTCTCCACTCAAGACGCCATTGCTGCTATTACCTATGGTATTAATCAAGCAATGGATAAGAGAAAAGCGTGTTTAGGAATTTTTATCGATTTAGCAAAGGCGTTTGATACTGTTTGTCACAGATTGTTGTTGAAAAAATTGGAATGTCTGGGGTTTCGTGGTACTAATCATAATTTATTGAAACATTGTTTAACCAACCGCAAACAAAGTGTTCAAATGGGAAATGGACATAACATATGGCGTCCCTCAAGGGACTGTGCTAGGCCCAGTTCTGTTCATAATTTACATAAATGAAAATTTTGGAACTATAATATCGCTGACGATACGGCTTTAATATATACTGGAGATTCATGGCAACAAGTACGTGAAACAGCTGAAAGCGATCTTAAAAATATATTCAGCTGCAATGTCCTTACAGTAAACGTAGAGAAAACTAAAGTTGTCCCATTTACGTCATCTGAAAACAATTTACCCCATTACAATACCCTCACGTTGAACAATGTGGATGTCCCATTGGAGAGATCGGTGAAATATCTGGGAATCCACATTGATTCGTTTCTTAGATGGGACATACATATTGCTAATGTAGTGAAGAAAACCCGAGGACTGATATACAGATTCTGGCAGTTCAAGAAATTTTTAGGGTTTACACATCTCAAAATCCTGTACCATGCTTTGGTAGAATCCATTATTCAGTATGGTATTATTGGCTGGGGAGGCATTCTAAGCTATCATCTAAAACCACTGGAGGTTCTCCAAAAATTGTTTATCAAAATAATATTGGGAAAACCGAAAACTTATTCAACTGAACGGTTGTTTCTTGAATCAAGACTACTTGACATGAGACAACTGTTTTGTAAAATGCTTATCCAATTTGTTTCTGGGAATAAAAGCTACATCCATTCGGTGAACCATAAATATTCCACCAGAAACAACAAATGAGCCAATGTGTTTATGCCCAAAGCAAATAAGTCAATTGGCCAGAGATGCTTCATTTACCTTGCTCCTCGCTTACTCCGTTTATTGCCTGATGAACTTCAAAGAATCAACTCAAAATAATTATTGAGGAAAAGATTGAAAATTTGGATCCTAGAGACCGATAAAACATTAATTCACAACATTATCGAATGTTGATCCTTTATAATCGCTATCATTCACATACCACTCCAATGAAACCTTTCCAAATATGTCATCTACTGTACCCACTTTTTACTGTTATTTTCATCTGCTATTTTTTTTAATGACAATATTGTGTTTTTAAGAACCTACTTTTTACTATTATTTTATCTGTTATTTTTTAAATGTTATGTTTATTATTGTATTTTTAACTGAACATGATTCTGTAATTTTATAAGGGGCGTTCATTATTTCTAGTTATATCTGTTTTTAAATTATTTTATCCAGAGCTGTTTTATATTTTTGAATTCTTAACGTATTGATGTGTATTTAAACTTTCGTCATTTTGTATTTTCAAACCTGTATTAATATACCTGTATCCTTTGAAATAAAAAGTGACAAGTGATACATGATTTTATTAAGAATTTCGTATGGAGACTTCCGGTGAAACCGGCAATTACATGAACTTGGAGTACTTGTCTTATGCAGATCCTCAATATTTTATACAATTTTCTTTATAAACTAAAAAGTTATAGCAGACACCCGGTGTATCTCACATAAACACACTGCCAGAATTAGCGGAATATTCAAATTATTGACAAACTTTGCTCATTCATAACTTTGTTATTTGAAGTTCGATTTGACTATTTTTTTTTTCATTTAGCATAGATCAATTCAAAAGAAATACACTCAAGTTTGAAATTATAAGGAAATTAGGTGTTTATCCATATTATACAGGTTGGCAGAATAAGTGGCTTTTTATTTTAACATTAAAATAATCTACGGAGTGGCCAAGCCCGAACACCCTGTAATTTCTCATTTTATTATTAAACTACATTTATTCCTTTCTTGTTATTTTTTCATTTGCTACCATAACTTTATTTTTGTAAAAAGCGTTTCAGAAAAACGTTATAATTTTTCTAATGGTAATACCAATAGCGATAAAAATTTATCAACACTGAACGAAATCGACTTGAAAACAAACTGAAAAAACCTAATGAATTCTGTACGACGTGTTTCTCCTACTGAACGTCTACCTATAAATGCTGTTGACCCGCAAGGATCCATCCTGACACCAATGTTATTTCTACTTTATATTGGCGGGGGAGGAATGTAATATCTACGATATAATATAATATACATATTATAGGTGTGAATCAAAATGAAATTCACTGTATTTGTGCATAAATAATATTTATCAATAGGGTGTATATTTTGTGATTCAAAGACGCAGAGTGTGGAAAATGTGTGGAAAAAGTGATATGGAAGATGAATTTTCTTCTACTCTAGCAGATGTTATGTTTTCTAATAAATTAGACGTAAAGTACAGAGTTTCCTGTTAATATTAATGTTAGTTTTGGAAGTAAAATAATTTTTTTTCTAATATATAATAGTCGTAGTAAAGTTCGTTATACAAATCGTTATGATAAATTCCATTCCCCGTAATAATAGTATTCATTGATAGCATTCACAATATCGTTGTATAATATACTATTATAGCTTTTGAAGAAAAATACATTCTTGCTACAAGAAATTTGGAATATACACACAATAACACACAATAATACATTATAATATTTAAACAACAATTTAAAAAATAAAAATAAACGTCTTTATTACTTTCAACTGATAATTACAAATTTAATTACAACACAGCATTACAATATTGGGAACAGAAGGCAGAGTTCAAATTTTATTGATGGAAAACCCACAAAACATTTTTGGGTTGTGACAGCTTTTTGCCTTTTATTAATTTTGTATATTCTTCAAGAATTATCAAACGAGTTGTTCCAAGGTCTTCACCCTGAGAGACCCTGTAAAGTCAGTGCAGTGAAACTATTGAAACAAGCAGACAGCTCGCTGATAATGTTGATGGTTTATTTCTATGTCCTTCGAGATCCGTAGTTGCTAGGAGATCTGTATTTAATTAATTGTTTGTACAGCCATACTCCATGTCTAAATCTTCTGTGACGATCCAAGACAGAGCAAAGCTTCAGTCAGCTGCATTTACTTCCTGATTAAACCACCCCTTTTAAGTCTATTCAAACTCTACAAATTAATACACCGGCGAAACTAATAACCATCCACGATTTCATCTGAATTAGAGTTCAGTTCAATAGAGATAAACGAGCGTCCTCATTCCAATTAGCTTTAATTAACAATACTTAAAGCGGAATCGCGAGCTCCTATTCATTCGATACGTATTCTTTGGCACAAGTAGGAAGAATGGGTATAATTCCTGAACTTTTGGACGGTTTCACCTTCGGGAAAATAAGTTCCAAAACTCTACGTTTCGTTGAAAGAATTAGTCCTGATTCAGAGATGTTTGACAGATTTTTGGACCAACTGCGGAAGGGTGGGAGTTTATTTTTATGTGTGTTTTATGTGCTCTCTCTGAAGATTCCATATCATATGGCTTTTAAGTTTTTAAGTTTCATTATCAAAACATTGGACAGACTCCACACTTTTCTTGTTTTTCAACTTTATCTTTGTTGTTTTTAATAGATATGTCTGCCTGAAGTGTTTTCTGCCCTAAAAACAGTATTCAAACCACGTGGCCACGTGGTTAAAGCGTCAATGTTAAAATCACTTTGGATGCCGGTCGCTGGTTCAAACCACAGCGACCGCAGAGTTTTTCTGATGGTATGGTGAGATACAATGGGCATCTGAGTCTACGTGTCATTGGGTCAGCCTGGGTAGCTGGACAAGCATACCACGCACGAGGTGGAGTGTTTAGTGGGTATACCTGAGGGAGATTCAATTCGGACTCAGGGGAATCCCACACTACCTTATGGGATATATGAAACAAGCCGCATAAGGTTCCCATAAAGGGTTTCAACCACCTCGTTCAAATAAAAAAACTGTAATTTGCAATATTGCAAAGTAGTTTCTACTACTAGGTTGCGGACGGTAAGGATATCACTCCTTGTACAGACGCAACACTGTACACGTATTTTAACTTGCTTTTCCATAAATCAACAGCATAATTGGCATGTTATTTAATTTGGGTAAATCGGTATTAGTTGTTCATTTTACAAATGATTATCTTCGAAGATTCGGAACTTTCGAAATGAAAGAGATTTGGTGTCAACAGTGTTTCAGAACAATTCAACAAATTTAATTTCCTAGCCAACTAACATGAAGTTGAAAGGTCCAGTACAAATGAAGAATTTTATGCCAGCTAGATAGATATTTTTATTTTATGACATGTATTTTTTTTATAAAATTCACTATTTTAAATTGTCAATTTTGAAACTATATGTAATATGTGACACTTTCATTGTGGTCTTTGGAAATAATTAAATTTTATTTACTTTACTTATGTAGGTATAACAAAGAGATTATACCTTCATTAAAAATAATTAGGAAACAAAAATAAGTACTTCTTTTTATATGTTGTATTTCAATATGGAAGGGAGTTTCTAACCTACATAAAAAATACCATATTAGCACTTGAAAGAAATGAGAATTGGTGTTAAAAAATTAAGAAAAAGTGAAATTGGGAAAATAGTCTGCATAAAAATCATAGTGAGAAAACCTTGACATCGATTTATTGTTACTCACATGTTATTGTTTCATCTTCCATAGCACACTTTCATAAAAATGTTCAGTTACGAGGGGAATACAAAAAGTATTTTTTTATAAATTCTTAATTATCATTAGTTTGTGAATTAGAAGTATAATTATCATATATCATTGGAAAGACAATTTTGTACCGAATCGTGATTTAAAAAAAAGAATTATACTTTTTATCTGAAAAAAATTGAATGCGCTTTCGGTCAAACGAGAAGTGTCATATTCCGTCTGATACTTGCTGAATGTACATTTATGACATCAAATCGATGTTCTCAATCAATCAATTTATTTCATGACATAACATAATAACATAAAATATCTAATAAAGTAAAGTAAGAACAAGAATTAAACAAAAACCGTACAATAGATGATCTTGTCTGTAGGAATTTATGTTAATTTTATTTTCTTACTCTAAGGGTTGTTACGTGTGCTTTCTCGATTTTGTGAGATTAACAAGAATTTACTGATTTCATGAACACTGGTAAATATTAGCGATAATTCTTGATATTTAAGAATGCTTCATAAAAATAATGAAGATAAAAGTAAATACGTTTAGATGACGAAATATTAGCGACAAATCTACATATACAGTGTACGGCATAAAGTTCGCTGCATATGGAAAACTTTCTTATTATTGATTTCTCGAAAAAAATTATTCTTGATAAAACCTCTGCTTCATCCCAAATCTAATTTGCAAATACAAAAATTGAATTTTAAGGAGATAATTCAGTTTTATTTACTATTTGCAGCAAGATTTTGCGAAATTCCGTCACATATTTCAATAAATGAGATTTTTTTGATAAAAGCGAGGAAGGTGAGGATATCCAGGAAGTGATATCGTTATATCCGACAATATGCCATTCATCTAGCATAGTATTCCTCATATCGTCATTAAATTGATCATAGGTGGCTATGATTCGAATTTCTGAATCAACATTCGATTCTGAACAATATTTTCCCCAGACTTTTAATTCTACCGTGAAAAATAAAGTGATGGGATCAAATTTTTCTGAAAACAAGGCATGTTTTTCAATATCGCTCGTATATGGTAGTATCAAATTCAATTTTGGTATTTGCAATTTAGATTTGGGATGAAGCAGAGGTTTACATCAAGATTTTTTTTTTTTTGAGAAATCAATAATATAAAAGTTTTCCATATGCTGCGAACTTTATGCCGGACACTGAATAAAGTATGGTTAGTAAGGATAATAAATATATAAAAATAAAGATTAATCACACATTTTATATATTGAATTGATATAGCGATGAAAGAATGAAACATCTGCTTTTTTCCTATATAAAATACATTATACTAAAACAAATGGAGGTTTTTTCATAAAATGTCTACACAGACAAAGCCATTATTCATTTAAGCATTGAAATTGGTCATTTAATTCATTATTCACACAATTATATAATTTAATACGAGTGGTAATTGTATACGGAACAATTATCTTCATAATACCTATCTGAAAACCCTATATTTACATACTTATTTAGCATACTGAGAAAGGTTTTTTTCCGTGCGGTGGTGTCATTATAGCTGCCTATTTACATGTCAAAATTAAATAATATGTTGTTGACAGTTCTCTAGAAATCGCAAATTGTTTGAATATTTCCTTCCAACACGGTAAATAACGCTTGTTTTGTTGCAATTTCTGGATATTTTTGTACCATTAATATTTCAATTAATAAAACATGGTTTTGTTCCTTCATCATTAAAAATAAATGTTTCTTAACAATCTGTGGTTTTCAGTTAGATATAATGAAAAATATCGTTCATTACTCGTCCATAAATGCTTTTTCCGTGCTTGCACGACTTCCCGTGTTCGGCTTCGCCTCCCACGGGAACATGTCGTGCACGCACGGAAAAAGCCTATTTTCTGAAATATACTATTTCGTTATGATTTTTCATATCAATAAGGTCATGTAGTTTCTTGCGATTTACATTCTTGATGGATTTATTTAGTTTTTTCTTGAATATAAAAATGGATGAAGATTGTCTGGAATCAGAAGTCGAGGTGTAGAAAAGTCTAGGTCCAAGGTAGGAGTAGCATCGTTGTTCAATAACATTACGATGATATATTGATATCTAGTTAGCCTAGACCAGTTCCCTGCATAAACAAAATATTGCGTTACCATAGCAACGAACAATAATTTATTAGAAGTGTCAGTGTAAAGTTTGACGTCAAAAAAGTAAACCAGAGTTACGCAATAAATTAAAAGAAAAAATATGTCCGAGAAAATGGGAAAATCGAGTTTCGAGCCATCATCAAGTACCTGTATTTAAAAGTGTTAAGAGGTAAGCAGATTTACGAAGATATGCTTAATACCCTTGGTGATCAATGTTCTTCGTATGCGACCGTGAAAAATTGGACTGCAAGCTTCAAAAACGGTAAATTTTCCATTGAATATGATGACCGATCGGGAAGGCCAGTTTCTGTGTCAGTCCCCGAAAATATCGATGCAGTTCATGACATGATTTTAACAGACCGTCGAATTGGGCTAAAACGGATATCTGAAGCACTGAATATTTCATACGAACGCGTTCATCCTATAGTTCACGTCAATTTGGACATGAGAAAAATTGCTGCAAAATGTATCCCCAAATGTTTGAATGTTGACCGAAAGCGTGCAAGGGTAGTGTAACAAAACGTAATCTTGAAATTCATTAAAAGTTCTCGAAGAGGACAACCATTGAATCTACATCCGGAAGCCATTAAATTCAGCATTTAGTTTACGATACCGAGAAGGGAACCAAAACCTTCGCCCATATGGTTGCTATAAAAATCGTTCCAACACAGTTTCGAGAGTTTTACGAGGGGTATTTATAAATTCGAACCAAATATTTTGTGTCCAATAATCACTTTTCATTATGAATTCAACGTCATATTTCCGTTAATAGAATTGATTCAAACCATAACCGAGTGTTACAGAAACATCCATGACATAGAATAAGTAAAAATAAGATCAATTGTTTAGATATAAAGAGTTTTTTTCATAATGCGACAAATTTGCATTATGTTTTTTTTTTTCTCGTAACGTCGGAATATCTGAGTTATAAAATATTTAATGCATAAGCCGATTGTAGAAGAAACTGATAAAGAAATTCAATTCACTATTTAATTTTCGAACAACCCTTATATTTACTGCCTAAACGATTTCGAAACCCAAGCTAACTTGAAGGACATATATTTTATGCTTCTAAACGGCAGTCCTGTTTTAAATCTTGAGAGTGTTAGATGTTTGTTAGCAACGTGACATTTTCTGGCGAATGATCTGTTTCAAAATATCAGTTCAATACTTTAGTAAGAATAATACCTTTTTGAGTAGTTTAAAAAACGTAAATGTCATAAAATTTTATTCAATTCACTGGTTTTTAATTGGGTTTGATTTAATAACTTATAAATTTAAAACTTCTTAGTTATTCCGGCGTTCTATTTTTTTTTCTTTCGGCATAATAAATGTTTTTGGCCGATTTCTTTGTTTTATTCAGTTAAATTTAATCATCCACCTGGGCCTTCGGCCCAGATAATATTGATTAACAATTTGAGAAGTATTTGAATAGATTGAAATCCAGAAAAGTGTTGAAAATAATAATAAATAAAGTAACTTAAATAATTAAAAATAGTGTGTGTGCAAAGCTGGTAGCAGCTTTCTGATGGTTGCCGGAGATGAGATTTGATAGGTAAGTAAATGTATAATTTTCCTGATGTGTTCCTATATAAACGCTCCTATAAAATATTGAAAAAGGCACCGCTCGGCCTAACAATTGATAGTATCAGCTGTGATGAAACTCTATTTCAACGGAATAGCGTTTTATTATAGTAGTAGCATCGCGTTCGATCTGTACTCAATTTGAAAACGATGTAGACTTGTTGAACCGAATTTTTACCATGGATGAGACTTGGGTACATTTCTACGATGCAGAAACAAAGCAACAATCGATGGAATGGCGGCACTCCGGTTCTCCAAGACCTAAGAAGTTTCGTGTCCAAAAATCTGTTGGAAAAGTTCTTGCTTCAATTTTTTGGGATTGCCATGGAGTAATCATGATTGATTTTTTGGATAAGGGTAGAACAATAACTGGAGATCACTATTCGACATTACTGACCACTCTACGGGAAAAAATTAAAGAGAAAAGACGCGGAAAGCTATCCAAAGGTGTTTTGTGTTTGCAGGACAACGCCCCTGCACACAAATCTCATGTTGCCATGCAAAAAATTCGTGATTTAGGGTTTGAATTACCAGATTTGGCTCCGTCCGACTATCATCTCTTTCCTCAACTGAAAAAAAGTTTAAAATTTTCTTCCAACGAGGAGGTAATAAAAGCTGTGAAGGTCTGGTTTGCTGAGCAAGAAAAAACATTTTTTTTGAAAGGTCTAGAGACGTAGCAGGTTCGCTGTAATAAATTTATCAAATTAAGAGGAGAATATGTTGAGTAATAAAATATTTTGACATTGAAATTTTGTTTGGTTCTATAGTAGGCTAAGAATTTTTCAATATATCCTCGTATTAGATAAAGGTATAGCTTAGTTTTTCTTAATTTTTTCCTTTGTCTGATAGTGCGATACTAGAACGATGCCATACTTATTTCTGCATTGGTGTAATAAAATGCTTTGAAAGAATAACAGCCTGATATCAAAAAGTTCAGATTCATTGTATAGGAGATCTGTGGAGTAGTATCTTAATAATTTCAATTAAAATATCGGATATAATCAAGTTATATTCCCCAATTTTTACTGTTTCAGAGTGATAATTTATGCCTTCCTTTATATAAACAATCACTCAGTCATTCTGATTGATATCGCCCTTACTATAAAATTCTTCGTAACCATCAATCATGACTAAATTTGAAACATCTTTATAAAATAACAACGAAGATACAGGGTCGTAAATTGGTTCCAGGTCACCTGGTAAATAGAAAAAAGTGTCATTTGAAATTTTGGAAAAATTAACTTGAGTGCTCTATGATCTAAACTGCTGAATTTAGAGCACGAGCGCAACAAAAATATTCGATCAGCAACGAGTTCCACAGTATTTAAAAATTCGTGAAAATTTACTGAAAGCCAATGCACCATATTCATCAAGGAATAAATTGCTGGACACTCATTTTCTCTGTGATGGTATCCATGAATATGTAACAATAACGACATAATATGTTCATGAATGCGAACACGGTGAAAATGAATGTGCCACCAATTTGATCCTTAATGAATACGGCCCATTGTTCATTAATGCGAAGCGGTGTCCTTTGACCGGAGGAAGATATGAGGACATGCTGGAGAATGCAATTGACCCTTCAATCCTTGAAATACTTGAGGATCATCTTGACGAATTCGGTGATATGGAAATAACTTTCTAGAAAGATGGCACTCTCCATTTTCACAGACCAGTAACACAAAGAGCGGTATCCTGACAGATGTATTGCTTTCTCAAAGCAAAAGTAGACAGTATTCAGTATTGAAGCTTTGAATCAAAGGATTCGTGAATAATGTAGATCGATTTACACAAAAGACCTCAGGCGAGTTCGTGAAGAATTTTCTGCTGGCATTTTTTATTGCCAATAAGTCAACGGTGGACATTTCAAACGTTTGATTCAAACTTGGTTTCCGAACATGTTATCTTTGAATTATTGATTGATTAACTCAGTAAATATTGTTTGAAAGTTATCGAATTTATTATACAGAGTGAGCCAACAAGATTCCCATGGCAAACGCTCCGTTGTGATTCAATATCTCGCTTTCTTATTTTTTTTTTCCAAATGGACCATTTTCTTCAAAAAAAACGTGGCTAACCAAAGTTGGTCTTTTTCAAATGAAACGCCCAGTGTATTTTCATATATTTTGATTTGCTGTCTCATTGGCTGCTCAACGAATTTTTTCAATTTTGAATTCCGTTTCGGACTTGTCAATTTATCTGAAAAAATCAACTGAGGGATAACTCGGAAACTCCGAAACGGAATTAAAATGAAAAAATTGTTGAGCAGCCAATGAAACAGCGGATCGGAATATATGAAAATATACGAGGTGTTTCACTTGAAAAAGACCAACTTTGGTTAGCCATGCTTCAATGGTGCACCCTGTATGAATTAGAATAATTTTGGAAGATAGTCTTGAATACTCCGTTTGGCTAAAAAATAAGTAATCAAAATAGTGATTAACAACGGAGCAATTAACCACGGGAATTTTGTTGACTCACTCTGTATAGTACCAATGAAAACGAATATTTTCATTCCTAGATGCGCATTTCGATAAACAAGTTGTCTTCATCAGTAAGTAGTAATACTGAACTAACAATAAATAATCAAACCATTTTCATTTATATCAAGTAATTAATAACTGAGAATTAATATTGTTATGAAACGTTTTGGTGATCAAATCTGATTAATGTGGTCGGGTACGATTTCACCCACCCATACCGATGTTAGATAATTATTCATTTATAGGAAATAACTCAAATAGCTAAAAAATTAATTGACCATTATCATTGTTGAGCAGGTAGTTATTTAAACCATTCTTGTAAATAGCAATACTTCATTCATATCAATCTAACTTGCGATTATTTCATTCACACATGGCTGCACTAATAAAAGTCCATGATTGAAGTTACATGATGTGTGATATGAGCGGCTATTTAGGAAAACAAGAGGATATTTAGGAAAGTACCAATTATGTCTTTGGTAAACACGGATATTCATATAAACAAAGAAAATGAGCGGCTCTCATATGGTTGTATAAAAGTCAAAGTTTGACATAACTCACTCACTCAAAATTGAAATGTTGGAATGTATTTGAAAGGTATATGAATAATTTTCTGCTGTTCATGAAATAATCTTCCTGAATATCACTCTACCATAGAGAGTCTAATTTTCTTTAATTTATCTCGAGTACATAACTTGTATTTGGTGGCAATTCAATTCGACCATATTATGAACATTAGTAACTAAGAATAACTCTATAGCTAAAGCTCTTTGGAGTTATTCAGAATAATAATGTTCATATGATCTCGTGAAATGGTCAAAATACAAGGTACTCTCGATAAAATTATAACGAAAATTTTACATCTCTCTCTTTTAGCCAATCAAAAAGTTGGTTTTGCCATGACAACCCAAAAAGTTTCCGGAAATTTTTATCCTCCAGGGTACCCTGGGCGAAAATAATAAGTGGAAATTTTTCTATCAAATATTTGACATGTGATAGTTGACATTTTGCTTTTTGTACGAATGGAATTTTATTTTTCACATGAAAGGAGATAATATTTCATAATTATGTATTTACTAGATATTTCGAATGTGTCTGAAAATATTTTGAGGACTACTTGCATTTCAACGATGAATAGGTCCATCGATAAAAAATTGTATCATCAAATGTCTACCTATACTTGGCTACATGAATTTTATTCAACTTATCATTTCGTGAAAACTGAAGTTTCCAGACGCTTTCTTTGTATCTACCACGCTGATTGATTTCTCATTTTTGTTCACGTATTTCAATTATGGATGACTTCTTTTATCTTCGCAAAGTTCTTCCGCAATATGCATAATATATATTTTTGTTGTTTTTCCATTATTTCTTATCTAATTATAAAGTATTCTCCGCAATATTGTTCTTCTGAAACTTTGAAAACAACTTTACATTACCATTACAACAATACGAACTAGAAAATTGATCCTTAGCTATGGGTGCGTCAAACAGCATGAAGCAGCTGCAGCCGCTTTTACGCTTCACGTGATAGACGGCTGACAGGTCTTCCAGCCGCTACAGATAAATGAAGCGCTTTATTTTCCGCTGAATCTATTTAAAGCGGTTCAGTGGTCTGTGATTTGGACCGTCTAGTAGACTTGTGAAGCGCTTTTATGCTTTATCCAGCAAAGCGCTTTCCGCTTTCTTCTGATAGACATATTTTCAACACACCGCTACAGTACGAATGCGTATCTGTCATTGTGTCAACAAAAGCCATTCATGGCCTTATGATGTTATAACTTGTTTTGTCTTGAATAATCTCCAAGTCAGATGAAATTAGCATTAATTTAAAATATTTTGGTGTGAAATTTTCTTACCGAATCCCTCGCGTGCTTCAATTAATTGCAGGAAATTTATTTCGTACATGAATTTTTTAAGAAAATTTTCAAAAAAATCATGTACTCGATCGAAAATTTTCCTGCAATAATTCAAGCACTTGGAAGAGTATAAGTAAAAATAATTGACGGCTATTTGTCATGGTCCTGGGATATTACCGACGAATATTCAACATTCAAACCAGCTTGTACATAGCACTACAAACAATCTCCAAATATTATTTGATTCTCCGAAAGACAAAATCCCAACATTAGATAGGTAGATCAAGAATTTACAAAATTAGCTGTCAAAATTGCGTTACAGTATAATATGGCCAAACCAAGAGATCCACGGATATTTCTTTCCGCGAACATTTGGCCCCTGCTAAATATTCATAGGTAATATCACAAGACCATGACAAATAGCCGACTATTATTTTCTCCATAATTCTATAAAGAGTACCTTGTATTTTGACAATTAAATGAGACCATATGAACATTAATAATTTATGAATAACTCCCTCGAGCTAAAGCTCTCGGGAGTTATTTAGATTGAAAAAAATAATTTTCTCCATTTGTCATGGTCGAGTGATATTAAGGACGATTACTTCATGAACAGCATCAAATCATTTATATACTCGATCATATACATTTCGACATTTAACTTTCCTTCCTCTTTTGGGAACAAGAATGCAGGTTTCGTCTCTTTGCATTACACGCATTCTTAGCACTTTGGAATTCGATATCTTCAAATGGATTTATCTTACGTTTATGTTTATTGAAATAAAATTCCTGGAGATTTTTCGCAGTTGATTAACACATCACTTTAACCGTGTACTCTTTATATTCCTCGCCATTTTCTTTACGCATATTCCATTCCCAATTTTTGAGGATTTCGGTGCGCGATCATGAGAGTTGGGGTAGTCATACAAAATTCATATTTTCCTGCTGACAAAAAGACATAAATTTTGTCTCCAGACATACTTTTTACTTTTCACGGTATTTACAGTGATTTTGGAATTTTGAGCTACTAAGTTATGTCAAATTTTGACACTTATACAAACAAAAGAGAGCTTTGTTTATATGAATAGCCGTGTTTACCTAAATATCCGGTTTTTTAACTAAATAGCCGATCATATCACACATCATGTGACTTCAATCATGAAATTTCATTGGGGTGGCAATGTGTCAATGAAATAATCGCTATAAAATAAATCCAGTGATGCAGATCACTTATTAGAAAATCAATATTCAAAATTTAAAATCTGTAAATGCAGTTGATTATTACAGAAAATTAGATTTTTATGAAAGTATTGCTACTTACAAGTCCTTTCACAATAATGATAAAGGTCCATAAAATTCAAAAATATTTCAGTTAATTCCGATAAATTACTTATTATCGGTATGTGAGGGTAAAATCATACCTGACCACATCAATCCGAATTTATCACACATTCCACTTACCTTGTAATAATCACAGGTATAAACGTCCCTGCTCATTCCAAAATCCGCAATTTTGACTACCGGCCCTTCGGCTACCAGACAATTTCTGCACGCTAGGTCTCTGTGAACGAACCTCTGCGAGGCTAGGTATTTCATCCCCCTCGCTATTTGCAGGGCTATCGATAGAAGATCCTTCTTCGTCAGCTGAGGCGCTTCCTTCTCGCAGCTGAAGGTTCTTCTCTGGAAACGCAGCAGTTCTGCTAAATCACCGTGCGGCATGAACTCGAACACCATCATGGGATTCACATTTTCGTCTGAAAATTGTTCGAAAATATTCTATTAAACATTCAAAGTAACAATTTTCGAAAAGTATCGCAGACAGAAAAGTTATCAATATTTATATGAAATTTAGAGAAGTTTAGAGAACATGGTGATAGCTGAGGAAAAGAAGGCAGGAAATGGCGCTCTTCTTGAATTTCTGCAGGCTGCATGCCTCAGGGTACACTTCCCGAGACAGTGAGTTCCACATCTTTGTTCTTTGTGTTCTTCCAACAATATGTCATTAAATGCAAAGAAGTGTTTCAGTATAACTTTCTCCAAAATAAAATCTCCAATTGTTACTACCTACTGGATTAAATCTGACGCTGTAATGAGAGTCAACCAGATTCGCGATTTGGGCGTATTACTAGACAGTGGATTTACATTTCAAACACACATCAACAATATAACTTCCAAAGCCCTCAAGACACTCGGTTTTATTAATCGTTCTTCAACTAATTTTTCTTATTTTACTCTGAAACTATGTACTGTTCCCTCGTAAGAACTATATTAGAATATTGCTCTATTATCTGGAACCCTTTTTACATTTCACATGTTAAACAAATTGAAAGTGTCCAAAGCAAATTCCTAAGGGTGTGCGCATATAGAATGGGTTTTAAATGGGGCGAGTATCATTATAATGATGTAAGAAATATTCTCAATGTGCAAAATCTGGAAAGGAGAACAATGTTTGGCTTATGCTTTTTACACAACCTCATCTCAAATAGAATTGACTGTCCAGCACTGCTCGAAAGCATTGATTTTAATATTTCTAAACGTACCAGGCACAGTGAGTTGTTTCGGGTTCCTTTTCATCCTAGAAACTATGGGTTTCATAACCCGATTTCCAGAGTGATGAGGGATTCGAACCGGCTTGCTGATGAATTAGATCTGTTTGGAACACCTCTAGCTACCTTCAAGCATAAATTAAAATCCTTGTAGACTTCTATTTTCGTTATGCCAATTTTTTATATTCGAAAACCTGTATCTATTTAGATTCAAATGTAATATATTAGTATTTTCTAACGAACAGTCGTTACCGACCGATGATGAACCCTTTACTCCCACAAACACCCAACTATGTAGGCTTATTATGGCAAGAACCTGTCAGAAAACAACTACTCCCCTGGCTAAGACCACGACGGGTATTGAATTAAATCTAACATCTACTTGTGCAACGTTCCTCAAAACATCAGAGGACTCAATTGCAAGTGCCCTCTATGACCAACCAGCAGAATTATGTTTTGATTTGGACGGGGTGACCACCTGCAGACTAGTTTCGAGGTTGTTGCCTCTCATCAGTGCAAGGGTAGGTCAAGACAGACAGCACTGAAGCCATCTGTTCCCCGTCCAAACCAATACACACTCCGCTGATTAGTCAATTCTGGTTCACGAGATGAAAGCAGTTTCTAGGCCGCTCCACCTAGCGAGCAGAGGAAGACACTCCGAATCTCCGGGTTGAGAGATTTAATCGAAGAAGACAGAAATCTTTGGGAGATCGTTTGCTAACGAACAGTCGTTACCGACCGATGATGAACCCTTTACTCCCACAAACACCCAACTATGTAGGCTTATTATGGCAAGAACCTGTCAGAAAACAACTACTCCCCTGGCTAAGACCACGACGGGTATTGAATTAAAACGATCTCCCAAAGATTTCTGTCTTCTTCGATTAAATCTCTCAACCCGGAGATTCGGAGTGTCTTCCTCTGCTCGCTAGGTGGAGCGGCCTAGAAACTGCTTTCATCTCGTGAACCAGAATTGACTAATCAGCGGAGTGTGTATTGGTTTGGACGGGGAACAGATGGCTTCAGTGCTGTCTGTGTTGACCTGCCCTTGCACTGATGAGAGGCAACAACCTCGAAACTAGTCTGCAGGTGGTCACCCCGTCCAAATCAAAACATAATTCTGCTGGTTGGTCATAGAGGGCACTTGCAATTGCGTCCTATGATGTTTTGAGGAACGTTGCACAAGTAGCTGTTAGATTTAATTCAATACCCGTCGTGGTCTTAGCCAGGGGAGTAGTTGTTTTCTGACAGGTTCTTGCCATAATAAGCCTACATAGTTGGGTGTTTGTGGGAGTAAAGGGTTCATCATCGGTCGGTAACGACTGTTCGTTAGCAAACGATCTCCCAAAGATTTCTGTCTTCTTCATATTAGTATTTGTTTATATTTAAGTATTGTTAGTCTTAAGTGTATTGTTTCACGATTTTTAATGTGTATTTTACTGGGGTTATCCGTTTACAATAAATCTTTGCCGTTAGTTGTAAAAAAGAGTCCTGGAAAAGAGGTGTTCGGCATGTCTCCAGAGTGACAACAAAGGGATATGTGAATCATTTACCAATTTCAATCGAACGAAGGATGTGGTATGTATACTTGTTAACCACACTGTCCGTGTTAATAATTACTCAAATACAAAATTTCCCAGAAGATGGATAGGTAGAGGAGGCTTATTTAAGTGGCCACCTAGCTCACCGGACTTAACAAAAATTGATTTTTTTGTGTGAAGGTGCGTTGAAGATCAAGTTTATTGAACACCCTCTTCTATAAAGAAGGATATGAAAAACAGAATTATGGACGTATTCCAAAATATTACGAGGATATATTGAACAATTGTTAGCCTACTATAGAACCATACAAAATTTCAATTTCAAAATATTTTATTATTCAACATTTTCTCCTCCTAATTGGATACATTTATTACAGCGAACCTGCAACCTCTCTAGACCTTTCAAAAAAAAAAAAAATTTCTTCTTGCTCTGCAAACCAGACCTCCACAGCTTTTATTACCTCCTCGTTGGAAGAAAATTTACGACCTTTGAAACTTTTTTTCAGTTGAGGAAAGAGATGATAGTCGGACAGAGCCAAATCTGGTGAATAAGGGAGGTGTTCTAGTAATTCAAACCCTAAATCACGAATTTTTTGCATGACAACATGAGATTTGTGTGCAGGGGCGTTGTTCTACAAAAACAAAACCCTTTTGGATAGCTTTCCGCGTCTTTTCTCTTTATTTTTTCCCGTAGAGTGGTCAGTAATGTCGAATAGTAATCTTCAGTTAATGTTCTACCCTTATCCAAAAAATCAATCATGATTACTCCATGGCAATCCCAAAAAACTGAAGCAAGAACATTTCCAGCAGATTTTTGGACACGAAACTTCTTAGGTCTCGGAGAACCGGAGTGTCGCCATTCCATCGATTGTTGCTTTGTTTCTGGATCGTAGAAATGTACCCAAGTCTCATCCATAGTAACAATTCGGTTTAAGAAGTCTACATCGTTTTCAAATCGAGCACAGATCGAACGCGATGCTACTAGCCTTGCACGCTTTTGGTCAACATTCAAACATTTGACTATATGATGACTATATGATGACTATATGATGAACGCGTTCGTATGAAATATTCAGTGCTTCAGATATCCGTTTTAGCCCAATTCGACGGTCTGTTAAAATCATGTCATGAACTGCATCGATATTTTCGGGGACTGACACAGAAACTGGCCTTCCCGATCGGTCATCATCTTCAATGGAAAATTTACCTCTTTTGAAGCTTGCAGTCCAATTTTTCATGGTCGCATACGAATGACATTGATCACCAAGGGTATTGAGCATATCTTCGTAAATCTGCTTACCTCTTAATCCTTTTAAATACAGGTACTTGATGATGGCTCGATACTCCAATTTTTCGGTGGACATATTTTTTCTTTTAATTTATTGTGTAACTCTGGTTTACTTTTTTGACGTCAAACTTTACACTGACACTTCCAATAAGTTATTGTTCGTTGCTATGGTAACGCAATATTTTGTTTATGCAGGGAACTGGTCTAGGCTAACTAGATGTCAATACATCCTCGTATAGTCAATATGTTTCGGCGAGTTAGTGAAGCATTTGAAAACTGAATATATTTTTGTTTGGAATTAGCCGATGGTCACTTTGAGCAATTGTTTTTAATTTCTAATTAATTTTGTATTTTTAATGAACGTTTCAATTATTTTCTTTTAAAAATACTTCAAAAATAAAATATTTCATAGACTTTTCTCTACTTGTTTGCAGTTTTGAATTTTATAGAACAATTATGTTAAATTACAAGAACTAGGTATCAAAATCTTAGCCTACGTGAACAGAAACACAATTTTTGATGGCCTTCGCGATGGACTGATTTTCTGAAGATTTTCTTGACAGAAATTTTGGAAAAAAGGAGAACCTCCATATGTAAAATGTTTTGCTCAGTACAATGATGAAAAAATTTACAGGGTGGTTTTAAAAATAATTATGCAACCAACCAAGGTAAGTTACGCGTTATTTCCATGAGACGACAGACAAATTTGGAATTTTTAGAACTGATTTTTTTTAGAAACAAATTGTACTAGTAGTGACATGGCTATTCTAATTTCTAATCACGAGTTCGAAGACATTTTTGACCTATTCTGCCTCCTACTAGCATTTTTCGGAAATGTCGGTTGTTCCATCTCTGCTGGCGTGCAGTGTATTTCACTTGAAATGGACCCTTCTACATAATTTTGTTAATTTTTGATGTATCTATCGATTCTGAAAATGTCACAATTCTACGTAAAAAATTATGGAAGTTAAGACACAGCGCAGATAAAAAAATTACTAATAATAATAATTGAATGTCGGGGCGTGGCGCAGTGGTTAAAGCGTCCGACTCTGAGTTGAAAGGTCCGGAGTTCGAATCCTGGTTGGGCTGGGATTTTTTAATTTAATTTAACCGATTAAATTATTAAAATCTCGTGGCTAGACTAGGGTGAGTCCTGCACGATTCGCTGTTGCGTTCCAATTAACAGTGCTGCTCCTAAGGTGGCATATGGAGTTAGTAACAAGGCCTATAAAGAACACATGGCTAATGACCATCGCAGTCGATGCCAAAACACCAAAGAAAAAAAAAATAATAATTGAAAATCCCATAATTTCGCAACCGACCTCCAGTGTGAGAAATTCATTAAACTTTATCGAAAACTGTAACAGGGAGAGATTCTGGCCTAGTTTGACGTAAGTTATTTGTTTTGAGTGTTCCAATCATTAAAACCTTGGTTTACCAATAGTTCAGCGGTGAAATCATTCAGGAGTTCTTAAGCCTCACCTGGCTTTGCATGAAACAGAATTGTTTCGAGTTTAATAATCACTCTGCCATTGAAAACCTGTTTCCATCATAGCCAATTTGTTCATGAATAGATTTGAAATGGAAGCAAGAGAGAGCTTCAGCTATTTTCGTGGGGTTTGGGTTAGATTATGTGGACAACGTGTTTGCTGTTTTTAACACAAAACAGGCCGATATAGACAGATTTGTATCAGAATTAAACAGTTAGTTTCCAGCTATCTCGTTTTTTATGTTTTGGTTCATGAAAATATCTATAAAACAGAGACATATCGCCGCTTCTAGGAAAATTACTTCCCTGACAAAAAAATCCCCCTGGACCTTAACTCTCTCGTACAAAATACCCCCGTTACAAAGAAACTATCGGAACATAAAACCCCTGGAACAAAAAATCTCGGTACATTATAAATTACCAGTAGAAAGAGAGTATCTTTCTTCGGGCTGCCCATTGAATTTCTAAACGTGAAAAAAGGAGACAACCTAACCTAACTAACCTAGATTCCCAAGTTGCTGGTAATTCTATCACTATATAATTAGTATGAAAAGGTGAAATACATATTTTTATTCTATTTGTGTATGAGCATATTGTATGTTCACTCATGACTTTATGTATCAGGGGTCTGTGCTACCTCGCATAATAATTATCGTTTTAGCTGTCGTCCCCTTTCGAACGGCAGCCCTCAAAAGTCGAAACTAAGGCAGTTTTGATTGATTGATTGATTATATGTCTGTTGAGAAAATAAATCAATACCACGACATGTATTGTTGGTTTTATTTTAAGTAAAATCACACATTGAAATTTGTTCTCCATGCTTTCATCAACCACAAGCAAATACAAATATTGGGTAGTATTCATAAAAGGTAGCAAATGATTTTTCCTCCTACCCCTATAAAAAGTACATACTTTCCTACCTCAAACCAGGGAGGAAACGCATACTTTTCCTCCCTAGGGAGGAAAGTACTTTTCCTCCCCCTCATTTCAAGTAAGTTGTAAGCGATGAAACTTGTGAATCTATTATAATCAAATTGTTTCCGTAATTTCTATATATCATGTATTCTGGTAAAAATCAAACATGAGTGTTACTTCTATTCTAGTTCTTTAATAGCTATTTGTATATTCAAGCGCAAAGTGTTTGATTGTTGCTCGACAAAGAGATTAATCTTTGGAGAACGACAATGACACTTTGTGCTCGAAATACACACATTATTTTTTCTACAAGCGCAGCTCTTAGAAAAAAAAATGATCGACACTTCATTCAAATAGGCACATAAGATTACTTATGATAAAATCACTCAATAGCAATCCGAAATGTATAAGCTATCTAAATGTCCAAAAATTCAAATCACTAACAAGAAAAAAGTAAAATAACGTCATTGAAAAAAAAAGTTGTAATTGCCAGGAGATGAACCCGGGACCTTCGGATTTCGGATTACAAGCCCAAGACGCTAGCCATTGCACCACCGCAGATTCTCAGATACACATGACTATATTGTCTATAGTTTCCATCAAGTAAGAATAGGTCCATTTGCAAACAAAGTCACAAAAAGGTTTTATTGAGTGGGTAGGAGGAAAAATCATATGTATTACATGGGAGTAAAGTGCCTTTTCCTCCCTTGGATGTTTACTGCCCTCCGCTTCGCGTCGGGCAGTAAATTACATCCTGCGGGAGGAAAAGTGGCACTTTCCTCCCTAGTAATACAAATAGCTATTACCACAGGTTTGTCTCCCTCATATCTCAACAAAATGAATACGTCTGTTCCAAGAAATCCAAGTAAAAGCATTTGCTCAAGGTTTATGCATACGACCCATTAGTAATTGTAAGCAATGATACGCTGAATGCATTGCTATGGCTATTACATAGCGATTAGAAGCCAATTGAATTTAAGACGCCCACATATCAACAGATAAACAGTTGTCTGATCAGCGAACTGAAATCTTCAATGCAAGTAAACAAACAGGTGATGTTTATATTGGTTGATAAAAGCAACCAATGGAAAACGTTAATCCGCCACTAAATCATTAATGAATATTCAGTATTTCAATTAGTTTGATGGACAATACCTTAAATTATATAGGATCTGTTTTGTCATTTTAAATATTATTGACAAATGCATCTACTTTTGAATTTCCAAAATTTTATGGAAAATTTTGATGATCCCCATGTTGTCTCACGAATAATTCGCAGACATCAAAATAAATACGAAAATTTCACATTTTTTTCAAATACAACCGTGAACACATCTTCGTCAAATAATCAAATAATTTTATTTCATCATTAATATATCTCTTGAGTGATGATAATTTGGTAAATCGAATATAAACATATTATTTATGTGTTTCCAAGTATCGTCTCTCAAAAGTTTTCTTGGCATCAGGTAAAATATGAATATTTTACATATTTCGTAATATAGTAATGAAAATATTATATTCAATATGTATTTTTGCATACTTTGCCTGAAGTGAGTTAAATATCTAAAGAAATAAGTTCATTTATTTTTCAAAATAATCAATATAAACTATTCGATCGTGGATATATTTCCTGGGTGATGACAATTTTGAAAATCGAATGTAAATGTACTATTTATGTTTCCAAACATTGTCTCCCCAAAGTTATCAGACAAAATACGAATATTTTTTGTTTCCCATAATATAGCAGTGAAAATATTTTATTCAGATTAATACATTTTATGACCAAATAACCATGTATTTTTGCATACTTTTCCTACTGTAATACCTGAAAAAATTTGTTCACTTATTGTTCAAAATAATCGATAAAAATCATTCTATAATGAATATATATATACAGGGTGTCAATTTGAAAACTTCCCACCCTTAATATCTTCCTTCCAGTAAACAATATGAGTAATCGAAAAAACAGGTCAATTTTATTGTCAAGGGGGACACTTTCACGGACTATTTGTAGCCCTCGTGGTTCAACCCCCTAGGAGGGGTAGATGTTACCCTAAGAATTTTAAATGGGAAGGGGGGTCAAGTGGCACATCATTTTGATGGGCGTTCAATTCTTGTTCCAATGGTACCCTGACTTATTATTTTGTGATGAGCATTTTCCGAAAAATTGCGTTCTAAACTAACAGAAGTAATTATTAGAACGCCTATACTGAGATGCATTATTGTATTGACTCCCTTTAATAAAAATGGTTAGTAGAGTAGGTGGCACCGCTCCTACCCTTGAATGACAGGAATAAATTTATTACGCATGGGATTTTTTATTTGGTGGTTATTTTCCTTCTACACAATAAAATTTAATTTGCGAGAAAGACATTTCCAACATAAAATCTACTTACGCTTATCTTATTAGCTGTTCGAAATGTTGTCCATTTTGCTCTAAACAGTAATACAGTCTGTTTTCGAACTCCCCTCTAAAATTACGGAAAACTTCACTAGGAATTGACTGGTATGCTGCTGTAATTCGTCTTTTAAGTTCGTCAATATCAGAAGGTTGTGTTTTATAAA
Source organism: Chrysolina oricalcia (assembly GCA_944452925.2). Classification (NCBI taxonomy): domain Eukaryota; kingdom Metazoa; phylum Arthropoda; class Insecta; order Coleoptera; family Chrysomelidae; genus Chrysolina; species Chrysolina oricalcia. The sequence goes on from OX101808.2 coordinate 29,351,935, forward strand.
CAACGGATTTAAGATGCCCCCAAAGAAAGAAATCTAAGGGTGTTAAATCCGGTGATCTCGGAGGCCATTCAACTGCTCCCCTTCTGCCAATCCATCTACCTGGAAATCTCTCGTTTAACCACTGTCGGACGGGAAGAAAATAATGAGGTGGAGCACCGTCCTGCTGGTATTGTAACAGATCCTCCTGCAAAAGTTCATTACCTTCTGCATCAATTTGAGTTTCTAGCTAGTGAGTTATAAGAGGATCGATAGTCTCTTCAAGCATATCAAGGTACAGATTGCCAGTCAAGTTTTCTTCCAGAAATAATGGACCAAGAATGGTATTTCCAAGAATACCAGCCCAAACATTAACTTTTTGTGGGTGTTGTGTATGCCCTTCCCGAAAAATATGTGGGTTTTCGTCACTCCAATAGCGACAATTTTGTCTATTAACATTGCCATTCAGAAAAAATGAACACTCATCGCTGAAACAGATGTTTAACAGAAGATTAGGGATGGTATTGACTCGATGAGACATGATTTCACAAAACTTTATTCTTCTATCATAATCATCCTCGTGGAGCTCTTGAAGAATCTGCATTTTATATGGATGAAATTTATGCATTTTCAATGCTTTTCTTATAGTCTCGCGTGACATTCCCGTCTGTTCTGATACTGATCGTAAGGAGCTCGTGGGCTCTGCAGCAAATGTTCCCAAAACTTCAATTTGAGCTGCTTCATTTAGTACTCTGGGGTTATTTCTTTTTTTATTTGTCACTGAACCAGTTTCGTAAAACTTATTCACCAAATCAAGCACAAACCGGTGACTTACATTACAATTTGGATGTCTTTCGTTAAAAAGACATGCCGCCCTTCGTGCGCACTTTCCAACTTCTCCATAAATTAAAATCATTTCAATTCTGTCTTGAAGAATGTAAACCATTTTTACACTTTTATACACTTATTAAAGTAATTCCTAAACAGCCCAACAGGTACAACGGTATTCACAATACTACCACATAGTTCAAATTTGCTAACCAATTTTTTGCCGGAAAACAGAAACTTTTTACAGCAGAAGTAGTAAAAAAGGAAGGCTATCTGTACAATTTCTGCGATGACACTTAAAAATTCAGCATTTAATAAACACAACTTTACTACCATCTACGTTTTACTATTAGACTACTTTTTTATGGAAAGTGTTTGGAGCTAATGGCTAATGTTACCCCTAATACAGGGTTGGAACGGTACCACCTAATATTCTAACCAGTTCTGGCCAAACCATGCATCTCAGTATAGGCGTTCTAATAATTACTTCTGTTAGTTTAGAAAGCAATTTTTCGGAAAATGCTCATCACAAAATAATAAGTCAGGGTACCATTGGAACAAGAATTGAACGCCCATCAAAATGATGTGCCACTTGACCCCCCTTCCCATTTAAAATTCTAAGGGTAACATCTACCCCTCCTAGGGGGTTGAACCACGAGGGCTACAAATAGTCCGTGAAAGTGTCCCCCTTGACAATAAAATTGACCTGTTTTTTCGATTACTCATATTGTTTACTGGAAGGAAGATATTAAGGGTGGGAAGTTTTCAAATTGACACCCTGATATATATATATATACATATATATTCTGGGTGATGATAATTTTGAAAATCTGATTTAAACTCATTATTTATATATGTTTCCAAACATTGTAGCGAAGTGGTCGTGGTGTAAGGGCGTTTAGCTTCCACCCAGACGGACCGGGTTCGATCCCCGGTCGCGTGTCACTGAGCTGAAGTGGTTCGGATTCCACTTTTATTTAAACTGTAGGTCCCGGATCTCCCTTGCTCGCACTATCTCTGCTTTTGACGGGTTTTCTCCGAAAACCTGGGAGTTTCGTAAAAACAAATTTTACAAATTTTTTTTTTACATTGTCCCTACAATGTTTTCCTGGCATCATGGAAAATATGAATATTTTACATATTTCAGAATATAGAAATGAAAATATAATACCTATTCAATTCGATATATTTTACGACCAAATAACTATGTGTAGGGGCCTGACTATCACTGATGTGATATAGGCACTCTACTAGCACGACAGAAAATCTTGAAGTGACAGAAGAAAATAAATGTCACTTTTGAGTTTTGAACAATGTCATAACAATTTCGATTAGGAATACAAAAATTCAATTACTACAAGGTTAATAAAAACGTTTTGGAGTCTCCGTGAGTTGATTCAATTGACAAACAGTATAAGAGCCCTATAATTGGTGACAACGACGTGATCTATCAACTCAGTTTCAACTCGCGTGTGCTCCAGTTCATGCGTTTGCCGTAAATATACCTAAGGAGGACGATATCCAGAAAATATCAGATTCCAAGTCGTCTTCAACCAGTACGGTGTTGGCATATCAAGGCAAACAGGAAACTAATCGGATTGATGTAAAATTTCCTCCGTTTTGGATGGAAAGGCCAGACGTGTGGTTTCGTCAAGTTGAAGCTCAGTTTAAGTTGAGTAGTGTCAAGAATGAAAATCGAAAGTTCGACTACTTAGTTTCTCAACTGGATCGTAAATTTGTAGCGGATATTTTGGACATTTTGGATTCGACAAGTGAAACAAAATATACCCTTGCTAAAGAAAGACTTCTCAGCATCTACAAGGAGAGCGACGACGTTCAAATCAAACGTTTACTTGCTGGTTTTGAACTTGGGGATCAGAAACCTAGTCAATTATTGAGAAAAATGACTTCACTAGCAGGTACTGACATTTCTAATAAAGTTCTTCGCACTTTGTGGCTTGATAAACTTCCAGACTCTGTTAAAAATATCCTGCTTGTTTCTGAGGAAAACCTTGATAAATTAGCAGTTATGGCTGACAAAATCACTAACATGGCCCCACGGCGTGATGTTTTCTGTGTGTCTAATAACACTGGTGCTAGTTCTATGTCAGACGAAAATACACAAAGCCTTTTAAAAGAACTGCATGCCAAAATTGAGTCATTGGAGCTGCAAATATCGTCATTACATCAGTCCAGAATTCGTCATTCAAGTCCTGCAAGTCATAATGATAAACGTGGACGCAGTCAAAGTCGCAGTAGAAATCGTAGCCGTAGTCGAGGACGTTTCAACCCAGATGGAAAGTACTGCTATTTCCATTTTCTCTTCAGATATAGATGTCGCCCTGAAAAGTGTGAACCACCTTGTGAATGGAAAAGAGAACAATCGGGAAACGTCAGACCGCAGCAGAACTAGCGGCAGATTCTGCAGCGGACTACCCAACTGGATGTCGCAAATCTCGCTTATTTTTGACTTATTTTTTAGTAGACAGTGGTGCCGACGTGTCCATTTTGCCATTTAATAAAAATGGAGACAAAAATGTCAATGACTTTAAGCTATTTAATGCTAATGGATCAGAAATTTCCACTTATGGAATACGTGTCATGAACATCGACCTAGGACTTCGACGAGAATTCAGATGGCCATTTGTCATAGCTCAAGTGAATAAAGGTATTTTGGGAGCTGATTTTTGCAACATTTCAACCTGCTTGTTGACCTAAAAAGGAAACAATTGATTGACGGTGAAACCAAAATGGGTATTAGTATTGGCATAACATCTGTAAGTGACATCAATGTTATAAGCACTTTTTCAAAAACTCATCGATTTGCCAAACTACTGAATTCTTATCCAATTTGACAAAACCAAGTTTGATACCGTCTGAAGTGAAACATGATGTTTTACATCAAATATTGACCAAAGGCCACGACCACGACCACTTGATTCCAAAAAGCTTGCTATAGCCAAGGAGGAATTTCAATTCATGTTAAATCACGGAATAATCCAACCTTCAAAGTCCCAATGGTCAAGTCCACTCCACCTAGCTCCAAAGAAAGATGGTACATTGCGTCCCTGCGGAGATTTCCGCCGCCTCAATGACCAAACTGTTCCTGATAGATATCCAATACCAAGAATAGAAGATTTTCAACACATTTTGCTAGGAAGACAAATTTTCTCGAAAATCGATCTTTTTAAAGCATATTTTCAAATACCTGTCGCGGAAGAAGACAAACCAAAGACTGCGATTACAAAGCCGTTTGGCATGTTTGAATTCAACGTCATGCCGTTTGGCCTACGAAATGCACCAAGCACATTCCAAAGATTTATTAACGAGGTGTTCCGTGATCTCAATTTCGTTTTTCCACATCTCGACGATTGTCTCATTGCTTCCAATTCAGAAGAAGAACACCTAATGCACCTCAAACTTGTTTTTGAGCGACTTGAAAAATATGGTCTTCGTATTAATGTATCAAAATCAGAAGTTGAATTACAAGAAATACAGTTTTTGGGATACCTTATCACACCTAACGGTTCCAAGCCATTACCTGATAGGGATCAAGCGATTCTTGATTATAAACGTCCTGAAACCATTGCTGGACTACGAAGATTTCTTGGCATGATTAATTTTTATAGAAAATATATGCCAGATGCATCAAAAACACAAGCTCTTCTCCACGAATACATCAAAGGTGCTAGAAAAAAAGACAATCGCAAAATTCCTTGAACTTCAGATGTAATAGAACAGTTCGAAAAATGTAAATCTGACTTGAATCCACCATGCTTACTTACCCAAGTCCAAACCTGCCTTTGGCATTAGTCGTTGACGGTAGTGACTACGCCATAGGAAGTGTAATTCAACAAATTGAGGATAAAGAATGGAAACCGTTAGCATTCTTTTCACGAAAACTGAAACCATCCGAACAAAATTATAGTACTTACGATCGAGAATTATTTGGAATGTATCAATCTGTGAAACATTTCAAATACATGCTTGAAGGGAGACAATTTGCGATCTATACTGACCATCGCCCTTTATTATATGCATTCAAACAGAAAAATGAAAAAGCTTCACCACTCCAACTTCGCCGCTTGCAGTACATTTCAGAATTTTCCACAGATATCAGACATATCAGTGGTAAGGAAAATGTAGTTGCTGATACACTTTCACGTATTGAAACTATCAACACCATTGACATGGACCGATTGGCTGAAGCTCAAAACGAAGATCCTGAATTGATGTCCTTGAAGAATGGTGAATCGTCTCTTCAATTCAAATGCTACCAACTACCTAGTGGAAGTAACTTGTGGTGTGACATATCTACAAAGGATATTCGTCCCTTCATAACTAAATCATTTCGTAGGACATTCTTCGATCAAATTCATGGTTTGAATCATCCTGGAATTAAGTCAACAGTGAAACAGATGGTTTCTCGTTTCTTTTGACCAGATTTAAAAAAAGATGTCAGTACATGGGCAAAAGCCTGTGAAGCGTGTCAAAAATCAAAAATTAATAAAAATTAATCGCCATACTTCAACACCTATTGGAAAGTTCATGGAACCTAACGACCGATTTGCCAAAGTCCATATCGATATCGTTGGTCCACTGCCACCTTCAGATGGAAATACTTATTTGTTAACGATAATTGACCGTTTCACAAACTGGATGGAAGCAATACCATTATCAGATATTACTGCTGAAACCGTTGCTCGAACAGTATATGATCATTGGATAGTGCGTTTTGGTGTTCCATCATCAATAACTACCGATCAAGGCCGACAATTCGAAGCTTCTTTAATCAAACATCTCAGTACACTGTGTGGCATCAAGTTGCAACGAACTACACCATATCATCCGCAGAGTAACGGAAAAGTAGAGAGATTGCATCGTACTTTGAAAGCAGCCCTTCGAGCGAATGGCTCTCTCAAATGGTCGAAAAGTCTGCCAACCATCTTGCTGGGATTACGAGCTGCGTTCAACCCAGAAAGTGGAGTTTCTATTGCACAGATGGTTTATGGAACAACAATAAAACTTCCCGGTGAATTTCTTGGACAAGCAGCCAGTCGAACAGACGACGTGGAAACCTTCGTGACAAATCTACAAGAAATCATGAGTCAGCTGAAACCGGTTTCAGTCAATCATAAGGGGAGAAGAAATATTTTCGTCCACAAGGATTTGGCAACCTGTTCGCACGTGTTTGTGAGGATAGACAGAATTAAGAAATCATTGGAACCAGCCTATGATGGACCTTTCTGTATTGGCAAGACAAGATAAGTTTTTTACATTGCTGATCAAGAATAAAGAGGTGAACATCTCTTTGGATCGCATCAAACCAGCGTTTCTTTTGATAACACCTGAGGAATACGAAAATGATTGTTCCGTTCAGCCAACCTCTTATATGAAGACTAACGTTCCAGCCTCTCTACCTTCGAGTCCTGTGCACCCCATAGTTCATAGTGATGTAAATATACCAACTGCGAAGCATACACGTAGTGGTCGAACTGTGAAGTTTCCAACTAGATACTTGGATCAAATTGTTATTTTTTGAAACAATTTTATTTTTTTGTTTGTTTTGAATAGTGAGTGATTGAAATATTTATCGCAACTTAGTCACTGGAGAGGGAGTGATGTAGGGGCCTGACTATCACTGATGTGATATAGGCACTCTACTATCACGACAGAAAATCTTGAAGTGACAGAAGAAAATAAATGTCATTTTTGAGTTTTGAACAATGTCATAACAATTTCGATTAGGAATAAAAAAATTCAATTACTACAAGGTTAATAAAAACGTTTTGGAGTCTCCGTGAGTTGATTCAATTGACAAACAGTATAAGAGACCTATACTATGTATTTTTGAATAATTTTTCTGACTAAAGTTGAATACCTAAAAAAATGTGTTCACTTTTTGATCAAAATAATCATTAAAACTATTCTATTATAAATATACGTCCTGGGTGATGATAATTTTGAAAATCAAATTCAACTTTATCATTTATGTTTCCAAACTTTTTCTTTCCAAAGTTTTCCTGGCATCAGGCAGAATATGAATACTTTACATTTTCCAAAATATAGTAATGAATTTTTTTAATTAAATTCGATACATTTTATAAATCAAATAAATATGTCTTCTGGCATTATCTGCCTGACATAAGTAAAATACCTGAAACATATTTTCAGTTATTGATCAAAATAATATAAACCATTATATCGTTTATACAGGATGTTTATTTACTTGTACAAACTTTGAAGGGTGAATCTTTGACTAATTTTAAGATAAAATGTTCATTTGAATATGTGTCCGCAAATGTTTCATTTCGGAGATACAGGGTGTGAAGTTGAAATTTAATTTTCAATTACTTTGAGTAACTTTTGCAAAAACTAATATTTTTGCACAAAATTTGGTGAATGTTTTTTCTTGAGGCGAGTAATCAAAATTTGTATTACTTTTCATTTAGCACTCAGAGGGCGCTTCGTACGCTATTATTATTTTGCCATAACTTTTTTGACAGTGAACTTTTGGAGTTTTTATATTTCTATACCTTTTCTGCATTTTTGAGAAATTTGCTAATTTCTGAATCGATGCAGATTATGGGGTAGCTTAGGCGCCAGATGAAGGTGCTCAGAACTTTACAAAAACTGAGTATGTGATAGATCTCGCTGAAGTAAACAACTTTTTTCCACGAAGATATATCGAGAAATGTTTCATTCTCAAGATGCAAGATGTTGAAACACCGATATTTTTGAAAAATTCAACACCCTGTGTTTTGAGAACAAATAATTTTAAGATAAATCTCGATAAAAAATGCAATGCATTTTAGCTAGATCTATCACATACTCAGTTTTGTGAAGTTCTTAGCAACTTCATCTGACGCCAAAGTGACCCCATAACCTGCATCCATGCAGAAATTTGCAAATTTCTCAAAAATGCTTGCCCCTTTCGTTGTTGAGAAAATTTACCTATTGTGCTTTTAATAGGTGTAGGAATAAGATTCAAATTAAAAAAAAAAAATCCAAAATTTTACAATCAAATAAGTTAGGGCAAATTAAAATAAATAATGATGGCGTACGAAGTGCCCTCTAAATGCTAAGTATATAATAATTAATACCAAATTTTGATAACTTTCCTCAAAATAACCCCATTCACCAAATTGTGTGCAAAAAATTATTTTTTGCAAAAGTTATTAAAAATAATTGAAAATAAAATTTCAATTTCAACACCCTGTATTTCCGACACCAAACATTTGCGGACACATATTCATATGAACTATTTATCCTATAATTAGTCGAATATTTACTATTCAAAGTTTGTACAAGTACTTAATAAATACCCTGTCTATCTCCCGGGTTATGATAATTTTGAAAATCGAATATAAATGTATTATTTATATTTATTTCCAAACATTATCTCTCCAAAGTTTTCGTGGTATCAGACAAGATATGAAATTTTTTAATTTCTCGTAATGAAAATGTTTTATTCAAATTGATACATTTTATGGCCATATATTTTTTGCATACAGATCTACAAGCGTAAGGATGCCTCTGAGATGCGCAAGCGATAGAAAGCGTAAGTATATGTGCGACAAAGATCGACTACTGTTTAATAAGGCAGAGCGATTGAGCTCCTGCCTCACTCCAGGGTTTTGTCAACCAATTCTCGGAGGCATCCTTACGCTTTTCGATCAGTACTATGCTACACGTAAGTTGAATTCCCCAAAAAACATATAAAATTATTGTTCAAAATAATCAATAAAAATTATTTAATCACGAATATATCTCTTCAGTGATAATTATGAAAAACGAATGTAAACCTTTTCATTTATATGAGTTTCCAAATATTGTTTTTCCAAAGTTTTCCTGGTTCAGGCAAAATAGATTCTTGTCGACCAAAATGTATTGAATAATTACAGAGATGTAGAAGAAAATCTGATGAATAGTTTTCGAGAAAAATATAAAAACCTAACTTTTAGAAGTTTTCCCAAAAACTATTCATCAGATTCTATTTCAAATATCATCACATATCAATGTCAAAGTAAAAGATAATCACAATATTTTTCAGAATTTTCAACTTCAACGTTTCCTCACAATCAAAAAAAATTCTGAAAATCTTGTTATAAAATCAAAGACAGTTGAGAAGAATCGCTTTTGCAAGTTAAGTGATATTCATAATGAAATTTAGAAGACTAAACATTGAGGAACTATTCATACTATTTTCAAACATAAAATCAAACGATTTATATTTTTAATAATTTTTTTCAAAACCTCGGACAAAAAACGGTCAATCGCTCCAGTAAGTGATTTCTGTAGTACATGAACGAAAAGACAAAAATAGTTCTGCTACTGTCCACAAGGTATTGCACAGAGTTATTGTCACTGTCATATTTACTGTACAGCGTTGCCAATAGTTCTAGACAGCTGTAACCGATGTAATTTGTTTAATTTTTCGAAATGAAAGTTACGTCGATAGGGGTTTGTCAGTTCATCAGTTGGATGTTGGATTGATTCGCCTAAAGCCTTGGAGTACTTGGACACAATTGAAGAAGTATGTAAGTAATAAGTTTTATGTTTCGCGATTTAAAATATCAGTTTTGGAAATAAAACAGGACGCAAAACAGAATTGAAAAAAAAAAATCCTTATTGCGTCTTTTATATATTATATATACAGGGTGCTTCTTAAGTACGTGTAGAAACTTTAGGAGCATGCTGCTGATGTCGAAACACGAAAAAAATCCTATAAACACATGTCCGCAAGTTATTCGTTTCTAAGATACAGAGTGTCAAAGTTTAATGCTTATATTTGTTTTTTGTGAATAAATTCCAAAATATTTATGATATTCGAATAAAGTTTGGTATCTGGGATGATTTTTCAATGACAGAATCAAATTTTATGTTAATTGTGAAAAAAACTAATTTTTAGTTGAATTTATTTTAAATTTAAAAATCTTGTCATTCAAAATCACTTTCTCGATTACTTCAAATCTTAATAACTCGAAAATAGTTGCTCGCAGTGACCTCTACCAAAAATATATTTTTTACGCAAACCAAATAATAAATATTCCCACATACCAAACTTTACCCAAATATCAGAATTATTTTGAAATTATTCACAAAAATTAAAAATAAGAATTCAACTTTGACACTCTGTATCTCAGAAACAATTAACTTGCGGACATATGTTTGTAGGAACTTTTCTTCTTATTTTGATGTCAGCGACACGCTCCTGAATTTTCTACACGTACTTAAGAAACACCCTATATATAAAAACTAACGGCATAATAGTCGGAGTTCAGCTTACAAAGTTGAAAAATATTGATAAAAATAAATTATAGTTCATATTAGCTGCTCTTTTTGAATTTTACCAACAATATTGTTGTTTGTGCTAAAAGCAAATCTAATCTAAGCAAGATCAAGGACGGACTGACTATATCTATAACAAACCCATGGGCACCTCAACACCGAATATCAGAAAAACAAACGAAATAAATACAATAAATAATATACAGGTGAACCAGATAAAAGGGGCAATACCAAAGATTCCCAAGATCTCCTCCCACAGGAAAACAGACGGCACAGGCATCATCAATAAACCAAAATCTAAGAAAAAGAATGAACCAGCTTTAGAGAAAATGGTACACACCTTTGGAGACATTAAAAACGATTGAAAAGATAACCCCTTTTAGAAAAAAAGGAGGTCTCTATCCATGGTAAGCCTGGATGTTCTGCAAATTTTCCGAAACTTACAGACATGATTCGGCACGGGGGTTAAGTTCGAAAAACGAGTTCTCCTTCCAATACAAATCTGAGGGCGCTGCAAATTTCCTGAAATTTCCAGACAGGACACAGCAAGGACCACTGAATTCGAATAATGAAGTCTCCGAGGTGTCCACGCAACAAAAACCAGGGGCACTGCAACTCTCACCAAATTCACGGACTCAACAGAGGCCACTGAATTCGAATAACGAGGTCACCAAGGTCTCCACCCAACAAAATTATGGAGGCACTGTAAATTCCACCAAATTTACAGACAGGGTTCAGCAGAGGCCACTGAATTCGAATAACGAGGCCACCGAGGTCTCCAGCTAACAAAAGAGCGAAGACACTATAAATTCAACTAAATTCGTAGACAGGACTCAGCAGAGGCCCACAGTATTCGAAAAACGAGGTCCCCGAGGTCTCCACCCAACAAAATGATTAAGGCACTGTGAATTCATTTTTTATCATCATCGTCCCCATCATCACTTGGTTGAATTTGTAGTATCTCTGTTTTTTCTTGGGCGGAGACCTCGGGAGCCTCGTTTTTGGAATTCATTGGCCTCTGCTGAATTCTGTCTACCAATTTGGTTGAATTAGTAGTGTCTCCGGTTTTTTTGTTGGGCTGAGACCACGGGGACTTCGTTATTCGAATACAGTGGCTTTTGTTGAGTCCTTTTGTAGTGTCTCCGGTGGCGACCTGGGAGATCTCGTTTTTCGAATTCAGTGGCCTTAGCGGAGTCCTGTCTATGATTTTGGTTGAATTTGTAGTGTCCTGGTTTTTTATTGAGTGAATTTGGTGAAAGGTGCAGTGCTTCCGGATTTGATTGGATGGAGACGTCGGGGGCCTCATTATTCGGTTTCAATGTCCCTTGCTGTGTTCTGTCAACAAATTGCTACCGAGAATTTTCACAATTATATTGCACATGAATAATATATTTGCAAAGTTTCAACAGTCGAGTATTAATTTTTTTTCCATGTATTGGGCCCGAGGACTATGAGGTGTATTGTTAGAGAACTTGATGGCAATTTCCAGAAAATAAAACTTGAACCGGAATTATATCATTCAAGCGTATGCAGAAATCCTAATATCCAACTTTCCAACGGAGAATTTTTCATTCTCACAAACTTTTGTTATACTTTAATACCTTTGAGAACAACTCCAAGTAAGGAAAGAATGTTGGGATGCCTGAACGCACTCATTATCTCCACTTCTCGCAGAAAATCTTCCTCGGCTTCCTTGTTGGCGGTGTCTTTCAAAACTTTTATTGCCACAATTCGCACTTGGTCATCACAATCATCGGAAATAAGTTCGCCTGAAAAAAAAAAAGAAAAGTATAGTACTTTTGTATGGCTATAGTAGCACGTTAAAGGTAAGGCCCACGTCATCCCTAGCAACCGGATGAAGGAAAGTATAAACGTTTTGAAATGCAGATCTCCTCTTTTTTCTCGAAAAACAAAAGCGACTCATAACACTATTTCGAACGTGTAAGCATTATCTTCCACCTGGCTTTCGGAAATGAAAGGAAACTGCTGATGATGATGATGCAATAAAACGGCGTTGAATGAACATTTTTTTTTGAAATATCATTGTCGTGAATTGAGTTTAGTGTTGTTTAGTCAGTAGTAGTGAACAAAATCAAGCTAATAACGGTTTTGACGAGAAATATCTGCAGGATCAAATAACAGCAAATTATACTGCTTGGATATCAGTAATATACAGGAGCCTCAATGCATTATCTTCAGGGATTTTTAATAGTCTACAGGTCAATGATTATCAGGGAAACTTTCGAGGTTCCCATTGGAATAACATTCTGAAAATTATATGTCAATACCAACAATCGACAATTCCACGACAATTCCACTGGTATTTGGTTATACAATTTCATTGGCAATTATTCCGTTTGGTTTTTGTTTTTTCGTTATTTATTTTTGGCAGTCTGTACTTTTGTTCGTGTTCCTATCGTAGTCATGAAGTTCTGTTTCAGAAATATATTTATCTTTTTTATTTCGATTTATCCATAGAATCGCTTCAATTATATATCATATATACACGGGAGTGTTAAGATTTTCATACCAACAAAACTTCGTTTAGCATGTGTTCTGTTACTCAAATTGGTCATGGTTCTAATAATTTCCTTTTGGATCACCTGAAATTGTCGACAGGCTGGGGTTGCTCCCCATAATAGAACAATATACACAAGAGGGAAATGTACCATACCATAATAAACTTTAATACTTCAATGAATAGGACTTCTCTGAGATTTCTCAAGACAAATTCACTCATCGAGAGCTGTTCTTGTATAGCAAAAGGGTAGAGTCATCTGCATACGTAAAAAACAGCAGTATCAATCGTAAAAAACAGCAGTATCGATAGATGTTCGTAAATCGTTTATGATGATGATAATGAACAATAGAGGCCCTAACACTGAGCACTGACGAACTCCATGTTTGACCCCTGTTTTTGACATCTTGCCATTGAATAATATATGCTGCTGTCTGTTTTCTAGGTACGATTCGATTAGATCTGATTGTGTTCCGCGTATTCCATGTTTGCGGAGTTTTTTCAACAGAATGTCATGAGAAACACTGTTAAATGCTGTTTTTGACTATTGAGGTTTTATACGTTCAGTTAAAACTCCGGATCGACTTACTAATGGTTCGAATGTAAACCCTAACAACATTATTCAATTTTGAACATTCACATTCTAAAACGTTGGAAAGTCCATACGCAGTTTAACTAGACCTATACAACGGAAGAAATACTGATGATCAGCTTAGTATTCACTCTTTTCTAGAAAGTTAGTTAATTTATCCTTCTATTATTTTTGAGATTATGGGAGTTATTGTTATGAACCTGTAGTCAGAATAGGAGTTGATCTTCCAAGTTTTAAGTGAGACGGAAACTACCCCTTTTCCATGTAGAGATTTATCAGATGTGTGAGAGGTTTAACTATAGTTTCAGGGACAAGTTTCGTTATTTTTGTACTGATATTGTTATCATCTATACCATTACTATTTTTTAATGTTCTCATGACTTTTGTAATTTTGTAATTTATAGGTTTCAAGAAAACCGTGGGTTTCACGTTTATTTTTCTCCCCTTTCAGTTTGATCGAAGGTATTGTTTCAAGAATGATATCAACCATTTATTTAACTATTCAGCAGTAAGGCACGTGCTTTCACTACTGAAATCAGGTTTCCCTCTGATCACATTTACCATTTTCCAGGCAGTTTTCGAGACATTTACACTATTTGTGAGGACGTTATTATACAACCCCCTCTTTGATTTTTTTCTGTATTATTTTTTTGATCAAATTCTCTTACTCTGGAGAATGGGGCCCTGAAGCGTTTTCTGGAGTCTGAGGATGGTGAGGAAGAAATACGTTACACCAGTGTTTATAGAGAATCTTCTTTCTCTATAAACAATGGTTACACAGTAGTACCCAAGAACAGAAGAATATATTTTGTCTGATCAAAAATCAGCAATATATGGACATTTACAAGAAACACATCACACAATAAATAAAGATGACATGAAATTCACCATAACTGTGATAAGGGAAGAGGGATGACATTGTTAGAAGCTTTGGAAATAATCAAACTGAATGAAAATAAAAAACAATCAAAGGTCTTCGAAAGACTGGTGGGAGTTAGTTCTCAACTTGTAAAATTTATCTGAAAACGTGAACGTGCAAGAAAGATCGGGACCTGCAGTTTACGTATAAGGGTGGATTCCGAACCATTCTATCTTCGTGGTCGATGGATTGAACCCATATCGACGTGAGAGGCGAACGCTCTAGCACGGCCATTTCGCATCGTTGAAATAATTCATTAGCAGAAATACTGATTGATGATAATGAACCACAAGGTTATTATCGATGATCTTCAGTAAATAGAAATGATATTCAAACATAATTTGATTGGGCTAATAGGTACTGTGCTTCTTTTGAAATTTTTTGATAGTTTTTGTATTTCTTGAATGTTATAAAACCTATTATTTCGTATAAATAAAGCTTATGTGGAAGAATATGCGCTGATTAACACATTCAAATGTCCGTGATCACAGAAGATCCCAACATGACAATCACCCGAATCAACGTATTCAAATTTTTTTCAGTGAAAATGTACTATGGTCATATTAGGATTTTGATTTAAAAATCCGTTACGACAGAATGATATTACTGTATTCAAAACAGAAAATATTCGACTTCTGAAAAACTAGAGCGATATCTATAATTAGATAATGTGAAGTTCTAGATGTAATTTCAGAAATGAGATTCCACATATCAAACGTCTAAATAAAAATTGGATTTTCTAAAGATTATTGAAAGTTGAAATATATCAGAAGTTTGAACGCCTTTGTTGAAATTCAATATGGTCCGGCACTGCAACCACTTGTTAGCTAGCTCCGGAGAACAGGAATCAACAGCGCGCCCTCAAAAGCAGGGTGTAAATTGTGTGATAAATGAGAGACTGCAACAAGAGACTATAACAACAAAACAAGCTCAAAGCACTACTCGAAGCGTTAAGGGTTATCATTATCATCTTATTTTAAACCAGATATCAAGTTTAAACCATAAACGGGTATCGCAACTTCCCTGTAAAAATGAAGGTTTACACTTGATGTGATGTTTAACATGCAGATTTTAAATATAACGCTCTCTCGATGACGATTTCAATAAAAATTCACTTTAAAAACTTTTGAGGCCTATAGTAGGTCATAGTATTTTTGTCACGCTTATTACCAAACTAATAAAAACACAAATTAACTATTTTGATTATCAATCACGATAACGACTCTATATTCATTTATAGGAATTGTTAAGAGCTTTTACAGGTTAATTTTGAAGCAGTTCACAATGAGATTGAAAATATCCAAGTCATCAGATAAAATGGTGTTAAATAAACCTTACATCTAATCATTTCAGTGAAAAGAGGAATGATCATTCGTTGGAATCAATGAGATTATCAAATATTTTGTAAATGAAATATATATCATTGAAGTCACGCCTAAGAAAAAAGGATCACGAGCTTTTAGAAAACTAGGTTACTTTCATATGGAAAGTAGTGCATCCATCTGAAGAATCTAGAATTTATAATATTGATTATTTTCTTCTGCACAAATTCCAATTTCTCAATGTATTTTTGATAAGATGGGTTCCAAACCACACTACCGTATTCAAGGATAGACTTCATCAAAGTATTTAACGTAATCAGTAAGGAGGAGGAATTTTTAAAATTCTTGGTATTTCTCGATATGAAACCGAGGGTTCTTAGAGACTTCCTAACAATTTTATCAATATGATTATCAAAGGTCAATTTGGAATCCAAAAATACACCTATATCAATTATCTCATCATGGCAATCCTGAGTGAAAACATATGTGGATTTGGACTACGGGCAACTATGACTACGGACTACATTTTATATTATATACATTTTATAATAATCAGAAAACCGATCATCCTGAATTTTATTATAGTCTTAGAGAGATTTAATGGGACAGAAAATTTTCATTTCTTCGGCATATAATGAGATATTGGAGTGACAGAACCATTTCTCCACGTCACTCAAATGAATAGGTACTGAATAGTATTTGTACGTAGGTCACCAAGTTTGTTACCAAGTTGGCACCAAGTTAGTTGGAGTTGAACTTTAATAAATCACTTTCAGATATACCTACATCCAAGTAATAGAAATCAATAAAAGTGATATTTTCTAAAGAAATAAAATTATGTTCAATTTATTATTATTACCTTTTTTTTTATTGGTGCCTCATTTTACCTATTTAAAGCACACCTCTTCGTGTTCACATCGGACTTTTAAAAACGCGCGTTTTTTTAAGTTACCATGGTAACATCAACAACTCGAGAAACGTGAAGTGTAAATAACAACTTTTTGATTAATATCTGACAGCAGTACCTTGTATTGTCAAAGGAACAACTCGTTCATTTATATCTGTTAACTTTTGCTTCTCCATTCATTCTTTTTTATGCGTATCATTAGACTTTTGCCGTATTAACCGCGATTCTGCTTTCAAAGAATCGATATTAGAATTCATTTTAGGCCCTACAGTGACAACAATTGATCTTTGATGACAAATTGAAAGTTTTTTTTCTGTTTTTCTCATTTCCATGACAACGAAAGGTATACTGATGTCACATCACCTATTCAACCATTAGTACATTTACATCTTTTTGAAGTAATAATACCAGTATTTATGACTTCAAATTGCATCAATGAAAAAAATAGCCTAAAGTATTCGTGGATAACTAGTTTTTCAAACATTTGCTCTAACGCGTGTTTTTATCCACTTATACTTTAATATACTAATGTTTTTTGTGTTAGGTAGTGAAATTTTAAGGTAGATACTACCAAAAAAAAACCCTAGAAAATTTAAAAACCAATCATACTATGGTGTTTTCATTCAACGAGTAAATAGACATAAATGCATTTTGAGAATAGTGGAGCAGAATGTACGCTCACATTCAGCACATTCGCGCGAATTTGGCAGTATTTGCATTTTCCAGCAGAAGGAAATGTTATGTTTGAAAAATGACTATCGTAAAGAATCAGAATGTTAAAGTAACTTAAGAAACACGTGTTTCACTAAGCAACTGACCGAAGGGTCGTTTGGCGAAAGTTAAATTTATGAATTCGCATATGTCAAAATCTCTGTTTTGTACATACGGCACTTTTACTTAGCAGTGCAGTACGAATCTTGCGAATTGGGTGCCGGCTGAGCCAGGTAGTAAAACCTATCATGCGAGTTGGGTGCCAGTAAGCCACAGTCATTAATAAAGATTTACATTTACAAATTCAAATTTTGTTATTTCATCTTTCTTTATATACTATACTTAAAATGAATTTTCATTCAACTTCCAAGCTCCCAACTTGCGAGCTAGGTTAGTTCGGTCAGGTTAGATCAGACTAATAAAATACTACACTCAAAATGAATTTATTATAATAATGATGATCAGTAGATATTTTTTTAGCGCCCAGTCCTCCCTGCGCCCGGTAGTCCTTGCGCCCAGTTGCCGTTAACGACATTATTCAAGAAATCCGTCGCACCCAACTCGTATATGACCCTTTACGGTACCAGGTATAAAGGTTATTAACGGTACCCAATTCCCATCCTTCCGGGCAGTATTCTAGGATAGATAATAATAGTTATTTATGTAACAAGTGAGTAAAGTATTACTTTTTTTTTACGAGTAGGAAATATTGACGCACGACGGAGGGCAGCAATTCCCTCGAGTAAAAAAACACTTTACTTTACATATAACAATTTTGGGGGGTCATTTGACCCAGCTTGAAACATATTCAGAACGATGCTGCTATATGAAAAAATAACTTTATGCCGCCAATTCTTGGTGGTGCAAATGACTGTAATAATAATAATACTAATTTTCATCTGAAGATGTGCTTTTCCGACAAAATATTCCTGTACGGCATTCCTCACGTTGGTTGATTATAAAATAATAATCTCCTGCCGTACAAAAATAATGGGATCGGAATCCAGTATTTTTTTTTAATTTTCGTAAATTGAAAACTTTTCCTGGCTTGCAGTCCCATTAATTTTGTACGGTAGTAGGTTCTAGGAGATAATTATTCCATAATCTACCAACGTGAGGAACGCCGTACATGATTATTTTGTCGGAAAAGCTCATCTTCAGATGAAAAATTATTACTATTATTATTACAGTCATTTGCACTACCAAGAATTGACGGCATAGTGACTAAAGTTATTTTTTCATATAGCAGCATCGTTCTGAGTATGTTTCATGCTGGGTCAAATGACCCCCCCAAATTGTTATATGGGCTTGTAGTCTAGTGTTGCATAGCATATTTTTTTTACAACTGTCAAAAAATAGGACAACTAATTTTTATAGTTCATTAGCTACTCACCTCTACCTCACCCAATTTAAGGTGCAAACGATTAACAAATTAATAACACAAAAAATATCAACTATAGGAATAGATACAGATAATAACAATAATAATAAAATTTAATAACCTATTTTTGACCTTAACAGGGTTTATTTTGTGAAAGTAATGTTAAAAGTACAATTGACTGCATTATAGGTTATGGAAATTCTTGACCAAGTAGAATCATCAACTGTATTCGCTGATAAGTCAGAAGTATTCACTGAAATTGTTTCAATTACAAACGTTTTATTTACTGTAATAGTATTTGGGTTTCTACTACTTGACGATGTTGATGGATTTGCAGTCAGAATTTTTGCGGCGCATTCCAATTTTGTTTGCATGGATTCATCAACGTACCCTTCTGCAACTGTACTAGATTTCCACCCTTCGTATTTTTTCACTTGTAATAAATCGGCACCTGAATTTGCCAAAAGTGTCGCTGATGATAGCCGAAACGCATGTCCAGAGTAAGATTCAGAGTTGGGTGAATGCAGATGTTTTGCAATCGGTGATGGAATTCTTGAAAAGTTGATTATTCATACAAACTGGCTTATGCATTTACCGTGTCTCATTTGCAAGAAGAAATTATTGGTAAAAACGTTTTCTATAAATATCCAAAAAATTCAGATTATTGATGGGCGTTTCTCCGATAACCGTAAATCGACGCTCAACATGAGTTTTTGTATCAGGAATTGTAATAATCAAAACATCTTCTGATTCTTTAATGTGCTCAATTTTCATTTTATGCAATTCTTCTCGTAGGCATGCTCCTGCGATACCAAATTATTAATGCAACCTAGAACAACATTTCTTTAGAGATTAAAGAACATTTGTATGATTGCAGTCAAGATTTACCTTAAGTATTAGATATATCTCATCAGAAGCTTCAAGCAAGAACTTATAAATTTCATCTCTTGTAAAAGTTAGAGACTATTTAGGCTTATAGCCGACAGATTTTCTCTTCAAATATGAAACCAATTTCGCATATTTGCTAATGTCAATATTGTTATGCACTAACAATATGGAATTGAGTTTTGAATAACGAGACCATAGGGTGGGAGTTTTCATTTTCTTACATTTTTCATCAAAACATGCAAGCAATACCCTATGTGTAAAGCTACTTATCCCTTTTTCTTCGCACCTTGCCATGAATGACTCATACTCTTTCAGATATTTATCTCCTTCGATGTTTCTGGTAGCAGGTTGAGTGATGCTGTTTTTGCACTATCCACGAACTCTTCTAGTGTAGTGTTTAAGTCTTCATCGCTTTCCATTTTTTACTTTTAGTTTCGAAAATCAAAATACCTATTGATTGAGAGATTACGAGAGACAACTTTACAACTGTCACTAATTATGTATATTAATGTCATCTAGTTTCTGAAGGCGCAACAGCCACAGCCTAATTTGAAAGAATCGGTCCAACAGTCCCTAGAGGGGTATTATATGTTATTGCCGTGAATACTGTCGTCGAGAGCCGCCTTGATTTTTGTTCGCTTGTTATCTCGCTGAATTCTAGACGCGAGGCGCAACAAACGATCTCTCCCACATTGTCGCCTGGCAACAACTGTGAAAAAAGTGCAATTTTTTCCCCACTTTTCCGTAAAATAATGAAACAGTATTTTGATATTGAAAAATTACATACTTTCTATACACAATAATAGCACACTTTTTTTGACAGTTGTAGAAAAATAAATTTTATTTCGAAATAACAACAATGTCCATCCCGTAAAACGAGCCAGTACGCCAATGGCACAGCATCAAATATCTATGATAAAATAAAATATCTCACCAACGCAACGTACATCATAACGTTAGTATGTGTGCGTCGACTTTTTATTTTCGACTATCGCGCATGTACAAATAAAAGTTAAGACTTGGATTCAATCCGAATGGTATTAAACCCGAGCACGGCGAGGTGTCATGACCTCGGCAACAATTGCTCATTGTAGCACGAGCAGCAGTAATATCTCGACTCCTAGTTCTCGGTATAGATTGATTGGTCTCGCTTTAGCCCTTTGCATTCTCCGCTAGCATTGTAGTACTTAGACAAACCCGTTAGAAAATGCTGAAACGCTTTTGAACAGAAGATTCCACGGAACCAGCTTGCAGAACTGAAAAAGATGTTGAGCTGTCGCGTCGGGCGATTTTTCTGCAAGTTTCAATCAAGATGTGCTAGTTCTAAGGGTGTGTTAGATTTCGAGGACCTTCCTTCGCCGAAGAGGCTGCCACTGATAGGGACCACGTTCTCTTTGCTGGCATCAGGGGGTGCGAAAAATATCCACAAATACATCGATAAGAGACACAAAGAACTGGGGACGATTTTCAGGGATAACGTTGGTCCCGTAGACTGCGTTTTCCTTGCTGATCCGGAGGGGATGAGGCACGTTTTTTCGAAAGAGGGTGAGTTTCTTTCGTTTAGTGATTAAGAGGCCATGAGCACGATCATATTTGGGACGTTTTTTTTGGTAAAAGAGTCGATAACTCAAAAACGGTTCGTCGTATCGATTTCAAACAAGGACAGGCTTGTAGAGGACGCTCGATTCTATGTCGAACTATCACAGAAAATTAGGGAAGTATTTCGCACTAAAGCGAAATGAAATAAGGAATAATATGTTCCTAAGTTGACCTATGGATCTAAATATTGTTAAATATTTAATACAATTCGTTGTCTTCTGTGTAATACATCTTTCACGCTTAATCCTAAAACTAGGATTTTCTGTACATTTTTTGTGTAGGTACGAAGGTATAGTGGAACTCTCGAAAAATTCAAATTGCTTGTAAATGTTCTGTATGTAAAATATCGTAGAATTTTGTCTTTCAGGTCGGTTGTCGAAAAAGTACAGTATACAACTCGTGCGGAAACTGGTAATTTCATACTCGAACCTATGGCTCGTCGTGGTTCATCATCTCGTCACAATCGTTCGAAATATCATATTTTACGCACTAGTTGCACCATTTGCAGTTATTATTCCATGGTAGAAACATACATCTGAAAAAGCATTTATAACGTGATCGCCCCTTCCGCAACTCACAAATCAGCATAATGCAAGAATTCTGAATTACAATGGGCAGGTCCATAAACGCAGTCACCATGATTGAGCTTTGAGAGGACCAACGATTCGCAGAAGATTTATTTTATTTTGTTGACTGCGAATTTGTCTATGACTATAGATGAGTTTCAAGCTTTTTTGATAACAGATGAAATAGGCTTGGTGAATTTCATGTCAGTGTCTAGAAAAACTCGTAGATTCTTTTCGAATTCGCTGACAATATTCCACAGGATATTGGTGATCATTTTTTCGCTGTCAGAATGGTAATGTATTTTGTTTTTAAATGTTGGAAACACTGATTCAAATAAATTATAATTGTCATCTCTCAACTTCGTCAAATTGTTTACTATTTTAATTATCTGAAACTGAAAGTTAAAATATAATGAAAAATTGATCGAATCAGATATCCTTGGTTTTTAGAGAAACATCGATACATTTATGCATTGCCCTGAGTTCACACATTTTTCTACTCATAGATCACATGATCTATGAAGTAGAAAAATATTGAAAACTGAACTGAACTGCTTAAATTGATTCGGTGGCGCATTTGCTTTTACAGCTGTAGAAAACCCGAAAAAACCTGTAACAGCACGTCATTTGAAGAGTTGGAATTAATTGAATGAAAATTCCTAAGGTCTGTTCAATTATTAATAGCTGCTTTTCAGTAAAAATGATGTATGGTCTCTAGAGGCTCCAATTCGATAGAAAACAGTCTATTTAGCAACTGTCATCAAATTTGTACCAATCTGTTCTGTCATTGGCCAAAGTATGTAGTAGTAGCAAGAAGAAGAAAAATAAACACAATATGGATTTTTAATTTACAAAAACACTAAAAAGATAGATATTGAAATTTCACAATGAACCTTTTTTGATAATCTCATGAAAGTCTACAAAAATTGTCGATCCATTTTTCCGTGATATCGATAGTCTGGGAAATATTACACAAAAACAAGGAATTTTCATGATTTTTTTTTAAATCTTGAAGAATAAGACAGTCATGTATTGAAAACACGTATTTTTGTGGGAAATTAGTCAACAGAGTCAAGCATTAAAAACACGTATTTTTGTGGAAAATTATTCAAGACAGTCATGTATTGAAAACACGTATTTTTGTGGGAAATTAGTCAACAGAGTCATGCATTGAAAACACGTATTTTTATATTCAAAATAGAATCTTGTTGATACTGGTACAGGATCCAAAGCCCAGTCCACAACAATGTAATCCTGTTAAAGCTAATTGCCCTAGAATTTTAAACAACTTTCTTACTCTTGTCAAAAAATACCCCCGTTCCATACATTGTGTTGCAGTGTATGTTTTTTTTCAATCCTCTAGATACAAATGTTTTTATTTCTGACAAATTGTGGATACTGGTATCAAAAACCAATGACATATTACGGATAGACTCCGTTATTTACATCAACAGCTGCGGTCAACACAGAGTCACGTTCTAAGGACAATGTTTACTGCCGCTTATTTCACGGCAATCATCCGCTTGTATACATTGTAAATAACAAATAATACAGCAGAAACTTAGCTTTGCCGGATTTTGGATTGATTGGCAACTATTTTCCGCGAAACAAGCTGCAATAAAAATTGTGCTTAGAATGTGATTGCAGCTCGAAATGTAAATAACGAATCAAAAACAACTCGGTCGGGGGACGTTGGCAAGAAAGAGATTCCTGGATTAATAACGAGTACACATGAGAAAAAGGAAATCTGCATTTTGTTTTTCATATTTAGCTGCAACGTCATCTTCATTATCCAACCAGCATTCATGCAGAACCGGTTTTAGAAACTTACGGGTCCTAAGCGCTCAACTTTTTCGGGCCCTCTTGTGGATAAAAAAAGTGTCAAAAATAAAAATTGCATTTCAACAAATTAAATGAATTACATAGTAATTACATAGTAACATCATGTGTTACGAAATAAACTAAACAAAAAACAATAAAATATCGAAGAGTAAACAACACAAAGAAATAAATAAAAATGTGAAATTTTCATTAGGATAATATAAATTAAAATATGTAAAATAGAAATATAATTTGTTGAATAAAGAACGATGAACCCATATGGAAAAATTTTTTACTACACTATTTATAGTGGGCGATAAAATATATATTTTTATTGATATTTACATCGGAATATAGGTACATGAAAAAACGAAATAATAATAAATAAAATATCGAAGAGTAAACAAAATCATTGAAATAAACAAGAAAGGTAAAATAGAGAATTCTCTTTGGTATAGTTTAAAATTAAGTATAGTTATCTATTAGGTCTAGACTGGCACTTTCTATATTCATAACAGAGAGGGTAGCTTTGGGTCTTTGAGGGAGTGATGCTCATCAGGCAATACTCATGTGACATTGTCGATAGTGTTTGCAGATCATTGTTCAATTTAAAACATGCATAATGTACATCACCTTCTCCAAATGACATATACAACGAGGTGTCATCGGTATAAAAATGGGACTTTGCATGTTTCAGTGGTCCCAAAATGGAGCCCTGAGGCACCCTTGAAATGACATGGAGTGACTGATATATCGTGATTTGGAATGAGAATTGCTTTGGGTTCTATCATGTAAAGAATTGATTAATTTAATAAGTTTCGATTTTATTACCGTTGATGAAAAAATATCGAGTAATAATATCTACTACAAGACTAAAGTTTTTCAATTCTTCAGAATTATAGTTAGTAAAAAAACAAGCATATTGGAATTTGAATTAGTAACAAATAAATAATAATAATAGGAAAATGAGTGCAGCTAACACAAAATTCTTAAGGCTTCTTTATATAACTTTTGCAAAATTACCCATAGTTACCATCAGAAATTCATTTTGATCATGATGATTCAGGAAATAATTGCCATTTAACGATTAACCTGTTAGGAAATAATTGTGGACATTACCAACCACCAACTCTCACACTGCCTACACTTTCACACTGGAATATGACAACTGATATATCAATTGTGAAGCAGTTGTGATGTTCGTAAATCATTCGGGTGAGTAATGGCCATTTCTCACTAGTAGAATACTATACGTTTTCTATGAGTTATATCAGAAATATCTGAAAACAAGATTCATGCATGCTATCCTGAATTAGCGTAATATCATTTAATTTCATGAGAGGAAGTTTGTATTGAAAGAAAAAATCGGTATTAGGACATTTGGGCGCGGCCAACTGGGCGCGAGTCAACTGGGCGCGGCCAACTGGGCGCAGGGACAACTGAGCGCAGGGACAACTGGGCGCAGAAATGACTGGGCGCCAAAAACACAAAATTAATAATAATAATAATAAAATGAATTTTTCTTCAAGTTCCAAGCTCCCAACTTGCGAGCTAGGTTAGTTCGGCCAGGTTAGATCAGACTAATAAAATAATAATAATAGTAATAATGTTTATTTGCAGGATGATACATGATACATAATGCTTATGTATAACAATAATGATAAGAAATAGTTATTGGAGTGACTAGGAAAAAAAATATCTAATTCAGTTTGGCACATGAACAAGTAGCAATGACTTTTTTATTTAACAAATATTAGCTTCGGAAAGTAGATCTTTGTAAACTCTCCTGAACTTCAGAGAATGTTTTTAGGTTTGCTGGAACCTGGTTGTGAAGACTGTAAATAATTATGTGAAGGGCCTCCTGAAAACAGCAATTCGATGAGGTGGTGGTGAGATGATTCCCTGAATCGAGTGTTCAAATTTTGAACATCACTACGAAATGTTATTTTGTTGTAAAGATAAGGAGTGGTTTTGTTGAGATTAACTTTATGAAATAAGGTCGCAGAATTCTAAGCCATTTCGTGTCTTAGTATAGTATAGGGCCTAAAATGGAACCTTGAGGCACTCCACAAAAAATATTTTTCATGTCTGATTTTCCTAGACTGGTTTCAACAAATTGTACGCAATCTGTAAGGTAGCTTTTCAAAAAATGTATCGAAGTCGGGGGAAAACCTATGTAGTGCAGATTTGCAAAAAGTAAGCTGTGATTTATGGTATCGAAAGCTTTCGAATAATCTAACAGAATCAAGGCTACAGAATTCCCTCTGTCAATATCCCTGAAAATGTCATCTGTAACATCCAATAAGGCCGTTGTGCAGCTATATCCATTCCTGAAACCGGACTGGTTAGTGGGTAAGATATTATATTTTTCAATGTATGAATTTCATAATTTTTTCCAAAACTTTGGACAAAACAGGCAAAATCGAGATGGGCCTCAAATGATTGAAATTTGAAATGTTTGATTTTTTTGGAAGAGGAATTACTTTTGAAACCTTCCATTGTTCTGGAAAAATGCCTTGGGATAAGCATGTGTTAACTAAGTGAGTTAGAATGGGAAGAATACCCTTAAAATGAATTTTTATTCAACTTCCAAGCTCCCAACTTGCGAGCTAGGTTAGTTCGGTCAGGTTAGATCAAAAAAATGAATTTATGATAATAATTATGATTAGTAGATATTTTTTTGGCGCCCAGTCGTCCCTGCGCCCAGTTGTCCCTGCTCCCAGTTGTCCTTGCGCCCAGTTGTCCCTGCGCCCAGTTGGTCGCGCCCAGTTGACTCGCGCCCAATTGGCCGCGCCCAAATGTCCTAGACCCGAAAAAATCAATAATTATATTTCGAAAAATTTCACCTAATAAACAAAATCATTTTGGTTTATGAAGTTATTAGTATAATTATTGGAACAGTTGGAAAGCATAACTGAAAGTATTAAATATTTAATACAGAATATAATGTGCCCGCCTTTACATAGCATCCTTTATTTCGAAGTTGGTAATAAGAAAATTGTTATTAACCCTCTGTTCTTTATGTACATTATTTTAACTGCTATACGCTTCGAAGAATGAAAATGTTCTTGTGGGGTTATCTCAAATTCAAAGTGTTCATTATCCTACCGGAATTGTTTTGGATTTGCGGTGAAGGACAGATAATGTATATTTTAAATTTTTATATTTTATTGTTAAAAATAACAAATACAGTGTGTCAATATGTAATAAATAGATATAATTTTCTCATGGAAACATGATCAAATACGTGAAATTAATGCTGAGAATAATCAGATATCATAATACACACACATACTGAATATCCATAATATTTATATACAAAGAAAGGAAAATAGTGCAGTGAACTTGAATATATGCATATATAATATCGGTCACATTTTGTATGCATAAAAACAAACAACTATTAAATATAATTTTTGAAATTTTCAGAATTCTCAATTCACCAGTATTTGATTTTATTTTCAAGCTGTCGATGCTTTATAAAATAATTGTTTAAAATATAACATTTCATGTTGTTCAAAGATAATTTTTAAAGAATAATAAAAAGGTTTTTAAAAATAATTTTCAAGGTAAACTTTTGATGTAAGTGGTTTCAAAACTTGTTTATACCGGATAATTCAAATTAGAGGGCCACCATTGGGATTTCGGTAACTAAAAGAGATATGAAGATGTTTGAATTGGGACAATTTGCGCATTTAAATGACCAACAATATGCCGTTAAGAAAGTATCAAAATTCCGAGTATATCCGGAGATAACTGAAATTTTGAAAGAGTATTTTTTAATTTTTTCTGGCTTTCATTGGGCTGGAAACTATAGAGATCCTTATTTTCTTGATGGAACACTCAATGGAGAAACTCACCTGGAGTTTTGAGGTTTATTTTTACATTTTACCGTTAGTTTAAACCAATATTGGTTTCAACATGACGGTGCCCCTCCACATAATACCAAAACGGTATGTGAATATCTAGGAGAAAAAACCAGATAGGTGGATTGGAAATAATGGTCATGCGAGATGGCCAGCAAGGTCGCCTGACCTCACGGTACTTGATATTTTTTTGTGGGGTATATTAAAAAACCTTGTTTATGGCCTATTCCTCCATAATGTTGAGGATCTTAGGGGAAGCATAATTGAACAGTATTTAGCGTTTAGTTTAGTTTAGCGTGAGGAACCACGAGCATCACGAATTTTCATTCTAATCGAGTAGCAGACTATACTTTCTCCACGATCAAAGATAGGAAACGAGACAGCATTAATTTTGACACTTACTCAAATTTTGCCACTACGATGACAATCAACTGCGTCAAGGCTAATGTTATTATTGCTAACCAGTGTGAGAATATTATTCTATCACAAGAGAGATAATGTAAATACATTTAAATTGCATGGGGGCAGAGGTGTTGCAGAATATTTCTTCGAACTCAAGAGAGAGAATTCCAGCATTCTGTAATCAAATTTGATTTCAGAATTGGCAAATTCTGTGATGATCGTGGAGAAAGAGGATTTCTGATATAATAAATTATAGGAACTAGCGGAAACCTCAGCATCCTGAATTACTGATACATTTGAAAAATCGCAGTGTCTGAAAAGGAATAATTAATCTAGCAGGCTTTCACAAACTCGTAAACGTGACGAGAGTAAATAATTACTAAGTGGAATTGAAAATTTGAATGATCCATTCCAGGACGGTTTTTAACGAACTGCTAGAAAGCATAGAAAATAAATAAAATTTCTTGTAATCAAATTTCTTTCTATAGAGCCTTTTCAAAGAAAAAGGGTAAATCACATTTCAGTCTGAATGAGTGTACCTACTCAGATTCTTTAGAATGGAATCAGATACTCTCAGTCTGGAAAATTCTGAAAGGGACATGATCTAGTCGCGTAAGGGTATAGCTCATCAACCGAGTGTTCATATTACAGTCAATATTGTCGGTAAAGTCTGAGAAAAAGTTCATTAGAGCAACGAATTCGAGTATCTCGTGAAAAGAACTCTAAATCTCTAAAAAACACTATGGCATTGAATGCGAATCAATTAGGCCCGACACTGATGTACCGGGTGAACCACTCCAGACTATCCACCCTTAACAACTTCGGGAAAATGATTGTACTGATTTTTTTCACTCGTGCTGAAATACTTGAGCGTTTTTTGATTGCTTGAAATTTTTGTGTTGATAATCGAAAATATTTCGTTTTTGATTTTGTAGTTTGGCTCCCGATTGGCTATTAGATACCTTCAATGTTTTCGATGTAGTCAAAGGTGTCAGCGTACACCAATCAATAGAGCATAAAATTAGTGATTTTTTAACAAAAATACCAGTAGGAAACCGACTGCGCCATCACATAAATAGTTCGTAGTTATATTCTGTTATGTTTTGGACTCGCAACTGTCATTTATCAATTTGTTATAATGCATATTTAAATACAAAATTGGTATTTTTTAAGTGTTTTGCATATGAAATAAAAACTAATACAGCAACCTGGCTATCCCAATGGGAAATTGTAGAAAATTGAAATACGAACAAAATGAGATTTTTTACGACACGATCGGATCATTAGTAAAGGAGAAAAAATGGAAAAACCAGAAAATTTTGCGATCTATTTGAAAATTCCATTATTTTTCAAGTTGTAGGATTGGAACTTCTAATGGAAAATTAATATTGTTCTGACTGCCTCGGCTGTAACTTGATAAAGATCCATAGTAATTCTTCACTTAAAGAAGCTACTATGTTAGCGTAACATGTACAGTGATATTCAAATAAAGTTTGTTGAGATCGACTCGTTTTCTATGTAGTTTGTACAAATAATCAAGTTTCAGTGTGGCCGTAATTAGTCCCACCCATTACTCATTTCTGAACTATCACACAAGATACGGAAGTCCAAAAAGGCATCATGACAAGAAAGTCTTTGATTTCTGTAAATTTTGTTACCAAATCCTTAGTGTTCAAAATTTCTTTGAAATAAATTGTTGTCATATCCATAACTCCGTCGCAATTATCTCAATTAATAATTTTTTTTTCTTTGGTGTTTTGGCATCGACTGCTATGGTCAGTAGCCATGTGTTCTTTATAGGCCTTGTTACTAATTCCATACGCCACTTTAGGAGCAGCACTGTTAATTGGAACGCAACAGTGAATCGTGCAGGACTCACCCTAGTCAAGCCACGAGATTTTAATCTGTTAAATTAAATAAAAAAATCCCAGCCCAACCAGGGTTCGAACTTCGGACCTATCGACTCAGAGTCGGATGCTCTAACCACTGCGCCACGCCCCGACATTATTGTTGTTGTTATGTTTATTTCCGTCAATTAATAATTATATGCGTTTTGAATTCGAACAAATATTTTTTTTAATTGATGTGCCGCTACTTTCTGAAAATCCATATTATTTTTAATTCTGTTTTTGTTTTTACATCCAAGTGTTGCACATCTTCTCACTTGATTTTACTGTACTGATGAGAGCTTAAGCTCGAAACTCGTGTATAAGGTTGCACAACAATTTGTGATTTATACCCAATAACTTTTCTATTTATTATATTTTCAGTAGTGATACCATAAGTGATTGAATTTTCGCGATAAGTCTGTCGATTCATTTCTGAACGAAACTGAATTGCTTCTCGATACAATTCAGTTGAGTTCAGAAATAAAAGACAGACTTATGAGATAAATTCAATCACGAGTGGAATTTTATTAGACTATTTCACGAAGCATTAAAAGTATTATTATAAACATGAACAATCAATTCATCATAACCATAATCAATCAACTATCACAAAAAATGTATTATAACTATCAATAATTTATTATATAGTTACGATGCGACTCATTTTGACGTTTTCGCCTACAATTATGATCTGTCAAAATGTCAAACTTTGCTTTGTCATCTATGGTTACATCGTTGAAAACACCAACGCTTACAGACCAATCAGAATTGAGAGACAGCTGGTGTTTTCGCGATAATACAAGTTGTCTTTGATTTGTGATGGGTCAGATTACGTGAATATCTTGAGAAGAGTGGAATAGTCGTATATAGCCCCTCGCTAATTTCATTTCAATTTGTATTTTCCTGGGTGGCATTGTCACGCTGGTAGCTGTAGTTGCCTCCGTGGCGACGTCGGTTCTAGCCTTGTAAACACGAGGTGTTCCGACTGAAGCCACAAATGTGCGGTTAGCTTCCCGTTGTTGGCAGTTTCTGTTTCTGATGAGAGCTCAAGCTCGAAACACGTGTATACGGTAGCACAACAATTTGAGGGTTATACCTGTGAAAAATTAACTTTAGCAAAGCTTATTTGAATGCGGAACAGTAGTTTTATTCTCAGAAATGAAAATATAAAAAAGATTCACAAAACTTTCGTGACAAAAAATATCTGTCTATATGTTATCAATTATTGTTCTTGTTCCCACGCGACTTGAACAATATTAGTCTTTGCCGGTGTTTTCGTTGCAAATATCTTCTACATTCTCCACTTCCAATGGCTCAGCTCTTCACGAAATGGTAGAAGTAGGCAAGAGACATAATTTTGAAACTGGTCTTCTGTATGTTCCCTTGCTTGTCTTAACTTTCTCAACTCTGATGATTCCGTCTTTTCCTGGGAAAGTTTCTTCTATTCGGCCCCTCAGCCATTCATTCCTAGGTGCCTTCTCATCAACTATTATCACAACATCTCCAATTCGTATTGATTTCGAACGATCATGCCATTTCTGACGTTGTATCAAAGTTGGTCAATATTCTTGCACCCATCGTCGCCAATAAATATCTGCCAGACCTTGAGCAATTCTCCATTGTTTCTTAGTGCACATCGAAAATTTTCCGAAAGAAGGTACACCCCCTGGACGTAGGAGTAGAAAATGATTCGGTGTGATTGCTTCCGAGTCTCCAAGATCAACCGACAAATGAGTTGAAGGCCTTGAATTCACCATGTACTCAGCTTCGAATAGTAGGGTGAGCAGTACTTCTTCTCTTGGGTTGATGTTCTTCAGCGTGATTTTGAGAGCAGTTTTGATTGACTTCACCATCCTTTCCTATACCCCAGCCATATTTGGAGCACCAGAACAGTTGAATTTCCAGTTGCAGCCAACCAAAGTTAGGTCGTCATTGATCTTGGTATGGTCTAAAGATTGTATGCATTCTCTCAACTCTCGTTCAGCTCCGACGAAGTTTGTTCCATTGTCAGTCCATATTTCTTTTGGTTGTTCTCTTCTGCAAATGAAACGCCTTATGGCCATGATTGTATAGCTAGTATCTAAGGAAGCAGCTAACGCAATATGGACTTCCCTGATAGAAAGACAGGTGAAAATAACTCCGTATCTCTTTTCTATCCTTCGGCCTATCGATATTGTCATAGGTCCAAGTAAATCGATACCCACAAAGCTGAAGGGAAATACGTTAGATTATAATCTTGAGGGGGGTAGCAGTCCCATTTCAGGTACTTCTGGCTTACATTTTCGAATGTTACAGGTACGGCTTGCGTGGAAACTTTTCTTGACAGCAGATCGAATATGTAAAATCCAAAACTTAGTTCTCAACTGATTGATTACTGTCTCGATCCCAACATGTCCTGCTTTCTGGTGATCGATAAGTAGAACTGTGTACTTTTGTTTGGGATCTAGTACTATTGGGAATCTAGTGTTGTAAACCAACTGAAGTCTAACAGATTCTGGAAATCTTCCTCTCAGTCGGACGATTCCCTGATCATCTAGGAATGCAGACAACTTATGAAGACGACTCGAATTTGGAAGGGAATTACCATTTTGAAGTAAACTGATTTCTTCAAATGATTCGCCCTGACTCTTCTTAATCCACAAATTTGAGGCTTCTTCCATGAACTCTGCATTCAAACTTGGGTGGGTGGTCTATCTTTTTTGGCTATACGACACATCTTCTTGAAATATAAAATCCATGCAGTAGTTCGAATGAGACGCTTCCACATCGAAAATATTGAAATATCTGGCAATATCAATTTCAAGTTGGGATTCTCTGCAATGACCATTATGTTTTCTACGTGTTCTTCAATATTCGGTTCCTTCGGCCAACATTCATCAGATTGTTTTAAGAATCTAGGACCATTCAACCAAGTACTATCACTTCCGAAGTTGATGTGTTTTGTTTCCTTCGTGGCTTGGTCAGCAACATTCAGGTCGGATGGTATCCAACGCCATTTTGAGATATCTGTGTCTACTTGAATTTCTCCGATACGACAGGACACGAACATTGGAAATCTTCTTGATTGTGATCTGATTTGCTTGAGAACAACCATAGAATCAGTCCAGTAGTAAATATCATCGATCTTATATTCCAGCTCACTGTAGATTGACTTAGCAACTCTGCAAGCTAACACAGCATCCTGTAACTCGAGTTTTGGAATTGTCTGTTGCTTCAGGGGTGCTACTTTATATTTTGAAGTTACAAAGGCTGTGAATATACCGTCGTCAACTTGCAATCTGATGAAAGCCACCGTAGCATAGTCTTTTTCACTGGCATCACAGAACATATGTAACTGGACACTCTGTATGAAATTCACATCAGGAAAGTAACATCTAGGTATTGAAATTGGAGTTACAGTCTTGACATCCATCAGCCAATTTGTCCATGCAAAAAATATGTCACCAGGTACCTCTGTATCCCAATCAATGCTAGTTTTCCAGATATCCTGCATCAATAATCTTCCAAGGGGGTCGAAAATCGACATCACCAACCGAAGTACTTCTCCTAGTCGGCTTCTTGACACTTTCACTTATTTGAAGAGGTATCTTCTGAAAACTCAGCGTGAAGACGAAATCATCTGATTTGGAATTCCAGAATAGGCCCAAAATTCTTTCAACACCATCTGAACCAATTTTCACATGATTTTGCGACTCTGAACGAAGATTCTCAGGAATGGACTGAAAAACTTTGGTCGAATTTGTAATCCACTTGACCCTCTGAAAACCTGCTTGTCCATGAACGTAGATAACATCAGCAACTTTCTTTATCGCCTCTTCTTCAGTATCACAAGAATCAAGGTAATCGTCCACATAATGTTGTTTTTTCATACATTTGGTGATACCAGGAAATTCTGACTCAAACTCAATCGCATTCTTATTCTTAACAAATTGAGTTACTGAAGGGGAAGATACTGCTCCGAAGATCATCACGTTCATTTGGTAGATATCAGGTTTTCGATGTCTGTCCTTGCCACGCCATAAAAACCTTTGGGCACCTCGATTTTGTTCCCTGATAAGAACTTGATGGAATATGTCTTTTATGTCATCGCTAAAAGCAATTTTTCCCTGTCTGAAACGCCATAGCACGGAGATCAGTGGTGGAACAAAGTCTGGACCTTGTAGTAAGAAACCATTCAAGCTTGAATCATGTGATTTTGCAGCGGCATCGAATACGAATCTTAACAGCATTGTTTATAGGTCCATTGATTGTCCAACCTAATCTTGAATTTGACATAATCGGTTGACTAAGTTTCGGTTGGATTATTTGCCTAGGACTTATCAATCCAGCATTATCTTGACCTATGAGGATTTTCGGAACAGCAGACTCGATAGATGTCAAGATATCCCTGTCCAAGTATGGATACTTCTTGCACAGTTCACCAACATTGAGCTTTTGGCATGGAAGTCTCAAATTTCGAACAGTTCTCATATGATTGATTTTATAGAAAGTAGAAGGCCTTGAAGAAGAGATATTGAATGATACCAATTCGGAATTATCTTCATAATGTGTTATTCCGTTTGTCCATTGAAAACACAATGGAATGGTGAGTCCAGATAACCCGACTTTTTTCGCAAAGGTTTCATCGATCATCGAGCACGTTGAACCTTCGTCGAACATCGCAAATGTCTTGATTTCTCCGATAGGTCCACGAACAGTAACTGGAGCAATTCTCAAAAGGACTGTGTTCTCGATTGTAGACGATAAATTGGCGCATAATTCTTTCTTCTCCTCTTGTTCGGTATTGTCCTTTTCGACATGTAGTAATCTATGATGTCTTTCTTTGCAAGCATTCTCACCACATCGGGTTTTAAGGAAACATTTATTTACTAGATATCCCTTTTTTAAACAGAGAAAGCAAAGTTTGAGATTAGCAGCCACTTCTCTCCTCTTTTTGATAGTTTTTTCAGAAAATTCTCCGCATTCTTTGATCATATGGTTTGTATTTTGACAGAAAACACAACCTGTTGATCTAGATACATTTTCTTTCGGGTATTTTCCGTTTGAGACCATCACATTATCTTTCTTCGGAAAATGTCTGGAGCTAGACTTTTGGGACGGATTGATAATGCTAGTCAGTCATCAGGTTTGTTTCTTCTTCGAACCATTCAGCAAACTGTTCTAGAGACATATTGCACCTGACTTTCAAGCTGCCGTTTCTGTCTTCCCCAGCTAAGGTTTCATTGACGTCAGCTTTTCAACAAGAATAGATATCAGCTCTGGATTATACAGATAAAGATGATATTTCACATTCTTCATTGTTGTTACCAAGGTGTTCATCGCATTTGAGAATGTGATATACGATTCCACTTTGACTTCTGATATATGGAAGTTTCTTCACGTTTTCGATCAAAGATAGGATTATCCACTCACATCTTCCAAAATTCATCTCTAACATTCTGATGATTTTGGAAACATTAGAAGGTGAAGTTAGTAGAGCTCGAACTGTGTCTCTTGCTTTCCCACGCAATGAACGATCAAGACGGATTAGATTTTCTTCATCAGTTAATCCATGCATCTCTGTAGTCCTGTTGAATTCAGCTATGAAAATCGGCCACTCTGTAAGTTCTCTACTGAAGTTTGTCAGATCTTTCAGTTTCTGACGGATCAGTAATTTGTTGGTTTGGATCGAATTGTCAATACACCGTCTGGCTATATCAATGAATGTCTCATCTTTTCCTCCAACCCCCAAGAATCTTGAAGAATTTGCACATGCTGCACTGGTGAAAGAACGAGAATCAGGAACAACTTCATCTGTGCCGTTATTGGGTATGTGAGGAAATTCTGATTTTGAGCGGATGCACTTCTTGGAGTCTTCTATCCAATTATTTAGCATTCGTGAATCTACGTTTGAAATATCAGAGTAGATAGATGACTTACAAGATTCATTATCACTTCTCTGATTATTCTTCAATATCTCTTTTTGAATCTCCATTTCTTTAATCAAATTAGCACGTTTCACTTCTATTGCTATGATTCTTCTTTTTTCTATTGCTTTGAGCATAGCAAGCTCTAAATTCAGCTGCGAAGTATCTGACTGCTTCGACTTGGATGACTTTTTAGATTTTGTTGACCTAGTTTCTGTTGCTTTTGGTTCGTTAGAATCAACTAAAATCAACTAGATCCTGTCTTCCTCTTGTCTCCATCTGCAGTTTCTGTGTGTTTGTTGGATGTCCTCACATAATCGATTTCACAGAAACGGATTTCTTTGCCAGAACTCTGTTGCCTCCCTCCTCCACAGTACTTTCACATGTACCCGAAAAAGGAACAGTCAACCTGTAGTCTGAGCTATACGTCTCTGCAAATCTCCTTGGGGGAACTCCAAAATTATGTCTTGTACTCCTACGTGGACCACGACATATCCAGTCACTTTCGCTGGGCTGATTTCTCTCCATAGCGTGTTCTTGAGGAACTCGAAGGACCAATGTGAAAAATTAACTTAAGCAAAGCTTATTTGAATGCGGAACAGTAGTTTTATTCTCAGAAATGAAACATAAAAAAGATTGACAAAACTTTCGTGACAAAAAATATCTGTCTATATGTTATCAATTATTGTTCTTGTTCCCACGCGACTTGAACAATATTAGTCTTTGCCGGTGTTTTCGTTGCAAATATCTTCTACAATAACCAATAACTTTTCTATTTATATTTTCATATATTATAGCCCCTCGCTAATTCCATTTCAAATTATTTTCACTAAAGTGGTTTACAAAACCACGACAATTGTTTTGCTCTACAAAAGCTTCTTCAAGTGGAGAAAATAGACTAAATTACATCTTTGGTGTGTTCCCTTAAATACTCATCGTAAATCGATTAGGGTTCGGTTGTATACCTTACTCCCAATAAACTTCCGATAAGTATCAATAAATTACTGATTATATTTAATCTCACCTTTCCAGGAAAACATATTAAGTAGTGGTAAATTATTCAGTTCGAGTTGGTCATTGAGAAGGTTCTAAGAATTTTTCCATTTATTAATCTCCATACTAAATAATTCAGCCTTTGTTTTGAACATGAAGAATTTCAGAATCATGGTAGAAAGTATGGTTTTCGGTTAATAGATATTGAATTTGTTTTACCGTTCACAAAGCTGTTTCTATGTTCGGTCAGGCGCTTTTTGTTGTTTTCAATATGTTTGCCTGAAGTATTGTCAGTGTACAAGCAATTTTGAAACATTGCTTTTTCAAGAAATTACATATTTTATTGCTTGGTTCACCGTAAGATGTCTAAAAACCCTGGTGTGTCGATTCATACCTGCTAAACGGGAGACATTTGCCAGCTTGATTAAGATAAAACAAATGTACTTAATCATGATCTGTTTCCTAAATATTCCGCAATATTGCGTGTTTTGCCTCGGTCGGTTTTTCTGTTAGGGTAAATTTACAAGAACAGAAGTTTCAATTATTGCCCAAGTATGAAATGAATAAAGCAACATAATTATTGGAATTTACTGAATCACTGTCACCAATCAGTCTTATTTGTTACATTTTCGACTTATTTAATTGTTTTTACTGAAATGCAATTAACTACATTAATAACCACGCATTTCAGTTAGACGTATAGAAATGTTAGAAGTATTGAATGAAAATTCACCATTAGCACCTGTCAATGGTGTCAATCTTGTGCTAATAAGAGCGGAACTGACGGGATTCCGTGTGTGATATCTTCGTGCCAGGATTTTCATTAAAAAGTTTTCTAATAATAGTTAGAGGCTACAAGATATTATGTGGTATTCTTCGTAATAATGAATTATTTTGATCGTCTCTCTGGATTGTCCACAAACTTCATTTAATCAGATATGTTTTGCTAGCACAGTAGCTTTTTCACTGACTGATTAAATGAATTTTGTGGAGATCGAATCATTTTCTGTGTATAGTTTATACAATTACTATGGATCTTCATCAAGTAACGGCCGAGTCAATCAGAAAAACTTAATTATTATTGAATGATGAATGTCTATAGAAAAAAAAAATACATTAATAGTAGTCAACAATACAAGGAAATTGCACTACGAAAGCAGAACACTTTTTAATTTGTTTTGTCTTCTGGAAAATCTAAACAAATTCTAATCACTAGACACACCACTGATTTTAGGCATCTTAGTTCACTGACATAATTAATTGTTTCAAACCTCTGGTGGTCTTTTAGAGGATAAACATCTTGAATTGGTTCTTAGACAGAACGTTATGTAACAAAGACGATTTATAAGTCAAAATTATAATCATTGTTCACTGCAATTTGATTGGTAATTTCCAATTCTTCATTAAAATTCGATGTACTGAGAGGAATGCTAACTAATCTATGTATCATACTATTGCAAGCTGCTACTATGTTGATAAAAGTGTGATTTGTATTTGTATTGTGAATTGTAATATCTGTATGAGACAGACGGTTTGTGGAAGATAGAACAAATATTTGGTCTTATAGGACCCCTGCACGAGTATATGATAGATGTAACCCAAAAGACGTTAGGGTATTAGCCAGAAGAGTATAGTGGTTTTTATTAGGTACATTGAAAAAATATTACGATTGTATATAATTTTGCAAAAATATTGGATTTTCATATTTATTTATTCACTAATTCAAATATATGAACTGAAAAATTACTACTTTTGAACCAAAGCGCTTATAAAAGAGTATATCGGCCATATTCCGACCCACGTGTTTATGTAAAAGCTTCCATATCTCTGTTGAAGATCTGTGATCAAACTGTTTTTTTTCTAGGAAAATACCCGGTCCACATCAAACCAGAGGCTTGGCTCATCTATAACGAAAAGCACGGATGTTCCAGAGGCCTCTTCTTCATGGACGGCGAGGAGTGGCATACGTTCAGAAGAACCATGAACAATTTGTTGTTAAAAGGCGACCTCTCATGGGTGGAACAATCCTGCGAAGCAGCAAACGATGTGCTCATCAACAATCTGGACTCCTACAAAAACATGGAAGTGCCGAATTTGGAACAGGAGATGTACAAATGGTCCATGGACGTGATTGTATCGGTACTAGTAGGAAGAAGGACATTCTTGCATTGCCACAGAGAAGTGAACGATATGGTGTACCAAATGGCTGGGAAAGTGTCTCAGATTTTCGTAACCACAAGCAAGCTTCAGCTGATATCCGCTAAGTTTGCCAACAAATATCAGATAGGCTACTGGAAACGCTTTGAAAGATCGGTGAAGGCTGGCTTGGAATCTGCTTACAGCCTACTGGATTACATTACTGCCAATTACAAGCACACAGATGGCTTGCTAGCCAAAATGGTTGACGCGAAAATTGAGAAAACTGACCTGAACAGGATCATTGTCGACCTAATGCTTGGGGCTGGTGATACAACTGCTTACAGCATGATTTGGGTTTTGTACATGCTGTCGAAAAATAAGAGCGTGCAGACAGAACTCCGCTATCAGCTACAACAGGATAAAAAAACGCCACTGCTTAAAAACGCGGTGAAAGAAACGTTGAGGTTATATCCTTTGGCACCGTTCATCACACGGTTCCTACCTGAGAGTGAAACAGTCTGTAACTTTTCTATACCCGCTAATACTCTGTTAGTGATGTCCATCTATACTAGTGGAAGAAACGAGCAATACTTTAGCGAGCCGGATCTATTTAAACCCGACCGGTGGCTAAGAAACAACCCTGAGGCACACTCGGCCCTTCAACAAGCTAGCCTGCCATTCGGGATTGGGTCTAGATCGTGTATCGGTAAGAAAATAGCCGAGTATCAGTTATATGGAACGCTGGGCAAAATCATTGACAAGTACGAAGTGGAGATCTGCAATAAGGGAGAAGTCAAAGATATTTTGGACATGATCACTAAGCCTTCGCAGCCGATGCGACTTAAGTTTAATGCAATTCAGGGGTGAAACCATCGAATTTTAGCCTCTGTATGTATGTATAATTCTCAGGAGGAGGAGATGTTTCAGAGCCAAATTCTCTTTTCGCTTGGGAATTTCTGTATATAGTGTATATTTGATATGGTTGAAAATGTTATAGCTATACTATACTCATAGCAATCCTGTTTATTGAAATAATAAATTTTTTGAAGAGTTGTGTATTTTGATAAACGTTTTATAATAATAATAATAATAAACTGACTCCCACCGACACCATCCCAACAGGACTTCAAAACATCGGATGTCACGCAGGTGGCTATAGCTGCCTCCCTGGCGATGTCTGTTCTAACCTTGTAAACACGAGGTGTTCCGACTGAAGCCACAAATGTACAGTTGGCTTCCTGTTGGTTTACTCCGTTGTTTGTGGTTTCACCTGCGATCAAGTGTTGTACATCCTTGCACTTGTTTTCACAGAGGACTCAGTACATCAAATCTTCCTTTCCTATTTTTCACAGTTTTCCCTCGAGAGCACGTCTTTTCTTATAATCCTGGACTCGGATGTCACGCAGGGAGCTATAGCTGCCTCCATGGCGATGTCGGTTCTAGCCTTGTAAACACGAGGTGTTCCGACTGAAGCCAAAAATGTGCGGTTGGCTTCCTGTTGGTTGACTCCGCTTGTTTGTCGTTTCACCTGCGATCAAGTGTTGAATATCCTTGCACTGGTTTTCACCGTACTGATAAGAGCCTTAAGCTCGAAACACTTGTCTACGGTTGCATTTTCACTCAAGCCTATCACAATAGTAATATAAGGTATGTGAAGGAGTAGGTCAACTATTGGTTTCGAAAATGAGGAGAAGCACAATGGTTTAACTCAACTCAATATTAAATCATAAGTGATATACAACATTAAAAAAAGCTGATATTAGTGGAGTCACTCATCGATTATGGAAGTTTTAATATATCCCACAAATAATTAGCAATGGTAGAGTTGAGCAGGTGGAGCCCCCACTGCTTTCCTACAGTTTTCATTATCAGGCAATATTTTGAAGTCTTTCGTGTATTTGTGATATTCGGGTTCCATCGGATTTATGATACAGGAGGCAATTTCCATTCCAAATTATTTGAGTAAATTATCAATTTTGCTCTGTTGAATCAGAAGAAAACTTCCGTCTTGATTACGGTAAATACTCATACAAAAAAAAAGTTACTCAAATTCAGTAGATCAAAATGATTGTTGAATGTTTTTCCACTGATTCGTTTTCAGGACAAATAATTAGATCGCCTATGTAAAGAAACTAATATATATTATGTGGGCATTATTTCCAATCTTTGTGTACAAGCACTGGTCGTTTTTACTTTGATTGAATCCATATCTTTAGAGAATGTTGTTTTTTTCTGAATCTTATCAGGTTGGGCCCATTTTAATTACAGAAATATACTGGAACGGTGAGCTGAACTTCAGTTGGGAAGAGAACTGTGAATTGTTTTTCGATTCACAAAGTGTCAACAATTTTCCTTTGGAAACATTCGTAGGTCATCAAGGTTCAGATTCGTACACGTGCTTATCAAATACGGATTGGTTGAAAGTTATAAAAATATAACGACCTCTGTTATTTACAGTGTCGCCATGGCTATTCCATGAACGTATGGAAATTTTCTGATTTTGAGAAATATAGTATTCACCAGAACGATGAATTACTCCAAAATACTTCAAGAAACGTATTTCCTCCACAAAATCAAACTTTTAATACATGTAGAATTTGTTTTCCACATATTCAGCAATATACAGACTTGTATGTACGGGAGCAGAAGAAACCATTTTTTACTAATTACCGACCAATCTTCAAAATGTTCTCCGCCCGGTAAACAAGTAACTTTTTAGTAGACCATATTTTAATTTTGCGAGAACCTCCAGTCTGTGTAATCTCCTCTCTGCCTTCTTCTTAGTATAATGGATTATTAATGGATTAATGGATTATTAAGATTAATATTCAGAACTATTCATCTCGACGTGGCTATAACGTGATAATTTCCACCCAGTACTGTTTGTTAAACAAGCGAGAGAACATTTATATGATGTTAATCCCGAAAGATTGATTGGGGAAACTTCTGTGGGGAAGATTAGGCACATTTGAATATTTTTATAATGAGTTTATTATAAAATGACAATTTCTATTTTATTATTTGGTTAAAAACAATATATGCTCTGAATGTTATAATTTACTTTATAGAAGTTTGTTCTTCCCACATTTGACAAAATATTTTTTCTGCCATCAAATTGAGCCTCTGTCGTATTTGTAGGAAAAAGGGATATTTTTTTCTGAAACTGTAAAACTTTTGTAGCAACTTTGGATATAGTGCTGCATATTATTTTTGCAATGAGCGAGGTCAGGGGTTAAACATTAATAAGAAATGATTTCTACTCAGAATTGTTGATGAAAAACAGTTCAGTCAACAATGTATACCCATGATAACTTGTCTTCATTAATTTTTATTGTTACGTCTACATTTTTACTGCCGATATCAACAATTTCTTTTGTACGTGCCAATGAAAGGACTTTTTATTGTAAATATT
Organism: Chrysolina oricalcia; assembly: GCA_944452925.2. Taxonomy (NCBI): domain Eukaryota; kingdom Metazoa; phylum Arthropoda; class Insecta; order Coleoptera; family Chrysomelidae; genus Chrysolina; species Chrysolina oricalcia. The sequence continues at coordinate 29,393,861 of OX101808.2, forward strand.
ATTAATATATATCACTTTTCCTTTGAATGTTATTTATAATTCTGTTTAGTGTTTATCAACTCAACTGTGTTGCTTTGAGAAAACAAAATTCCGTCGGTGGTAAATTGACAAAATTATCGAGGGTAATACTTCAAGAGACTTTTATTTTAGCAGATATTCGTTTTGTACTTAAATTTGGTTGCCTTGGTAATTGACGAGTGCAAATAACATGATAAAATCAGGAAACTGAAAGTGGAATGATTTTATTTAATGTTACAAGCTACCATGTGTGAATGGAACAAAATTTAAGTTTATCTAATGAAAACAAAACTTCGAGTGGTATTCAGTGAAACAATTTGACGAGTCAAATAAATGAATTACTTGTATAACTAGTACCAACTTATTGCATGCCCTTTCAAATATATACTACTAATATTAACACTTTCTTTGTCAGCATTGTTCTATACATCCATTTATGCCAACACAATATCAATCACCAGCGGGACATATTGAATTCCACTTATCGACTGAATTCCATATGACTAGAACTCTGTGTACACAAATTATCGCCTAAACTCCATTATCCCGGTAGCCAGAAAGCAAGACGTCGAGACATGTCGTTTTCTGTGTTTAACCCTACTTTTTTCTTTCTATTCAATTCTGACAATGTTGTCAAATGTATTTGTTTCAATTTCGAAAGCAAATAGTAAAAAATAATAAATAATGAGGGTATGGAGTGAATAGAAGGCAAAGCACAAGGTCACGCTCTGTGGCCAAATGTGAGTTACAAGCTTAAAGGCTTAGGCTTTGGAGAAAAATCTGTCAAAGAATGGAGAAGGATAAGTATTCAGAAAAGTACAGTAATAGTGCTGAGCCTTATTCGATTAGCCCTAGTGTTTATTTATGTGTACTTCTTTATTTAAAATTTAGGTATCTATTATAGTGGAAGACTGGAAGACAAAAGCTGCAAAGTTGCAGAAAGATCAGCTAAAGAGAGGAGGTGGAAAGCTCACCAACTGTTCTGACAAAGTATTAACAATAGCAATGGTTGTTACCTCTCCTATGGCCCTCGATACACATTGCTGAGCTGTAAAAAGAGCATGGCTTCTTCCTATTACTCTTTGATATGTTTCTGTTGCACAAAAACTTAGGACACCGTTGAAAATATATTGAGCCACACCCATATTTACTCTAAAGAGTTCTTTGAGAGGGCATGAGTGCGATCATATTTGGGGCGCTTTTTAGGTTAAAAGAGTCAATTGATAACTCAAAAACGGTTCGTCGTATCGATTCCAAACAAGGACAGGATTCTAGAGTACGTTTGATTCTAGGTACGTGCTCTAATGGAAATTGAAATTTCAATCCACTTCTTCACTCAGATTAAATCAGATAGTACTTTGCCGAACAAACCCGATGTACAGGCGACTAGAGCACAGAGTGCCAAATAATGTGACTGCCGCTTGCGATAGTAGTAATGGACTGTAGAAAATGAGTGGTGGAATGCCAAAGAGACTAAACTAACAAGGAGGGTTTAATAAGCTCTAGCCAATTAGAATCTTAGAATGTAGCATCAACGGGCCATAGTGACGTACTTGGATATGAGTACAGAGTCGAACTCGAACCAAGCAACAAAACTGTCAGCAGTAACTCTCATATACCAAGAGCTAGTCCGTCACTGTCTATAGAGAACGGCGGCCATGACACGTCCAACTACGTCACATTTCGTCACAAATGTTCTTTCATCTCTTTCTACTAATTTGCCCATTGTCTTATGGGGACTAAACTCTCCTTGTTAAATTTTAGTCTCCTTGGTAGAATGCTTTATGACACAGAGTCCCACTGCAGGACTTTTTACAGCTCCAAGTCGACCAAACATTCAGCAGTGGGACTCTGAGTCATGTAGAATTCTACCCTTTGTTTTCTACAGTTGCTTACTACTATCGCAAGCAACTATCACATTATTTGGCACTCTGTGCTTTAGTCGCCTACACATCGGGTTTGTTCGGCAACATACTATCCGATTTAAAAGCGTTTGGCAAAATTCGATGATATTCACTGAAATGAAATTAATGTCATCATATTATTCATTTCGTGGTGATATTCTAGTGACATTTCATATTCTTGTGTCCAAAATTACTGTCATTGTCACGCATTTTTATTTTCAACGGCTATAAATCTTGAATAAATTGTGAAATTATTGCATTATGTTGCCTATAAACATATTACATTTATTAGCTCCGAAGGAAAAATAAAGACTAGAATACATTCGTTCAGAAAATATTGGGAGAAGACTCATGAGAGAAGAGTTACATCCAATTTCAATAGAAGATACGAGGTTTGAAGAACTCTTTAGAGTAAAAAGGATATGGCTCAATATAGTTTTAACAGTTTCAAGTTTTTATGCAACAGGATCATACCAAAGATTAATAGGTGTAGAAGTCGTGATCTTTCTATAGGTCTAGGTCAGCAATCTGTATCGAGGCCATTGCTATTGTAAATACTTTGTCAGAACAAGGAAATGTTCATGGTCATTTCCTTACCTAAATTGAAGCTAATCATGGAGGAAAGAAACTTCGCTGAAGAACATGATTATTTCAAAAAATAATTTGAAATCGAATCTCATAGATCTTTCAGAATACTGTATAGAACAAGATTTCGAGGTCTGTGGAATATCCACCAAATTAGAAATTATATTATGTTGTTACAGATCCCCCTCAGGGAATGTTGACATAGTCTTGCACCGAATACATGATGTTTTAAATAGCCTATACAGTCCAAAAACAAATTTTTTGGTCTGTGGTGACATCAATATGAATTGTTATGATAAAAGTAACATCAACTTCAAGAAATTACATGATTTGCTATTGTGCTTCAATATGAGACCTCTGGTTGGATGGCCCACCAGGGTGACGAGTGACACGTTATCATCAATCGGCCAAATATTCACAAATTTCAATGACAATGGAACGACATGTGTGATTGACAACAACATTTCTGACCACAAAACAGTGCTGCTACAATTTAATTTTAAAGAATCAAAAACAAATAACTCAAATCAACTCAAAAGGTCCTATAATGACAGCGCAATCAAAAATTTCATTCGAAGCCTAGAGACCGATGACTGGTCAGAATTGCTCATGATTAAGAATGACGTCAATTCGGTATTCACATGTTTTTGGAATATTTTTTCCTATTACTTTGAATAACATTTCCCAAAAAAATCTACCTGTGTACAAGCAGACAAAAAGGATTGGATCACTGATGACATAAAACTATCCAGTATAAAACTAAAAGATATTTACAGTGCCAAAGTATCATATCCCCAACTGAAAGAATTATATAAAACAGAAAAACGAAAGCATGAACAACTAGTAAAAGACACTCGTAAATCGTTTTATCAAAATAAAATAAACAATTCAGGAAACCCCTCCAAAACAGCGTGGCAGATCGTAAAAAAATTGACCAACCAATCAAATCAAAGCGGAAATAAAATAACTATCTCTCATGAAGAAAAAACACTGGAAAACCCAGCGGATGTTGCCAATCTCTTCAATAAATATTTTACGTCCATACCACATGAAACAGTAGACAGGATTCTCACTAGTGATTCATGTTACGAGTCTTATCTGCGAAACACGAAATCACCGATTAGTTCCCTCTTTCTCCACCCCTTTACAGAAATAGAAATACTCAACCAACTGAGAAAAAAACTAAAAAAAAAAAATACTCATCGGGTTCCGATGAAGTTCCCATGTTCATTTTGAAAAAAACCATACATATCTTAGCAAAACCTTTTGCCCATCTGGTTAACTTATCATTTGCGGAAGGTAAATTTCCAGATATATTGAAAACCGTCAAAATAACCCCCATCCTGAAAAAAGGCAACTCACATCTTTTAGCCAACTACCGGCCTATCACAGTACCCTCAAATTTGTCGAAAATATTCGAATATGCATTTCTGGATAGGTTCATGTCCTTTTGCTATAAACATGACATATTCTCAAAAAATCAGCACGGCTTTCTTGGTAACAGATCCACAATGACGGCTGTTCATTCATACTATGGAAAACTTGTGGAGAAAGTTGAGGAAGGCGAGTGCCCTGTCGGGATATTTTGTGATCTCAGCAGGGCGTTCGACTGTGTCAATCACGAAATTTTACTAGAAAAATTACTAAAATACGGCATAAGAGGGAATCCATATCAATGGATAATGAATTATCTATCATTAAGACAACAGTATGTTATCATAAATAGCACAGCTTCCTACCGTTCAAAAGTAAACATCGGTGTGCCACAGGGCTCGGTACTGGGACCTATACTTTTTATACTATATATCAACGATCTGGACAAATTGCCAATACAAGGCTCACTCACAATATACGCAGATGATACCTCAATCATCATATCCGACAAATGCAATGAAAAACTGTATACTAAATCCAATCAAGCTTTGCAACTAGTAAGTGACTGGACTAGAGCAAATAGACTTTTCCTGAACGCTGATAAAACCAATGCAATCAGATTTCATAATCGTCAAAAAATATGTGACAAGATCAACCTACAAGAGTCATCAAATCCAATCTCTACAAATTCAGGTAACGTAAAATTTTTAGGGCTTTACATAGACGAATGCCTAGATTGGCATAAAAACTGCCAAATATTGAAATCTAAAATCTATTCATACTCTTATCAATTTAGGAACTTGAAAAATATTCTAAATAGAGAACAACTGTTAAATCTTTATTTCTGTCAAATTGACAGTCGTCTTCGTTATGGTATATGCTTCTGGGGTCTATCTAGCTCATCACAAGACGTTTTTATTGCTCAAAAGCGAGTTATCCGTTCCCTGGTGGGTGTGTCCAATAGAACTTCATGTCGTGACATTTTCATAAACTTGAAAATACTCACAGTACCCTCTCTTCTAATTTTAGAATCATGTCTCTATGTGTTCAATAATAAAGATAAATTTGATACAAATAGCTCGCGCCATGGAGTTAATACTAGACGTAAAGATGACTTCTACATCCCTTTTAGTAAGATGAATATAACTAGACAGTCGCCTAACATCGCGGCACTCAGATTTTTTAACGCCCTACCAACTGAAATTAAACAATGTAAGACTTCAACCTCGTTCAAAAAACATGTGAAACAACTACTACAAAAAAAAATTATTATTCGGTGGAAGAGTATCTCTCCCAGAAATTTTGAAAATAGCTACATGCCTATTTGTTACCTCTCTAGTCACACTTATGTTTTGTATTAATGTTAGTTTTTTGTGTCTTTTTTATACTCATGTTGTCGTTGTGCACTATGTTCATTTTGTACTCTTTGACTATTCCTATACAATTTTATAATTGTCTGCTGGAAAAATTTAATAAATAAAATTTGATTTGTGATCAAGATTTACGAATTTTAAATATAAATGGAAGATTTATATCGAGTATAATTTACCAGTGTTCACTCCGTACCTACATTATCCAATATTTCATATTATTTGCATATTTACTTTTGGAATTGTACCATGAATATGTTTGACATCCAACATTGAAAAAATAAATCGAAATAGAAAAGTAGGGTTAAACACAGAAAACGACATGTCTCGACGTCTTGCTTTCTTGCTACCGCGATAGTCGAGTTTAGGCGATCATTTTTAAGCACAGAGTACCAGTCATGTCGAATTCAGTCGATAAATAGAATTCAATATGACACAGAATCACACTGCAGGTGCACCTTGAAACTTGTTTATTGAATTGAATATTGAAAAGTATGGCGGATAAGATACCTATAAGATACCTATTGAATGAAATAGGTCGCGAATCAGAATGAAATGAATTTGAAATACCCAAATCACAAATAATGTTATGTGTCCTATACTTTTATGCCCAAGGGACATATCAAAAATCTACTGAACACGATATGAGCTGTCCCATGAGGTAGTAATCTTTCGTTACCAGGTGCATTGACCAGGTGCCCTTCTAGTCCTTGGCCAAAACGCAGTATCTTCAGAAACGACAAAATTGAGTGAACTGTTAATTTTATTCCACTGATGTTACTCAATTTTGACTTCTCTGCAGATACGACGTTTTGGCTAAAGAGGGCAGAACTGACATCCTTATTGATGAACACTTTGGACTAAGATGCCTAAAAACCCTGGTGTGTCGAGTGATTCGATTTTGTTTTGATTTTTCAGAAGACAAATAAACAAATGAAATAGTGGTCTGCTTCTTTAGTCGGTTCAAGAGATGGCGCCCCAATAGAATTTTAGTCCTGTCAATATTCCAGGGATATGGTGATTGATGACTGTTGCCAATTTTAAGGAAACTATTCAAAAATTGATAGTTGTGACGGAATCTAAATTTCATAGTGCAATTTCCTTGTATTGATGACTATTATTAATGCGTTTATCCATTTTGCTGTAAATTTTCTTAGAAATTCCATCATTCATTCAATAATAATTCAATTTGTCTGATTGACTCGGCCGTTACTTGATGAAGATCCATAGTAATTGTATAAAATACACAGAAAACGATTCGATCTCCACAAACTTTATTCAATCAGACAGTGAAGAAGCTACACTGTGCTGGCGAAACATGTCTGATTGAATAAAATTTGTGAATAGCTAATCCTTTTCTGTGTACTTTGTACAATAATAATTTGATCATGTTCCGTTTTTGTATCATTTGTGGACAATCCAGGGAGACGAACAAAATAATTCATCTATATCCAGTACCGTAAGTGAGTATACCACCACAATAAGAAGATTATCACATAGTACCTATCTTGCATTATTAGAAAATATTTTAAGGAACATAATGGCACGAATTTATCTCACACGAAATCCCGCCATTCCTGCTTATATTAGCACAAGTTTGACAGGTTCTAATGATGAATTTTCAATACTTCCAAATGATATGCGTGGTTATTATTGTAGTTAATTGCATTTCAGTAAAAAATTATATAAATAAGTCGAAAATGTAACAAATAAAACTGATTGTTGATAGTGATTCAGTAAATTCCAATAGTTACGTTTCTTTATTCATTTCATTCGTCCGCAATACTTGAAAACTTCTGTGCTTGTAAATTTACCCTAACAGGAAAACCGACCGTGGCGCAAATGCGGAATATTTGGGAAACAGGTCACGATTTCATTTGTTTTCTATTAATCAAGCTGGCGAATTGTCTTCCGTTTTATCCCACAGTTTTGCAGGTATGAGTCGACACACCAGGGTTTTTATACATCTTACTTTGGACATACAGTTCATTTCCCTCAAACTGATGGAGAAACATATGATAGAAAAATTAAGTTTCTAACAACTTTGATGAGTTTCCAGGTTCGTTATTGCTAACAAATTAGTTTCTAGTATTTAGTTCTTTTTATCTGTATTATCAAATAATTCAAATAATAAAAATAAAATGTCGGGGCGTGGCGCAGTGGTTAGAGCGTCCGACTTTGGGTCGAAATGTCCGGAGTTCGTGCCCCAGTTGCGGCTGGGATTTTTTAATTTAATTTGACCGATTAAATTATTCAAATCTCGTGGCTGGACTGGGGTGAGTCCTGCACGATTCACTGTTGCGTTCCAATTAACAGTGCTGCTCCTAAGGTGGCGCATGGAGTTAGTAACAAGGCCTATCCAGAACACGTGGCTAATGACCATAGCAGTCGATGCCAGAACACCAAAGAAAAAAAAAATAAAAATAAATTTATCATGAATTCCCCAATCAAAACAAATCTGAACAACAAAAATAAACGCATTCATCTGTCAAAAATGTATCATTTGAATGAATTTCCAACGTTACCAAGTCTGAAAACTTATTCCAATAAAACAGCTATTTGCACCGGTTCAACTTAAGGTTACCTTACGACTTACGTGGACCTTATATTACGATTTTGGTTTGCACCGCTATTTGAGGACAACATAAGCCTCAGTCAAGATAAGCCTCAGAATTTCCAGGCTTAGGTTCCACTTAACTCCTCAACCTCACTTTTTCTACTCGAAATATTTTCCTATTTTCTTTATGTTCAAAGTATTTCGAGCACTTTTTCTGGATTTTGATGATGTGATTGTATTTTTCACTTTATTTAGGGTGACCAAACCTACAGCTCTCTATATACTAAACCAGATTGAGGCTGATATATCCCTATGATGTGAAAGTAGGAAAATAATTTTCAGATTCAACACTGTACCTATTTCTTAATACAAAATGTCTATTGATATATTGTTAATTTATATTACTCACGAACTTAAAAATATTCTGTGCTTTGTACTAGAGGAATGGGGCGAATCTTTTCAATTTTTCTTATTCATCCAAAATTGTCAACCACATCTTTATGTCGTAAACATTTTGGATTGATACTTTTCTGTTTACGTAGGGTAAGTTAGGTCAGGTTAGAGCAGCTAATAAACTACGCATTTGAACTAATGTGCATGCAGCTCTCTTGGCGATATTGTGGCTAGTTTTTCCGGTAGAGAAATTTTCCAAATTACTTGCCATACTCCCGCCAGCCTTTCAAATTAGACAGAACTGACAGCGCAATGTGCATATTCTTTAAAACTTTGCGTTGTTTAACGTCTTGTCATTGGTTACGTGATCATTTTTGCGCTGTTGCCAAACATATCCAATACTCAGGTAAGGTTCAGGCCAGGAGTCAACGGTGCAAACCATCTTTACCTTGAGGTGTACCTTAAGCTGATCCTCCACTTAGCTGAGTTTGTTATTATGGACAACCGGTGCAAACAGCTGTTCAGTTTTTCAACATTCAATAATCTGACTTTCAATAGTAACACGTGAATACAAAAGTTTCCCGAAATCGAAAAGTTAGAATATTCATTATTGAAAAATATTCAATATTCATGTGGACACCTGAATAAGGCTGAATAGGTACCAAAAACTTCAACTTCCCTTCTTTCTTGAATTTATGATTAAGCTTTCATTCAAGCACTTTTTTTCAGGATTAAAGCGGGGAACCTTGAGAAAGAAATGGCTTTCAATATTGAATAATTTACATGAAAATTGTGACATTCGTGTGTGCAATGGAAATATTGACATTTTTGTGTTCACTGGGACTGACACATTTTTTTTGAGTTGTTCAGATCTCCGAGCAATAAAAGATATAGAGAGGGCTTCTCTGTCTCTTTCTTGAAATCTACATACCCGACGTTGTTTACAAACATGTCAGCCCGAATCATGTTAAAAATAGGCTTTGTCGGATATATCCGTTTGCACTCGGGGACCAAGTTGGAATTCCATGTTATATTCACTCTTAACTTGGCGATCATGTTTGTTTACGTCAGTTTACGACTTATTTATCGTCTTGTCAAATCAAACCATGGGCGTCACAGCATGGTAATCATGGCATAATCCCGATTTTGGGACAAAAATACACTATTTGTTGAAATAACTGTATGAAACATTGTTACTATTTAAGTCGACCTTAAAAACGATTACCCATCGATAATTAGGAAAAAACTTGTTGCAGTGTAGGTACAATAAGAAGTGAATGAGCAAACTCAACGCTTCTGTCTTGTTGGAATGTCTTTCGAGTACTTAAAACATATCATCGTTGATACTGCAATGCGAGCTATGTCACGAAACATTTATTTCACAAGAGACTGTAAAATGATAATAGGTACTACATAAAAATTTCTACGCGCGATTATTTTATACTTTGAATTCCAAAACAGTGACCGGTAGAAATTCTTATGTAGTAATTATTTTTTTTTTTGTGTTTTGGTATCGACTGCTATGGTCATTAGTAGTTATTATCTATAGTCTTCTGTAAAATGAATGTTTCTGGACGTATTGCTCGTATTTCAGTATAATCGACGATAGGTAGTTTAGTGATATTATTTTACTTTGAATTTGTCGGACATGGAATTTACTTCACTGTTCTACATTTATAACATTATAATAACTTGGCAGTTATGTGTGTGTACGTGTTTGAAATGTATGCTATTTTAGAGGAATTCGTGATTGTGAAATCGATGATATGGACACATATGATACGAGAAGAAAGTGTGAAGAGTAGCAAAAAATTAGACTACTCCAGCAAAAAAATAGAAGAATGCAAAACAAAATTTTAATTTGTCCCAAACTAGGCAGACGACTGACAATAAGCAAGTCATCGCTCCACCCTGTGAGTAAATCAAGACTTCATCAAAATAGAGCTGTTGTTTGGTATGTCTGCAGAGATTTAACTCATAAACTTTAATGACTCTCACCTGTTTGATGTTTAAGAAACAGAAGTAAACTAATAACTACATGAAAAATTCTCGTTTTCTTACCAGGAAGACTTGTAATATCGATGGCTCCCTAAGCCTAACTCTACATAAGTAGAGACATTACGTTTTGACAACTCTAGAACACTTTTTGATTATCTGCCCCAGGATACCAATAATCTAAATTCAGAAAAAAACATAAGAAAAAGAGTTAAAGAGCTATTAAGGCTTTTACTACACTTTGGATGAGTATTTCAATGATACACTTTCAACATAAAGTTGAATGTAATCTGTAATAATGTAATGTGTATTATAGTTTATGTGTAAATTCTTATGTTTGTTATAATGCATGTATATCATATATATATATATATATATATATATATATATATATATATATATATATATATATATATATATATATATATATATATATATGTGTGTGTATGTATGTATATATATATATATATATATATATATGTGTGTGTATGTATGTATATATATATATATATATATATATATATATAGTGTAGGTATAGTGTATAGTTCACTGATGTGATCCAACAATTTGATTATATTTACTTTTTTACTTCAACACTTTCATTAATTATTTCAGTATTTATGACCTTATTGTATGCTTTGTTAGCAAGAATCAAATTTTTCGCACAATACAGTATTTTTGATTGAAATCTTGATAACACACGTGCTTTCCAACTAGGCATGTTGTCGTCTAGAGATAAAAATATAACATGAAAAAAAATTATCAGCACGCCGCCACTGGTTCTAATCTTACATTCGAATATCATAACAATAACAAATCTCCCCCTCCGAACTTGGAGGTTACCCCTCACCCACAATCTATCACAAAGGATAGTGATATGCAGGTTTCATAACAACTTGTGTTGTTTATATAGAAATGGCACCTCTATATCTTTTATTGCTCGGAGGTTCAGATTATCAACCATTTTACCAATTTTCAGATTAATTTTCGAACCAATGATTTCGAGCAAAACAAATGCTCTTTGAAAATAGAGGCTTATCCAAATAAGCACCTATAAGTTGCAAATATGGAACCTTTCCTATTGAACAGAAGATTAAAAATTCTGTATTGACTTTTATCCTGGGAAAATTGGTTGGACTGTAAAAAAGGTAGTTGGTATTAGTATTGTAATATTTCTGAGGCCGGACCTGTCGCCTTTACACATGAATAAGCTATCCGAAGGAATTTTCAAGAATCTTCCAGCCGTATGCATAGTCAATCGCCAGCAACTCGCCAGAGTTTCGCCGTTCGCTACACAAGGATTATAATGCACAGTTGAGCTCCAAAAAAGTAACAACTACGCGATAAGTTACATTTTGGCGAAACGCTGGCGATGTCTCACTTTTTTGGAGCTCGACTGTGCATTATAGTTCTTGCGTAGCGAGCGGCGAATCTCTGGCGAGTCGCTGGAATTGACTATGCATACGGCTGGCGTCTCCCGGCATCTCGATCGTGCTACATCTCGCACGATAGATGAGGCGGCTTGAGAAATTTCTGGTGAGATTCTCTTCGAGTATAAATGCCTCTATGCTTCGCAGCGAGGGACAGAACTAGAGAGTTGGACAGAGAGTGAACCAGATAGACAATTCGGTATCAAATAAGATAGGAGTTATATAAATTACCTAGTTTGTATGTGAAATAAATGAATTTGAAACTATTTAAACTTAATAGCTATTTATGTACCAAGTGCGTTATATAGATCCGAATGCCCGGAGGGTAACATTCACCCGAGGGCCTTTGGCCCGAGGAATGAATGTTGCCCGATGGGCGTTAGGATCTAGTAACGCTCGTGGTGCATACAAGATTTTATTTTTCACGAAAAAATTATCTTAAACGACGTTGTTTACTTCATAAATTTCTTCTCATAGTATTTACTGCGTTCTGGTCGGTAACTGAACACAAGTGAGCTTCTATGCAATTGCCATGGAAACACTCAAGAGGTTGATAAGGGTTGTTTATTTTAAAATGACGCTGCATTTTTGTAAGAATTGACAAACTTGTTATTGGAGGCAACTAAAAACGGTTGTGTTCATAATAATTATGGAGATCCCACAGAATGTGACGCTCAAAGCTGAAAAAGCGTTAGGAAATTTACTGCCTGTAAAATCCAAATACTTATACGAGAAGGAATATGACCATTTTTTGAAATGGAAAGATGAAAACATAGTGAATACCGTAAATGAAACTATTTTGATGGCATACTTTCAGGAACTGGTGAGTTTATCTCATGAAAAATATTAATATTTATTTTACATTATTTCAGTCTGAAAAATATAGTGCAAATAGTCTATGGACCAAATCTGAAATCAACATTGTTTGTTAAAAAAACATTAATATATCAGCATTCAGTCAACTGGTAGCCTTTCTGAAAGTTAAATCAAAAGGATACATTCCTAAAAAATCAAAGGTGTTGGAAGGTGGACAAGTATTACTTTTCATAAGAAAAGCTCCAGATGATACTTTTCTGCTAAACAAAGTTGTTCTGGTAATGGGCGTATTTCGAGGCTTAACAGTGATGAAATGGTCAAGATGACAATTGATGACATTGAAAACAGAGGAGTCGTTTTACTGATCAAGGTACCAGAAACCAAGACCTGCACCTCAAAAAGTTTCACCATTGTTGAAGAAAGCGAAATAGGGGCCTTGAACTTAGTTAAAAAGTACATTGCACTACGACCAATATGATGTAAAAAACGTAGGTTTTTTTTAACCTACATAAATAATAAATGCATTGAGTTACCTGTAGGTAAAAATACTATTGGAAGTGTTTCTTCTATCATAGCGAAATACCTTGATTTGCAAAACCTGAAAGATTACAGCGGACATTGTCTACGCCGAACGTCGTCAACGCTTCTTGTTCAAGGTGGTGCTTCCTTTGAAACACTGAAATTACATGGAAAAAAGAAGAGTAGTACGGTAGTGGAGAGCTATATTGAAGAAAGTATCTCCTCGAAGAACAAAATTGTTACAATGATAGCCAATTCCGTTTCCGAAAAAGAAAATGTTAACGTTCCGAACGAAACCGGATGCACATTGAGGAGTTCATCATCGGTCAACTCACTTCCTACTTGGTACTAATTTTTCAGGAACATTTGAAAATTGTAATTTCTATTTGAAAAAAAAATAATTGGCCCCTTTTTTATGTACAGTTATAAAAAACTTTTCTGAGTAATTAATTTATTGAACTACAGAAAAAAACGTTTAGCGGGCGTTATGATTCATAATGCCCTCCATAACATCCCGGGCGTTATGGGTCTGTTGATAGCAACCGTTGCCAAGGTATTATAAAGCAGTAATGGACAAGTGAAAAATAAAATATTCAATAGTCTTTTGTTAATCTTTTTAGAACAGCGCTGTCAAATCGAAGTGAATGGATATATTTCCTTGTTTTAATCATGTCATGTGGAGGTACTCCCACATTCAGATTAGTGAGAACAGGTTTTTTTTTCATTTATACGATAGTCATACAAAAAAAACTCTACAAACATTTATTATTGTAAATGGGTGTATCTGAAATGCAATATCTCAATCATGTAAATATAAATGTCCAGCGTGGCTTTAGACGGGGAAGTAGTTGTTTTCTGTTAGATATTACAAAAAAGTAACTTTATTTTTATCGAAGGTTTTTGCCGTGTTCAGAGGAATTAATTGAGAATGTTTTATCTTTTCACCATATTTTTTAATGATTTTCAATATGTCTGTATGAATTTTTCCAAGTTTTTGGAAAGGGATTATATGTGTTCAAACCAGAATATAGAATTGATCTTTGGCCAGAGCTTGATTGCATCTGAGAGGCGTTCAGCAAATGTATAGGACATGTTCAAGAATAGTCACTTCTGTAAGATTAAAATTCGGTAAACGATATTATTTGATTTTTGAGTTGTTAGCAGTCCTCAGGCCCTTTTTTGTAATTCGAGTTAATTGTACAAAAAAATTAGAAGTAGTAGCTGGTATACCGGGTGTCAAAGAATCTATTAGACAAGTCATAACTTCTAGACCATTAGGTGTATCAAAATGAGATTTGGTATAGGTAAATGGTATGTGAAGAGGAGAGTTTTCATATGTTTTTCACTTTCCGGTCACTTCCGGTTTCACCAGAAATGGCTCCGGTTCTAAATTTTTAAATGGAACACCCTGTATATTGTAACATTTTTCGATTTCTGAGACAATTCTAGATCAGAATGTGACATTTTCGAAAGTTTTTATGTCTACTTAATTTTTTCGGAGTCACTTTTGAGATTACATCTAGGTGGCCATGATCGGAAGTAAACTAATCTAAGGACCTCTGGTGATATCAGAATATTACAGTCACGAAGTTTTAGTGACTAGTATGATAGATGTGAATAAGACAAGTTGGCAAAATTACATTTTCGTGTCTAATTATTAATTTTCAAATGGCGACCATTTTTTGACAAGCACTTTCCGAAAAAAGGATATTTTGACGAATCTAACGATACTAATTTATTTGCGATTGGATCAACAAATATAACAAAATTAACAATAATTTCAGCGATGCAATTAAATTTTTTTCAATATCCTGATTTCTTAAAATTTTCACTATAGTAAATTTTCAAAGTGCATTCCTCCTTGTTGAAGACACATTTCAGCTCGTCCAATTGTTTCTCTCAACACATTTCGTAACATTTGTGGCGTTATACTTCTAAATGCCTGTAGAATCCTTTCTTCTAAGATTTCGAAAGTGGCTGTGGCTGTTGCATAGTAGACCCTTTCATTAACATATCCCCAAATGAAGAAATCTAGCACAGTCAGATCCGGTGAGCGGGCAGGCCACAGTACTGGACCATTGGTTGCAATAACTTGATTATTGAAATGCTCTATTAAGTTATCAAGAACGTATCTGGTATTATGAGGGGGTGCTCCATCTTGTTGGAAGTAAATCTGCCGTAAAACTGCTAAAGGTAGATTATTAAGATGATCCTCGATTTCATTTTGAAGAAAAGCTAAGTACCTAGCCCCTGTTAACTGACCTTGAAATAATATTGGTTCAATTATTCTGTTTCCAACGATACCAGCCCAGACATTGACGCCAAACCTTTCTTGAAAATATCCCTCTCCCATTGCATGTTGATTTTGTTGGGCCCAGTGCCGAAAATTTTGCTTATTAAACAAGCCATTATTTGTAAATCACAAAACACTACTCGTCTATCGCCATCGTCAGCATACAAATGTTTAAATGCTCGATATCCGTGCTTTTTCAATATTTTTCTTGCTGATTCGTGACTTATCTGCATTTCCCGACTAATTTGTCTTAAAGAAACCGTTTTGCCAACCTCAACCATAGCAAGAACGTTAATCTCAGTCTCCTCATTTATGATAAACCACTGTTCTGCCTCTCGATTTCCCTCTTGCCTAAAACGATTCTCAACATACGCAAAATACTGATGGGATGGATATTGCCGATTGGGATATCTTTGAGCATACAACTCAGCAGCATTCCTTGAATTTCTGTGACATTCTCCAAACAATAACAACATATGCACTTTCTCACTTTGAGTATACATTATTTTGACGGACAATTGAACTAAAATTTAACGAAAATCAAGAAAATGTTACCTTCTGCTCTTAAAGCTTATGTCACTGTCATAACCTAAGTGAGTGTTTTGTTCTCCAAAGAAGACTCGATCAAAACAACTGCAAAATATTATGCATCATAAATAAATTATAATGAAGTATTTTCCTCAGTAATATTTAATTTATGTTCTTATTTGTAATCCAATCGCAAATAAATTAGTATCGTTAGATTCGTCAAAATATCCTTTTTTCGGAAAGTGCTTACAAAAGTAAATGAATTATTATCCATGGCACACTTGACAAAAGTAAATAAATTATTATGAAGTATTTTCCTCAGTAATATTTAATTTCTGTTCTTATTTGTAATCCAATCGCAAATAAATTAATATTGTTAGATTCGTCAAAATATCCTTTTTTCGGAAAGTGCTTGTCAAAAAATGGTCGCCAGTTGAAAAATAATAGTTAGACACGAAAATGTAATTGCCAACTTGTCTTATTCTTACCTATCATACTACTCACTAAAACTTAGCGATTGTAATATTCTGATAT
Source organism: Chrysolina oricalcia (assembly GCA_944452925.2). Taxonomy (NCBI): domain Eukaryota; kingdom Metazoa; phylum Arthropoda; class Insecta; order Coleoptera; family Chrysomelidae; genus Chrysolina; species Chrysolina oricalcia. The sequence continues at coordinate 29,410,178 of OX101808.2, forward strand.
CACCTGAGGTCCTTAGATTAGTTTACTTCCGATCATGGCCACCTAGATGTAATTTCAAAAGTGACTCCGAAAAAATTAAGTAGACATAAAAACTTTCGAAAATGCCATATTCTGATCTAGAATTGTCTTAGAAATCCAAAAATGTTACAATATACAGGGTGTTCCATTTAAAAATTTAGAACCGGAGCCATTTCCGGTGAAACTGGAAGTGACCAGAAAGTGAAAAATATGTGAAAACTCTCCTCTTCACATACCATTTAACTATCCCAAATCTCATTTTGATACACCTAATGGTCTAGAAGTTATGACTTGTCTAATAGATTCGTTGACACCCGGTATACCCATTCAACAAGAGAACATGATATACCTACTGACTTTCAACAAAAACAAAACTCCTTTTTTGAGAAAATATAACATATAACCCAACTTTTCCCTCCAAAATTATTGGTCCTCTGTCTCTTAAGGCCCTTGCTCCCTGATTGTCGTGTTTGTGGGTTATTTGGAACATTAGAGCTATTTACAAAGATTTGAACTATTAGATTCCACCCATAGACCATAACCGTAAGAAGGCCAAGGCCTCCTAGGATTCACTTTCCCTATCTGTCATCTGCATCCAGTATCCGCTTTTTAGATCCAACCTTTTGAAAACCGATAATAAGTGAAAGTCCGTGAAGTTAAATTTTTTCCACAAAATATTCAACACTGTAATAACAATTTCACACATATCTTCTCGTCGCGGATTCTCTTTTGTCTCGGTTCAAATTTCAATGGTTCCTGAACAGTAAAATAATATCACATAATCTCCAATTAACCTTAAAAATCCAATATCGAGAGCAGCGCACGTTGTCAATTAAGTTTTTCATTTATTCCCAAACTCTGAATTGTACGCTAATTTCGAATTTAATTTTCTATAGAAATGGAAATCTCCAGTCATCCTGCAGAATTTGATTCTCGAGGAAAAATTCCGGCATTTGTCCTATAATCTGATTATAAATTTGAATTCCAGTTGGTTTTCATCAATAAAACTTCATTCACCGCGGATAGATTGATTGTGGAATTAATTAACCGAGACATTATTGAATAATTCATTCTCACTGAATTAAACATTTCCATCTCGTTACATAGGTTGAAGATATGAATAACATCATGAGTTCCCACAATGCAACTTAACCACAAAGTTTGGAGAGAGGAGAGAGCTTAACTTCGTTGTTGTCATATTTCATGAGGTCCTTGCGTGTTCGCCAAAACTCAAAACAATCTTCTGGACTCAGTTATTTGTTTGACTAAGCCCTGCATATTTTCTAATGGTAAATAATAATAACATGTCACGAGAATTCTAGAGAGCAATTAATGATATCATTACTTCTTGACCAAATAAAAGCATTTGCACTGGTGAAAGATCATAATAAAGCGGACTGTTTGATAAATTTCTCTGATGGAGTGAAAAAAATGGCGGGAACAATCGAATCTTTAGATGCCCAAGATCGCTTACAGAATACTATTTTATTGCACAAACTTCTGAAGAAACTCCCAAATTCATACCAGATGATGTGGGTCGAACATATTTTCAGTAATAAAATCCCTACAAAATGCTGAATTTTCAAAAAATACTTTCACCTTGCTGTAACGAAAACTGCACGAAAATTCTGCATTTTGAAGGGATATTCGATCAGACAATTTCACGAATACATTAAATTATTATGGTAAATGCGTATTGCAGGAACGGTTCATCATGCGTCATTAATGTCAGTTGAAGAGTTGAACCGTCGAACTGACGTTTCTCTATTGGTTTGGTGCGTAACTGACAGATTGGAGGTACAACAAACTCAAAAGAAGAAGAAATAACCTCACTTTTCTGTTTGTTTTTGTAAATAAATAACGTTTTTCGGAGTTTTTTCTACTTCTGCCGTGTTTTAACTGTTTCTACTGTGTTATAACTATTTCTGATGTGTTTTTTTTGTTTCTGCTGTTATGTTGAAATTTAGGAATAATGGAATTTACTACATATTAGTCAAGTTTAGATGATGTTCATCAACAACGGTAAAGATAAAGATGAGTAATCTGCATTGATCCATATCTTCTTGAAGCCGAAGATATTTCAGTTTTCCCAAAAATAATGTATCCTGATATTGTTAATTATTAAGTGGAAACGAAGAGTGCATTCACAATGAATGAAATGAAAGCATATAAAAGTTTAGAAGCTCACAAAGTAGCAATTTGTGTGTGGGTGAAAAAAATGTATGTGCAGCAGATAAATTCGCATATTCTAGTAATTGGAAAGGTGTGAACCATCATACTATAGAAAAACCAATGACTAAGTTTTGAAATTTTTCTAGAAGATGCATTCTCAAAGACTGAACGATAAATTATTAACACAATGGATAATGTCTTGAAGATGGCAGTATTGTTAGTTGTACAGCAGGTTTGGGGAGATTTGTTCTCATGTACCTACAGTGTTCTTTTCAATAGACGAAATAACAAGAAAACAGGAGTAAGTTATGTTGACAGGAAAAAAAGCAACTAATAAGCCAGCTGAACCCTGCAGAGTTTTGGACTAAAATGTAGCAAATCCCAAGTGTCTGAATCTCACTGAAGATGAACCCCTATATAAAAGTGAGGTAAACTCGTTAGATATATCTCCTGTTTCTGAGGAAGGGGAACAAAATTTATTATTGAGCTTGGTCGAGTCCAAAGTGGCAGTTCTTCACTCCATTTTCAGAATCTTTAGCAGAAAAAATAAAATCCAAGAAGTTTTGTTGTATTGAATCTTTTTAGAGAAATATAAATAAAGAAATTAGATGCTGTGCCTCTTTCTGTCCGATAATTGTACCATGATTTGCACTTTGATTGCTCACGAGTTGCTCTTTTAATTTGTTTAAATTCTTTAATTGTTAAAGATATGTCAACCTTTTCACCTACTGTTATATTTTAATAAATTTAATACTTTTCTAGATAACTGACTTTATTCTGACATTCATATCCAAAATGTTACGAAATCTGTGTGCCTAGTAACAGATGAATATTTCAAATATGATTCATGGTTCAGGTCAATTTCGCCTTTGATGGAAATGATCCAAGCTTAACAAATAATAGGTATCAACATATTTTCTTTCTTCTCAAATAAGCTGATTACTAAGGAAACAGACATAGGTGGGTCTAAGTTACAGGTCTAGGGTGGTGGGTACTGTAGAGACCCTTGACGATCTTTGAGTTAGTTCTGGTGACACTGAGGTTGTGCTAGTGGAATTTCTTTCTAATTTAGTAGAAAAAATTGAAGAACTTATAGGTGCATTAGAACTGCCTTGTTCAATTTGAAAATGGATTACCTCTACTGAAATAAGTTCCCTGCCACTTCAAGACTACATATACTGTATCAAATTTTATTCATTGTGAAACCACTCTTCGTGTCCACTAAGTAATTTACAAGATCAGGATACTTTCCAGAAGATATGGATCAATGTCTATTACTGATAGCACAGAGTAGCTGATAGTTTATTTGTATCCCGTTGTCGATGAACATCTTCTAAACTTGACTAATATGTTGTAAAATCCATTATTCCTAAATTTCAACATAACAGCAGAAACAAAAAAAACACATCAGAAATAGTTATAACACACGTTAAAACACGGCAAAAATAGAAAAAACTCCGAAAAACGTTATTTATTTAAAAAAAACAACCAGAAAAGTGAGGTTATTTCTTCTACTTTTGAGTTTGTTGTACCTCCAATCTGTCAGTTACGCACCAAACCAATTCACAGAAATTTTTGTAACTTTGGAAACGTATAAATAAGGAAGAAGCGAAACACAGCTTTGAAAATACCACTGGAGACAGTGTTTTCGAAAAGTCCTTTTCTCATTGGTTTGAATTCAAAAAATGATGGCATTTGGTTGGTTTATATAAAATGAGGGAAATTGTCGGGAGTAATTACACAAGTGCTTCAAAATTACAGATAATTTTCCATGAAAGCATGTTGTCTAACAATAATGAATGTTTTGAATTCGACTTTCAGGGGACTGGTATCGTTTTTTCCAAGAAAATAAAAATCGTTAATATTTCTGTGGGTGAGAGAAGTGTAGAATAATGAAATGATTTTCTGGCATATACTGTCACAAGATGGAGTCTCGCTCTTTTTACTCAGACCAAAAATTATCACGCTATTTTTCTTCACCGATTTCTTCAATTCTTCAACTACTTTCTTCAGATCTTGATTTTCTTTTTAAAGATATGCCACTTTCTTTTTCAGTTCTTCGAAATTCAGTTATAGTCTGGTCTCACTTGCTTCGATTGAATTCTTGATTTCACTCCTGTTTCTGATACTTTCTTCCATAAGCTGTCTAACTGTGATGTCAGACATCATATGAAAACGGAATATAACGTGCGTGTCCTCCTTTATAGCAAGTATTTGTTATATTGATAAAAGCGCTTACGTGTACTTTTTATTAATATCTGGTTGATGGATGGTACCGTTTTAACCGTATGAAATGTGGATTTTATACGTTTTTATTGTGATAGATCAATGATTTTGTGTTGGATGTTCTTGATTGAGTTTTCCTTGATGATTGTATAAAATCACAATTTAGTATATCGTACGTACCATTTTGATTTGCCATAACGTTGGAGTGATCAACTACGAGACTGTTCACACTATAATAGCGGCACACGCAGCACTTTCATTTCCTGCGTTTTTCACAAAGTGACAAATAATAATAATCTTCATTTATAGTAATTAGTTTTTTGAAACAATTTTAAATAATTTTTTTTGAAAAGGCAAAGTTCATTTGATGAAGCGATATCATCGAACTTAAACTCAAGTATGCATCTTAAACCTAATTCATAATCCATGAAATGATGGAAACAATAGTTTTATAACAAAGCCTAACTTATCCTAAAGGTACACTGAAATATGAATATAAAAAACAGAAAAATACAACAGGTATCATACCTACATTAACATTAACAGAGATTGAGGTAAAGACGACATCAGATTCAATATCCGTGACATGACCAACTAGATTTATAAGAGTTAGCAATATTCAAGTTCAAAAATTGTTTTAGATGAAATGTTCTGGTGTAGCGAAGGCAGAGTATTGAACATTTATAGGCGAAAAATATCTCATATGCCGAGGTTCGGTGCATGGGTGTGGTGATATTACGGTTATGAGTATTGTGCCTGAACGATATCTCATTATAGAGATATTTTGTACTTTTATCCATCAATATACGCTAGTCTAAAGTTTTCTTCTACTTGCCATATTCAACAAACCTGTCCCAGCTAGTTTGTGAGATACTCTTGGGCCTCTTCATATACCATGGATTAGCCGCAAGCAGCAATTTTGAGCTTTTTAATTGTTCTTATATCAGCATGATCCAAAAAAGAGTCGTGGAGATTATCACAATAGTTGAAATGAGGGAGAACAAAAGTATCACATAATAAATTTTAAGCTTTCTACCCAAGATGTTCCTAGAACTATAAATCAATTGGAGCTGACGGAATCAGAAGGACAGATTTCTTTGGATTAAGGGCGAGTTTTTTTAGTTCCAGTTAAGCTCCAGATAACTAACAAACAGTTTAAAGGGTTGATGACATTCTTAAATGACGTTTGAAGGATCACATTCTAACCATTAGTTAATTAAGATGGAGTTTAACTGGAAATCAAAAAACCGGTCCTCAGTGTTTCGATGATATTTCATTCAAATCAGTTAAATCTTTATTAATTTTCAAGAAACTCCCATGCACATTATCAGGCCGAAATGGGTATCATCAGCATGATATTGAACTTTTACATGTTGTATATGGTATTCAGGATATGATGTATAATAATGGGCCAAGTATTGAGCCTTTGGGTACTCTTCGAGTCACTTCTACAGAATCAGATATCTGATGATTGATAGTGACCACTTTTAGCACCATCTGGCGTTGGATTGGAACATCACAGGTAGGTCAATATACGTGAATTGTAAGAAATCATTATCAAAAAATGCATCGTACGTGAGCTATAAGCGAAAACCCCGAAAAACCGTAAAAAAAACATTTTTCGCGATTAATGAACTTAGCTCACCTCTGATGAGGTGGCACAGTTGAAAATAGGATAAATGACCAAAAATACATCCAGTCTCCGCCAAAATCTTGAAACCATATGGGAAACATTTTTATTAATAGTGTCTTAAAAAATTTCATTCTTCATGAAAGTTGGTGAATTCAATTATACTATATGCGCGCGTAACCCTTATTATCAGTGGCGTGCTGTTAAGAGGGCATCGGCCGATATTCTGAATTCACAACAGAGTAACTTGATATTATTTTGCAAATTATCAAAAAATATTATCCCAGTTATCCAGTTTGGTCTATCAATTACTGATTTTAATAACTGATCAATGAGTTGACCTCAATTATGAATGGGAGTTATCGACAATAATTTTTTAGTAGTAAATTACTGAATTAGCATGAATTATCTGTCAAAGCAATTAAATAACAAAATTTTGAATATATGTAAAAAACAATAATGGAAAGATAATGAAATAAAGCCAGGGTCTTTAAAGAAATTAAAACTGGAAATTGGTAAACTTAACTGGATAACTGGAAATATCATTCAATTGCTAAAAACTTTTTCAATTACATTTTTCTATACTTTGCCTAGTAATGACACTTTACTCTGAAGTGAATATAGAAAATCGGCCGATTCCCGCTTAGCCACACCCAAGTAATAATAACCGATATGAGGAATTTATTCTAATTGAAAGCGCACACTTCTATGGAGAATGACATTTCCTGAGAAATTATTAATAAAAAAAATTCCCATATGGTTCCAAGATTTTAACGGACACTGGATAAAACCGTTAAGAAAATACATCCGGATTTTTTTTCTAAGAAAACCCTATATGATTTGACTATCACTTGAGGAAGATAATATAGTTCAACTATAGAAAAAAGTCGTTCAATCAACCTATAATAGGTATAGAAAGCAAAATGCTTACGTCATAAATTCGTTACTGCATTCATTTGTTGACGAGAGGCGTTGAAGCTCAATTTTTATTCCGTAAATCATTCTTCACGATGTTTTTTCCACTTGTAATCTCCCTAGTGCTTGGATTATTACCGGAAATGGATTATTACCGGAGTGCACGGATGTTTTAAAAATTATCCCGAGTCGAAGACGAGGATTATCTTTGAAACATTCGTGGGAGAGGAAAAATTTCCGGTTAGTAATGCAAGGACGTGGAGGTTCCGAAATAATATTTCACACGTATTCAAATTCAAAAGTAGGTAATTAATCTTTATTTGACAATAAGATTATTTAAGGACATAAAAAAGGAAATGCTACTCTTGGACATGAGTGTTTGTTGGTATGTCAAAAATTAAGCATGTCAAAATTTGTATCATTTTGTGAGGACGAGAGTAGTATCACAAGAGATCACAAATTTCGCATTTGCTAAAAGAGCCCTTCTCCTTCGGAGTCGGGCTCTTTCGACAAAATATGAAAATAACCGAATGCAGTTTTTTTACTGACAACACGCTTGAATGGAAAATTATCAGGTTTATTTTGATGCACGAGTGTAATTCGGTAGAATATTTCCGGAGTTAAAACAAAAATGTATTAGCTGAGTTTGAAATTTTATTTAAACGTGACATTTCATCGACGTTTAAAATTCAGTATTTATGCCTGTCAAGATGGCAAATGTACATTTTAACAATCGTTACTATAGATACACGGACCGAGCGGGCAATTTTCGATACCTACCGGGTAATTTTCAACCTGAAAATGTCCCACCGGGAATTTTTCGCTGTAATTGATCGAAAATGTCCCGCTTCATATGGGATTTTTAACATACGATGGGAATATTTCAGCATAATGTCTACATCACATAAGTTAGTAGAATTTGCGTCGTGGTTAGATAAAAAAGCAATGATAGCTAGTAAAATTCAAATCCCTAAATTTCATGACGACAGTGACGAGAAAGTCAAAATCATTTCAAGATTTGCTGCAAAGATGAAGTACATGCATTGACCAGGTATCCCAAATTCAAAGCATTCACTTTCGATCAGCGTTGGGAACTAGTAACGAATAAGTGAGGGATAAATGGCTTCAAAAAGAACAATCATATTCTTTTACACAAAAAAAGATCAGTGTAAAACCATGCTCACCTGGAAAGGATGATAAAATTGAGCAGATGTTCATGTACATTGCTATATTGCTACAAACAAAAATTTCCTGAAAATTATCCCTATAATAATTTATAGTGATCACAAGATTGTATTGAGACTTATGCCATTTTAGACGATGCATCAACGGTTACTCTTGTACATCAAGATTTAGCAGACACGTTAGACTCAGACATGGATGGTCCTCAACAATCACTTTGTCTCCAATGGACGAACAACGGAACGAAGAAGCAGGACGATTCCAGGACTATAAAAATAACGGAAGTGGTGGGTTCCAACTAGGACATGCAAGGACAGTAAAAAAATGTCACTACCAACACAGACGGTGGATGTAGGTGAGATTTGTAAAAATATCCATTTATAGATAGTAGAGGTATATCAATAATAAACGCTAATTCCAAAATTTTGGTCAATATAATTAGCCTCTATTAGTTAACAGAAAAATCATAACTGGTCCATGGAATGGGCTCGCCCTCAGCAAGACGTTCTTGGGATGGGTAATCCATAGAAATATCGCTGAAACTAAAGACGATCATTCAACAAAATTAGGTTTGTTTGATATATAAATAATAAAGGAAAAGACGATCTAGATTCAATACAGGATCTTGTTAAAGAACAATAGGAATTAGATTGTTTTGAGTTAGATAAAATAGATGAAGCTTTATGTAAAGAAGATATTAGAGCTCAAAAATTCTAGATAAAACAGGGAAACGAATTGGGAATTGATTTGAGATTGGTAAGATCATAAGGTTTTTCAGAGCAGAACTTTAAAAATTGTCTAGACACACTTTCTCTACTCCTCTATGTATGTTGTGGCAATAACTTTCCAACTTCTTTTCTAATATTCTCTCGATTTTTGTCTCAAAAATGCGAAATTTGTGATCTCTTGTGATACTACTCTCGTCCTCACAAAATGATACAAATTTTGACATGCTTAATTTTTGACATGCCAACAAACACTCATGTCCAAGAGTAGCATTTCCTTTTTTATGTCCTTAAATAATCTTATTGTCAAATAAAGATTAATTATCTACTTTTGAATTTGAATACGTGTGAAATATTATTTCTGAACCTCCACGTCCTTGCATTACTAACCGGAAATTTTTCCTCTCCCACGAATGTTTCAAAGATAATCCTCGTCTTCGATTCGGGATAATTTTTAAAACATCCGTGCACTCCGGTAATAATCCATTTCCGGTAATAATCCAAGCACTAGGGAGATTACAAGTGGAAAAAACATCGTGAAGAATGATTTACGGAATAAAAATTGAGCTTCACGCCTCTCGTCAACAAACGAATGCAGTTACGAATTTATGACGTATGCATTTTGCTTTCTATACCTATTATATGTTGAATTGAACGACTTTTTTCTATAGTTGAACTATATTATCTTCCTCAAGTGATAGTCAAATCATATAGGGTTTTCTCAGAAAAAAACTGGATGTATTTTCTTAACGGTTTTATCCAGTGTCCGTTAAAATCTTGGAACCATATGGGAAATTTTTTTATTAATAAATTCTCAGGAAATGTCATTCTCCATAGAAGTATGCGCTTTCAATTAGAATAAATTCCTCATATTGGTTATTATTACTTGGGTGTGGCTAAGCGGGAATCGGCCGATATTCGATATTCACTTCAGAGTAAAGTGTCATTACTAGGCAAAGTATAGAAAAATGTCATTGAAAAAAGTTTTTAGCAATTGAATGATATTTCCAGTTATCCAGTTAAGTTTACCAATTTCCAGTTTTAATTTCTTTAAAGATCCTGGCTTTATCTTATTATCTTTCCATTATTGTTTTTTACATATATTCAAAATTTTGTTAGTTAATTGCTTTGACAGATAATTCATGCTAATTCAGTAATTTACTACTAAAAAATGATTGTCGATAACTCCCATTCATAATTGAGGTCAACTCATTGATCAGTTATTAAAATCAGTAATTGATAGACCAAACTGGATAACTGGGATAATATTTTTTGATAATTTGCAAAATAAAATCAAGTTACTCTGTTGTGCATTCAGAATATCGGCCGATGCCTTCTTAACAGCACGCCACTGATAATAAGGGTTACGCGCGCATATAGTATAATTGAATTCACCAACTTTCATGAAGAATGAAATTTTTTAAGACACTATTAATAAAAATGTTTCCCATATGGTTTCAAGATTTTGGCGGAGACTGGATGTATTTTTGGTCATTTATCCTATTTTCAACTGTGCCACCTCATCAGAGGTGAGCTAAGTTCATTAATCGCGAAAAAAGTTTTTTTGACGGTGTTTCGGGGTTTTCGCTTATAGCTCACGAACGATGCATTTTTTGATAATGACTGTTCCATACAAAATTGAAGTGAATTAAATTTCTTACAATTCACGTATATTAACCTACCTGTAATGTTCCAATCCAACGCTAGATGGTGCTAAAAGTGGTCACTATCAATCATCAGATATCTGATTCTGTAGAAGTGACTCGAGGAGTACCCAAAGGCTCAATACTTGGCCCATTATTATACATCATATCCTGAATGCCATATACAACATGTAAAAGTTCAATATCATGCTGATGATACCCATTTCGGCCTGATAATGTGCATGAGAGTTTCTTGAAAATTAATAAAGATTTAACTAATTTGAATGAAATATCATCGAAACACTGAGGACCGGTTTTTTGATTTCCAGTTAAACTCCATGTTAATTAACTAATGTGATCCTTCAAACGTCATTTAAGAATGTCATCAACCATTTAAACTGTTTTAGTTAGTTATCTGGAGCTTAATGGAACACAAAAAACTGGCCCTGAATCCAAAGAAATCTGTCCTTATGATTCCGTCAGCTCCAATTGATTTATAGTTCTAGGAACATCTTGGGTAGAAAGCCTAAAATTTATTATGTGACACTTTTGTTCTCCCTCATTTCAACTATTGTGATGATCTCCACGACTCTTTTTTGGATCATGCTGATATAAGAACAATTAAAAAAGCTCAAAATTGCTGCTTGCGGCTAATCCATGGTATACGAAGAGGCCCAAGAGTATCTCACAAACTAGCTGGGACAGGTTTGTTGAATATGGCAAGTAGAAGAAAACTTTAGACTAGCGTATATTGATGGATAAAAGTACAAAATATCTCTATAATAAGATATTGTTCAGGCACAATACTCATAACCGTGATATCACCACACCCATGCACCGAACCTCGGCATATGAGATCTCTTTCACCTATAAATGTTCAATACTCTGCCTTCGCTACACCAGAACATTTCATCTAAAACAATTTTTGAACTTGAATATTGCTAACTCTTATAAATCTAGTTGGTCATGTCACGGATATTGAACCTGATGTCGTCTTTACCTCAATCTCTGTTAATGTAGGTATGATACCTGTTGTATTTTTCTGTTTTTTATGTTCATATTTCAGTGTGCCTTTAGGATAAGTTAGGCTTTGTTATAAAACTATTGTTTCCATCATTTCATGGATTATGAATTAGGTTTGAGATGCATACTTGAGTTTAAGTTCGATGATATCGCTTCATCAACTGAACTTTGCCTTTTAAAAAAAAATTATTTAAAATTGTTTCAAAAAACTAATTACTATAAATGAAGATTATTATTATTTGTCACTTTGTGAAAAATGCAGGAAATGAAAGTGCGGCGTGTGCCGCTATTATAGTGTAAACAGTCTCGTAGTTGATCATTCCAACGTTATGGCAAATCAAAATACTAATTGTGATTTTATACAATCATCAAGGAAAACTCAATCAAGAACATCCAACACAAAATCATTAATCTATCACAACAAAAACGTATAAAATCCACATTTCATACGGTTAAAACGGTACGATCCATCAACCAGATATTAATAAAAAGTACACGTCATCGCTTTTATCAATATAACAAATACTTGCTGTAAAGGAGGACACGCACGTTATACTTCGTTTTCATATGATGTCTGACATCACAGTTAGACAGCTTATGGAAGAAAGTATCAGAAACAGGAGTGAAATCAAGAATTCAATCGAAGCAAGTGAGACCAGACTATTACTGAATTTCGAAGAACTGAAAAAGAAAGTGGCATATCTTGAAAAAGAAAATCAAGATCTGAAGGAAGAAGTTGAAGAATTGAAGAAATCGGTGAAAAAAAATAACGTGATAATTTTTGGTCTGAGTAAAAAGAGCGAGACTCCATCTTGTGACAGTATATGCCAGAAATTAATTTCATTATTCTCCACTTCTCTCACCCACAGAGATATTAACGATTTTTATTTTCTTGGGAAAAACGATACCAGTCCCCTGAAAGTCGAATTCAAAACATTCATTATAAAACAAGAAGTACTACAAAAAAGGCAACACCTGAAAGAACAAACATAAGCATCGTCAATGATCAAACACCAAAACAGAGAGAAGAAAGTAAGTCACTCCGAAAGTATCTCCTGAAGGCAAGACAAGAAGAGAACAATACGTGCTACATAAAAACAATAAATTGCATGTGAATACAGATGTATACCAAGTCTCAGATCTAGTAGTCCTTGAAAGTCAAACTGAAGAAGAACCGAAATCGATTAGTGCTCCATCGACTCCAACTCCTGAAACACAGCCAGATTCCATACAACTGTAAAAAACTAGAAAACCATCTGTGACCAGCAATCAGCAAAGACCAACCAGTGCCAGATTACTAGAGAAGAGGAGTCAGAAATTACCTCAGTAATCACGACCATACCTCAAAATTTATCGAAATTTCTCGTTTGATGATTTCCTAAATTCCATAATTTTAACCAGATTTCCCCTTTTTCTCCAACTAAAATAAATGAAGAATGGATCAGTTTTTTAGAGATTACAGTTATAAAGAATTCTCAACAAAAATTTTGGATAGCGCAAACAATTTCAACACGTTGAGGTTTGGAAATGATTTTTTGAAACGCTGCCAACAAAATGTACGAAGCATATCCAGAAACTTCGATAAATTAGAAGTTTTTTTTAAAAATCAATTCAAAGAACCATTCGACTGTATTATTTTAACAGAAACGTGGAAAATTCAGGACACAAATTTTTTCGATTTAAATGATTATGAGTAAGTCTATATTCAGGGAACTCTAAACCAGAATGATAGCGTTATAGTTTACATAAGGAAAACTAAGAAATATGAAACAAATATTGTTCAGTTGGGTCTATGCAAATTAATTGAAGTTTTGATCAATAACAGAAGATAGAAGAAAACTACACCATATAATAAAGAATGAACCAAACGCATAGAGTAACACTAAAAAAAATTGTATTTTGCTGATCGATAAGCGTAAGGATGCCTCCGAGAATTAGTTGCGCAGTAGACAAAACCCTGGAGTGGGGCAGGAGCTCGATCGCTCTGCCTTATTAAACAGTAGTCGATCTTTGTCGCACATCTACTCAAGCTTTCTATCGTTTGCGCATCTCAGAGGCATCCTTACGCTTGTCGATCTGTTCTTTATATTTTATGTTTATTGATCGCCTGCCCATTAATTTTAAAACTGAAAATTGACCCTCTAAGACAAGTGAAATCCGTACGCGTAACATTTTTCAGCGGACAGTCTCCAGGCTCCAGGCTTTGTTAACTTGTTACTGATAGGTACACACTCACTGTTAGTAAAACACATAATAACTGAATTTGTATCTTATTATCTTAATGATGATTCGTTTAATTTGCAAAATTTCTACGCAGACAGCTTCCTGGCTTTGCAATTTTTGCAAATAAGTGCTAAACATTCTGAATATATTTTATAATAATGTTAAGTCAGTTGTAAATAATTCTTTATTGAATAAACAATCCGCAGACAGCCATTTAGACTTTGCGGTTCCTTTTTGTTTATTTGCTATACTATTTATGTAATTATTTTTCTGTTTTTCACATTGTAAATAATAAAAAAATTAAGAAAATACAAAATTTGGTACATTTTGTGCGACTAATATATTTATATGACCAGGGACATTAAAACAGACCTCGATAGTGTTTTATTAGCTTGAAAATAGAGTTTTTCATTAATTCTGTAGTATTATAAATAGCCCCATGGCAGTTTCAAAACAAAAAAATATTCAACTGTTAAGAGTTCTCTACTGCCGAACGCCAGCTTATGATGGTACGTCCAGTATATATCAGTCATGTGTCACGCATCGTTATATGCCGGTTTTTAGGGATCTTCAACAAAAACGTTTGGCTGGCGGGAGGCGAGAAAAATAGCATTGGAATGCGAAGTAAGTTGGTGTTGACTCGGGAGTTGGTATTGAGTTTTCTGAAATGATTGTTCTTGGGGTGATTGTTTAAATATATTCATTTGTGTTGAAGTAATACCTATGGTTGGAATAAAAGGTAGGAGTTATATTTGTTTGGAATTGCTTGGAATTATCTTTGACAAATGGCTAAAATACGTGTTTGAGTGAGTAATTGTTGGAGTTTACTTTCAATAAAAGAAAAGCAGGTTGTTATTCAGAATCAGTATGTTTCATTATATTTTTCTTGGATGTACTTTCCATTGCTTGTTGATTATTAAACAAAGAAAATCATGTGGGAGTTCCGTTCGTGGCAGCATAAACATTTTGAAGAATTTGTGTTTTGCTCTTACGATCATTAGTACGGAGCTTTTCTTCAATACTGAATATTTAATACTTGTTGATATTTGTATTGATGTTTACAAAAGTAGTGTTTTGAAAAGGGGTTTTATTTGAGTGTTTATTGGCTTGCAACGTGCCTTTGTGATAAGTTGCTTGCTTTTGTTGGATTTTCGAAAAACCAAGGACTTGTTACGTGCCTGTGTGTGAAGTTACATGTCATTCGGTGATTTGCAACGTACCTGTGTGAGAAGTTGCATATCACCGTTGTATTCATTTCAGCCTGGTGATTTGTAACGTGCCTGTGTGTGAAGTTACCTATTATTGGGCTGATTTGAGTGTTTATTGGCTTGCAACGTGCCTTTGTGAAAAGTTGCTTGCTTTAGTTGGATTTTCGAAAAACCAAGGACTTGTAACGTGCCTGTGTGTGAAGTTACATGTCATTCGGTGATTTGCAACGTGCCTGTGTGAGAAGTTGCATATCACCGTTGTATTCATTTCAGCCTGGTGATTTGTAACGTGCCTGTGTGTGAAGTTACCTATTATTGGGCTGATTTGATTGTTTATTGGCATGCAACGTGCCTTTGTGAGAAGTTGCCTGCTTTTGTTGGATTTTCGAGAGACCAAGGACTTGTAACGTGCCTGTGTATGAAGTTACATGTCATTCGGTGATTTGCAACGTGCCTATGTGAGAAGTTGCATATCACCGTTGTATTCAATTCAGCCTGGTGATTTGTAACGTGCCTGTGTGTGAAGTTACCTATTATTGGGCTGATTTGAGTGTTTATTGGCTTGCAACGTGCCTGTGTGAGAAGTTGCCTGCTTTTGTTGGATTTTCGAGAAACGAAGCACTGTAACGTGCCTGTGTGAGAAGTTACATGTCCGTAACCTTCATTGGAAATATAATAACTACTAACGTGCCTGTGTGAGAAGTTACGTGTTATTATATGTACAGTACTAAGATGAGATACATTAACTTGCAACATGTCTGTGTGAGAAGTTGCTAGTCAATGTGTTGACTCATCAGTTTATTTTCATGAGTTTAATGAAAATGAGATTTGCTTGATTTGAAAAAAAGCTCTAGCATTGTTAAAGAGAATCCATTGTGTTTTGGCTAATGATATCAGCCTTTTTGAGGCCTACCCAATAATCCAATAATTCTTTGGATTATTGATATTTGATCATTCCGCTGGAAGAAACCATGTCCTGATTTATGTATATGTGTATAAATAAATTCGTAGCCACAATTGTTTCAATAAATGAATCAGTTTTTCAGAACTAGGTGCATTATCAATATGAAGTTCCTGAACCCCACAAAAAAAAAACTTAAAACAAAGTACATTATTTACCTTTAAAAACTTTTCCGAAACAGCCTTCTCCAACTTCCTTCAAGAAAGAAAGCGTTTCTTTCCTCAGTATTGGTACTCCTGATGCAGAACAGGCAGAATATTGTGGATTTGGAGCGTACCTCTCTGCTACTAAAAATCC
The DNA here is from genome assembly GCA_944452925.2 of Chrysolina oricalcia. Taxonomy (NCBI): domain Eukaryota; kingdom Metazoa; phylum Arthropoda; class Insecta; order Coleoptera; family Chrysomelidae; genus Chrysolina; species Chrysolina oricalcia. The sequence continues at coordinate 29,426,401 of OX101808.2, forward strand.
CTGTTTGAGGTTTATTGGTGATGCCTGTAACAATAATTAGTTTAAATCGATAATTTATTATGATTTCCACATTCATTACGTATTTTTCATATAATAGTCAGTTTAAGAAAAATAGAGAGAAACAGAAAGTTTGTTGTTATTTTAAATTAAGGACTAATTTCGAATTCATTCATTCAAAGTCCAAGATCTCAGGGCTGCCAGACGTCACTTATTTTTGAACGAACGGAATATGTACGATCGAGTAGTGTTACTATTTACTATGATCGCATGCCTACCTGCTAGCTACCAGATGACCATTTTTCAGATATTAGGGAATCAAGGTACGTAAAAACATTATTTACTTTAGTTGATTCCCCGTCTACAGATATAATGTTGTAACGCCTAATGGGTTTGTTGACGCGGGCATCCACCCTGGAGCTCCGAGTTCAAATCTCGTCTCCGACCTTTTTTTTTTGGAAAAATATTTTGATATTTTCCGAAATAGTTTTATTCCTAAATAATTTTTGGAAAAGATTTTCAACTTTTTTTTCCTGGCTTTGAGAATCAGGGGGTACAGAAATCCCGTGTTTCGAGTCTTTGCATTGCACTAAGGAAATCTTAACAAAATCTTTTATTTACTAACATTCTGTTTTCAATTCAAATTTCTTTTTAAACAAAAATCCTCCCAGAGTCGATGCCGTTTCCAACCGAGATGGCTGACTCTAGTGTGACGCGTCTGGCTGGGTTTATTCAAAACAAAAAAAAAGTCGGTGGTGAGATTTGAACTCGGAGCTCAGGGGTGGATGCCCGCGACACTATCAATAAACCCACCAGGCGTTACAAAAATATATCTGTAGACTTCACATTATCACAACGATACTGATAACGATAATAGAAGTGTTTATTACCCAAAAACTCTCCAATTTTACAATTTTGATTAGAAAATTGATTGAACTTATTGAATATTTCACTAAATAATAATGACTTACCGCAGCCTCTGGTCGTCGAGTCTTTTTCCTCAAAAGTAATACAAGAGATATAAGAATTACCAAGCAGATGGATAGGATGGAAACTGATGGAACTATATAGGTGTTTACTTGGGAGTAGTCCAATGTTGTAGCTGCAGATTTTTCTTCCTAAAAAAATTGATACATCTCCATCAATTTGAATACGTACTCTCTTTTCTCGCGTTATTCCAAGAGATATAAAAAGAACGGGGGAGGGGGTGAATTAAATTAATCAACGTTCCTAATTTTCTGATTACATTGGCCAATGAGAATCATTTGATACCTCATTCAGTATTTATTACTGAGGCCTAGAACGACCAGAAACATTTTTATTTCAAAGCTTTCCTCTGATACAGTTATCAGTTTATCAATTTCTGATTATAGAAGATTACTGGGGCATATTCGGTATTATCTGCCAACAAAAACATGTTTCTGAAGTGAGAGTTTTGTCCCAGCAATAATAACTGCTTGCGAATTGAATTTCATATAATAAATCCATAATACAATTTCGGACACAATACTTGCAGGAAACAAACTATATGATCTGCTGCATAATTTTCATCCTTATGGTCGTTTCCGCCCGAACTCGTCAAAAACCAGCAACAAAATCTCAACGGCATTCACCATTCAGGCACAGACAATTTCAGAGGTCGCGAATGCGTGTAAAAGGTGCATATACTGGGTTTTAGTGCATATTTATTTTATTTCAATCAGTTTGTAGGTGTGATTTCTTCAGGCACAGACAACTACAAAGTTACGAGCATTCAAGGTGCATACACTGAATTTTAATTTTGTTTCAAACGCAAATAAACGCAATTCAATGCAATTTGCCAAAGATATCATAGTCATAAAACTACAAGGAAAAAATGGTCCAAGTAAAACGTTTTTTTGACTTTTTTAAAATTAATACCCACGTTTAAAAAGAATAATTTTAATTGTGAAAGGCTTTCGCGGTCATCGTCACTTACATGGTGGTTCTTCGGGTAGTAAGGCCGACGTATGATGAGAGAAGATCTCGACGTTTCGCCAACACGAGTGGTTAGCATTTTCAAGAGAAAGTTTCTGGTTTTTTATGTGACATTTGTTATACGTTGTCTCAATAAATACCTGTGATTTGACGTTCTTACATCAGATTGGTCCATAGCGTTAGCTGACATCATAGAATCGTTCGTACCGTTATTTTGTGGATAGGGAGCTAACTGAGAATTTTTGAGAACTGGAAGCCAAACCTTGTTCAATTGTAGTCCTTCTTCGGTTCTGTTGAAGTTGTTCTGGTGTTTCTGAATTTCAATTGCTTCCCGAAAGAGTCTTGGGTAATAGGCAGATGTTGAAGAGATGACTTGGGTTTCTTCAAATTTCACTCTATGGTTATCGTTGTTGAGAGTATGTTCTGCGACAGCGGATTTCTGTGTGAGCCCTAACCGACAGCAAGCCTTGTGTTCTTTGATTCTTGTTTTAACGGAGCTTTTCGTGGTTCCGATATAAACGCTGCCACAGGAACATGGAATGCGATAAACCCCAGAAGATCATAGTACGTCTCTTCTATTTTTCATACACCTCTCAATATCTCTTTCTTTGTACCCATTAGAAAGAAGAGCGTTTTTTAGATGTTTCAGTTCAGCTTCCAGGTATTCAAGTTCGCAAGTTCTTCTAGCTCGATCAACTAATGTCTTGATTACACCTTGTTTTTGGCACGGATGATGGTTTGAGGTATTGTGGAGATATCGATCAGTGTGTGTTGGTTTTCTATATATCGTATGCCCCAGACGTCTTTCTTTTCGAGAAATGAGAACGTCTAAGAATGCCAGTTTCTTCTCATTCTCAATTTCCATGGTGAATTGAATATTCGAGTTTACTTCATTGATATGGTTAAGGAATTCATTGAGTTTTTCTGGTCCATGGCTCCATATTATAAACGTATCGTCTACATATCTTAACCATACCTTGGAAAAACTAGAAGAAAAGGCAATTGAGACTGCAAATTTAAAACCCAAGGTATGGTTAAGATATGTAGACGATACGTTTACAATATGGAGCCATGGGCCAGAAAAACTCAATGAATTCCTTAACCATATCAATGACATACACCCGAATATTCAATTCACCATGGAAATTGAAAATGAGAAGAAACTGGCATTCTTAGACGTTCTCATTTCTCGAAAAGAAAGACGTCTGGGGCATACGGTATATAGAAAACCAACACACACTGATCGATATCTCCACAATACCTCAAATAATCAAGACATTAGTTGATCGAGTTAGAAGAATTTGCGAACCTGAATATCTGGAAGCTGAACTGAAACATCTAAAAAACGCTCTTCTTTCTAATGGGTACAAAGAAAGAGATATTGAGAGGTGTATGAAAAATAGAAGAGAAATCAGAGACGGGAGAATCAATAGTAGATCAAATGACTGTCCATCCAGTGAACCAAGTAGTAGTTAAACCAACACCGAAAAAAGAAAAGCATTCTTACCATATGTTCCCAGAGTTACAGATCGTATTGGCCGTATTCTACGAAAACATGAGATTAAAACCGTTTATAAACCTTCAAAAAAACTGAAAGACCACTTAAGATCAGCGAAGGACAAACGGGACGTACTATGCTCTTCTGGGGTTTATCGCATTCCATGTTCCTGTGGCAGCGTTTATATCGGAACCACGAAACGCTCCGTTAAAACAAGAATCAAAGAACACAAGGCTTGCTGTCGGTTAGGGCACACACAGAAATCCGCTGTCGCAGAACATACTCTCAACAACGATAACCATAGAGTGAAATTTGAGGAAACCCAAGTCATCTCTTCAACATCTGCCTATCACCCAAGACTCTTCCGGGAAGCAATTGAAATTCAGAAACACCAGAACAGCTTCAACAGAACCGAAGAAGGACTACAATTGAACAAGGTTTGGCTTCCAGTTCTCAAAAATTCTCAATTAGCTTCCTGTCCACAAAATAACGGTACGAACGATTCTATGATGTCAGCTAACCCTTTGGACCAATCAGAAGTAAGAACGTCAAATCACAGGTATTTATTGAGACAACGTATAACAAATGTCAAGCATTTGACAGCGACACAAAAAACCAGAAACTTTCTCTTGAAAATGCTAACCACTCGTGTTGGCGAAACGTCGAGATCTTCTTTCAACATACGTCGGCCTTACTACCCGAAGAACCACCATGTAAGAATAATTTTGTCTCTAGAAAAATGAGAGTTCTGAACGCATGAACTAGTAGCTATAAAATTGTTACATTCAGCAAGTACTTTGAACATTAGATGATTCACATTGTATGATATCAGGTCAACATTTTACTTGCGCTAGAAAAGTCAGAAGTGATAGAAACACGTGTTATAGGCATAATACAACAAATTAATTTCAGTAGAACTTGGTGTTCCTACGGAAATGTAATGTGTTCACCTACTTGTTGATTTTCGACAAGTACGGGATCAATCGGTAGTAACTGCCGCAACTGTTAGGGGATGTTCAACATTTGCAAAACATTCCAGTTTCAGCATTTGAGTTAGTGTGGTTGTATGTGGACGTGTTACATTATGTGCCAGAATTATACTGTTATTACTGTTGTGAGTTGTGTGAATAGTGTTGGTTTGATATGCAGTACGATGCAAATGTATGGAATAAATTCATTATTTCTGAATATAAACATATTTTGGAAAATTCCTCGAATACGCCGATTTTCTTTTCCGATTGGCCAATTTTTGAATCCCACCCTAAATATATAGGGTTATCCGCAATCGAGTAAAAATGACTTTAGTGATATTTTTAAATGGGACACCCAGTGTATTTTTCCATATTTGGTTAGGGGTCTTCATAACAAATCCTGTGGTACCAGGTTTGATGGGATTATGTTGAACGGATGCGGGGATATGGGCAAAAAACTTCCTCGTATGTCCAATGAGTATGACTGAGAGACTCCACACGATTCGGAAGGTCAAAAGTCTCTGTCGCACTCATTGAGCATATCTCCGCAGCCGTTGGACCTAATACCATCAGACCTGGTATTACTGGATTTGTAATGACGATCTCTAACCAAATATGGAAAAATACACTGGGTGTCCCATTTAAAAATTTCACCAAACTCATTTTTACTCGAATGCGGATAAACCTATATATTTTGGGTGGGGTTTAGAAATTGGCCAATCGGAAAAGAAAATCGACGTGTTCGAGGAATTTTCCAAAATATGTTTATGTTCAGAAATAATGAATTTATTCTATACATTTGCATCGTACTGTATGTATTTTACTTGTTGGTATGTAGAATGTGGATTTTGACCTAACATTTCTAGATTATTAACATTTTATAATATTATCAGGAGAATTTTCCAAAAGACTGAACAACATTTTTGTTTCAATAAAAATATTAAAAATTGATACATTTTTATTTCATTTCTTCATTACCTAGTTTTTTCTATTTTCAGAACGTTCTAATTCAACTTTATGTTTATGTAAAATACTTATGTCAAACTAACACTTGTCACAGAACTCACAACAGTAATAAAAGGATAATTCCTGCACAGGATGTAACATGTCCACATACAACTAATAACTCAAATACTGGAATTGGAATGACGCAAGTTTCGACAAAACGGTGATAAACTCTCCCTAACAGGTGCGGCGGTTACCCCCGATTGTTCCCGAACTGCTCGAAAATCAACAAGTAGGTGAACACGTTACATTTCCTTAGGAACAGCAAGTTCTTCTGCAAATTGTTATCATGCCTGTAACACGAGTCTCTGTTGTGATGATATACCTTCCAGAAACACAAAGTTGATACAAATGAAAATACACTTTTCCAGCGCTACTAAAATGTCCTGACATTATACAAAGTGATAATGTGCGAAGTACTTGCTGTATGTAAACAGTATTATTATAGCTATCAGTTTATGCGTTTAGGATTCTCATTTTTCTAGAGACAAAATGATATTTTTTAAATATACGAGTAGGTATTAATTTCCTTATCACAACCGTGACAAAGTCAGGAAAACATTTTACTTGGACCATTTTTTTCCGTGTAAAAGCGCCGCACAAAAAATTGGTTTGTACTTCGTTATAGACCGATTTTTCAGTTTATTCCTTCAGAGAAAGCTAATTAATTTTTTCCTCTCATAGAAAAGAGAAACGTTTCTGGTTGTATTGATTAACCATGATTCTGAAAGGGGCACTAATGAATGGTTGACAACTGTGTGAATGACTTCTCTCTTTGAACTTCGTTACCCATTGAAATAACTTACCATTGCTGGTGATGTTGATTTCAGAGTGGTTGTCAGCAAAATGTGATTTTCATGTTTCGGTGCTAGTGGTTGAACTGGAATTCTACCTGAGCTTTCGTCAACTAGAATAAAAGAGAAAATTCATTAAATTATGAGTAAACGATTTTATGTCTTAATTTTGGAAGTAAGTACAGGGTTGCTGACATTCAAGCCTCGTCATTGGGATCTCGTAAAGCGTAAGAGATACAGGGTCGCCAATTTGCGCAATTTATTACCGGACACAATGTCTGCTCAAATAATTTTGGAGATATCCCGAAAAAAAATCAGCAATTCAGAGAGTGATAGCTGCGCTACTGTGAGAACTTCTGAATTGTTTTTTAAATTTTAAAATTTTCCACGAGACAATGTCCCAATATGTTTATTGTTCGTTATCGTATTTTTCATGTTAATTGTTTATATGTTTGTATTTTTTATTTTTAAATTATGATTTAGTTGCTGAGATATCATACTAGTGATGTTATCCATCTGGGCGTGATGACGTGATCGATGATTTTTTTAAATGAGAATAGGGTTCCTGTTATAGCTCATTTGATAGGGTATTCAATGCTCTATTCAGTGATATAAACATTGACATAATTATTTATTCAGGGTGGTCAAAATAATATTTAATTTTTAAATGAAATTAATTTACACAAGTCTCATGTGATTTACAATACATTGTACTACTGTCAGAAAACAAAAAAAAAATTAACGGACAAATAAACATTGCTTTTCGCTTGAATTGAATGTTCAAATTGCCACCCACCTGCTTCTTGGCAGTAATTGAACCGACGACCACATTCTTCTTGAACATTATAGATCATTTCTGGAGGTGAATTACGAATATCCGATCTGACTCTATTTTTTAAATCTTGGAAATTATATGGTCCATCGGCGATATGGATCAATCTCAATAATTTCTTGAAATGTTTTGAATGACATAAGTAGTAAATTAGTCCCAAATTTTGTCTACTATGAAAACACTTGTAAGACACTGGTATGAAAAATCAAAAATAAATAGATATAGGCATATAAATAATGAGAACTAAAAAGAGCCACATATATCAGAAGGTATAGTTTTTACAAATCGAAATAGCTTTGGTAAAATATAGGTTAGTTCTTGACCTTTTCTTATGAGGACTAGCTTTTGCAAGAAACAAATAAATGAATAATGGCCCCCATTAACTGAAATACACAGAATCGAAGTATTAATTATGGTTGGATATGTTGATAGAACCAGAACACAACAAGGAGTATGTAATTTATTTAATGTAAAATATCCGAATATACCTATCCACTGTTAGTAAAATTGAGAAGGAATCTAGAACAACTGGACACGTGGAACATGTTGCAAATGCTGATCGTCCACCAATTAATGAGAATTTAAAACTTGATGTATTATTAATTGTGGCAGAGAATCCTCAAATTAGTTCTAGGCAAATTGCATTTCTAAAAAGTCTGTTTTATGTGCTGAAAAAGAGAAATATATCATGCGTATAAATTCATAATGTCCAGGAAATCAATGAGGGTGATGAAGTAATGCAAGATTTATGTACTCAAAATCCACGCTTCATTCGTGAAATCTTTTTTTTCTGATGAAGCAACCTTCTGTTCAAATGAAACAGTGAAATGACAAAACTGCAGATATTGGAGTCAAGAGAATCCTCATTGGATGACAAGCACTCAGCACCCTCACGTTTGGCGCAAGGATAATCGAGGATATAATTATAGGTAATTTTTTTTTAGGATCGTTTCTAACGAGGCAAATATATCTTGATTTCTTACAAAATGAACTTGTACTAGTACTTACAGATATTTTTCCAAATGAAAATGATCGTAATTTGCGAAGTGGAAAAATACGGTTTCAGCAAGACGGTGCACCTCTGCACTCTGCAGGTCCTGTTCGTGATTTTTGAAACAGATGTTCTCCTAGGAGATGGATTGGTAAACAAGGAACAATAGAGTGGCCCTCCAAGAACCCTAGATCTTACACCACTGGATTTTTTTCTATAGGGTTACTTAAAATCAAATTTCATGCCGATAGACCACACAATTTACAAGATTTCAGAAATAGAATTAGATTGAAAATTCGTAATATGACTCGTAATATTCTAGAAGAATGTCGTCATCAGTTGAATTACTGCCAAGAGGCAGGTAGGTGACAATTTGAGCATTTAATTTAAGCGAAAGGCAATTTTTATTTGTCAAATAAACTCTTTTTTCTGTTTTCTGACATTGGTAAAATGTGTGCATTTTCTATTAAATATTCGGAAATGTTTCCGCGGTCAGATATATGTACATTACTGAGTTCATGGGTTGAACCGCGTTGAGAGTTTATAACTCGACGTTTCGGCTCCTGCTTTGCAGCCATTTTCAAGAGAATGACTACGAGGCCTCTATCTGCCTACTCCTCGTGTCGTGGTCTAATGAGGTAACAAGGTCTCTATCTGCCTGCTCCTTGATCTCAAAAGACAATCTGATGTTTGTTGCACTTTGTTATTTATAGGTGGATGGCTGCTTGAGAGTGAGCTGGTCTTACGGGTTTTCTCGTTAATCTTATCTGTGGGTGCCTGCTGAATATTTAGGGTTGGGGTAATTAATTGTTGACAAATTTTCCGTGGCCTGGGAATTACGGTTGGAAGAAGGGGCTTCCAAGTAGCAATTTATTTTACATCTTTTATGTTCAGACAATCAGGTCGTTTTTCGATTTCAATGGCTTCTCTGATGAATCGGGAAGTTCTTGAACGTACGGGGGTAATGGTCTATGGAGTGACCGGTTTGAATGAAATGAAGTGTTAATGCGGAGCTGGTGTCTCGATTCCTAACTGAAAGGGAGTGTTGATAGGATCGGAAATGGATCTGTTTTGAAGTTTCTCCTATATACGAATGGGGGCAAGTAGAACAGGGAATTTCGTGAATACCGTGGTAAATTACATAATTCTTGTTGAGTAAATTAATTTAATTTAAAAGTTAAATATTATTTGACTACCCTGAATGAATAATTATGGTGATGTTTATCACTGAATAGAGAATTGAATACCCTTTCAAATGGTCGATCACACGAACCCTATTCTCATTTAAAAAATAATCGATTACGTCATCACGCCCCGATGGATAACGTCACTAGTATGATATATCAGCCACAAAATCCTAATTAAAAAAAAAATCGACGTGTTTCGGGATTTGTCTCCAAAGCCGGATATTCTCAAAAAGACAGATTTATTCCATAATTTTGCCCCTCACTGTATGCAATCATTTTGTTTTTACATTGTTTCTTCAACTTTGTAATATTATTTTTATACAATGTTTTCTGAAATAAATAAATATTATTATAAAAAAATCTCTGAAAATGCAGAATTTTTGCTTCGCGAATGACCATCGCTCTTCTGAGAGTTCTCTTCTGAAAGAGACTCAAGTTCTGGAAGGGGCCTTCTCAACGCCCTCGGATATAAGGAAATTAGCTCCCTGGAAACTTATAAACTATACTTATTCTTTTTAATATACGAAGTCTCGAAATCCCGGGCCTCGAATGAATTAAGGATCACGCACAAAATATCTAGTAGGCCAAAGTGCTTGCAAGGAAGCATAACCTTTACGACCTCCTCTATGTCCAAATTTATATCGGGTTATTTTAAATAAACGGTACTTTTTATGAAGATTGACAAGTATAGACTTTTTTATTGTAACGTCAAAATACACTAATCATTTTTTTTAACAAATAACCATCAACATATTTTAATCACATACAGAGTGCTCAAAACTCAATGTAATAATTATCCTCAACACCTTCTCCTAATTATAACATTTCCTAAAATAACATCAAAGTTTACTTAAGAGAGATGTCTTATGTTTCAGAAATTTCATATTCCCTAGAGGTTTCGTGAAAATATCTCCCATTTGTTCTTCAGAGCAGCAGTAGTATATATCGATAACACCCTCATTCACTTTTCCATTGATAAAGTGATACCTGACGTGAATATGCTTGATTCTTCTGTTGACCTGACCATTCTTTATAAGTTAAATGGAAGTTTGGTTGTCCACAAACAATTTTATTTTGACATCCTGATTTGTCAGTTAATCTATCAGTGTCTTCAAATATACCAACTCTTTGGTACAATCCGCGACAGCAATAAATTCAGCTTCAGTCGTAGATATGGCAACAATTGGCTGTTTTCTTGAGCACCATGCTATTGGTCCGCCACAGAACAATATAACGTATCCTGTAGTACTCCTCCTTGTATCAGAGTCCTCAGCTAAATCAGAGTCACTATAGGCAACCAGTTCATCCTGATTCGATTTGAAATATCGAATTCCTTTACCTTTATCTCAAGTACCTGATGATATTTTCGAGATTTGAAACGTCACGAGTAGTAGGATTTTCCATATATCGGCTAGAAAAAAACAACTGGAAATGCTATGTCTAGTCGGGTTTTATACATCGAATAAAGCAAACTCCCAATCGTTTCTCTATAAGGAAAGTTTATTTCAATTTTATTTCCTTGTTGAGTTGCTGTACTGATAATCGGTGTAACTGCTGGTTATGCTTCTTCCAAATTGAATTCATCTATAATCGATATGACATAGTCTCTTTGTCTTAGTCCAATACAGTTTTCATCTCTGATGACTTCAATTCCTAGAAAAGAACTGGGGTTTTCAATTTTTACAATTTCAAACTCTTTACCCAATTCATGAAGCAAATTAGTCATATCGTCTTCATTTCTCGCCAGTAGTAATCCATCATCTACATATATTGCCAAAAATAAAGTTTCTGTTTGATTTATGAATATACAGTGATCAAATTTTAAAGAAATGAGTCATTTTTCCTTAAAAAATCCTATAAATTTCTGATTCCATTTTAATGGAGCTTGTTTCAATCCATACAGGAATTTTTTTAGTAAACAAACTTCATTATTCTCCTCAAAACCTTCTGGGACATCCATTAATATTCTTGCTTTCAGTTCACCTTATAAAAACTTATAAAAATGCCGTTTTTACGTAAAATTTCTTCCGAATGAGATTGTTATTAGCAGCAAGAGCAAACAAAATTCTGAGAGAACAGCTATGCAACACAGGACTGAACGTCTCTGAAAAATCAATGCCATACTCTTGTTCACACATTACTAATCTTACTCAATATTGCCCATCATCTTTAATTCTGGAAACTTTCTGATCTTCCACATCTGTTTTTCTGATATATGACCATGTGTAATTTTTTTCCACTGCTACTTTCTCTTCTTCTATGGCAACTTTCCATTTTTCTCCGTCGGATCCACATACTGCTTCCTGATAGATCAACATGACAAAATCTTCATATTTCCTTGGTTTTCTGATCATTCTTTGTCTACTCCCTTCTCCCAAACTTGATTCACCCTGTATTTCAGTCCTTGAATAATTTTTTCCTTCATTCTGGTTAATGTTCAGTAATCGTCCTTCAAAGTGTATTTCATTCCGTGAAATGCTCTCGTCACCATGGTTTCTATTTTCATTACTATCTGGCATATTCATAATGACATTTTGATTTTCTTGACATTTTTCAGTCTGATTTAGTTATTTTACTATCTCTGAATACAACAATAATTGTTCCGCTCTTATTTGGACAATTTTTGGCAAAATGTCCGACATTAACACAAGGGAAACATTTACTATCGGTTTCATTTCTCATATTAGAACGATTATTCAATCTGTTATTGCCTCTATAGGCGGATTTATGCCCACCGCTTTTTCATTAATCTGTAACTTTCATCAACTGTCATTAAACTTAAATTAACTCTAAGAATTTTGATTCCTTTATGCACTCGATTTATTCAGTTTTTCTACATTAATGCAAAATGCAAAACTTTATTGAACTATATTCAGTGGAAAAAGAAGTTCTTTATTGCACTAGTGCAATAAAGTAAAGTAAAGTTATTCTACTTCAACGTGCTGTCATCATGACAAACATAAACGTTTAAACCTACTACATATTTAGCAGATATTCTGTGAGATTGGCAATAGGTACTTCACTACGAAATATTCATATTGAAAATTGCACCAATTGTTCATTCACTTTCAAAATTGAGGGTAAAAATAAAGTTTGAGTTAAATTGTTCGTAACGTATTAGTTCCTGTTTCAATGCAAATCGATATTAATAATAAAGTATTCAAGTTGCGCTTTTCATTTTCCTACACCTAGTGCCGCACCTCAATAAATAATTTTTTGCTTTTTGCATGAACGTAGAAAAAATGTTGTATGCAACTCGTGCAAAAATTGTTTATTGCACTCGACGTGTTGTCCAACTCGGCCTAACGGCCTCGTCGGACAATTTCACTTCGAGTGCAATAAACATTCACTTTTTGCACTTGTTGCATAAATAACTATTATCGGTCTTTTTCTCGAAACATAAAGAAATGTAGTTTTACTTACGTAGTTTTTTCTCCCGAACACGAATACGAAAGAATTATGTGGGGTCTCTTATACTTTTTGAGTTATGACCTTCTGAATCTTGAAAAGCGACCATTTTTAAACTTGATTTTCTCAGTGAAAAATCGCACAAAATGCCTCCTTCTTTTTGTTGACACTTTTTTTAGGCCCTAATCTGGGATTAATCATACAAAAGTATATCAAATGATGCACTCAATTAATTAGTATGCCGTCGTCGTACGTATTTATAGTTTTAAAGGTCTCAATGTTATTATTTATAGACTGAACTGCGATTTTTATTTAATTTTGACAGGTCTTTATAATTTGCGAAGGATATGTCACTTATGTCTTGAGTTATATTTATATTTTCTCTTTCCTTAAAAGATTAAAGTTGGTTATGTCTTGAATAATAGGTGAATAATGATAAAAGTTAATTTGGCTGCATACATTTTTCCATGAAAATACATAGTTTCAACATCTTAGTGAAAGGGCTTTGAAAGTGAAGATGCAAATTAAAGAAAAAGCGGTGTTCACAAATCCGCCTTATATATTCTTTCGTTAGTTTTAAATGCAACTATCCCTTCATTTTCATGACTTTTCAATCTGGCTTCTTCTGGAATCAACCTGGCAGTAAGTTGAGTCAACGTTTTCTGTTCGATTTGTGTGGAGTTCCAAGCAGTACAAAAATGTTTATATTCCAGTGGTAGAGTTGACAGGATTTTTAAGATAAACATTTCATTATCAATTTCCTGGTTTAGAGCTTTTAGTCTGAATATCAAATTTTCTAATTCACTTATGTGCATTGATATATCAGATCCCTTTTCAAAATTGAAATTGAAAAATGTTTGTAGCAAGCTGCATTTTTGTTGTTGATTGTCTTTCTGGAAGATTAAACAAAGTTCATCGAACATGTCTTTGGAAGTTTCGCATGTAAGAATATGCATGAGAATTTTCTTATCAACCGATGTCGTAATCGCTTTTTGTGCCCTGGCATCTTTCCGATGCCAAACGGCTTTTCCTTCAAGTGTTGTTACAGATGAATACATTTTTTCTCCATTTACAATCTCGTACAATCCATGGGCTTTAAACAATATCAAAAGCTGGAATTTCCATATTTGAAAGGTTTCGCTGTCTTTCAATTTTTCTATCTGACTAACATCATCTAGTGCGGCAGCCATCACCTTCTGTTTTGGTCTTTGAGTTTTTAGTTTTATCTTTATTGTCGATCTGTATTTTCAATGGCAAATGCCTGGGCCCATAACCTGTCCAAATTTATATCGGGTTAGTTTAAATAAACGGTAATTTTTATGAAGATCGAGAAGTATAGACTTTTTTATTGTAACGACAAAATACACTAATCATTTTTTTTTCAACAAATAACCATCAACATATTTTAATCATATACAGAGTGCTCAGAACTCAATGTAATAATTATCCTCAACACTCTATACAATCAGAATCTACAACCATAAAGCCTCCTCTTCACATTTTCGTTTTCATTTTGTTTCATCGTTTGAATGGCTCTCATTCCAGAAAAACTATTTGAACAAGTATATCTGGGACTGGAATTTACGAATTGAAATTATCAAACTCTTGAATTGCAATTGAATTAAAATACATATCGTCAGCAAAAACATTTAGCGGAACCCTAACACTAGCACATATTACTGAACTCTACATTTTACTTTCTAATAATTCAACCAAACGATTAAAAATCGTCAAGTAGTCCACTAGAACCAATTTTGTGTCCTCCACATTCCAAAATGTCTGTTGTAACTTCATTGAGTGGTAAATCGAGTTTGTCAAGTATCAGCTCCTGTTTTTGGCTCGAATTTACGAATTTTCTACATTCTCGGGATTTCTCAATCAATATTTGAATATCACGATTCAGTTTTGGCCAAAATAAAATATATAAGAGAAAAATAAATCAAAAGTGACTAATCGTGTTTTGTTTAGGCACAAAATTGATCTTTGTTTCCTATAATCATGTTGTACTAACTTGCTTCTTTCTTTATGTTCTCCGATCGGAACTTAGTTTTTAACAAAAGTTAATTCAATTCAAACATAAAAATTCAAAGAGATGTTTCTAACTCGATGTCTATGTCTATTCTGTTGAATCTAACACTTTCTCGACGGGTTCCTGGAAATCTGCACGGGCAGCAATGCTTGGTTGAGCGATTCCCACGTGATGGCATACTTAACTCTTTTTCGAGATATAGGTTGTCAAAGTTCCTTGGCCTGTACGATCTCCTGACTTGACCCCTATGGATTTTTGTATGGGGTACAATGAAAACCAAAGATTATGCTGAGCCCACCAACGACGAAGGTATTTTTCTGGAAAGGATTGTTCAACCATCACTAGAGATCATACTAGCAGGGTGCCGTGCTGCTGCAGAATCTGTCGTCCGTAGGTGCGAACTTTGAATTGAAAAAAGATAGTAATTTTGAGCATTTTTTAAAAAACGTTATTCCATACCTGTTCAAAATTTTTGCAGAGTTAGCAGTACTTAGGCATACGCATTCAGTATGCCATCTTTTTTTAAAGCAGTTTCAGAACAATAACTTGTATACTTATTAGTGGCAGCATGTTTAAAAACACGGAAAATTTCCTTATTCCTTATTTCCTTATTCCTTATTCCTTATTATATACCCTTCGGACCCGCCCTAACGGTATGCCAATGGTTTTCTGAGTATTTTATTTTCATTATTTCATTACAAAACACATAGTAGCCCGATTAAAATCGTAGCGAAACACATATTTTTCGAACAAATAAATGATTAATAATTTTTTTTTTAGGAAGAACCCAGGACGACTCTTTTATTCCTACCTTATTATCATGAGGAAATACAGACAATACTGTCCTCCAAAAGGCATACTGAGTAAAATCGTGTCTCAAAATCTGTCACCATCCATATCAGACTTGAAAAAATATTAAATTTTAAATTAAGTAAAAACATAAATTATTTGTGCGAGCCCAATTCTCCATACAGAATACCTGGGAGGTAATACCTGTACTAATAGCATTAAAACTTTCATAAGTAATTTTTGATCATGTACGTGTTCCATATTAAATTCAATAGGTACTCTTTGAGTATAATTGTACTGTTATTTGATTGCACATATTCATCAAGGGAGTAAAAACACTGTTGGAGAAAAAATCGCTTCATTGTTTTTTTGAATTTAGGAAAGCTGAGATTTTTTATTCTTGGGGGAAGAATGTTGTATAAATTGAAGTTTAATGAGTTTTTCTGAGAGACAGAAAGTCTGAATCTAGGATTCCTTAATTGCGTGGCACCTCTGGTGTTGTAGCCGTGAACATCATCTTGAGCCCCAGTGAACGTGTTCGATAGCAAGACATTGAATATATATATATATATTTATATATATATATATGTATATATATATATATATATATATATATATATATATATATATAAATAAGGATGGATTTAGCAAGGGGCAATATATGAAAATATAAGTAAAAATGTTATTGGGTATAACCCTCAAAATGTTGTGCAACCGTAGACACGTGTTTCGAGCTTAAGCTCTCTTCAGTACGGTAAAATCAAGAGCGAAGATGTACAACACTTTGATGTAAAAATAGAAACAAAGGAAGTCAACAACAGGAAGCCAACCACACATTTGTAGCATCGGTTAGAAGACCTTGTACTCACAAGGCAACAACTAACGTCGCCACGGAGGTAGCTATAGCTACCAGCGTGACAATCCTACCCTTTTTTGTATCTTCCTGGGTAGGATTGTCACGCATTATGCCGTATGCCATGAATATTGGTTTGCAGTGTTATATGTGGGATGCATTGGCTAATATTCTCACTGCTTTCTTCTGATGGCAAAATATTTTAGTAGAATGTGTAGAATTTCCCCATAAAACTATTCCATAGTTTAGGTGACAATGGAACAAGGAGAAATAAACAGTCTTCAGGGTTCCCCAACTGACGAAATTTCGAAGTTGTCTGAGTAAGAAGTTTGTGCTTGAAAGTTTGTTCCGTAGATTGTCAATGTGATGGTGCCAACTCATTTTTTCATCCAATGTGATTCCCAGTAACCTTACGCTGTCACCATTATAACAAGAAGGTTGATATTACCAAATTTTGAGTTTTATGCTAGTTTAGTGTCAAGTTATTTCTTTGGAACCACCTTTCTGCTCTTCCTTTAGAGATATCTGCTTCTATGATGAGTTCATCGCGGTTTCTTCCAGTGCAAATAATAGTCGTATCCATCCGCAAACAAAACACATGTCGTTGGATGCAGAACTCTAAGTATATCATTGAGGTAAATAATGAAGAGAAGTGGCCCTAGGACGGATCCTTGCGGCACACCACGTGCGAGTGGTAAATAGTCGGAGCTTGCGTTATTGATGTTAACACGCTGAAAACGATGTTCCAGGTAAGATTCAATAAGTGAGAGTACTGTTCCCCTTACACCGTAGTATGATAGTTTTTCGAGAAGTATGTTATAGGAGACACAGTCGAAGGCCTTAGATACCTAATGAACAATTCAACTCAAATATCATCGTTCCACGGTTAAAGGTCCCATCGAGACTGACCCGTCGATCTCAGTATTCACATCCCTTTGTCGTCAGTTTGGAGACAAGCCAAACATCTCTTTCTTCCAACGAACGCCAAAGGTTTGGAACTCACTACCTTGGGAAGTGTTCCCTGAGGCATACAGACTGCAGAAATTCAAGAAAACACCAATTCCTATTTAGTTTCCCTCGGCTTACCAGAACATGAAAAGTTCTAGAACATAAAAAGATAATCATTTTCTAATATTTGATATAGTTGACTTATGTATAATCTAAAGGAATGAAATTCCGTTGGGAAATCTAACGAATGGGATGTGAGGACGGGATCTGAGGACTTAAGTTTGTTACACAAATTATGTGATGTCATGACGAAAAGGAAATTGGCTTGTTCAACAGCCGTGTTTTCCATCCAGAGTAAGGGGAACTTAGAACTCCTTCAGTTTATGAGAAACTGTCATTTTTCGGTATAAAAGATTTGCCTTTTCAATCTGTCCAATAACGAATCCTAACAATCTTCAGTTATTGTGTTTTGTGAACATACAGACATTTGATTAATTTCCACAATTATTCCAGTTGAATCGTCAAAACCACAAGTAAAATAAGATAAGATATTTATTCATCTAAAAAATTTTAAATAGTTATTTATGTAACAAGTGAGTAAAGTGGTACTTTTTTTACGAGTAGGAAATATTGACGGACGACGCCGTAGGTGGAGTGTGGCAATTCCTACTAGTAAAAAAACACTTTATCCACCATCACCGTATGA
The DNA here is from genome assembly GCA_944452925.2 of Chrysolina oricalcia. NCBI lineage: Eukaryota > Metazoa > Arthropoda > Insecta > Coleoptera > Chrysomelidae > Chrysolina > Chrysolina oricalcia. Next base: position 29,444,365 of record OX101808.2, read on the forward strand.
TTGAAGTTTTATCCACACTTATGAACCGTATAAAGTACCACTTTATCCTCTAGTGGAATAATGAAATTACTTTATTCCACTAGTGGAATAATGAAAAATACAATCTTGAATATCAATTACATTTTACTTATTTTCACCAACTTCACACATTTTTACAAATGGAGTCGATAAACAATCGAAAATACATAGCAACCATTCAACACCTCCCGATATTTTTGTATGTTATTTCAATGATTTTTGAGGAGACGCTGTCAGAGCAAACCGTCAAATCATTTTGTGATGAAAAATTTCCGCGATTCTGATGCTAAATGAATGTGATTGTGAATAAAACGTTGTATTGCATGCGTGTTTTAGATACATTTTATTTGCTTAAGAAATTTAAACGCTCGAGCTTCACTCTCGCGTTTAAACATTCTTGCGCAAATAAAATGACATCTAAAACACTTATACAAAAAATAATTATTAGTCACGTGTTGCAAAGAACATTTTTTCTACAATTGTCAGAAAATAGGACAACCAATTTTTAAAGTTTATTAGCTACTCAAATCAACCTCACCCAATTCAAGGTGCAATCGATTAACAAATTAATAACCCAAAAAATATCATCTATAGGAATTGATAACAATACTAATAATATTTTATAACCTATTTTTGACCTTGACTGGGTATATTTTGTAAAAGTAATATTGAAAGTACAATTGACTGCATTATTGGCTATAGAAATTCTTGACCTAGTAGAATCATCAACTGTATTCGCTGATAAGTCAAATATAAAAGATAAACAGTATTTATTGGATTAAATAGTATAAGAGTGTATAAACAGCTTGACAACATATAATGGATATAAAATAAATAAATAAATAAATATGTAAATATAATATATACACGTTTCACAGTTCTTAAAACTATCGCTTAGCCACAGGGTAGTGGTAGGGAGGGAGTGAAAGACTGTGGTGTGGAGTTCGACACACACAGAGAGAAAATACTGCATCAGGTTCATGCACAACGTTGTGTAAGACACAGTTGTGTAGATATTTTACACAATTGTCCATGCTGTCATCATACGCGTTTTGTGAAATTCAATAAATATTTGTGCAAGTCAATTTGTATAGTATTCATGCACTTCCACATTGCCTAAAAATACACAAAAATATGCACATCTACCATAACACAAATTATATGGAAAACATCTACAACGCATTGAACTCATCTTACACCCTTTGTGCACTTTCTATTTGATATGCACAAATTGTATACTATTTCAATACAATTGTGTAATTTGCCACAACTTGACCAAGGTTTCGTCTCACCCAACTAAATACGCATGCGCTGCACTCAAAATGTCCAGTCCATCGTCGTTTGATTGTTTTATGCTGATCGAAGGGCGAAGCTAGTTAAGTGTACTTACCTATTAATTATCATTTGCTCATATGTATGTGGCTTTGTGTCAACTTCCATTTGTTAGAATATTTGCAAATTGATACCAATATTTGAAGGTTAGTATTGCTATTATTTTTTGTTATAACATGAAACCTACAAACTGACTCATTTTCATCATTTTTAACGGTTTGAAAGGTGCATCCTCATACCTACTTCCTACTTGAATAAATATAGTTTGACACAAAGATTACTTTGAACTTTATTATTATTCAACGTGTTCCAAGATAACAAAATGTAGGTTCATTTCTGTTCTGTTTGGTATTTTGTGTTTCTGTTATTTCATTTGTAATTAGAGTTTATAGTTCAGTTATTTTTGTAATTAGTTCTTTGTGATGAAATAAACATTATTTGAATGACATTTAATTTTATTTCAACCTTCTGGAAAATGAAGCTAGTAATTTCTGAACAGAATAAGATAAGAAGAAGCGAGCAGGTTGAAACTGAAGATTATTGTTATCTTATTCCGTTTGGATGTGATGTGCCTCAAGTGTATCCTTTCTTAAAATTATAAATTGGCCTTGCTTTGTACACAAATATGTACAATATACCTACACAATTCATGTATGCGGAGAACACAAATTTGTGATATTTTTTGCATCCTATATTTAAAATACCCACACAATTTGTACAAACTAGGTACATAAATTGTTGCCATCCATTACAATTTATGCATAAACAGTACACAAGTTGTTGACATTCGTCTCGCAACATACCGATTAATTTTGTATATTTTGTGTATAAAATGAAAACAAAACTATTCAGAATAATACAACACTGAAGTGTATCGTTTATACACAATATCTCTAATACAATATTATAGAAGAAAAATGAACAAATTGGTGCTGTCAACTTTTTAGAAACAAATTGTGCTGAAATTATTCACAATTGTGTAGAAAACGTACATTTATTTCTCTCTGTGCAGAAGGACCGAACCAGATCGTACCTACCTTGCGGTAGGTTCTACGATGTTATGTAGTTCGAATGTTGTAAGTGTTACGTCGCATGGTGTTGTGGTTTCCCTGCCTCCTCCAAGTTATGCAGGGGGAATTATTGCTTTACGTGTGAGACATCAGATCATTTGACGTTTCTCATTGGTGTGCTTGACGAGTCTCCGGGAAAAAAAGGAAGAAAAACCGGATGATAAGTCAAAAGTATTTAATGAAATGGTTTCATTTTCAAACGTTTCATTTACTCTAATAATATTTGGGTTTCTACTACTTGACGATGCTGATGCTACTGTACTAGATTTCTATCCTCCTTGTTTTTTCACTTGTAATAAATCGGCACCCGAATTTGCCAAAAGTGTCCTTGATGATCGCCGAAACGCATGTCCAGTATAAGATTCAGGGTTGGGTGAATGCACATATTTTGCAATCAGTGATGGAATTCTTGAAAATATGTTTTTTCTTACAACCTGGCTTATGCATTTACCGTGACTCATTTGCAAGAAGAAATTATTGGTGAAAACGTTTTTTGATCTGTAGCCTTTATATTTTCTATAAATATTAAAAAAATTCAGATTGTTGATGGGCGTTTCTTCGATAACCGTAAATCGACATTAACTCCACATTAGTTTTTGTATCAGGAATCAGAACATCTTATTCTGATTCTTTAATTTGCTCCATTTTCTTTTTATGCAATTCTTCTCGTCGTCATGCTCCTGCAATATCAAATATAAATGCAACCTAAAACAACATTTCATTAATGATTAAAGAACATGAGTATAATTGCAGTCAAGATTCATCTTATGCATATGAGATACATGTCATCAGAAGTTTCAAGCAATAACTTATAAATTTCCTCTTGTAAAAGGTAGGAACTTTTTAGGCTTATAGCCGCCGGTTTTTTTTCAAATATGAAACCAATTTTGCATATCTGCTGATGTCAATATTATTATGCACTAAAAACGTGGATTTGAGTTTCGAGTAACTAGACTATAAGGTGGAACTTTTCATTTTCTTAGATTTTTCATCAAAATATGCGAGCAATACCCTCTCTGTAAAAAGCTAATTATTCCTTTTTCTTCACGCCATGCCATGAATGACTCATATTCTGTCAGATATATCTCCTTCGATTTTTCTGGTAGCTGGTTGAGTATTGCACTATCCACGATCTCTTCTAGTGTAGTGTTTAAGTCTCCATCGCTTTCAAATTTTTACTTTAGTTTCGCAAATCAAAATATTAAATATGTATGGAGAGACAACTTCACAACTGTTACTAATTATATTAATGTCATCTAGTATCTGAAGGCGCAAGAGCCACAGCCTTTGGCCTAATTTTAAAGAATCGGTCCAGTAGTCCCTAGTTATTGCTGTGAATACTGCCGCCGCGAGCCGCCTTGATTTTTGTTCGCTTGTTAGGCTACGGTTATATTGGATGCGTACTCTGACGACCATTGAGTCGGACGTAGACGGACGAATATGGTCGTACGTTCTTGGTGGTCGCATTGCATACGTTTAATTGCGACAAACAGTTCAAACAATATGTCCGACGATGGAGAATATTTATTGGAGAACAATTTTTTACATCTTGTGATGTTAGAAAATACAAGAAAAATATGGGTTAATGATATATACATGAATAGAACAGAAAATGGCGAATTTCACGTATTATTTGAAGAGTTATCACGCCAACCACAGAATTTTTTTGAATATTTCCGCATGAAACCTGAAACGTTCAATTATATTTTGTCTCAAATTTCTGTAAGCCTTGAAAAACAGTCGAATTTTCGAAAGTGTATTCAACCTGCAGAGAAATTGGCTATAACGTTAAGGTAAGTCAATAATATAGATAAGTATTTATTTATTTAAATAAGCATAATTTTCCAAACATACAAACATGTAGAAAAAACAAAACGAAATGGTTCTTTATAAACTGAAAGTAAAAGTGTAACATTATTGAAAATTAGTTAAGTATTCACGCAAATGTAGTGCATGGTTTGAAGAACCCGCATCTTCTGTCGCATTGGAACTTTGTGGTGATGGTGCTGGCAAATAGCTTTAGTAAGAGTTTTCCTGATAAATTGGTTGAACTGATTCAGCACTTCTTGTCCAGGTTGATTGGGAATATTTTTGTGCTTCCAAAAGAGTTTGCTGAATTTTTATGTATACTGATAATTTAATTTCTACGGGGATATTTCTCATATAAGGTAGAAGACTCATACAAAAATGGAAATCACTATTGTCTTCCTTTGGCTTTTCCTTGAATTTTTATTTATATGCTCTTAGTTTTTCTTCTTTTATGGCTATTATTTTCTCATATACAGAAGATTTAATTTTTTCCCCTTTGATGAGCCACTTTCCAAATTGTCATTTTTTTAATGAGATGTACCATTCGTGGGTATAGCATTCTGCACATCTTTTTCTGTGATCCTAGTCGTCGGCGCAGTGGATAGAGAGTTTTCATTACTCAATTCATGATCCGAATTTATTTCAGAAACGTCATTTTTGTCATAATCCGAGTCAGGCACGGTACTTTCATCGTGAAAATATTCTTGGGTATGGAGTGGTGGAATATTTCCTTTTGCACTCCTTTGAGCCATGGTGTCTTTTAGGAACAGCATCATGTTGAAATACGGCCACTTTGATGTTATATTAAGGCCTCCTGGATCGCCAGACCGACCTTTATTACTTGTTTTTGCCAATTCTTTTCTGAAGTTATCTCTTAATCCGCGCCATTTTGATTTGAGCACCTCACCTAAAATTCAAGAAACAAGTGATCAGAGATTTTTTAAAAAGTTTGCGAAATATAAAACTCTTTCTATGCAAGACAGTGGGTTAAGTTGTCTACATATGTGAAACTTTTGTATTGTTTGTTTTACGAAAATACGAAACAAAAACAGTTATACAAAGTTTTGTTTTGTTTCAGGTATCTTTCGACTGGACTAGCGTTTCGCTCGTTGGCATTCTTATTTAGAATGTCTCATACAACAATAAGGTTAATTGTTTACGACACATGTACTGTAATATGGGAAACTTTTCATGAAAGGCATATGCCTTTTCCAACAGAAGATGTTTCTTTCAGTTGCAAACGACTTTGAGAAGAAATGGAATTTCCCAAACTGTGTTGGATGTATCGATGGCAAACATATTCGAATACGATGTTCCTCAAAGTCAGGATCAATGTACTATAACTACAAACAGTATTTTCTGTCGTACTTCAAGCAGTTGCAGATACAAATTACAGATTTATATGTTGGTGCATTTGGAAAACAAAGCGATGGAGGTATTTTCTCACATAGCTCCCTATATGAACATCTTGAAAACCAGTCATTGAATATTCCAAAAGCTAAAGCACTTCCACGAAGTAATTTAGTACTTCCACATGTCCTTCTTGGTGATGAAGCATATCCTCTTAAATCCTACTTGATGAAACCCTATCCCAAGCGAGATTTGCAAGCAGACGAAGAGATTTTTAACTACAGACTATCACGAGCTAGAAGAATGGTAGAATGTTCTTTTGGAATACTAACCTCCAAATGGAGAGTATTAAAAAAAGAAATGGAAATTAATCCGGATAAAGTTGATATAATTGTAAAATGTAGTTGCATTCTTCATAACATCATCATAGATCGGGAAGGGATAAAGGAATTATGTCTCATACAAACAGAATCAGCGACAGGGATTCGCAAACTAAATAAATCCAGAGTTCACAACAGAGCAAATCAAGAATCATATGGTATTAGAAATGCATTCAAAACCTATTTTACAAGTGAGGTGGGATCTATTCCGTTTCAGTATAATCGTATTTAAATACAGTACCCCTATATTAGATTACATACCTACCTATGTCAATAATATAATTTTATATGTATCACTTTATTGTTATTGAATATATAGGTACTTACTGCTCTCGTTCATATCTTTTTCTAGGGATAACCACATTTTACGAGCCATATCTCGATTGTGATAATCCTTATTTGTTTGGTCTCATAATGCTTTTCGTTCAAACACTCCCAAAATCAACTTTTCAATATCCATTTTTATTATAATAATACGAAATATTCCGTTTACGATGTTTTTATGGACGGAAGTAGCAGGAAAAAACAAACAAGTTTGAATTTGTATATCGGTCGTGCATATACGCGCATACACTGACGACTATTCCTCATCGAATATAACCGGTTCCATTTGTCAGCCGTTGCTTGTTTGGGTTGTCCGACTACGCACGAGTAGGGTAGACTGGGTACGGTTGTAACAATTTTCTATTAATTGCTCAAAACACAGCCACTATGGCTATAAACAACGACTAAAGAATTTGTGGTGAAAGCATGGTTATTTGTCTTTAAATTTATGTCAAAGTCAAATGTCCAGGTTTAACAATTATACAGAAATGAGTCGTTTTAATGAGTGTTTGCAATTGTTACAATTGCCCCCATACCAGGGGCGGTTGTAACACCGATGGGGGACAGTTGTAACAGTAATGGAAGGTAGTTGTAACATTCCAGAATTATACCCAACTCACATATTTGAATCAGTTTTATTGAAAACAATATTTTCAAAAAGTTCTTAGAACTGAACTAAAATAAATCAACGAATATAATGTTTTTTATTCATTTAAAACAACTAAAACACGAAAACAATTTCTGAATAAGTAATGAATAAACAAAACTAAACAAAACAATGCGAGTTCAAAAACTAAAATCAACAAAAATATGTTAACCTATACTTAATCCGATTCACTGCAGTTATGGCATATGTAATATCTACTCCCATCTGTACAGGCTACATGAGACCATTGTTTACAGCCCCCTTGACATTGAATCCACTTCTCTCTAGACCGACTTTCTGAATACGCCTCTAGACAAACAACGCAATAATATTCATCTTCTTTCGAAGAATCCGGTAGTGTGGCTTTCTTTTTGATCGATTTACCTTTTCCTAGGCTAATCTTTTCTGTAGATGATTGAAATACATTCTTCTTTGTTTGTTTATTTTTCAACCGAGCCTGTCGCTCTTCATACTCTTTTCTAACAGCTTCCTTCTCCGGAGTATCTGTGTAGATTGCCGATTTTTTGGTTTTTCGACCTCTGGTTCCCATTTTCCTCGGAGGAGCTTTAGGGTAGGGTCGTATTGACTCAGGAGAAAACACAAATTGTTTGCTTGTAGAAGGAAGTGGTTCTGTTTGCTGAAGCAAGGCATCACGAGGAAAGATGTTTCGTTCCAGGTTCACTATAACACCTTCAGGCTTTTGATTAACCTTTTCGGCCGTCTGTCTAGGTGGCGTTCTTTCTGCTTGAAGTTCGCAGATTTGAGGAGACTGATTATCAATCAATGCTCCGTTTTCAGGTCCGGCTGCAACTACTGTGCTTGATGAAGGGCGATTCTCATTCAGTAATGAAGGTGACAGCGGTGGTGTTCTACCATCTATTGCAAGTCTGATGTTATGTTGATTGGGAGTGGCCACCACTTCTGTAGCGTTTGGATTTGGCCTGTCTGTCACGAACGATGGTGCAAAATCAACTTCTTGGAAAAGGTCGCGGTGGAATGGGAAGATTCCTGTCTTACGGAATCCGGCCTGAATATTCGCTTGAGTGAGAGCCAGAGGCATTGCTGTAGTTATGATACTTGGTATGTCATAAAGGGTCATGGTTTTACCTGGATGATTTCTCATCCACGCATCACAGGCAGTGTTTATTGCTTTTTTGAAAGGCCCATAGACTGATCGATCCAGTGGCTGCAATTTGTGGGAGCAGTGAGGCGGAAACGACAGCAATACAATTCCGCTCTCCTTGCAAAAGTCCAAAGAATTTATGTGTATATGTGATGAATGGTTGTCTAGCACCAGTAATACTTTATGTGATGAGGAAGCATTCGTGTGTTTTTTAAAATGTTTTAGAAATACAAGAAAAGTTTCATCTTGCATCCAACCTGATGGATTACCTGCACCTACTGACCCGACCGGTGCGTCTCTGATAAAATGCTCTTGGTATCTTACTCGAGGAAATACGAACATTGGTGGAATTGCGTTACCCAATGCGTTAGCTGCAAATGCTAGTGTGACCAAAGTGCCTCGTTCAGCAGATGTAAGTGCGCCCACCTGCCTTGAACCACGTTTGGCTACAACTCTATCAGGCTTCTGCACTGTGGTAACTCTCGTTTCGTCGACATTGTAAATGTCCTGAGGTTCAAAGTGATCACGGTCCATAACGATTTGGAGATTATCATAAAATGCGTTGACATTAGTTCTGTTGAAACTCGTCGCTCTAGATAGACTTGTAGCTTGAGCAGCGCGCACAGAGAGTTCGGGATTTCTCTTCATGAATGAACGAAACCATTCCTCTCCAGCCATTTCATTTTTAGACCAAGTGGAAGGAGCTTTCAACTTGTACTTGACAGTAAGTTGAAATGCCAACTTTCTCACCTCTTTTTTGGGGAGCCCAAAATATATATCTGCACAACGAATCAGGTATTTTGCAAATTGACGCTCTTGATCATCATTGAACACTTTATTATGAGCTACATATCCCATGCTAACATTTTCTACCTGTTCATGGTCATGTTCATCTACTTCATCCCGCTTCCGTTTATATCTCAAAAGAGAGACATAATTGATACCGTATCTCTCTGCAGCTGTTCTCAAAGAAGCCCCTACTTTGACGTCTTCATAGGCTTTCTGGTATAGCAATTTGTCGCTTTCACCTCTTGAAGTCTTTCTCATTCGTGTTCTAGGCATCTGTAATGAAAAATATTATAAAACAAATGTTACAACCGTCCCCAAGAAAATTGTTACAACCGTACCCACTCGCCATTTTGGCAAAAAATCAGTCACACACATGAAACAGATAACCCAAATAAAAACGAAATAGCATATTATAATCTATAAAATACAATGAATACTCATGCAAATACTGAAATACGATAACTTTATTGATAATGAAATTATATCGAAAATAAATTCATCAAAAATACTTACCTTTGGTTAACAAAACACAATAGACCCCTCTAACAACGTACTAAGCGCACGGAATATATCGCCACACTGGGAATCGTGTCGGGAGTTGCGGTCTACTTCCAACTACCTTGTATTGTTCGTCACACTGCGGATAGTTTCGATAATATTCGAGTTGTTACAACCGTACCCTGTTACAACTGTACCCAGTCTCCCCTACGTCCGACTCGATGGTCGTCAGAGTACGCATCCAATATAACCGTAGCCTTATGTTGCTGAATTCTAGAAGCGCGAGCCGCAGCAAACGATCTCTCCTACATTGTTACCTGGCAACAACTGTAAAATAATGAAACAGTATTATGATATTAAATAAATACATACTTTCTGCGCACAAAAAAGGTCCACTTTTTTGACAGTTTTAGAAAAAGGATATTTATGAGACGAGTTCACAAAGTGATTGTGTAGATACGTCAATAATATAGCTTGAAGATGAAGAAAAATGGTACAAAGACCTAGAAATATTGTGTGACTTTATACAGTGTGTCTTTTCATGAAACACTCTACCTATAAATGTTGGTGTTCATCAGGAATCCATTTTAGTACCAAAACTGGTTCATCTTCACATCAATGGATTGCCTGGTGAATTGTCTTTCAGAAACGTGCACTGCTGAAAATATTTTCACATTTTATTATATGAATATAAATCGTAATTTTGTCACATCATCGGTACTGTAATATAGTATCATATGTTTTATGTAATTTTTTACATTTTTCATCATGTGAAATTACGCAAACAAAGGTACGAAATGACCAAATATTCCAGTAATGGTAAAGTCTTTTTCTGCTGAATATTGTGGAAAATTTCAAAACAAATGGGTTTTTTCCCCAGTAAAATATTAACTTTTCCGTATTCTTCATGTACCATGTCATGATCCACAACGGCTTATTTAGTATTGTTATAGTGTATATTCAATATATACGGATAGTTCCCATCACATCGTGATATCAGGATGTGAAATTACCTTTTAGTTTTACACATTCACCATGTGAAATTACATTGCTACAATTACATTGTTACAATATTCACATAAACTGTAAATTGAAATAAAACAATGGGTTTTCAAAAATTGTTTATTAAACAAAACATTTTTAGTATAAAACAGAATAAGTTAGTAGAAAAACGAAAATGAGTAAAAGCGTACATTCACCTATTGAAATACTTTTTCATTTTGCTATACCTACATAGTATGGTGAAAAATTTATTTCCTGCCAAAATATGTTCAAATATGCCTAAATAAGAGAAATAACAGTTTTTTATGATTATCCCCCCAGCCCCCAAATGACACAAAACGAAAAAATTTCGGTGGATTTTTCTGAATTTTTGATATGATGCAGTTTAAGTTATTTTGAATAGAAATAAATCGGATGACAAACCCCAAAAATGAATAGTTTTGATGCTAGGGGGCGTCGAAATCATACCTTGCTTAGAATATTCTTTATTATAGGCGGAAACAATATACAGGGTGTTAATTAAGTACGTTGACAAACTTCGGGAGGTGATTCTTTGAAGGTTTTCAGGACGAAATGTTCATATAAACATATGGTTTTCGAGATACAGGGTGATAAATATACATTTTTTTCAAGATTTTTTAGAGTTAACTTAGACATTTTCTACAATAATCAGTTCAAATTAGGCAAGTACAATCTATTCAATAGTACGCACGATACAAAATAATGCATTTCTCAAATAATTCACAGGGTCCTCCTTTTTTCAGAGTCAAGCTTTGTTCAACCCTTCAGAATTTTTTTTTCCGCTGCCACTGACATATTATAAGAAAGGAATAATGAATGTTGTTTCATTTAACATCTTTTTGCTCTCTTGATGTTTTTCATTTACTTGTACGGTTCAGGAGTTACAATGAAAATATTAACGCAAACATTTTCCAGTAACGCATAACATAAAGAAATTTGAGAAGCAAATAGTCTAACAAACTTGAAGGGTGATTCTTTGAAAGGTTTCAAGATGAAAAGTTCATATAAACATGTCCCAAGCGGCTTGGTTTTCGCAGTACAGGGTGATCAAAATACATTTTTTAGGAGTTTTTGGAGTTTACTTCGAAATTTTCGACAATAATCGATCCAAATTAGTTCAAATTGAACAAGTACAATCCATTCAATAGTGCGCATGATATAAAATAATTCATTTCTCGAAGTATCATTGCCACTCTCCAAAGATTAGCGCGTGACGCAATACGTCATTTTGTTCTCATTACACAAATAGCTATTTTCTGCTCGTGTAGAGAAAATGTAATGTTATGGAGCTCCCATACATTTTTTACCATAACTCAGGTTGAATATGTATTGCACAAAGTTAATTATGGCAAAATAATTTTGGACATTTTCAATAGTGAATAACTTTATTATCAAATACTAGAGCAAAGTAACATAAATTCCCTAGGAATAAAATTAAGTTCAGAAAAGGACCATTATTGAAATTGATATGTCAGAGCAGCTGCTGGAAATGGCCACCGCCAACTTCAATGCATGCGTTTATGCGCCTAACCATAGACTGGCGGACACGCTCAAAAATATCAGGAGTGTTTCTTATAATTCCGCATGACTCCTGTATGCGATTCCTCAGGTCTTCTTCACTTTGAACTGGAGTTCGGTACACTAATGATTTAAGGTGCCCCCAGAGAAAAAAATCAAGTGGATTCATATCGGGTGACCTTGGTGGCCAAAGTTGTGGCCCACCACGCCCAATCCAGCGATCAGAATAATTCTCTTCTAAATATTGGCGTGCAACCAATCTGAAGTGTACTGGAGCACCATCATGCATAAACCACATTCCAATTCTTTCCCTCAGTGGGATCTCTTCTAGGAGTCCAGGTAAGATGAATTCAAGAAAATGTCGATAATGGTCACCATTGAGGCTATGAGGCAGAAAATGTGGCCCGATAAGGAAATTCCCTACAATTCCAACCCAAACATTCACAGAAAACGTCTCTTGAAAATGGTTTTCAATCACGGCGTGTGGGTTTTCATCAGCCCACATATGATTGTTGTGAAAATTAATGGCTTTACGGGAAAAGCATGCCTCATCGGTGATAACACTTGAGATAAAAACCATGGATTTTCCAACAATTTATTTCGATTCCAAATGCAAAAAGTTAATCTATTTGGAAAATCCCTTGGCAGAAGAGCTTGAACACGCTGGTATATGATAGGGATAAAGTTGTTGCCATACCAATACATGGGTTACGTTAAACTGTGCCGCAATTTGTCTTGTACTGGTGTCTGGATGCTGCTCAATTTCGTTAAGTACAGCTTCTTCTATCTGAACTGTTCTAACTCTCCTGGGTCTTCCTATGAGAACAGCAGACCTCTTGAAATTACCCGTTTCACGAAGACGGGAGTGAATATTGATGAACATTTGTGTGCTGGGAATATGACGTTGTGGAAATCTTTCTAGATACATTCGTCTGGCGGCACGAGCGTTACCATCAGCCATTCCATACATTAAGTGCATGTCTGCCATTTCTGAATTTGTATATTCAACCATTTTATCCAAAGGAATATTGAATGAATCTGCTTTATAGCTTGCACTAATGAAGAATTAACAATGAGACAGTTTCTCAACTTTCGATAACTGTCAAGTGATATTTAAATAAATGAATTAATATCAAAGCCCACTTTGCTATTTTTATGAATTCAAATTGATTACAAAATTTCTGCGTTACTGCAGAAGAAAAAACAAACCGAAATTTCTGATAAAATAATGTACTCCGTACGGAAACAAAAATTTGTTTGATTTAGTTTTTCGGAGTTATGACCAGAGATTCATAAATGAAAATCAAATGTGTAATGATCTGCGACTATTAGATAAACCCTATTAACTATCTTCCATTACAGGATTACCTTTCGGAAGTTTTTTATGTTGAAAAGGAAACGTTCAATTGAAAACTAAAAAATATCTTTTTTTTAAATAACAAAAAATTTGTATGAGTTCTCTATCAAGACTGATGGGTAAAAACATTTTTAATCAAATATCTCAATGAAAATGCACATTTTTACCATCAGAATCTTCAGGTTGAAAGTTAAGGTTTTCCCAATATCTGTCAGATCTAGTTTAATATCCAGCGTACCGCAGTGACGGGGAGATAGTAGTTTTCTGTTAGATATCACAAAAAGAAATCACATCTTTACAATAACAAGCTTTTATTTAGCTTCACTTGTAACTAACTAACAAACAATTTAATAAAAGTTGAATTTGACCCACTTCTAATACTCCGATTAATTTGAAATTTGGCAGGTTTCCGTAATTCCGGTGACAATGCATTAAAAAAATGTTTGTTAAAAAACAAAATGGCGGCTCCAATATGGCGGACGAGTTTTGTGATTATGATCCGATTCTGTTCAAAATTGGTATGTGATGGTTTTTGGGTTGGAGATTTTCAGTTTCACATAAAAAATAAACTAAAATGTTAAAAATGAAAATTATGAAAAGAAAACATTTTAAAGTTTTTATACAATACACTGAAAAGGAAAAAATAATTCATTTCATTGTTTGATCTAGGTAATCTTGTACAGAAAGATTTTGATACTCACAGAATAACCTACAAAAAATGAAACAAATTATTTTTTCATTTTCAGTGCATTTGTATAAAAGCTTGTCTTTATATTTTTTATTGTATAATTTTTATTCATCGTAGATTTTTCTAATTCTGAAATAATATTTCCATCAATTTACAATAATTGAAAATGTTTAATTTTCAAATTTTCTAATGTTATGCCACACTGGAAAATGTTTGCGTTAATATTTTCATTGTAACTCCTGAACCGTACAAGTAAATGAAAAACATCAAGAGAGCAGAAAGATGTTAAATGAAACAACATTGATTATTGCTTTCTCATAATATGTCAGTGGCAGCGGAAAAAAAAATTCTGAAGGGTTGAACAAAGCTTGACTCTGAAAAAAGGAGGACCCTGTGAATTATTTAAGAAATGCATTATTTTGTATCGTGCGCCCTATTGAATGGATTGTACTTGCCTAATTTGAACTGATTATTGTCGAAAATGTCGAAGTTAACTCTAAAAAATCTTGAAAAAAATGTATTTTTATCGCCCTGTATCTCGAAAACCAAGCCGTTTGGGACACATGTTTATATGAACTTTTCGTCCTGAAAACCTTCAAAGAATCACCTTCCGAAGTTTGTCAACGTACTTAATTAACACCCTGTATATACATATTTTTGTTTTATTTTGTGACGAACAATTGTGTAAATTTTTATAAATTGAAAGTCTAAAACCTCCCCCTTACCCCCAACCAAACCAAATCAAAACACGAAAAAAATTTATTCAATCACCACCTCAAATTCAAATTGTTGATGTCTAATTTTTATTTATTTTCAAGATATTCGCCCAATTAATTTATATTTAAAAATCATGAACTACGCCCTACTAAGAAGTCAGCAAACTATACCAATATTTTTCTGAAGGGAGGGAAAGGTGGAATTATACAACTGTACGATTTCCTGAATTTCAGCTGATTAAAACATTTATTTTGATAAAGCATTTACAAGTAGTCGGGAATACATTTTTTTCATGTTTTAAAATAAGGGTAGGGGGTAAGGAGGAGGTTTTAGATTTTCAATTTATAAAAAATTACACAATTGATCAGCATAATCTAAACTAAAATACGTAGAGCTATTATTTCCGCCTATAATAATGAATAGTCTATTCTGAGTAAGATATGATTTCAACGCCCCCTAGCATAAAATCTATTCATTTTTTGGGGTTTGTCATTGAATTTAGTTCTATTCAAAATAACTTGAACTGCATCATATCAAAAATTTTGAAAAATCCACCGAATTTTTTTCGTTTTGTGTCATTTGGGGGGTGAGGGGATAATCATAAAAAATAGCTATTTCCCTTATTTAGGCATATTTAAACATTCGACGATTAATTTAAAGGCACTCGAGAAATATTTTTTTTGTGTTTCGTAATTGGAGTTGGGGGAAAAAGGGGAGGGGGTAAGAATTTTTTTATAAAATAGCACAATAATGTGCAACATTGACAACAATGAAACAAGTGAAAATATTGTTACCGGGTTCAAAAATAAATAGTCTAATCTGCGCAAGGGGTGATTTCAACGCCCCCTAGCAGCAAAACTGTTCATTTTTTTAGGTTGGCGCAATGGTAACATTGGTTGAGAATTACATGGACTACATCATACCAAAAATTCAAAAAAATCCACCGGGACCAAAATTCCATAAGGTGTTTGCGGGGTCCTTTACGGTTTTTTAAGAGCTACTAACATCTCGACAACACTTTCTGATTGAAAGTAACGATAATTTGATCTTGAACAAATGTATTCGATATTAATTGTATACATTAATATAAGATAGCGATAATTTTATTTTTATTGTAATGACTGCAATTACTTGTAAATTAGCCAAATGGGCTAAATAAAGGATTTATATAAGTGAATACAAATTACTGATAATTTTGCAAGAATGCGTGCTATCTAAAAATTGCACCAGTTTATTTTCATATTTTGGCGAAAGAGGGGGCTGGCTCTTTTACAAAATATGAAAATAACCAGGTGCAATTTTTATAAGATAACATACGCTTGAAAGTACAATTGTCTAGTGGTTTTTATGAACGAGTGTAAATCATTGGAATATTTCGTTTTAATATTGATTTTTTTCTGATTAATGTCATGGTACTGCCAAAAACTATAAATATCGGATATTTTTCTGTATTTGTGGTGTCATGGCGATGGGATGTTTTCGGAGAGCAATTATTGCTCTGAAATGCAATTACCTCTGTAATTTTTCGATAATTGCATTCGTCTAATGAGAAATTTTACATATGAGGGAAATATTCTTTCTAATTCTTTACTACAGAGCTTCGAAGTAACTCATAGGAAATATTATTATGTTCATACTTCATCCCAGTTTATAAAACAAGGCTGTTGCCGTTTTTTTTTTCAGAAATAGACCTTGTTAAAATCGCCCAATTCATTTCAACTGTAGGTGAAGTGTCTTGATGATTCCGAAGTGATGAAAATATTGTGAAAATTATATTATCAAGCTGACCGTTTCCCCAAAACATAAAATTTTAACTCGACAGTTTTATGCCTCAACACGTCTTTGTTCGTCTATTCTAAAACAAAGTGGAACTAAATAAACTCAAAATACTTAAATGTTCAAAATAATTACATTGTGCATGAAGACTAGGGATTACTCCTAAATGATAATAGACATAATAAACATAACATAAATGTAACACTCCTCATAGACCTTCTTCATAGATTTTACAGAGAAATAAGCATTTTCATATTTGGAAGTATTGATTTGAGATCGTCGACATTTTCTTTGATACCAATATTTGCCGAATTTCAGTATATAGTTCACCTTTTCCATTCATATTAACCTATTTCCTATGACAAATACTGAAAAAAAAATCTGATCGAAGTTTTCAAAAAATATCATGGAAAATTAAAATTGTGTTGCTAAAAAATATATACGATTTTTGAAATTACTGTATCAGTAAGGAAATAATACAGATTTAAAAAAAATTCTGTTGAACATTCCGAATAATAGGAATACCTAGGTATATTGTCAAATATACAGAGAATTCAATTGGAGCGTACGAACATTAATAATCATAAAAAATTTTCATACGGTCTCATACAATTATTGTCAAAATACAAAGTACTCTCGATGTAATTATGAAGAAAATGATAGTCGGCTATTTGTCATGGTCTTGGGATATTGTCTACGAATATTAGCAGATTTGATGACAGTGCAAGATTATGATTTCGTGTCAAGAAATTAAAATTAAATTATCATTTTTTAAATAAGCCTCCAAAGGAGATGTCATTTATAAAATCCTTATTACACTATGCCTTTTTTCGTGCCTATTTTTGTTCCCATTTTCAGGGCTATTTGTTGTTGAAATTTCCCCAAATGACTGGCACTATTACACCATATCTTTTAAAATGATTGTTTGAGGCAGAATTTCAAAGCTGCAAACTCAGTAAAATTATTGACATTCACCTAAGTGATTTACGTTTACTTTTATAGTAATAAGTAATTTAGTTCACCTGGAATATTTGTTTCAACGTTTTCCTTACCTGTTACTGGATTTTTTCTTTTCTGCCATAACTAAAACTGATTTACAAATTGTGAAAGGCTTTCGCGGCCATCGTTGAATGAATGATGGTTTTTCGGGTTTTTAGGCCGACGTTTATTTAGAGAAAAACTCGACGTTTCGCCAACACGAGTGGTTGGCATTTTCAAGAGAAATGTTCACAGTTGTGTTCAGTGATCGAAACTGTGAACATTTCTCTTGAAAATGCCAACCACTCGTGTTGGCGAAACGTCGAGTTTTTCTCTAAATAAACGTCGGCCTAAAAACCCGAAAAACCATCATTCATAAAACTGATTTTTTTCAATTAATTTGATATTTCCACAACCAGGGGTGCGATTCTCAAATGTCACTAGCCTATGTCGCATGTGACAAAATATCTCCATCTCTTTTCAATGCATATTTGAGAAAGGCGATGGACATGTTTTGTCGCTTGCGACATATGATAGTCGACATTTGAGAATAGGGCCCCAGACCTGTTTATTTTCACGCCTGAAACAGTCAACAAAGTAGCCTTTCGCGCATGCGTATTTGTTTTAAATTTCAGCCACTGACATATATAATATATATAAATAGGCACGAAAAAGGCATAGTGTAATGAGGGTTTAATGTTAAGGGAATGCCAAATAGTTTTTATCTATATATTCCTAGCTTTTTAGATGATGTGATGCTGACTGTTTTCCGAGTTTCTCTGCTTTGATGATTTCCTCTGATGCGTTGGTGGATAACACGAAAACGTTCGTCAAACAGCAAATTGCATGCAGATTAAATCTCTGTTGAAACCCGAGAATAATCGTGTTTACATCATGTTCAAATAGACAAGCTGGAACTTCGCGAAAAAACGTTAAATCAATATCAGCAGTCACATTTTTACAATAGTTTTTATGAATGTCCGAATGGAAATAGAATGAATTCATTTTATCTTTGTATTGACTGAGTAACAAAGTGACATCAAATAATCAATAACGAGTTGGGAATTAAACGTTTTTTACATGATAACAACTATCTGGAGTTGCGCGTGCATTGAAGGCTCACTTGTACACAGCAATAATCAAACTCAAACTGTAAAAAATCCATTAGTTTTATTCACCGTGAAGCTATTATCAATTTTCACAAGAATCATCTGTAGGGTGAAGAGAACCCAAACGCCGTGGTTGATAACAAGGGAAGTCAACTGTGAACGTTGGGGTTGGAATTGTCGGCAATTTCCTTATTGGGCCTCATTTTCTGTCTCCTAGACTCATTGGTGACCATTATCGAAACATTTTAGAATTTATTTTACCGGGGATACTAGAACAGATCCCACTGAGGGAAAGTATTCAAATTTGGTTTATAAAATGTAGAAAGTACATCATGTGCTATTAGCTCTCAATTGTTAGTTTATACTATTTTTCTCTCCACACTTTGTAAGTATAAAATACTATGAATTATCCACATGTTGTTAACCTTATAACATTTTCAGCTTTTCTCTATAACTAATTGTACCAACTGATGATGAACATATACAGGGTGTTAATTAAGTACGTTGACAAACTTCGGGAGGTGATTCTTTGAAGGTTTTCAGGACGAAATGTTCATATAAACATATGTCCCAAACGGCTTGGTTTTCGAGATACAGGGTGATAAAAATACATTTTTTTCAAGATTTTTTAGAGTTAACTTCGACATTTTCTACAATAATCAGTTCAAATTAGGCAAGTACAATCCATTCAATAGTACGCACGATACAAAATAATGCATTTCTCAAATAATTCACAGGGTCCTCCTTTTTCAGAGTCAAGCTTTGTTCAACCCTTCAGAATTTTTTTTCCGCCGCCACTGACATATTATGAGAAAGGAATAATGAATGTTGTTTCATTTAACATCTTTTTGCTCTCTTGATGTTTTTCATTTACTTGTACGGTTCAGGAGTTACAATGAAAATATTAACGCAAACATTTTCCAGTAACGCATAACATAAAGAAATTTGAGAAGCAAATAGTCTAACAAACTTGAAGGGTGATTCTTTGAAAGGTTTCAAGATGAAAAGTTCATATAAACATGTCCCAAGCGGCTTGGTTTTCGAAGTACATTTTTCAGGAGTTTTTGGAGTTTACTTCGAAATTTTCGACAATAATCGATCCAAATTAGTTCAAATTGGACAAGTACAATCCATTCAATAGTGCGCATGATATAAAATAATTCATTTCTCGAAGTGTCATTGCCACTCTCCAAAGATTAGCGCGTGACGCAATACGTCATTTTGTTCTCATTACACAAATAGCTATTTTCTGCTCCTGTAGAGAAAATGTAATGTTATGGAGCTCCCATACATTTTTTACCATAACTCAGGTTGAATATGTATTGCACAAAGTTAATTATGGCAAAATAATTTTGGACATTTTCAATAGTGAATAACTTTATTATCAAATAAAAGCATGCCTCATCGGTGAATAACACTTGAGATAAAAACCATGGATTTTCCAACAATTTATTTCGAATCCAAGTGCAAAAAGTTAATCTCTTTGGAACATCCCTTGGCAGAAGAGCTTGAACACGCTGTATGTGATAGTGATAAAGTTGCTCTTTTAAAATTTGCCATACCAATACATGGGTTACGTTAAACTGTGCCGCAATTTGTCTTGTACTGGTGTCTGGATGCTGCTCAATTTCGTTAAGTACAGCTTCTTCTATCTGAACTGTTCTAACTCTCCTGGGTCTTCCTATGAGAACAGCAGACCTCTTGAAAGTACCCGTTTCACGAAGACGGGACTGAATATTGATGAACATTTGTGTGCTGGGAATATGACGTTGTGGAAATCTTTCTAGATACATTCGTCTGGCGGCACGAGCCATTCCATACATTAAGTGCATGTCTGCCATTTCTGAATTTGTATATTCAACCATTTTATCCAAAGGAATATTGAATGAATCTGCTTTATAGCTTGCACTAATGAAGAATTAACAATGAGACAGTTTCTCAACTTTCGATAACTGTCAAGTTGTTGGTATTTAAATAAATGAATTAATATCAAAGCCCACTTTGCTATTTTTATGAATTCAAATTTATTACAAAATTTCTGCGTTACTGCAGAAGAAAAAACAAACCGAAATTTCTGATAAAATAATGTACTCCGTACGGAAACAAAAATTTGTTTGATTAAGTTTTTCGGAGTTATGACCAGATATTCATAAATGAAAATCAAATGTGTAATGATCTGCGACTATTAGATAAACCCTATTAACTATCTTCCATTACAGGATTACCTTTCGGAAGTTTTTTATGTTGAAAAGGAAACGTTCAATTGAAAACTAAAAAATATCTTTTTTTAAAATAACAAAATATTTGTAAGAGTTCTCTATCAAGACTGATGGGTAAAAACATTTTTAATCAAATATCTCAATGAAAATGCACATTTTTACCATCAGAATCTTCAGGTTGAAAGTTAAGGTTTTCCCAATATCTGTCAGATCTAGTTTAATATCCAGCGTACCGCAGTGACGGGGAGATAGTTTTCTGTTAGATATCATAAAAAGAAATCACATCTTTACAATAACAAGCTTTTATTTAGCTTCACTTGTAACTAACTAACAAACAATTTAATAAAAGTTGAAATTGACCCACTTCTAATACTCCGATTAATTTGAAATTTGGCAGGTTTCCGTAATTCCGGTGACAATGCATTAAAAAAATGTTTGTTAAAATACAAAATGGCGGCTCCAATATGGCGGACGAGTTTTGTGATTATGATCCGATTCTGTTCAAAATTGGTATGTGATGGTTTTTGGGTTGGAGATTTTCAGTTTCACATAAAAAATAAACTAAAATGTTAAAAGTGAAAATTATAAAAAGAAAACATTTTAAAGTTTTTATACAATACACTGAAAAGGAAAAAATAATTCATTTCATTGTTTGATCTAGGTAATCTTGTACAGAGAGATTTTGATACTCACAGAATAACCTACAAAAAATGAAACAAATTATTTTTCATTTTCAGTGCATTTGTATAATAGCTTGTCTTTATATTTTTTATTGTATAATTTTTATTCATCGTAAATTTTTCTAATTCTGAAAAAATATTTCCATCAATTTACAATAATTGAAAATGTTGAATTTTCAAATTTTCTAATGTTATGCCACACTGGAAAATGTTTAAATTAATATTTTCATTATAGCCCCTGAACCGTACAAGTAAATGAAAAAATGCAAGATATCAAAAAGATGTTAAATGAAACAACATTGATTATTCCTTTCTCATAATATGTCAGTGGCGGCGGAAAAAAAAATTCTGAAGGGTTGAACAAAGCTTGACTCTGAAAAAAGGAGGACCCTGTGAATTATTTAAGAAATGCATTATTTTGTATCGTGCGCCCTATTGAATGGATTGTACTTGCCTAATTTGAACTGATTATTGTCGAAAATGTCGAAGTTAACTCTAAAAAATCTTGAAAAAAATGTATTTTTATCGCACTGTATCTCGAAAACCAAGCCGTTTGGGACATATGTTTATATGAACTTTTCGTCCTGAAAACCTTCAAAGAATCACCTCCCGAAGTTTGTCAACGTACTTAATTAACACCCTGTATATGTTCGAAACATGTCTTGTTGTTAGAGATAGGATTTATATCCTGTGCTCTATTAAATTTTTCGTGGAGACGACTTCGTGTTCTTTTTCCAAAAAAACTTGGTCTTCCACTTCGAGTATGGACTATTACCTTCTCATGAATTCATTGAAGTTGGCGATGGCAATTTCCAGCAGTTGCTGACTTATCAATTCCAACACCTTTTCTAAACTGTTCTTTATTCTTAGGAAACTTTAGTTATTGTGTTAACACTATTTTCACAATGAAGTTATTCAATGATGAAAAGGAGCAAAATAATTTTTCCAGAAAAATCAACTTGATCAACTTGAACTATGATATACGTATTCAGGGTTCTGATGAAACTTTTATTCAAGTCATTATATTTAAAAAATAATTTCATCAGCAAGTAATAGTTACCAAACAGAGTGAGAACGTTGAGTCAAAAACCGAACTTGTTAAAATGGGAATTCCACAGGGTAGTATAATTGGTCCAATAATATTCATTTTGTATATAAATGTAAACTGTACGGCGAATACAAATTGCTTTCTTATTATGCCAATGATACCAATATTTCATCACTCGATAACGCAGAAAATATTTATACCACAATATCAGATATGATCTAGCTCTATTAATTTAAAAAATACTAACTGTCTACTGTTCATAACAATTAGGTAGCAGTTTTAATATCCAAAAAGCATTCAGTTAGATGAAGCTGATATCAATATACAGGGTGTTTCTTGAGTACGTGTAGAAAATTTAGGAGCATGTCAAAATGACGTCAAAATAAGAAGAAAAGTTTTCATAAACATATATCCGCAAGTTATTCGTTTCTGAGATACTGAGTGTCAAAGGTGATATTTCAGTGAAGTTTGGTATCTGGAAGTATTTTTCAATGACAATATCAGATTTGATGTTGGTTTGTCTCTTTTATAGGGGTGGCGCCACCTACATGTCTTTTTAGTCATCTGCAATGTCATAACTTTTTTTGATGTATCTGTTCGACTGGAAAAATCGATTTTTGGAAGATTTTTGTGTCAAAAAGATATTCTTGGTTGAGGTCGCTGACAGTAACTGTTTTGGAGTTATTGGAATTTGAAATAATCGATGCAAGTGATTTTGAATGACAAGATGTTTAAATTCAAAATAAATTTAATTAGTGGAATTAGGAAACTATTTTTTCTTTAATTTAATTTCAAAATAGGAATCGGTTGTTATTACAATTTAATAATAATAATAATATCAGTAATTAAGACCAATTTAATACTAAAGCAGTCAGTTGAGGGTACTAATTAAAGAAATGGTTGAAAATGGCCACCTTGCACCATTATGCATGCGTCGGCTCGTCGTCTCAAGGACCCAAACAAAATTCTAATTTTAGAAACGATCCCGGTAATATAAGCACTCCACGTCAACAACTTCCAAATGGGAATGAAAAAATACAAAAATTCATAACAGTTCGAGACTTTTCGTCCATATTCATCACGGTATCCAAATAAAAGTTGGTCAAGGACTTTTTTATTACGATGTAATGAATGTTCTCAAGTACCTAATGAAACGAGATGAAAGGCGGAAAGATTTGATATAAGTTATGAGATATTGAAACATTTCGGAAAACCATAATCAAGAGGAATTTTGTAAACTTCATTCATAATTTCTGCATATATAGAGAAGGATTATTGGTTTAACATATTTTGTTCTTCAACTTTCAATTCATAATACTGGGTGTTTCATAAATGAATGCTGATCCTGCAGGGCGATAATCCTTGGATGAATTTTTCTTCATATGATTCTTCTAAATAACCTAAAGTCGATTGGTATCAGAGACGTTGTAAATGATCTTTGAAAATCCTATTTCGAAAAAAGAGTATAAGGATCTGCAGTAATAACGTGGAGACTGGCAGATTGAATATTAACAAAGGCATTCCCATGGGTTGGTTTTAGGTCTAATTTTATACTTATTATACAGTGTGTACGACTTTGAGCAGCCACACCCCCATATTTCATTGGGGATACAATAATTTGAAAAACTTTTTTTTCTTCATATTATGTTACTCAGGAATACCTAACTTTAAGTTGATGAAAAATTCGTATATTTATTTTCCACGGCCAACTCCGTTATTACTGTAGAAAGGAACAAAGAATCACTTTTTCATGGCTAACTATGACCAACTGAAAAGTGAAAAATTGGGAAAACATCATGGATTCTTTTATCACTGAACTTACATCTTCTGGATCAGAACAGTCTGAAACCCTCAGATCTCAATTCCTGAGAAAAATATAGGGTGTCATCTGTATATGGCAAAAGTGCAACTCCTAAATTGACTTGTTTTGAAAATTATTGCGCTTATCAATTTATCCCTTTTCCGCAGCTACAAATTCACTTCAATTTATAATATTGGTATCTGCAGAGGAGTCGGGGATTAAGATCGAAGAGACTTACAGCCGTATGCATAGTCAATCGCCAGCGACTCGCCAGAGTTTCGCCGTTCGTTACACAAGGATTATAATGCACAGTCGAGCTCCAAAAAAGTGACAACTACGCGATAAGTCTCATTTTGGCGAAATGCTGGCGATGTACCACTTATTTGGAGCTCGACTGTGCATTATAGTTCTTGTATAGTGAGCGGCGAAACTCTGGCGAGTCGCTGGAATTGACTATGCATACGGCTGTTAGAGTATTCTGAACCCATTTCGATTTTAATTCACCAATTTTCCGATTTTCAACTGATCATACTTAGCCATGGGAGAAGTGATACTTGTTAACATTCTGCAGTTTTATTGAAATATTTCTGGGCACTTTATCACAACAGAAGACATTTCCGAAATCATCCCGAGCATTATGGATGAATGAGAGTTGGTGATATTGCTATATATGACACCTTGTATATTTCAATGATTCAGCATTGAGTTCTAGTGTTCTGAGACATTCCAAAATCAGGCATTGGGGTTAATTTTTCTACAAAAAAATCCTTAATATATTTTTTCCCAATTTTTCACTATTCAAGTTGTCACAGTTTGCCATGGAAAAGACGTATTTGGTTAGTTTCGCAGTATTAATTGAATATTATTGTGAATTTTGTGAAAAGTGAAGAAATTTTGAAAATTAAGCAAATATTACTGATGAAAAAGAGTTAATCATATTGCCAGCTACCGAGGGGAAAACCGCTGGGGAATTTTGGTACACGTGCCTTGGGTATTAATGGCATTAGTTGGGATATTTGAAATTTTTTGGGTATTAGTGGGCATTACACGGGAATTAGAGGTATTAGTCCGTAGTCGTGTATTACATAGGAATTAGAGGAATTTTCGGGAATTAGAGAACATTGGTGGGAATCATAATGATGGAGAATAAAAACGTATTAGCTTTTTTTAAGCTCTTGAACATGGTATTCGGCAAAAAACCTAAGATTAGGTCAGGATTGAAAGAAAAAAAATTAGATATTGTAATGTATGTGTTTCTTGATCATTTTATTTTGAATCATTCAATTCCGGCATGAACTTCATTTAGGTAGATCACGAATTTGGAGAAATTACTGGATAGATATACCTTGACCAATGTTGATAGGTTCTGGGCCCTTTGATCTAAAAGGGAATTATTCACGTGGAATATCGGCTGAATATAAAGTTTTGAAAGCTCATCAAATGTAATTCATCCATATGAAGTATATTCAGTTGGCAAGTGAATGTGAAGGGTATCTGAATAAGAATATTATAAACAACTCTATATTTCAAAAAGAGCAGATATTCTCTTCAATAGCATCTTTTGATATATCATTTCAGTCAAAGAGCCGAATAGAGGTCAAACTTAACTCATCTGCTTCCCGGATGAAACACTTTTTAGAAAATTTCATAAATAGACAAATACGCCTAAAATGGCTTTCCTGTAAATGTGTTCATGAGTATTCATGACATTGAGTTCCAAAAGTTAGCACCACATGAAAAACTTTTTTATTATCGATTTGTCAGAAAATTACATGATTCATAAAAATTGGTGCATTGCCAAATACTTCTTTTTCATTTATCAAAATTTTAAATTTCCATACGGTGTACAGGGGAGATAATAGAAAAAGAGTTTTGATCAAGTCTATACTATTATGACTGTCATTCCAAATTTAAATATTGGTTTCAATATTCTTTCAATATTCTACAGTTTTTTAAATGAACATTTTTGATAACGTCATTAATAAAAGTAGTTTACACTTGATGAAAATTCCTATTTTTTGTCCCCCCCTACGCACACTTTAGAACAATTTTCCATGAGGTGCAAACATCTGGAACTCTGTAGTCATGACCACATTTTTGTAGGGAACCCATTTTAGGCGTATCAGTCTATTTATGAAACATATAAGCGAGAAAGTATGTTTCAATCGGTAAGCAGAAAATTGTTAAAATTACTTTATGAAAAAGTAATTTTAACAATTTTTGACGTAACGTATTTTATCAAAAATTTCATGACATCTTTCCAATTTCATTTGTTTTATATCAATTTTCATCTTGCATAATGTGTAACTCATTTTTGAAAAACATTGCGTCTAACATTCTTAACAAAGATTATCCCTGATGATGGAAATGATTTATTAAATTTCCGAAAGCTTGGACAAACTTTAAAGAGTACTCTTTGATTAGCTGCAAAGCCCCACTATTTACTAGTTCCATATATGCTCGTATATACGTTCGTGCTGAAATTATCTATTTCACTTTGTGTATATAGTATTTTGGGAAATAATTTTTTTTTAGTTCAAATTATCAATGTTTTTTATTATCTCGGAATCATTTTTTCAATATTTAAAAGATTATTGGTACAAGAGCAGTTTTTGAAGATTACTTTAATGACAACAATTGTTCTGCACCTATGGAAAGTGGGGAAAATTCCCGGAAAAATTCGGAAAATCAATAACTTGGAAGGGATTGGAAATTTCCATATAATGTATGGGAACAAAGTTGTAGAACGTAAAAATCTTCATGAAAAGGTAATCGCATGATTTTCCTAAAATTGTTTCCTTTTGGGAGATAATGAGCTATAACTGATATTTTCAGATTTTCGCGTGAAGAAATCCCGAGTAATCTTCGTATTCGAAGGTGAAATAATGATCTTTGATTAATAAACAATGAAATTTTACTGATTCCTTACGTTTTTCTGTCGAATTAACTCGACAAGCTGAATTTGCACAAAGATGCAATAGGTCAAATTCGAGCAAATCAAATATAACATTCATTCCCAATTTATATTGGGCCTGAATGAAAACATTGTGATCAGAGGTTTTGAGATATATATTCTGAATGTACAGGCCCTTGGCAATAAAATGGCCAGTACGCTTTTGTAGAAATCTCCCCTTTGATATTTTAACGTGGATTATGAAATGAAAAATGAGCGTACACAAAAACAACGGTTACAGAAAAACTTAATTCAGTTAGGCCCAAAATTAATTGAAAATGAATATTATATCTGATTTGTTCAAATTTGACTTACTGAATCTTTGAGCAAACTAAGCTTGTCGGGATAATTCGATAGGAAAACGTAAAAAAATTGGTAAAATTACATATTTAATTTATCAAAGGTAATTATTTAACCTTCGAATATCAAATACAACTACTTCTACCGACACCGCCAGCTATATATGATAATTTATGAAGTATTTTTCTTCAAAACACCCTTTAGTTTATGAATTTTCGACAAAAACAAGGGAGATAGAGAAATTTTGGTCGAGCGTTGGTGTGAATCTTATATCCCGAGTTGTTCGCGCGGAAATCTGAAAATATCAGATACATCTCGCATAATCTCTCAAAGGAAGCAATTTTCGAAAAAACATGCAATTACCTTCTTTATGGAGATTTCTACGTTCTACATTACGTTTTTTTATATCATATCGGAATTTTCAAATCCTTCCAAGTTTTAGATTTTCCGTACTTTCCAAGGAATTTTCCCCAGTTTTCTTAGGTGCTCGCTTGCAGAACATTTTTTTTTCTCTCAAAGTACTCCTCAAGAACTGACTGTGTGCCAAAAATTTTTATTGGATTTAGTGTAGGGTTAAAACCCCTGGATCTTGTAATACATTGTAATGGAATGAAATAATATAATTCCGAACGTCTAACAGAATCAAATTGATGATTTATGGAAAAAAACCTCAGAAATTTAGTGAAACTATATAAAAATTAGTAAGAAAATGTTAGGCATTAATGGGTACTACTCAGGAATTACAGGTATTACCGGTGCATTATTGGTATTACTCGGGTATTAGAGGAATTAGTTGGGCATTAGTGGCATTACTTGGGTATAAGTGACATTACTTGGGTATTACTTGGGTATTACTAGGGAATTACTTGGGTATTAGAGGAATTAGTTGGGATTTTCGGAAATTAGTATACACAATTTTCTCAGCGGTTTCCCCCTCGTCAGCTACAAATGACACCCTGTATAATCAATTGATTTAAGCATTGAGATATGGGGGTTTAAGAAAATTCTGAAACAGAATTTGATGTTAATTTTGTGATGAGAAAATCCCTAATATGTTTTTTTCACTATTTCACTTTTCAATTGTTCTCAGTTGGCCGTGGAAAATAGATATACGAATTTTTCATCAACTTAAAGGTAGGTATTCCTCAGTACTATAATATAAAAAAAGTTTTTAAAATTATTGTAGTCTTAATGAAATATGAGGGTGTGGCTGCTCAAAGTGGGACACACTGTATATACAAAATTTATCATAAATCAACTCATGATGTTATTACACTATATACGTGGACGATACAGTGCTTCCGTATGCAAATGAAAACTCTTCAATTCTAGAAAATACGATGAACAAGGACATTTGAAAAATGGCTTTGTTCCAATCTCTCTGTTAGTTCTAGAAATCGAAAATAGTATTTTTCAAAAAATAAAATAAATTCAAAATAAAAAATGAACAATTTACACAAACTTCTCTGATGGAGTATCTTGGCATTTGGATTGATGATAAGTTAAGGTGGGAGAATCATACTGATATCTGATTGAAAAAATATCTTCCCTCTAAGAAGATGTCCAAATTGAATCCCAAAGTAGCTAATATATTTTCATATTCTTATATTCTCAGTAGAATCAAATATTTAATTGATATATGGGAAACATGTTCTAAGAATGATTTCAGATCTCTGCTGTATATAGGAAAACGTTGAAAGCACTGTATCGTCTACCATTTTGACTCCAACAAATCAACTTTATTCAATGAGGTGATGACGAACACATTTTCTTTGGAGGAACTTTGGATGAATATTATACAATGGACACTCCCAAAGTATCTTACCTTATTATCAATAAAATGATGAAATTTAATTTAATTTTGACCAGAAATTCAGAATTACCACACATGGCAACGTAACTTGTTCCATCTAGATTCTGTAAACTCTGTAATTGGCCAGAACAGATTCACTCATGTAGCGCTTACAAAATTCAATGAATATCCGAAACACATTTTTTTAAAGAAATAGCACTGAATTTAAAATCAAAATATTAAAATATTTTCTCCAAAAATAAATTGATCTTAAATGGATTCTTTCTTTGTTTCGGAGTTTTTCGTTTTTTAAGGGCTAATTTACGCATCATTGTCATTATCATAGTCCTAATCATAGTCACTGTTTTAATAACAAATTTTTATGCTTATGATTGAGACGAGTTGCACAAGTGCGTCGATACCTATTTGACAAATGACATTGGAAATAATTATTTGATTTGACTTGTAATCCTTGTTATTGTAGTATATTTATAGTCCAATTAACTCTAAAATAATTTATTTATCGAAATACAATGATACAATAACACAATACTCTAATTTACATAACAATCACGGAACTAGGTATTTATATTCGACTTTCACTTCACTGACTGTCCGTCCGTCTGCTGCGTAGTTCTTTTTATAACGAACGCCCACTTCTCCGAAAGCTTATGAAATTTCTCGTGAAGCCTCGAATCTTCCAGATTCTTCTCGGTGCATAGCGCAACAACAGTTAGCCGCGGCCTAGTGCCGGCTACGTAAGAGTTCAGGTCCGGCATCGCCCGCAGCTTCGCCACATTGCCCCCTTCTTAGAGATATTTCGTCCCGAAATGTCTTCCTTGGAGTGTGTCGATATTTGCAGAATTCCCCATATCTGCATCGTGAAGTTAGATGGAAATAACACTCCACTGTCTTCATGTTAGGTCGTGGAATAGGATTACAGCAAACCAAAATCTGGATGCCGCTGGATCGGAATATCGTCTCCAACATACTTCTTATAACTCTCCAATCCAGCCCATCAATACCACAGGATAATTTTGGGATTGCCAAGTCCACCAGATTCTGGTCCACCATCGTATCTCTCAGTTGGGTGAGGCTCCTCCAGACATCTTCATAGGACGGTTTATCTTGGGAATGCTTCTTGGTCACCAGGTAGTAAATGTTCCTCGGGCCCTTCTTCAGCTGTAGCAGACCTCCAATTTCTGGATTCTGTATCCGTAGAGTTTGGAGTTGGCCAAATTTCTTGGAGAACACTACAGCGATGCCCCTGGACATTCGAAGATCTTCTGCGACGCAGTGTGCTAGGGCGTAATCGACTGGCACTTTGAAAAGGTCCCGTGGCTCCTCCCGAGTTACCCCGTGTGACACTTTCTGTCCATTTGAGTATAAGGACATGAATTTCTGGAACGTCATCGCATCCTCTGGTGGTCTGAGGGTGCGGACTTGGTCATGATTTCCAGCGTAAGGGGCCAACCTGTTGAAATGAACGACCCTGGGTTTACCTCTGGGTGGCTTGTGGATTCGGTAAAGCAGGTCGTTTATCCTCTTGATGATCTTGTACGGACCTTCCCATGAATTTCGTAATTTCGGTGACAGGCCCCGGCGACGCATCGGGTTGTACAGCCAAACTAGGTCACCAACCTGAAATCCTCCAGCATCGGCATTGATGTCATAAGTCGCTTTCATTCGGTCGCTGGCACTCTGGATGTTCAAACGGACTCGTTCGTGGATGTCCTCCATTCGCTGCAGGAGTTTACTGACGTAGTCCTCTCCCGCGGTATCCTGTCCTGGTGGCATCCCAAACTTTAGATCACAAGGAAGTCGCAGCTCTCGGCCCATTATGATACTAGCAGGGGTTTGGCCGGTCGACTCGTGTACTGCGGAACGGTAGGCCATCAGGAACAAATGGAGATACTGGTCCCAGTCTCTTTGATGGTCAGAGACTACCTTGGACAAGTGGCGATTGATAGTCCTGTTCATCCGCTCAACCATTCCATCGGACTGTGGATGTAGAGCTGTGGTTCTCGTCTTGCGGATGTTTAGCAGTTGGCACATTTCTTGGAACAGGTTGGATTCGAAATTTCTGCCTTGGTCCGAGTGCAGCTCCAAGGGTACACCGAATCGACATATCCACTCTTTCACCAAGACGTCCGCGACGGTGATGGCTTCCTGGTTGGGCAGGGCATAGGCTTCGGCCCACTTGCTGAAATAGTCCATTGCCACAAGGATGTATTTATTTCCGTGATCTGATACGGGGAACGGGCCGGCGATGTCAATGGCGATTCTCTCGAATGGACTACCTACGTTATACTGACGCATCGGGGCCTTGGGTCGTGTCCGAGGTCCATTGCTGGCAGCACAAACAGCACACTTTCTGCACCAGTCATTGACATCAACTTGACAATTGACCCAGTAAAACCGTTGCCTTACTTTCTGCAGGGTCTTCGTCACACCCAGATGTCCTTCAGCAACTCCATCATGGATCTCTAGGAGTACTTCCTGTCTTCTGTTCTTGGGCACCACTATCTGACGTCTGTCTTCCCCACCATCTTCGGACTCAAATACACGTTTCAGGACCCCATTGTCCAGGGTAAGGGAATTCCATTGGGCCCAGTAGGATTTGAGTGCTGGGGAATATCTTGCAATTTCCTGCCATGTCGGTCTTTGACTACTCTTTTTCCAACCGATGACTAACCCAAGATCTGGATCCTTTTCTTGGTCTTTCTGCACCTCGTTATCATTCCAGTTGTTGTCAACTGCGGTGGTTCTACAAACCGCTGCTTCCTTCTCTTCTGCTCGTCGGCAGTGTGAGCAGTCGTCTGGGCACGGTCTCCTTGACAGGGCATCTGCATTCTTGTGGCCACTCCCAGCTCGATGTTCGATCTCGAAGTCGAATTCTTGGAGTCTTTCGATCCAACGTGCTACTTGGCCCTCGGGGTTTTTGAACTGTAGGAGCCATTTAAGGGCTGCGTGGTCGGTCCTTAACAGGAATCTTCTTCCGTACACGTATTTGTAAAAGTGTTCTACTCCCGTGACAACAGCCAACAGTTCTCGTCTGGTGACACAGTAGTTACGCTCCGGTTTACTGAGAGTTTTACTGAAGTATCCGATGACCTTCTCTTGCCCATCCTGGATCTGGGACAAGACAGCTCCAAGTCCCACGTTGCTGGCGTCCGTGTCCAAAATGAATTTTCCACTCGGAAGGGGATAACTTAAAATTGGTGCGTTGATCAATGCCCCCTTCAGCTTCCTGAACGAGTCTTGGCATTCATCGGACCATTTGAACTTTGTTTGACCTTCCGTGAGCCTGGTCAGTGGTTTAGCGATGTTGGCGAACCCCAGCACATATCGGCGATAGTATGTGCACAAACCAAGGAAACTACGTAGTTGGTGTATGTCTCTAGGAATAGGCCACTTCTTCACTGCTCTGATCTTCTCATCATCCACTGCTACTCCGTGCCCCGAGACAACATGGCCAAGGTAACGTACTTCTTTTTGGAACAGGTGGCATTTCTTGGGGCTCAGCTTCAATCCAGAATTTCTCAGTCGCAGGAATACCTCCTCCAGGTTTTTAACGTGGTCTTCGAACGATTTGCCAACCACAATATTGTCATCGAGATATACCAGACACGTCCTCCATGAGAGTCCTTTCAGAACCGTCTCCATTAATCTCTCGAATGTTGCTGGAGCATTACAAAGCCCGAATGGCATAACGGTGAAATGCCACAGTCCCGAGCCGATGGTGAAGGCTGTCTTTTCTCTATCTTCTGGAGCCAGTTCTACCTGCCAGTATCCACTCTTCAGATCAAGGGTCGAGAAAATCGTGGAGCCGGACAACGTGTCTAGGGTGTCGTCTATTCTCGGACGAGGGTAACTGTCTTTCTTCGTCACGTTGTTCAGTTGACGATAGTCTACGCAAAAGCGTGTTGATCCATCTTTCTTCTTCACCAGCACGACTGGAGAGGACCATGGACTGTCGGATGGTTCAATAACTCCATCTTTCCCCATTTCACTGACTATTTTGTCAGCCTCTTCCTTCTTGGCAAGAGGAAGTCTTCTAGCTGATTGTCGGATTGGTCGGGCATCCCCAGTATCAATTTTATGCTGAACTACATTCGTTCGGCCCCCTTTTCCTTGTCCGGCATCGAAGATGTCTTGGTACTTCTTGACTAATTCTCTCAATCTGGGCCGTTGGGCTGGTTCAATGCCCTTCGAAGAGAGAGAGGGTAACCAATTTTTCCAGTTCCGCTGTCAGGTTGTTGTCTTGACTTACAGTACCATGTACACTCCTGATCACAGAGGAAATTGACGAGCAGTGCCCCAAAACAGTTCCTTTCTTCAAAGTCACTGGGTAATAATTGACATTCATTACCCTTACTGGCACAATTTTATCAGCACGCAACAAAGTCTTGCCTAGTGCAATACCTTGTCCAATTTTCTCATCATGAAGCTTGGGCTTGAACATCACCACGCTTCCATTGCTCGCACCTCCGTCCAAGCGAGCCTCCAGTATGGTCTCAGCCCTCTCGGGTACACTTACATCTTCAACCAGCAGAACACGAATCATCTCTTCACTTCTTCCATGTAGCACCAGCTCTTCTCCGTTCACACGTAGGACGCCATCTTTGAAGTTCAATTCAAACCCTCTGGAATTCATGATGTCCATTCCAATAATTGCGTCGTCCTCAATGTCCGCTACTTATGCCCGATGATTCACTTTTGTGCTGCCTAGAATCAGTTCAATCGGTAGCTCACCATGTACAGTGGCCGGCTCTCCTGTTGCTGTGCGTAGCTTCCAGGATGTTGGTTCCATTCTCTCTGGTGTTTTAATAAAAGCAGGTCCAAGGATTGTCCTAGTCGCACCTGTATCCAGCAGCATTGCGCAAGGCTTGTTGTTGATGAAACCGTCTACAAAGGCTCCTTTGTTCTGTCGTTGGAGGACAGCGACATATGCGTTGTTCACCGGGGCTCTCTGAGTAATGGCCGACGATTGCCCCTTCTCAACAACCTTCGTTGGTTTCGACCTCTCGAGGGTTGGACATTGACTACGCACGTGTCCTACAGTTCCGGCATCTCACTAGTCTTCTCTCAGGCAACATTTCCTTCACCACCTTCCTTATGGCAGCTTCCAGGTTAGTAGGCTCCTGTGGGTCTTCTTCAATAACTCGGACTTTACTCTGGCTTCTGCAGGATTGCTTCGCTGCCTCAAATTCCAAAGCGCGTGCCAGTGCATCCACGAGATGTGTTGGACGAGCTAGTGTTAATGCTTGTCTCGTTTCCTGGTCACGAAGTCCATCTAAGAATGCCTGAACTGCTAGTCGTTCCATTACCTTTTCTGGTGTAGCTGGATATGCAAGGCGAACCAAGCGTGCAATGTCGGCTTCAAATTCCTGTAGGGATTCGCTTGACTTCTGGCAGCGGTTTTTGAGCTGTGAGTGGTATACATATTCTAGATGAGTCTGTCCATACCGTAATTCTAGATGTTTGATCAGCTGCTCGTAGTCCTCTTGCTCTTGTGCCGTGAGGGTTTGTAGAATATTCGTTGCTTCTCCACGCAACGCCAGTGTTAGTGACACAGCTCTATCTCCTGCATTCCATCCATTTGCCTTTGCTGCAGCTTCAAATTGTCGGCGGTAGTTTGCCCATGGTGTTTTTCCATCAAACTGAGGTGGTTTCATAGAGAGTTTTCCCGTTTCTGGACTGATTTTTACATCTTTCAAACCCCTTTGAACATCATCTAAGTTCAAACTCAGTTCCAGCATTGAATTTTCATTGACAGATTCTGTGGTGTGGGTAGTGTCATTCTGGTTTTCCAACTTACTGATTTTCTCCTTTATTTTGATGATTTCTGCCTCGAGTCCGCCTTTGATTTCGTCACTAATTGTTTCCTTCAATTTTCCCATCTCTTCCTCAATTTCATCTTTGATGCCGCCTCTGATTTCATCACTGATGGTTTCCTTCAATTTCCCCATCTCTTGCTCAATTCCATCTTTGATTTTCTCCATCTCTGTCTCGACAGTCCCCATTCTTTCTTCTAATCGATTCGCCATGCCACAAAGTTCTTCTTTCATGTTCTTCGAGTTTTCTAGAAGCTCTTCCCTCAAACCCTTCGAATTTTCTA
The DNA here is from genome assembly GCA_944452925.2 of Chrysolina oricalcia. Taxonomy (NCBI): domain Eukaryota; kingdom Metazoa; phylum Arthropoda; class Insecta; order Coleoptera; family Chrysomelidae; genus Chrysolina; species Chrysolina oricalcia. Next base: position 29,479,784 of record OX101808.2, read on the forward strand.
GAATTTCTTCTTTCAGACTATTCGAATTTTCTAGCAGCTTTTCTTCCAGATTTTTCGAACCTTCTTGAAGTTTTTCTTGAAGTTTTTCTTCCAGATTATTCGAATTTTCTAGCAGCTTTTCTTCCAGATTTTTCGAATTTTCTCGCAGTTTTTCTTCCAGATTATTCGAATTTTCCAAAAGTTTTTCTTGAAGTTTTTCTTCCAGACTCACCGAATTCTGTTGCATTTTGTCTTCCATTCCGTCGAGTTTACTCATTATGGAACTCATATCCATTCCAGAAACTTCGAATAGAAATGTTTCTGGGTCCTCGCCCTCCTGAACTAATCCCTCGGCAAGTCTTGTTTGAAGCACGGCCTTTTTACCACTTGTGTCAAGTTCCCTCTCCTCCAGTTCTTGCTTCAATTCCGCAACCTTCAATTCAACCAGGCGAACTTTCCTCGAACACATTTTGTCTTAGTCTATGTCTATTTCACGGGTCACCAGTCTATTATTATTATTATTATTGTCTATTTCACACAGTCTATTTCCCGGACACCAGTCTATTTATTATTATTGTCTATTTCACACGCGAGAAGTGTCACTTCACGAAAAATGTTTATCAGTCACTGTCTATTTTCGCGAAAACAATTGTCCGAAATACACAAGCTGTCTACTTACACGAACACTCTGTATTTTATCTCTAACAATCGCACTTCTGATCACCACTGTAGTATATTTATAGTCCAATTAACTCTAAAATAATTTATTTATCGAAATACAATGATACAATAAAACAATACTCTAATTTACATAAAAATCACGGAACTAGGTATTTATATTCGACTTTCACTTCACTGACTGTCCGTCCGTCTGCTGCGTAGTTCTTTTTATATCGAACGCCCACTTCTCCGAAAGCTTATGAAATTTCTCGTGAAGCCTCGAATCTTCCAGATTCTTCTCGGTGCATAGCGCAACAACAGTTAGCCGCGGCCGAGTGCCGGCTACGTAAGAGTTCAGGTCCGGCATCGCCCGCAGCTTCGCCACATTATTGTTTATTGTGTTTCGGAAACAAATGAGCCAGGAAGAGGTTACTCTTATTGAACTGATTGAAAAATATCCTCACCTTTGAGATAAAAAGACACTAATGACAGTGTTGTCATCTGTCAATTTTTAAGTTTCAAGCTAATGACTATGATGCATAAATATGCAAATTTCTCAAGACAACGACTAAGACTAGGGCTGTGATAGTGATTATGACTATGACGGTAGAGGATAAAAAGTTAACGAACGTATAGTCAGAAAAATATACAAGGTACCATTAGATCTAACGAACTTAAAATATAGGATATATGGCAAATTCAGAATGGCAATTTTCCAATAAGAAATCCAGTTATAAAACTATAATGCAAGTAGGCAGCCTACACACTGACACTTCTATGTTTACAATCATGTAAGTACATATATTAGCATTTTGAGCTTTTACGAAACCTCAGTGGGACTGTAGGTCAGCTCTAAAGGAGGTAAATTATTTAATGATAAAAGTGGGCTCATGAGAGCTTTTGCTTATTTAAATGGACAGGAGATCACGAGAAGGATGTAAAGCGAAAGGGCAGATATGACCGAGCTGAATGACCTATGAACTTTTGTACCTGAGAAAACTATGAATTTTTCAGTTTATTTCAAAGCTTTTCTTCGTTTGCTAAGTGGTGAAATATATTGATATCACTGACTCATTGGGATATTTTGATTGATTCAATCATATTCTGTACCAAGCTTGGATGTGATCAAAAGATTAACGTGGCTTCTCTTGATAAACTGAAGTAGAATTTGAATAAATGATGAAAGTATGAAAAAGGGCTATTTTCACTCAATATTCAAAGCATAATGTAAAACTTTATGAATTAATCACCTTATACTCGTTCTCAGAGATACCCCTTGAATAATCTCAACAGTACCTAAAAAGAAAAGTATCGAGCAAGACTGCGTTATTGAACATCTCTGGAGAGGGCCAAATTATCATATAATTCTCTTTTCAGGCGATTCTTCGCTTGCACAAACTCCTTTTTATTTATGTTACTTGTTGATGAATGATTTATATTCATGGAGTTGTATGTTACAGGAATATTTAAGAAAATATTTTCCTTATTACTTATATCTGGAAAACTTGGTGATTTCCAATATGAAAATCAGGCAATGTTTGAATTATTTATTGTTCCCAAAAGAAACTGACAGCGTTAACTGAACTAATACAATGTCATGTCATCAACTATTTTGGAAATTTTTTTAAAATTGTAGAATTCCATATATAACTAGTGTTCGAGACAAATAATAATTCAAGTCCACCAAACTTAACGATTTTTTTGAGGATTTGGGTATTTTTATCAGCATTACCATTATGCTATAATTTGAATTGTATTTCAAAACGAAGTATATACCATACGTTAGTAATAGTTTCACTTGGCAACAACACCACCAGTATTCTTGAGACACATATCTTAAGGACATGCGCACAGATGAATCAATACAGTGGGTATAAAAGAAAATACATCTACATTCCATCTGACAGCCAGAGCGCAATAAAAGCTCGGATTTCAATACAAATTGAAGTAAAAGCAAGTTTGGGAATGTCTTGAGATCCTCAATGAACTTTCAAAACACAACAAGGTCACAATTGTTTGGGTGCCTGGACATAGGGAAATAGAAAGCAATGAAAAAGCAGACCAACTTGCAAGACAAGCATCCGAATCACCAATCACCAGTGTTTGGAGTTAGCAAAACCCGATACTTATTATTATTTGTTAGATCCAAATAACTACAGACCGATAAATATGCTTGCATGCTTGTTATAAGTTATCAACGTTCATCTTGTACTTGTTATTGTATATTAGATATGAATAAGAAAAGTAGGTACCCAGTTCTGGTTCAAATTATATTCTGCCAATTTGTTTACATGCAATGCTTGATAATGTTTTTCGTAACCTAGGATAATAAATCGTGAAATACCTGTGAAACATTAGTACAAGAAAATATAGAAATTACAGTCCAGTAAATATTCAACACTTGTGAATACAATTGACCAAGTGTATGAAAAGATATATGAGCAAAGAGAGAACAGGGGTGCTTTTCTCGAATCATTCGACTTCCAATTCGTATACGAACAAAAGAGACAAATATACATATTTCATGTGTATCAGAGTGAAACAGAAAATCGAATTCACATACGTACAAATTCGAGAATAGCACCCCTGCTGGAGCCGAAATTTCAGCTGCATCCGTAACATGGAATTTTTCTAAAGTAATTTATTCATCTTATACGGATTGTGCACGAAGTATCATCTGCGTAACATATAATATGACCTATCATGCCATCAGTTACTTCAGTTATATTACACAAGGAAAAGTATCGGATCCAATACTGTTCCCTGTGGTACTCCTGGCTTATTTCATCCCAAATTTTAACCCGCTGTATTCTCCCTGATGGTGGTGTTTCAATATTACTAATGCAATACTTCTAACGCCATAATTGTATAGTTCATTTAGTAATAGTTCATGAGTGACGGAGTCGAAAGCCTTAGCCAGATCTAGAAAAATTGCAAGGCATTTAGATGTTTTGTTTGTGGAGTTTGTCATTAAACATTTGAGATTGTTGAGCATTTGTTTCTGATATGACAATTTCCTATTTTCCTAAGCTTAGAGATGATTCAATTGAGTGAAATCGGTTTTTTTGCTCTGCTGTTATTACAACTACTTTATTTTCGGAAATGAAGTATTTACAAAAGGTGTGAAGTGATCTGTTATGTCCGTTGGGAAGACTATTGGTGTAATTGATATTTTACTATTATAAGGTGGTTGTTTTTTCTTTTATAAAAATATAATATTATCGTTCATTTTTTGCATACATGGTCAAATAATGAAAACAATTTACAAAAAGATCTAGTTCAGACCCTTCAAATACTATAACTAAAAAAATTGTATGCGTTCTATTATGAAAAAAATAGATCGAGAAAAAATATGACAATCATCTTCATTTTTACTAATAATAATAATTGATGTACCCTCAGGAAGTAACAGGAGAAGTATTTCATTATTTATAAATTTGCAGTATACGAGGATATATTGAAAAATTCTTAGCCTTCTATAGAACCAAACAAAATTTCAATGTCAAACTATTTTATTACTCAACATATTTTCCTCTTAATCGGATACATTTATTTCAGCGAACCTGCAACGTCTCTAGACCTTTGCTCTGCAAAACAGACCTCCACAGCTTTTATTACCTCCTCGTTGGAAGAAACCTTTTAAACTTTTTTTCAGTTGAGGAAAGAGATGATAGTCGGACGGAGCCAAATCTGGTGAATAAGGGGGGTGTTCTAGTAATTCAAACCCTAAATGACGAATTTTTTGCATGGCAACATGAGATTTGTGTGCAGGGGCGTTGTCCTGCAAAAACAAAACACCTTTGGATAGCTTTCCGCGTCTTTTCTCTTTAATTTTTTCCCGTAGAGTGGTCAGTAATGTCGAATAGTAATCTCCAGTTATTGTTCTACCCTTATCCAAAAAATCAATCTTGATTACTCCATGGCAATACCAAAAATACTGAAGCAAGAACTTTTCCAGCAGATTTTTGGACACGAAACTTCTTAGGTCTTGGAGAACCGGAGTGTCGTCATTCCATCGATTGTTGCTTTTTTTCTGGATCGTAGAAATGTACCCAAGTCTCATCCATAGTAACAATTCGGTTTAAGAAGTCTACATCGTTTTCAAATCGAGCACAGATCGAACGCGATGCTACTACCCTTGCACGCTGTTGGTCAACATTCAAACATTTGGGAATCCATTTTGCAGCAATTTTTCTCATGTCCAAATTGACGTGAACTATATGATGAACGCGTTCGTATGAAATATTCAGTGCTTCAGATATCCGTTTTAGCCCAATTCGACGGTCTGTTAAAATCATGTCATGAACTGCACCGATATTTTCGGGGACTGACACAGAAACTGGCCCTCCCGATCGGTCATCATCTTCAATGGAAAATTTAAGTCTTTTGAAGCATGCAGTCCAATTTTTCACGGTCGTGTATGAAGGACATTGATCACCAAGGGTATTAAGCATATCTTCTTAAATTTGATTACCTCTTAACCCTTTTAAATACAGGTACTTGATGATGGCTCGATACTCCAATTTTTCGATTTTCACAATTGCGGTGGACATTTTTATTCTTTTAATTTATTGAGCAACTCTGGTTTACTTTTTTGACGTCAAACTTTACACTGACACTTCTAATAAGTTATTGTTCGTTGCTATGGTAACGCAATATTTTGCTTATGCAGAGAACTGGTCTAGGCTAACTAGATATCAATACATCCTCGAATATATTTGCAGGTCTAAGACAAGTTAAACAGTTCTTTTTTCAATTTTGATTTCTCGCATGTTGAGCCATTTGTTATCTTTCAACCTGTGTGAGACGGGATCAAACTTCCTGATGTCATATATGAAACGTAAGCATAATTTTTGCATTTTTTCAATTAGGTTTTTCTCAATGTTGTCTAGTCACGGGCCATATAAAACATCACAGTAACTGAAATGACTAAGTACCAGAGTCTCCGTCCCAAATGAGGGCGTATTTGTTTGTTCATGATTTTTCCAAAATTTTTGATCGACACGGCAATATAGGTACTTATAGGGCACAAGTCATTGAAAATGGTGATTTAATTTTTTTTCGGCAAAGGAGTCACTCGTGCTACTTTCCAAGTATCCGGAAAACTACTAGCTAACATACAGGAATTCAGAATATTTGTTTAATATGTCGTAATTGTTGGACAGCCTAAGAGAGTCATTTCTAAGCTGAGCAAGTCTGAACCTTATGCCAAAGATTTTATTTTTAATATATGTTCTTTCACCTCTTCGGTATCAACTGTAGTAAAACGAAATATCGCAGAAAATCATGCTTTGCGATTTTGATTATGGTAGGTACTGTATTAAATTTCCATCTATTGGTACTTCATTTGCAGAGGACTGTAAGAAGAACTTAATTTCGGATGGTTTATTAAGAAAATCAGGCAGAGTTTTGTTTGTGCCTCTGTTCAGAATATTTAATTGATTCAACCTTTTCCAGATTAGTTTGATATCTCCATTGGCACAAAACTCGGTGTATCTTGTTTTTCATTATTAATAGAAATATTCGGTAGGTTTCTAATTTGTTTATAATAATTTCAATAATTCCAATGGTCATCATTCTTATTTCTTTCAAACCTGTCGAATGCTTTTTCTTCCATCTTTATCATTATCTTTATCGGCGGCTTTTGGTCTTTTATCAAAATTGGTTTGAGTGGAGCCCATATATCAAAAATATTCATCAATACTCAATCAACTATTTATGTAAGTGACTTTTTCATTAATATCTTGTATATAAACCACATTCTGAAATAGGGTATTCAATAAAATTTCTTGTAGAATATTTTTATCTATACGTTTAAGATTTCTCTAGTATTTCTGCAGGTTTTATTGCATTATTTCTCCGATAGAACAAAAAACTTTGGAATGATTAGAAATATTTGATACATCCTCAGTGCCAGCTTGAAAACTTCTTTGGTATTTTGATATTCATATTTTATCTAATAATGTACTAGTAGACTTGATGATAACAATCCATCTGAACCCAACATACTCAAATAGTTGTTTGTCTCATTGCTTTCTGTATTCAGTAAATTAATATTCATGTCACCGACGTAAATTTCTAAATCTTGTTTACGTATTGTGCTCAAGTAATTTTTTAATTCATTTAAATAGTTTATGCCATTGGTTGATGGGGGTCAATAATATGCAGTTAAATAGATTTTATTATCATTATTCTTATTATATACAGTCAGCAGAAATTCCAGAAGAACACCAAATTCTTACCTACTTTCCCTTGGATCTCACGATCTCATTTGAATTTACAGGATTTTCTTTTTTGTAGGAAGCAGAACTTAAAAAAAGATAGTGAGCTAGTAAAAGACTCACAGTGTATTAGATACGTCGTTAAAATCATATTTTCAGTCCAGTTTGTCCCAAAAGCAGTAAGGCATAATAAGATCAAATTTCAAACATTTTCAGTCCTACTCAATTACGTTGATTGCCATTTCGTTTTGATTTTCATGCAACAAAAACCACCAATTCCATGACTTGTTAGACGAGAAATCCTTTTGAGACTGTTCTTTCCTGAGAATATCGCTATTCGTTTGTTTTCCACTAAAACCCAATCCTTTTGAGACATCGTTGACTTGTTGAATTCCGCTACGAACTTTCTCGACTCTTCAATTGGATCAATCCATTTCCTTTGAGAGCGTGGGAGGTAGTTCGACAAAGTTTGTATCAATGAACGTGTTACTTTGTCGTCGAAACTAATATGTCAGAAGCCTTCTTCATTAAATATAATTATTTGTTCTTTGAAAATTTGTTACACAAGGAATGATTCAGTTTAGAAAGTGTTTCATCACGGAGAATCACGGTTGAATCAGTGCTCAGGGCGGAAACTTTTAATTTTACAATTTCTCTCAGTTCCACTATTAATTGGATACTGTAATGAGAACCAACTTTAAACGAACTTTTGAGTATCTATTCGGATAAGCAGTGCTATCATTTCTACAGTGCGACGCTAAATTATGGAACAAATTCATTATTTCTGAATATAAGGATATATCGGAAAAATCCTCGGACAGGTCGATTTTCTTTTCCGATGGGCCAATTTTTGAACCTCACCCAAAATATATAGGGTTATACGCATTTGATGAAAAGCGACTTTGGTGATATTTTTAAAAGGGACACCCAGTATATTTGTCCATATTTGGTTAGGGATCGTCATTACAAATCCAGTGATACCAAGTTTGATGGGATTATGTCAAACGGCTGCGGAGATATGGCCAAAAAACTTCTCCATATACCTAATGAGTGCGACAGAGACTTTTAACCTTCTGAATCGTGTAGAGTCTCGCAGTCATACTCATTAGACATACGAGGAAGTTTTTTGGCCATACCTCCGCAGCCGTTTGACATAATCCCATCAAACTTGGTATCACTGGATTCGTAATGACGATCACTAACCAAATAAACCTAACCTAACCAAATAAAAATATACTGGGTGTCCAATTTAAAAATACCACCAAAGTCATTTTTACTCAATTACGGATAACCCTATATATTTTGGGTGGGGTTCAAAAATTGGCCCATCGGAAAAGAAAATCGACCTGTCCGAGGATTTTTCCGAAATATCTTTATATTCAGAAATAATGAATTTTTTCCATAATTTAGCGTCGCACTGTATAGTCAGTAAACATGAAATGGATACAGGAATTTGGTTATTTGCCCATAGTTTTAAATACGTAGTTAATAGTCTAGTCTACCAGAACTATTTTGGTGAATTTCTCTTCAAGGGCACCGAAAGGACCCCGCACAAATCAAATTGGAAATGGATTCCTGTCGAATTGGCTGAAATTTGGATACGTTGTAGTTTATACCCTTCTGATGAAAAGTCTCCATTGGCCCGAGACCTAAAAATGGATCCCAAGCGATTTTGATTTGACCCTATATAATGGCGATGCATATGTTCAATTTTGACAGGAATAATAATCATTTCTGAATTGTCAATAATTGTCAAGTTTCTACAAAAGCTAATGTTTTGAATATTCTTATACTCGCATTATTTTGAATAATATGGCTTTTAGAAACATTCTTAAGATGCGTTTAAAACATCATTTCAAAATTGTGCTTAAATAAATGTCAAAAGCGAAAGTTGAATATGTTATATCACATGGCGCTATTAATGTTAAGTTTATGCTAAAAACCTTTGATGTTACCGTTATGTTTATGATAATGCTTGTGCTGAAGTTGACTAAATCCACCCTTATTTGGTACGTGTGTGATGGGCGATTTACTCCGAAACTCATGACTGGAATACACGGAGAAGAAAATGATGACAAATGTGAAATCGCCATACGCAGATGAGAGGGGTTGAATAGACCACCTCTTGATATAATGTCTAATACAAGAATATGTGCTAACTGTAATCAGTCAGTAAGAAATTAAATAATAGCTGTGGAACAAGATCCAGCTTGTTTGAAACTAATGGCCGATTTCACCAACTGATTCCTAAAGTAAGGAAATACCTAAATCGAATTTACGAATTCCCAAGTGCAATTTGCGTTTCACCAAGCGCTAAGTAATGCTTGAAAGTGATAGGAAATACGTAACGTAGGTATTTCCTATCAACCTCAATCATTACTTAACGTGTGGTGAAACAAAAAATGGAATTCGGGTATTCCTAAATCCGATTTAGGTATTTCCTAAGTTTAGGAATCAGTTGGTGAAATCGGCCATGAATGTATTATTGCAGTCCAGAAATGGAACTTGTCTGATTTGTGAGGCTGTTGATGATCTACATAGATTGTCAGTGGAATGTAAAGCAGAAGTTTTCATCATAGCAGATATTTATGTTCCTGACAATGTGAAGTCATGTCGAAATCATTTGGATGGACGAGGATGTATTTTAAAACCCATCACTAACGGGTTACGTTATCGCGGGACCTCAACTTTACAATTTCTTGCAAGGACTTCATACTGTAGCATTGAATCTTGCAAGATTCGATGATAATTTTTTTTCTGATGAGGAGTTTGAAAGCTTTTTCCCTGTGACAAAACAACAGTTTCATGACCTGTTTACTAATTGTGACAGAGTACCTTCTCAAAATGGCTTGAGAGATGTCAACAAAAAAGATCCATTACTATTTCTATGTAAACCGCGTCAAGGTCTTTCGGACGATTTTCTGACTGGTATGTTTAAATATTTAACTAGACAATTAACAAGCATAACAATCGCTAAGGTTAGACAATCACTTATTCAACGTTTCGTGCCTGGTAATATAGGATTTGATTCTATAACAAGAGATCTTTATATTGGAAGACTCGTAACAGAATTTCCCAACAATCTTTATAATCCAGAGCTCAATATTCCCAGAGTGATAGCGGCTATCGATGGTACTTATAGCTTTATTATTAATTTTAGATCTCTTCGAAAATCATACTGCACTCATAAGGGTCGACATTTGGTGAAACCTGCTCTAGTAGTCGCTCCAGATGGATTTATACTTGCAATTCAAGGGCCGTACAGAATTACTTACCCGATTATGCCTTACATGGAAAATGCCGTCGCATCTTCATGCTGGTCAAAGACAATTATCTACAGAAGATGCAAATTACTCACGATTGGTTACAAAGAATAGAAGGGTGGTTGAAGCTAGAAATGGGCACATTGAATCAATTTTTAAATTATTTACCCATTTGATACAAACTCAACATGTTCCGAATCTGGGAGACTTTTACCAAATTGCAGGAGCCATTATAAATAGGCATCATCCCTTGCTTGTTATGGAAGGTGCTGATGCTGCAGCTGCTCGGAAGTTATTGGAAAGAGCAAGAGAACAAAATGTTCTTCAAGCTTTAGTTGAGGCAGAAAATCTACATACAAGGAATGCTCAAAGGTGGGCCCTGTTAGCTACTGATCAATTACTTGACTTTCGAATTTTAACACTTGGGTATTTGAAAGATTTAACAGCTGGTATATACCAAATCAAATTAGTACCAGGCTATATACAAGATAAATTACAAAGAGAAGAAGAAGAAAATTTTCAAGTTGAGATGTTGAGAGATGAGAACAGATTGCCACGACCAGGACTGATGAGATTAAGTGTCCACTAACTCCATCCCCACCACAACCACACCTCTCCCACCACTAACACCACCCTGCCCATATCCACAAAAATACACATGCACCGATGTACCACACATTGGCATGCAATCACCCAAAGTAAGAGATGCGAATTCTTATTCGATCGCGTGAGAGATCTGCACTAATCTGCACTAACATTTGACCTTCTATACCTATAAAACTGTCTATTTTTAGGTCTCGGGCCCATGGAGACTTTTGATCAGAAAGGTATAAACTACAACATATCCAAATTTCAGCCAAATCGACAGGGATCCATTTCCCATTTGATTTGTGCGGGGTCCTTTATGATCCAGGGACTTTTTGAATAATTTGAAGTTGCGCCGGCAAAAATTGTAAAAGTTTTAAACAATTTTGTTTTGTTTGCAAATATCTCGGAAAGATATTCAAAAGTTGAAAAAATATCCTGAAACAGGAGGAAATTTCCTAAAAAAGTCCCACCTCCCGGAACTTTACTACCAATATTTAGAATTTTAATTTACAGGCGAATATAGCGCTAACAGCGGGTGATGCAAGTCCCGCGTGCGCTGACTGATACGGACCCTTAAACAATAAAAATAACTTATATCCATTAAATATCAATATTAAGAATTAAAAAAACTTTCTCACCTTTTAGACACTTGAATAAACGAATATCCATAGAAAAAAATGTTTTCCTGTAATTATTTTATTACATATGCTTTTGTTAATTAACTAGTTTTTACAAGTTTCAAATTTACATACAAACCCTGATAATTATGGAACTAAAAACATCATATTAATATTAAGGAACCATTATTTTTTAAATCATAATTTCCCTTGCTCTTTGATATTCTAAAAAAATATTTATTTATATTTTCTTTGTTTATTTAATAAACAATTTGTTATAAACAAATGAATTTTCACGATACAATTTTTTTTAAACACTGCAAAAAATAACAAAAACAACCATGTGTCATTTGTTGCGTAAAAAAAATTGTTCTATTTTCTGAATAATTTTCTATTTTTACGTTTGGCGGAACCAAAGCTGTTCTTCCATCCTAAAAAGATCTGAAGTGTCTTTGTCCTATCTCCATTTGTTTATGAGTTATTTTAATAACAATGATTGAGAGCTACGAGGAAACGCCAAACGTAAAAATATAAATATTTTTAAAATTATGTAGGAAATAGAACAATTTTTTTTACACAACAAATGACACATTGCGGTTTTTGTTATTTTTTGCGGTATCTAAAAAAAATTGTATCGTGAAAATTCATTTGTCTATAACAAATTATTTATTCAATAAACAAAGAATATATAAATAAATATTTTTTAGAATATCGTGGACCAATGGAAATAATGATTTGAAAAAACTGGTTTCTTAATATTAATATTTGGTAGCAAAAAACAATAGTTAATCAATGAATGCGTTTTTAAGCAATACTTTTTTTTAAAGAAATAATTTTGTTCTTAAAGATCATAATATTCATTGCTGATTAAAATTCCAAAAACAAAAATTTAAATATCTTATAAACAAGGCATTTGTATATAACAATTATTTAAACAATCAGAGTAAGAAATTTAAAAGAATAACTTTTATGTAACTTTAAATAAATAAAATACGAACAAATTGGAATATTAAAAAAAAAATTATCGTAGCTTTATTTGCATTTTTTAGTCTCTTAGATTGTTAATAACAAAGTGGAAAATCAACATTTTTTTATTTTTCCAATGGGGATCTTTTTTAAAGCCTTTCAAGAAGTGAAACAAATTTGAGGTTTTTAGTTTAACAATTATCAGGGTTTGTATAAATTTGAAACTTGTAAAAACTAGTTGATTAACAAAAGCATGTGTAATAAAATAATTGGGGAAATTTTTTTTTCACTTGGATTTTCGTTTATAGAAGTGTCTAAAAGGTAAATGAATTTTTTTATTTCTTAATATTGATATTTAATGGGTTAAAATCATTTTTAAGGGTCCGTATCAGTCCAATGACATATTACCGTTGCTAGCTGCTATCAACATAGAGTCACAATCTAAGCACAATTTTTACTGCTGCTATTTCGCGGCAATTATCTGCTTATATACATTGCAGAAACTTAGCTTAGCCGAATTTTGGGTTGATTGGCAACTATTTTCCGCGAAACAAGCTGCAATAAAAATTGTGCTTAGAATGTGACCGCAGCTCGAAATCTAAATAACGAAGTCTATCCGTAATATGTCATTGTATCAGTCAGCGCACGCTGGACTCGCATCACCCGCTTGTAGCGCTATTTTCGCCTCTAAATTCTAAATATTTGTGGTAGAGTTCCGGGAGGTGGGACTCTTTTTAGGAAATTTTCACCTCTTTCAGGATATTTTTTCAACTTTTGAATATCTTTAATAGTTTCCGAGATATTTGGAAAAAAGCAAACCTCCCACTTTTTTTTTAATAAATTGTTTATAACTTTTGCAATTTTTGCCGGCGCACCTTAAAATTTTTCAAAAATTTTCTTGTAGACTATACTATAATTTCTGAAACTCTACTGATACCAGTGATGACACAAGTAACACAAATAAATTTTTAAAAATGCTGAAAATAATTATCTAACATTTATTATACGGGGTGTTTCATAATAAATGCGCAGGACTTCCGGGTGTGCTAGCTAGTTCAAAAATATGAAAAAAGTTTCTATTAACTTACCCTCTTAAATTCAACATTTTCGAGATACAGGATGTTGAAATTTTAAAAAAAATTATAGTGTATTGCGAATATCTCTGGAACCGTTTATCGCACAAAAACAGATTTTGAATGCATTTTCTACTCATAATAAGCTATGTTTTGTGCAGATTTTCATTTTTTAAAATTCATAATTGGTGAAGATTTTGAAGGGGTAGTGGGTGTTTTTTCTCCAACTTCTACGCCACTGGAAAAAGTATGAACCGCCAATGTTTTATACACAAGAAAGGTACTCTTGGTCATAAGCTCTAAAGTTGACCGTAATCAAGAAAAATCAACTTTCATGTTGAAAAACATGGTAAATTTTTTTAAACAATTTTTTTCCTAATTATACGAAATTTATTTAAACGTTAAAACAAGTAACAGAACCAAACGTTGACTTCTTAATTGCAAAATAGAAAATATACCTAACAGTCATAATCAGTTGAATTGTTGGAAATGTCCGCCGTTAGCTTCAATGCACGCAGCAATTTTTCGAGGAAAAAACATTATTTAAACAACATGAAAATTGATTTTTTTTGAAAACAGTCAACTTTAGAGCTTATGACCAAGAATACCTTTTTTGTGTAGAAAACGATGGCGGTTCATAAAGGAGACTGTACTGTACTATACTTTTTTCAGTGGCGTAGAAGTTGGAGAAAAAAACACCCACTACCCCTTCAAAATTTTCACCAATTATGAATTTGAAAAAGTAAAAAATCCGCACAAAACATTATGAGTATTATGAGTAGAAAATGCCTACGAAATCTGTTTTCTGTGCGATAAACGGTTCCAGAGATATTCGCAAAAAACGATTATTTGTTTAAAATTTCAACACCTTGTATCTCGAAAATGGTGCATTTTAAAGGGTAAGTTAATAGAAACTTTTTTTCATATTTTTGGACGAGCTATCATATCCTGAAGTCCTGCGCATTTGTTATGAAACACCCTGTATAAACTAATGATGTATGAAATCAGTTTACAACAATATTTAAGCAACAGTGTAGTTTATATACGTCCTGGGGGTGATTGGAGGGTTTTTTGTCCAGATGGTTTTTGTCAAGGGGGTATTTTCCTAGAAGCTACGTCGTGCAATGTAGTCATCTTTTAGTATCGAAATATAACTTCGAATCAGGAACTGAAAAATATGAAAATTTTTGAATAGTGTTTTTCTTCAAGCAAGTCATCAGAATTCATCTTACTATTTTATCGAAATTTTTACAGCATTCAACGTGAGGAATTGATGTTCTAATCCATTCAATAAATTCATTTACATATTATTATTATGTATTTGGAAATATCGTAAGTTGTTACATGCGACTTTGATAGCATTGCATAGTATCGTACTTTGAATTTTACTGTAACTGATTGAGATACAAAACATTTTCAAATCTCAGATGGTTTTGAAAACAAATTTATTTCTAATTGTAAACAAACCATTTTTGACTTCAGTAATTTCAGTAGTTTTTTCAATTTTATCATGGCTGCTCGATCGTGATGATACATGGTCACAATTATCATGCTTGTACAAACACTGCCGATATTTTTAATAAAAGAAATCCAGGTAAAAACGTTAAAAATTCGACCATTTTAAAAACATTCTAAGAATCAGGATCGGTTTCGAAAAAATACAATGTGGCACGTAGACGATCTAAAACTGAAAATAAGAAAACTGTTATGGATATTAGGCTGTCCAGGGCCGGCTCTACTGGTTTGTCTGCTAGTGTGCAAATCACAAAGTAGCGCCCCTATTGGAGTCTATTAACAAACTGAAAACTGATGCGATAAAATCAAACTTTTTGATGTTTTCATACGCCTCTTTTTATCTTGTGCTCCAGATAATTTTTTAGACTTTCTTTCTTATTATTCATTGAATTCATGATTGAATTGACTACGCAAATGAAATATTTCCAGTCACTTTACTCACCATTTTATCTTTCCACACCTAGTTTTTAATATTTTTTTTCTTCAATAAAACACAAACAGTGGAGGTGGAGACCATGAAACGAACTGAATTACTGAAGAAGATTAAAAGACAATGTCAATGAGACCTTTATATATTCCCTGGACTTTGTCTAATATACCACCCCACTCAAATACCAACAGCAAATTATGTGTATGTGAAAAATAACGCCGACTATAAATAAAAATGAGCTCGTTTTACTGGGCGGCATTCAAAAAGCAAATTGCGAATTGTTAAGATCAAAAATAAGGACAATTAGGGGACTGCAACAAACGCATTATGGAATCGTGCGCGTGCCGACAAAAGATTTCATGAAAGATAACCAACTGATGAAAGGTATTATTTTCCGTACTTTGTTTTTACGCCCCTGTCCCGACCCCCTTTCGGCGGCATGTTTGGAATGGAACTACTCAATTTTTCAATGGATATTTTTATTTCAAAGTAGGAATTTTTCTTTCGTTTTTCCTTACGTTTGGCGCCCCTTTTTGGCTTGATGGTGTGCAGTGCACACCTCGCACACCCGCTAGAGCCGGCCCTGATGCTGTCTACGATTGAGAATCCAAGACTGTCATTATCGCAAAGAGGAGAAAATCTAGGTATATCCGATCGATCAATGAGAAGAATAAATGCAAACCATATAAACCTAAAATCATACACAGTTTGGAACCGAGAGATCCGGATAATCGCTTGGATTTCTGTTTCTGGTTTCTGTTAATGAGCATGCTTTTTGATATTCCTCGTATAGTGTCGTATGAAATTCAATTTTGTTATTCGCAATTCAGGTTTGGGATGAAGCAGAGGTCTTTATCAAGAATGCTTTTTTCTGAGAAATAAATAATAAAAAAGTTTTCCATATGCTGCATATGACGGACACTGTATACATATAAGTATATTTCTGTGTTTTCAATTGTATGTCTTTACCTACTCATTCATTTCTCATCATACAAGTCACGTACAACCATATGATGCTTCTTTGGCCCTTACAAGCTCCAATGTAATTGATGTCAATCACAAACAAGCATTTATTGTTTCTGTGATATTTTGATCATTTACTAAATCTTTATATTCCTACTGTAATTCTCTTTTAAGTGAATGAACATTATTATTATCATTATATTACCGGAAGTTCTGCAAAATTCACTTAAACCACAAGAAGGCTACCTACCATGTGGTCCTCAATTATATTCATCCCCATCTTCTCCAACATCTATCTTTTAGGAGCTACAAGCTTTGTAACAAGACACAGTATGTTTTTTGAATATATCAGATGTGAGATTCAGCTGATAGTGATATTGAATTATGTCTCAACTAAGAGTAAAACAGGTATGAGTACTAACGAAATCCATCTCCATCGACTGTGATTTATCTTCTTTGACTGCTATAAAATGTTTTTCTGAAAGTAACAATTTAGCATGTCATGAAAACACCTAGCTCACCTCTCACTTGCTTATGCATGATTCACTACTTCCCAGTGTCGTAGATTCATCATATTATAAATAATACTGAACACTCCAATAAGTTGACGCGACGGGAAGTTTCTGACTGCTCTAGTAACAAAGCTCTTAAAAATGTTGAATGACGATTTTCGATAATTTTTCTTACACCAGATGTCGCAACGTGGGCAGCTGGCCTAGGGTCACTGAATCCTAAAAGGCTTTGGCCAATGGGTGGAGTCTAATAGTTTCAATGTTCCAAATAACACCACAATTTTGGAAAAAAAATTAGGTCCTCAAATGTCAATTTTTATGTCCTTATTTTTTATACCTAATTGTGATATTTTATTTAATATTTTTGTATAACTAGTGACATGTCCAATATTTACACTTCCTTTTTCATCATTGTTCTATTCATCCATTCATGCGAACACAATATCAATAAGGACTTTTTACAACTCAAGTCGACGAAACAAACTTGTCAATACCAAAAACTTCTCTTCCTCTTGAATTTCTGATTATATTTTCTTTCAAGCTTTTTTTTCAAGATTGAAGCGGAAAAGCTTGAGAAAGAAATGGTTTTCAGCACTGAATAGTTTAGTGGAAAATTGTGACATTCGTGTATGCAGTATAATCAATTTTCAGATTCATTTTCGAACCAATGATTTCGAGCAAAAATGGTCTTGGAAAAAAAGGCTTACTGTTTTTTTATTCATACAATACTATTTCAGAAAACTTTACAATTTATGGTAGGAATCCACAATTTCTCAATAAGTGGTACCTACTCGAGAAAAATAGAATGAGATGATATTTTTTGGACCCCTCTGCTAAAATATTGTTAACCTAGACCTGCCCATTGCTGAACTCATGGAACAATTGGTGAAAGACAAATTAAACTCCTAAGAGAATTGTGATGCGATCAAAATTGTCATCAATGTATCTCAGGCCTACCAACTCTGAAGAAACAGAAGCAGTCATCAGTGATCTAGATACAAGAAAAGCTTCAGGATTCGATAATATCAACACAAAATTTGTAAAGATGGTGAAGTCACAACTGGCTTCAATAATCAGTAAATTAATGAATTTAACTATTTCATCAGGATTTATACCTGAAAAATCGAAAATAGCCAATATAAAAGAAAGCTATTGTAAGAATAGGCAAGAGATATCTGATGGTAAATTATAGACCCATATCAATTCTTTCAACCCTATCAAAAACTATAGAAAAAATGCAGAGGATATTGTTGGATTATCCATCTTGGGACCAATTCTTTTTCATATTTAATAATGATAATAATAATAAATAAATTTATTGAAAGACTTGACAATTGAGAAAAGAAAATTGAAAAAAATCACTACCTATTTGCCAAAAGGTAACAAGATTGGATTGATCATCCATTCTTCCTCTTGCACCTATTACTAAACCAATTTTAACAAACACTTAACTTCTATCTATACAAAAACCAAACCATTATTATCCTGCATTATGATCTGTAGCTGAACTAATTATAAGAAATAATTCATCCATGTCTAAGCAATACCAAGACCTTTATATAAGTACTAAATTATTAACAAATATTCTTTCAACTAATAAGGCTGTGATAATTTGTTATTGTTTAGATAGTAGCATTTTCTTCGATTTAAGTTTGGAAGATACAGTGCTTGAGATTTTCATGTTGTTTGGGATATCATTATAAACATGCGCTACATTTATGTGAATAACCTCTTGAATTTATATGAACTCATCAGCTGACTCAGATTTATCTGGAAAAACTAAAATGTTTGCTGATACCACAATAATATATGGCGGAAAACTCAAAAATAACATGTAAAATGATCTTGGAAAGCAATCATCATTGCTCATCTGTCATAAACTGACATTAAATTACGAAAAATCCTCATTTTCGTTCATTACAAAAAAATCGTCAAAGGATAATTTGAAAGATCCGATCAAATTCAATAATGAGTACATGGAATACTGTTCGTTACTGAAATTCTTAGGAATCTTTATGGATGAAAATTTATCATGGGTAATACATGAAGAGAACTAAAATAGAGCAATGGTTGGAAATATTTTAAAAATTCTGCCACTCAAGTATCTAAAATCCATATATTCTTCATTAGCATACTTTAAATTTCAATATTTGATTCCGGTTTAGGGCACTGCATCTACCGATTTGCTTGAATCCATGAAATCATTACAAAATAAAATTATTAAATGTATTTTAAAACTTGATTATCAAGAACCAAGTGTAAATTTATACAAACCAAGAAAGCTACTGGATATACATTCCCTAAATATGACAAAATTGTCGAACATGTAGTTCCTCAGGGATCGGTATTAGGGCCAATTTTATTCTTGATTTACATCAATGATTTTAGCCAACGCATGTAATCATACAAATATGTACTCTTTGATGACGATGCAACCATCTGACAAAACAGTAATTAGAGTGAATTAGAGAAGAGTGATGCTTCTAGATGGTTTACATCCAATCAATTGAAACTTAATGAAGACAAAACACAAGAAATGAAATTTTTCAGTAACAACACTTTTTATAACAGTCGAAGTGGTAAATTATATGGTTTGATCATTGACGGAAATTTATCCTGGTCAGCGCACGTGGAATAATTGTCCAAACAATTATCCAAGAATATTTTTGCCTTTAGACAACTCTGGAAATTCTTGGACCTTGATGCGTTGAATAGTACATATTTTGCATTGTTTCACACTTATATAAACTATGGGCTTCTTTTTTTATGGGGAAATTCTCCGCATCCTGTGAGAGTTGTCTTATTGCAATAAAAAAGATCATTACAATAATATTGAATGCTGACTACAGGGAACATTGTAAGCCATTATTTATAAAGATCGGCGTTTTACCGTTACCTTCTTTGTTTATTTATAATACTCTTTTAGAAATACACAAAAATGAATCTGACTTCACTACATTTGGATGTCTATGATTATAGAACACGAAATTTGCATCTGCTCCTACCACCACGGTACAGACTAACAAAGTCTCAAAGCAAATCATTGAACGTCAAACTATATAATCATTTACCAGATGATTACAAGTTCTATTCATTTAAAATGAAAATTAAATAATTGTTTATAGAGAGTTGTTTCTATAGCTACTGAGGATTATCTGAATTCGACTTTTTCCTGATGTTTTACGTTTCTCTTAATAACTAGTTATATTTACGTACACGGTATAAACTTGTGACGACGTACATGTTGAGTAACATATTTTACATGTTTCTATTGTTTTTGTTCATACAATTTTATTTAAGTATTTCACATATTTCAGTTGTTTTTGCTTTTATACTATTTTGTATTGACTTTTTATTAATTACCTAACCGGCAACAAACATATAAAGTAACGTTGACAAATAAAATCTAAATATTTATCTATACAAATTGAAATTATGCACTTTCATTTATCTCGTTAAGAATAACATGAAACAGTCAACTCTTTTTAAAATGAATAATGACCGAAACAATCACTTGACTAGACAAGCTCAAAATTTATGTATTAACAAAATTAAAATTAATATTTGAAAGAATTCAATAAAATTTGATGGTGTGAAATTTCACAATGAACTTCCAAATTATTTAAAAACATATGGGAAATTGCGATTCAAAAATAATCTAAAGAATTACTTACTCCATTGAAAACATTCCAATTCTGATTTCATGATTTTCTTCATTGATTTTTAATGATACTTGCATTATGTGGATTTTTTTCCCTCTCATAAACTGTATGTCTCTGGGGATATAAATTGAATTAAAATTAAATTAAAAAATCAACTCAGTTGGAAACACCACTGCTCCTCCCATGATTCCACTTGGCCCACCACAATAGGTAACTCAGCAATTGTATCTAACACCTACGTATTCATTTACATACAGTGAAAAGCATTCTAATCAGATTGAAAATGATTCAAATCTCGCTTCGACCACCTTACACCGCAGAGATTTCTTTGCGCGTCAGGGGGGACCTACCCACAATCAATGTTTTGACAGTTAATATCCGGCATTATACTGAACCGAAATATGTGTTACGCCGTGAAGAGGCAGACGATTATGAAAATGTCATTGAATATCGATGAATATTTTTGTTGCATCCATTAGACTTCGCTGGATGAACGAATATATGTTTTGAAATCTATTGTAGCTCATATGAAATTTTGTATTCGTTTATCGTGGGGGATAAAGTCAGAATCAGAATATGCTTTATTGTCAGAAGATTTGCATTCTATCGACAAAGACTTGTAAGTATAAATATATACATAAATATAAGTTTACATATAAAACAACTGGTAAATTACATAATATTAAAATATTAAGAAAAAATACAAATCCAATAAAACTAAAATGAGATCCAGGTATTAAAAATGATTTGTTAAAATACTCTTGTAATAATTTGTGTGGAGAATGGGAAGTTTGACATTAAATATGCTATTATGAGTAGCGTAAGGAGAAGAAACAAAGTCAAACTTGTTTTATGTTCGTACACTAAGCATACACTCCCAAGAATAAACGACAGTTAAAGTCTTATTGGCAGTGAAATAATTTCCTCACGACTTCCTAGGTTTTACTTTACAGAGACACCTTACAGCCCTTCTCTGTAATATCAGTACAGAAGAAAGAAGGGTTGCACTGCATGATCCCGAAAAAGGTATATGTGATTCCATTAAAGCATAGTAAACCGTTTTGCTGTGTGAAAGCCCAACTTGTTAGAAACCACCCTTACTTCATATCAACTGGAGGAAATTTTACTCTTGATTTAGTAGTTTTTTTCTCCCATATTTTATCCAGGACATTCCATACTTGTATTCAAATAATATTCATTAAGATACTGTTCCATAAAAATACAAGTTTATGACCAACAGATACGCGACATACACTAATATTCTGTCAATATCAACTATTTCAAAGATTAGATCAGCGGGAAAATTTCACACCTCGCTTTCTTAGCCAATAAAAAAATTGGTTTTTGTTTAGTTGCCATGACGACCCAAAAAAATTCCGCAAAGTTTTATCCTCCAGGGTACCCTGGGCGAAATTAATAAGTGGAAATTTTTCTGTCAAGTATTTGACATGTGAAAGTTGACATTTTGCTTTTATGTACCAAGGGAATTTCATTTTTCATATGAATGGCGATAATATTTCCTAATTATGTATTTTCTAGATATTTTGAATGTGTCTGAAAATATTTTGAGGACTCCTTGCATTTCAACGATGAATAGGTCCATCGATAAAAAAATTAAATCTTAATGAATTTAATATTTGAAATAATTTTATTCACCTTATCTTTTCTTGAAAACTTGGTTGAAATTTCCAGGCGCTTTCTATATACTACGCTGATTGATTTCTAATTTTTGTTCAAATATTTCAATCATGGGTGACTTCTTTTATTTTCGCAAAGTTTTTCGCAATATACATAATGTTTATTTTTGTTGTTTTCCATAATTTCTTATCTAATTATAAAGTATTCTCCGCAATATTATTCTTCTGAAACTTTGAAAACAACTTTACAACAATACGAACTAGAAAATTGAGCCTAACTGGTTAGTGGTTAAGCTGTCAATACTCAATGGGTGCGTAACAGACGGCTGACAGGTCTTGCAGCCGCTACAAATAAATAAAGCACTTCATTTTCCGCTGGATTTATTTGAAGCGGTTCAGTGGTCTGTAATTTGGACCGTCTAGCAGATTATAACAACATTATGACAATTTTCCTCATATTATATAAACCAACCAAATGCCATAATTTTTTTAAATCAAACCAATGACAAATGGACTTTTCGAAAACACTGTCTTCAGCCCGTGGTATTTTCAAATCCTGTTCCTTATTTATATGTTTCCATAGTTACAACAATCACTGTAAATTTAGAACCGTCACTGTGACGGTTCAACTCTTCAACTGACATTAATGACACAATATGAACATTTCCTGCAATTCGCATTTAGAGAGCTAGCTCTCGTGGTGTTTCTAAGCAACACAGTTATCGTGACAGCAAGGTGAAAGTATTTTTTGAAAATTCAGCATTTTGTTGGGATATTACTACTGAAAATTTCGCGTATGGCCTTGAATTTTTACTACTTTTTACAATTCGTCAAATGCTGTTCTTTTTAAAAGCTAAAGCTAAAAGCACTTGCAAATTTGGCTAGCGATTTTTGTCAAACATTCTCAAACGATAGCAAATTTATTCTGGTTCTTGGAGTGTTTATGTAGTTTAAGTTGTATTCCTAATTTTATCACAAACTTTGAAACATTTTGATTTCACAGGCTGTGTCGTTTTCATTAGTAGCTAAAATTGCCAAAATGGGTGGTAATTTTTCTAGTGATAGCTCAAAGAAAACTTTAGATTTTTTAGGTTTCTCAACCCAAAAGAAAATGGCCGTATTCTTCAAGATAGTTGAAGGAGCCATTTGTCTTATCCAAAAAAAGCAGTATTTGTAGTAAACAATTTAAAGACGATCTTGTGCTTAAACTTAAAACTTAAATTATGTCGTACTTTCTGAAGTACATTCTTATTATAATAACCTGTGGTAAAAGTCCATTGTATCTCGAAGTGAAGTGGTATGATTTTACGAAATACAAAAACACAATTTAATTTCGTAATCGATATATGTGAAGGTCGAATAGTAAATAACCATCAATTAGTTATAAGTGGAAATAGTACATGTTTCTAACCTATATAGGTTCATCATCAGCTGAATTCCAAATTATGGAGAAGAAAAAGTGATGTGGTAAACCATTAATAACATAATTACATGTTTAAAACATTGTTAAAATAAGTGTTGTTACATTATGACTTTGTCAATAAAATTATTATTCCCTCTGAGAGAGGCTTAGATCGTTTCGCCAAACTAAAAAAAAGATATAGATAGATCTGATATAAGTTGTATATTTCAGGTGAATAGCAGAAATGTGAATTATATTTTTGATACTCCACATCTTCTCAAGGGTATAAGGAACATATACAGTGCGGCTTTTTTTAATTCCCCTCTCTTAACTTTTAAACGGTTTGACATACAAACATGAAACAAAAATAATTTCGAATGGTATCACCGATACTACATTCTGAAATTAAATACATTGTGATGAATTCTCTTTTCAACCATCTATTTCTCTTGTATTTCTTTGGAAAAAATTTCAACAAATGCACTCGAAATGCTGATCTGTATGGCACCATTACCTCGATAAATTTGAATGGTTTGATTTGGAGCAATGGGACAAAATTATTTTGAATGATATTACGGATACTACTTTTTGAGAGAAGATACATTGCAATTACTCGACAGATAGCGCTGGGGGCACATCAATTTTAAAATTTCGAATGGCAAAGGGTTCAAAATTGTGAAAATACGTATTAAGGAAATCCAAAAAAAGAAAATGTATGGTTGGAAAGAGAATTGAATTATCTTTTCATTTGACCCCACATTTGACCCCACATGCCATTGAAATTTTCAAATTGATGTTTTCCCCAGCGCCCTCCATTTTATTCGAAAAAGTAATATCAGTGATACCAGTCAAAATGGTTTTTGTTTCAAGTTTGTACGTCAAACCGATCAAGAGTTCAACAGGAGAAGGACTAAAAAAGCCGCACTGTATAGTCCAATTTGTAAACGAGGAAACGAAATGGGATGATGTTGAAAAACTAGACGACTTGGAAAAAGAAAAGGATATGAATATGGCTCCAAAATTAACTGACGCTCATATGAAAGTAAAGTATGCTAACAAGGTGTTCAGTTTTGCTGACCAGACAAAATATAAAAAAAAATTAGTTTTCCTGCAGCTGAAATATTAAGCTAATATCTCAATGCAACTGAATTAATTTCCTTCTCAGTTTTTATTATTTTGTCAACTTGAATTTTATATGTTTTGAATGTATTATAAACCATTTTTGATATAATTATATTTGATTCATTTTGAAATTTTATGTTCTGGCAATTACTTTTAAAAAAATGTGAATAGAGTGTATTAGTGAAAGTGGTTTCAATATAGAAATTGTTCATTATCAATAAATATTAAATTAAAAATAAATTTATAGTTTTTCTGCAGCTGAAATATCTTAATTGCAACTGAATTAATTTACCTCTCAGTTTTTATTATTTTATTGCCGGAAAAATCCATACCCTTGTACGACAAGGATTACGAACTATTTGTCATCCAATGAAAATTGAAAAATAAAATTATTGCCATAGATGAGACCTTGTTATTGGCAAACTTTCAGAAATTGGTAGGATATTTGATTTTTTCTTATTTAGTTTATGTTTTTAATTGATTTTTTTTAGTCCGAAAACTTTTATCCAAATTCATTGTGGACGAAATATTCTATTTTAAAATCTACACTGTCAGTCGATGAAAATACCGATATTTCCCATTATCCCGGATAATAGCATTGTTTAAAATGAAATCCAAAGGATATATTCCGAATAAGAGAATAGTATGATTTCCCTTTTGGCAAATATTCTTTAATGAATTTTGACGCTGTTGGACGATTTCGAAACAACACAAAATGTGCACTTTTTGATGCACGTTAATTTTTGGTGTTTTGTATATAACACATAAAAATTTTAATTTTTTCTTCCTCGCTATAAACCATTTTGATTATTCCATTGAAGAACCCTGTATTTATAACACTTGCATAATAAATAAGTAATATTTCATTTTTATTAATTTTTCTCAAAATTGTTTGTTATTATTGGATTTACAAGTGTTTCTCAACAATAAATAAATATTTTGTTTGGATTTATTGAATTCCATATTTTGTTTTTTTCGTTATAAAACGTCCCATATAAAATTTTGGCAAGGTGCTGTTTGACGATACTGAAAAAATCCTCTGCAAAAAACAAAATAATTTACATTTACTCACATTCTCCTCGCGAATAGATGACCATCCTGGGACACGAACCATCTGCAAACGGCGGTTTTGAGTCATGTGTGCAGACACAGGTGTGGGTGTTGTTTGGTAATGGTTTGCAAGCCAAGGAATCGCCAATACAAGACTGGGATGTGCAAAATCCTGGAGTACTGTACACGACTCTGCCACCTGCAACAATAAAAAAAATTAAATACGCGTACCTACAACGAAATATTTACAGTACAGGTATCTCAGAATAGCTATTTATGATATAAGTTCGTAAAGTAGGACTTTTTTGCATGAGCGTGAAGTTTGTTGAATGAGGCGCAGCCGAGTTCAACAAACACGCTAGTACAAAAAAGCCCTTTACGAAAGTGTTTAATACAAAGTTTTTTCTTCGACAATTACTATATTGCCAAACTGTAGCAATTATATCAATAATTTGAATGTTTAATGATATGAATTGTCGTCGTATTATCAAATAAAGACTTCCGAGTTATATTTGACGCAAAATACTGTATTTTTCAAAAATGCATAAATTTATGAGCAGTGTGTAAAAAATTGCTTTACGCACAGTTGATGATTTTACGCACAGGTGATTTTTTTTGTGCGAAAAGGTATTACTTTACGCATTGTCAGCAGTGCGTAATAGTGTATTACGTAACAAGAGTTGTAAGTAACCCATTACGCACGAAATGAAAAAGTTTATGAGTGCGTAATGGGCTTACAACTCGTGTAACGTACTATACTTTTTCTAAACCCATTCATTTTCTTCCATTAAATAAAAAACATCGCAATCATTTAAACTTTATCATAATAGTTGTTAATAACAATTGAACAATTATTGTAAATCGATTGTGCCTTATTATTTAATAGGTAATTTCGTACCTTTCTTTGGATTTTAGCGGTAACAAATTATGTGTGGCAGCTTGAGCTTTTTCTAAAATCTTCGGTGGAGTGCTCATAATTTCATCACTTTCACTACTATCAGACATATTCGTAGATAAAGTTGAGAAAATGTTCGAATACAATTCTATTTTGTTCAAAAAATTGACAATATAAATGACATGACATTTATTTTCACAGCATGCTACTTAAGAAAACGTGTCCTATTTTTAAAGAAATTGCATAACGTGCTGTCTACATTTACACTTCCTCTGAAGGAAAAAAATCCAAAAGTCGATATGGTTGTCATAGTAATATTTCAAAATAAGAGGATTCGAGGTCGAAAGTTGTTAGTGTGAAATTCTTGATTCCGTTTGCAGAAGATCCGTTCATGGACATACTTTATTCTATTTTACTATTTTATTGACAAACTACTTATTGCTTTTACGGAATCTACACAGGCGTTGCAAATTTATGCAATAAATCGTCATTTTCAACACATATTTTCAAATTAAGAAATTTTATGTTGTTGAAAATGGATGATGGTTGCAAGCATGTTTCACCCTTTAAAAAAAAATATTGAAAATTTGAAAAAATTTAACTTATTTAACTCTGCAAGGAAGAATATCATTTTTCCCCCCAATTTTGGAAGCTCATAACTTTGCAAGGACAGGCAAGTGATTTTGTTTGTCAGAAAGATCTTCTTTAAATTTCGACAAGGAATCACCTCCTAAAAATGTTCGCACTTATTTAGCAACACCCTGTATATATAAACAATAGTATTTTTTCTACGGCAGTGCGTAAATCAAGCTTTTTTCTACGCCCATGTCTGTAAACGTCAAAAATCGCACTGTCAACATTCCTTGTAAATGACATATAACAATAACATGCACGAGATCTCATAACATACACATGCGTTTTGAGAAGAAAACTTAAACTTCTCGGTTTAATTAAATTACAATCAAATTTTTATTTACGTAAGACTTTATTTGGTCTATTTACACAAATTTAGTCAATTGAAAACTATAAAAACTTTTAGCATTAGCGAGATACATTTAGGAATGAAAGAGTGATGCCTCTAAATGTAGACAGCACGTTATGCAATTTCTTTAAAAATAGGACACGTTTTCTTAAGTAGCATGCTATGAAAATAAATGTCATGTCATTTATATTGTCAATTTCTTGAACAAAATATAATTGTATCCGAACATTTTCTCAATTTTATCTACGAATATGTCTGATAGTAGTGAAAGTGATGAAATTATGAGCACTCCACCGAAGATTTTAGAAAAAGCTCAAGCTGCCACACATAATTTGTTACCGCTAAAATCCAAAGAAAGGTACGAAATTACCTATTAAATAATAAGGCACAATCGATTTACAATAATTGTTCAATTGTTATTAACAACTATTATGATAAAGTTTAAATGATTGCGATGTTTTTTATTTAATGGAAGAAAATGAATGGGAGTAAAAAAAGTATAGTACGTTACAAGCCCATTACGCACTGAAAGCCCATTACGCACTGATGAAATTTATGCATTCGCCGCTGCGCGGCTTCGTACATAAACTTTTTCATTTCGTGAGTAATGGGTTACTTACAACTCTTGTTACGTAATGCACTATTACGCACTGCTGACAGTGCGTAAAGTAATACTTTTTCGCACATTATCATTTATTAATTCGTTGATGTGAATAAAATACTAAACTTTATTTTGAACTCCGTTGTAATTATTGGCAGTTCTACATCATGAGTTTTGTAGTGTTGTAGTATCCTAAAAATACTGTGAATTTCTTATTTTAATAAATAATAAAGTCAACAAAAGTCAAAAATCATAATATTTGTATAAAAACTTGCCAAATTTCTTCTTCTTTTTCAGTGCTAAAATAAATTGTGAATTTAATTAATTTAGCCTTTTCGCATCGAAATGGAGGACTTCATTAGTGAGATAGGCATAGACATGGGTTTTATTCGCATTAAATTCCCCATTCTAGAATGTTTGCTAGGTCCATATTGAAATCGTTTACGTTCCTACAGAAACATGTTTTTTGTTGGCGGAAATATTTTCCGCATCTACCCGCAATGAAGAAAAGTCAGCAACAAATTTTACTTTTGTATCATGAATTATTTCAAATAATCCTAATCAGTTTTGTTGGCCAGTCGGGAAAACGTTTGGTTATCGATTGTCTATGTGTCGTGTGTTGAGTTAAGTGTAGCTCCAGGTTTATGATAAATTTAGTGGTCAAAACTTACTCAAAAATTTCGTACTTTTCTCTACTTTTTGTGTACACTCTATCAAATTTAGTGCATTCAAAATTATCCAAAGTAGATTAAGGTGAAACGCATAAATAGCATACAAACAGTGCACAAATGACTAATCTTACCACCTTGCTATAAAAAGTGGGTATAGGAATTTAAAAACAGCCAAGACAAAAACTACTCAAGAACGAAGGAGAAGAAACTGGAATCAAGATTTTTAATAGTATTAAGAGGATTGCCGCTGGTGTTTGAAGGTGATTTCATCCTAAGAGGATTGACACTTATACTGTTGCTTACTTTGTGACAAATTTTCGCAGAGATTGATTGTTAAGATACAGAATGTCTACTAACTTTAAATGTTGTAAAGGTAGAGAGTGTCCAAACTTCTGTTGTGTACAGTGTTTCAGCATGTACCATGCCAGCTGTGTGGACAGGATGAAGCACGTTACAATAGAGGGTTCTAAAATACTCTGTTCTAAAGAATGTGTAAAGAAAAATAAGCAAGAGGAAGAGGCGCTTAGAAAAAGGGAAGACCTTATCAATAAGCTAAAGAGGGACATTACAGAAAAGGTTTCTTTATTAGAAAAAGTAGATGCTGATTGGGAAGATAAAGTGAAGTACCTACATGAAGAAATCGAAAAATTGATAACTGATAACCAGGAAAAAGACACTTACATAAAGAGACTAAGAAGAGCTTCAACTGATTTTCAAGATGAAGTTGCCAGTTTGGAAGAGGATCTTCTAAGAAAATTAAAAAACCAAGATGATGAAATGGCCAAACTCATATCAGAAAAAAACGAATTAGTACTGAAAAATAAAAATTACCAGGTTGAATTGGAAGAAACGTTAAAGAAAATGTCTATATTGAATGAGGAATTGGATGAACTGAACAAAATTAGTAAAAAAATGTTAACATCTATAGAAACTCTTTCAGAACAAAATCAAGCTAATATGAAAGAAATTGAAAATATGAAACAAGAAAATTGTTCCTTAAATTTAAAATTGATTCAGAAATCAAAACGTGAAGATCATCCCAAACCCATTTCACCAAGAAAAGACAGGGGTAAATCAAATATATACTGCTTCATGTGAAGCTTTAAGTAATATTAATTCCTTAACAGATGTAGAACTAAAAGAAGGTAGGGCTATAAATAATTTGAATTTCAGTCAAGACACCCAAGAAAATCAAATAGGGGAAAAAAATAAAATCCTAATCTTATGTGATGATCTAGAATATGGCTTGGGGAATATGTTATCTAAATTTACCAAAAATAGGTTTGATGTTCAAACTATCATCAAGCCAGTAGCGACTTTTGAATATGTAATTGAAGATATTGTCAATCTTTCAAAAAATTTTGGTCAAAATGATTATATAATTGTTATGGCAGGGGTAAATGATTTCAGGATGAGTAAATATCCACTGTTCAGAAAAATAAACAGCGTCTTGAAATTTTGTACTCATACAAACATAGTTTTATCGTCTGTGCCCTATGGCAAAAATTATAATGTCAATAAACTCATTCATAAATTCAATAACAAGCTATACGAATATTCCAAGAAGATAAATTTTTATGCCAGCGGGGACATTTCGTTCTTGGAGATCAATAGCTTCAAGGGAAAGAAACTTAACAATTATACAATTGCAAATAACATTTTAAATAATAATATTCTATCAAAAAAGTAAGAAAATAACTTGAAGTTTGTCCCTATCAGTGAACATTATTTAGAACAGGTTCAAAACAAAGAGATCACAGTTCTGTAACATATCAAAAAAGTGATTTCTTAAGTAAACAATATTCAGGGAGTTGTAATAATAGTGAATACTCTAGCTCACATACAAAATCATTTACCCTAGTTTTACTGAACATTCAGTCTCTTAGACATAAGTGTGATGAACTTTATGTATTTCTGAATAGTCTCAATTTTCCCAGTATGATATTATTAACTGAACATTGGTGTAACGTTAACGAACCTATATATATACCTGACTATTCAGTAATTTGCAGAAACTCCAGAACAGGCTCCAACCATGGAGGTACAGTTATTCTGGTTGCTAACAGGGTAATTAATGATTATTCCTTTATTCAAATTGAAAAGTTCAAAGACCTTCTGGAGGATAAAACCTTTGAATTTACAATTTGCTTCAGCAAAAAATATAACTTATATGTTGTTTGTCTCTATAGATCTC
Organism: Chrysolina oricalcia; assembly: GCA_944452925.2. Classification (NCBI taxonomy): domain Eukaryota; kingdom Metazoa; phylum Arthropoda; class Insecta; order Coleoptera; family Chrysomelidae; genus Chrysolina; species Chrysolina oricalcia. Next base: position 29,510,787 of record OX101808.2, read on the forward strand.
CCTCCTCAGATGTTTATATATTTTTAAGTAATCTAGAGCTACTCCTGGCTGACTTACCCAGTAATTGTAGGGTCATATTAACAGGTGATTTTAATATAAATTTTAATGACTGTGAATCTCTGGCTAGGGATTCACTAAAACATTTACTTTCATCATTTGACTTAAGTATGCACGTTAACGCAGACACTCGTATCTCTCGATTCTCTGCTTCTCGTATTGACTACGTATGTAGCAATCTAGAAGAACAGATAGATTCGTGCACAGTTATTCCATCCGGGTTATCGGATCATGAAGCAGTAATGTGTTCCGTTCTTCTAGAGTCGCCAAAGAAACGTACCATATGTAAACATGGTACAGTAGATACAGTAGCTCAAACTATAATAGGTTCTATCAGAATTGTATCGGAATTGACTGGGAGAGCACTCTGACCAAAGATGATTCTTTCTTATCATTTCACAGCGTGTTATTGGATGTGTTTGATAAGTCTTTTCCTAAACAGAAAATCAAATTGAAGCGTAAAAAGCCGTGGGTGACGAAAGGGCTGAAGATTTCCTCAAAAAACTTACGCTCACTGCATTATATTAGAAAATTTACGAATGACCAATTTATTTTTATATACTTCACGAGGTACCGTAAAATCTATAAATCCACTATCAGGCTAGCGAAGAAAATGTATTACAGAAACAGAATTGTAGAATCAAATAACAAAATTAAAGAGACCTGGTCCATAATTAATGACATCAGAGGAAAATCAAAGAAACCAAAGGTTGATATCCCACTAAATCCCAACAAAATCAACGAATTCTATTGCACCAGCTAAGCAACACAATTCGCGTGCCCTATGATCCTTTAATTAATCTGGAAAATATTAATATTGATGATAACCTTATTTTGTATAACACAGATGTTCATGAATTGATTGAAACATTGAACGACATCAGAAATAAAAATACCGCTGGGTATGATGAGATTTCGGTCAAAATACTTTTGAATCTACCAGTTAATGCATTGGAAACGTTAGTTAATCTCATTAATGCTTCTTTTGAAACTGGCTCATTCCCTCTTTCCTTTAAGACTTCAATTGTTATTCCCCTACATAAAAGTGGTGATTTGGATAATCCCTCCAATCTGCGGCCCATTTCTCTTATTCCAACCTTGGCGAAAATTATTGAAAAATTAGTAAAGAAACGATTGAATGATTTCTTAAATTTGCATAATATCATGAGCAACAACCAATTTGGGTTCCAGACGGAAAAAGATACAAGTGATGCAATATTCTCTTTCCTTTATAAAATTTATTCAGAAATAAATTCTGGTGAAGTAGCCACCGCAATTTTCTGTGACCTTTCGAAGGCTTTCGATTGCGTTAATCATGAAATATTACTCAAAAAACTTCACCGGTATGGCTGCAGAGGGGTGACGTACAATTGGTTTGAATCGTACCTCTCAGGGCGAAGTCAAATGGTAAGAACATCGGAACTCTCAGAAAGCAGAGCAATTACATCTGGTGTGCCACAAGGTTCTGTGTTGGGTCCAGTTCTGTTTTTGTTATATATATTAATGACTTGACTATGATAGATATATCTGGCAGCTTTACTCTCTTCGCGGACGATACAACAATATTGTGGAAAGAAAAGAACTCAGCAGAGCTACATAAAAAGATATCAACAGATGTAGAAAAGGTGAAAAATAGGTGTGATGCTAATTTATTATCCTTGAATATCTCCAAAACAAATATAATAACATTTAAATGTCTGCTAAATGAACTCTCAATAGGCAATGATATCTTGGAAAACTAATTGAACAAAAAATTTCTTGGTGTATTTATTGATAGTAGGCTTAAATTTGATGAACACGTTAGACAACTCAAGAGTAAAATTTCCTCCAGATGTTATGCAGTGAGAGTGGTTTCTAATGAGTTGGGGTTTCACACAGCAAAAACGGTTTACTACGCTTTAATTGACTCCCAAATAAGATATGGAATACCTTTTTGGGGAACATGCAGTGCAACCCTTCTCTCTTCTGTGTTGATATTACAGAAAAGGGCGGTAAGGTGTCTCTGTAAAGTCAAACCTAGGGAATCATGCAGACATTATTTTGCTGCCAATAAGATTTTAACTGTAGTTGCACTGTTTATTCTTGAAACTGTATGCTTGGTATACAAACATAAAACGGAGTTTGACTTTGTTTCTTCTCCGTATGCTACCCGTAATAGCATATTTAATATCAGACTTCCCATACCCAACTCAACATTAATCAAGGATTCCATTTTTTATAATGGTGGTAAGCTTTTCAATCACTTACCAGTAGATATAAGGTCTGCAAATCTGACCAACACACAATTCAAGAAAGCAGTGAGAAATTTGCTAGCTGATAGACCCTATTATAGCCTACAAGAGTATTTTAATGAATCGTTTTGAAAATACGTGTACTTATTCTATTTTATTTCTTATTGTATTTGTACTTGTTTTATTCTAATTTTTTGTATTCATCAGTTTTTATCTATACACCATTAGTTATGTTTATATTTATAATTACTTACAAATCTTTGTCAATGGGATGCCAAATCTTCTGACAATAAAGTATATTTGATTTGATTTGATTTGATTTGATTTGATTTGATTTGATTCGATTTTTTAAAATTCTGACGTTTCGTACCCGACATAAACAATTCAGTTCCACAGTTCAATTTTAATTTCACAAAAATATGATAGACGAACCCTCTGAGAAAACAACCAAAATACATACGAGAAGGCAGTTTGTACTGAGCCCGATGTAACTGCTGAGTACATACGTCATATTGGTATTAGCATCAAAGCATACCCTCTGAGAAAACACCCCAAATATATACAAGTCGACAGTTTGTTCCAGTGAATACACACGTCATGCTGGTATTGCATTAAAGCATTTCAATATACGGACGCAGGCCTCATGGCTAGATTGTTTCCCAAGCAAATATCAGTCCGAGTTTTAGAAAGTCCCGGTCGGATTAATTAGTTGAAAACTTAATTCAAAACTCAATTAAGATAAAACGGGATCGACTGGACGACGGAGAATAGCGTGTGTTGCTCAAATCGTGACCCTTTCGCGGTTCAATTGCGAAATAGAAATGCAACTGATACTTTTTTTGTGGTGTCATGTCCGAGATTGAAGCAGACGAAAAAGCAGCGATGCGTGGATTGATTGAGTAGAAAAAATTAATAAGCGGCATGGTTTGAAATGTTGTTGAAAGGAGCTTATTGTTTATAACCCACTTGGCGGCAAATCAGATATGAGAACGGCATATGAACATATTGCCTGATAATTATTAAATACGGAGTAGATTCACAGAAGTGTTTACAGAATACCAAATGCAGACAGCATTGAAATGACACGGAAACACTGAAAACCTTGGGACTACTAATGGACGTTGACAAAAACAGAAATATGTCGGAGCAACAAAAAAAAAGTTGATTGTTTGTATTATTACGAAAGTGTCTAGGGGTCACACAATTAAATACACAACATATTGGATTTCTTTTCGAAATGTTGGATTTTTTAAATATATGTTGGATTTTATGAATTTCTGGAATTATTTCAACAGTGCAAGGGTAGATTTCTTTTACACTTCTCTTTTGAAAATATCACAATACAGATAAGGTCTATTCATTCGTGAAATTGTCTGATCGAATATTTCTTCAAAATGTGTTGCTTAGGCCAATCACTTCAGCAAAAATGGGAAAAAATAGCAAAACAATGCAATCTTTCACAAAAGTTGTATTTTAGGGCTTAACGAAACAATAAAACTTAGCACCCTCGTACAAGGTTGGCAGCATTGTTAAAAATGTAAATTATAAATTCTGGTTATTCTGTGGAGAAAAAATGCAAAAGAGTCGCAAAATGTCAAAAATAAACAAAATATCATCTTTTATCGTTCCCCAATTTTGTGACCATTTCCAAGTTTGGCATCAGAGTAAATAAAATAATACAAAAGTTTTTGAGTCACAGATTTCGAAAACTTTGTCAAATTAAAAAAAAAGTGATGGCCAGACGATCTTTTGGAAAAAAATGGGGGCTGAAACCACATATGCTGCACTGGTTATATCCTGCCTTCCATCACATAAGCCTCTTTGGTGTGGTGGCCCAAGACACAACAAAGAGGAGCCATAACAATACTAAGCAAGGTACAAAGACTTGCCTGTCTCGGAATCACAGAGGAAATTGAATCAACACTAACTGCAGTCATGGAGGTACTCCTGGGACTGCCTCCTCTTCACCTAGTGGTGCAGGGGAAGGCAAGGCTTGGTGTCTCTAGACTGCAGAACACACCCAACTTGAATGTTGGAATGGGACACATGAATATCGATAGAATTGTGATCGGGGACGTGCTAGGAACGAAAACGGACCACATTCCGAAACGATACTGCTTCAACAACCAATTCAGAGTGCTGATACCAAACAGAACTGAGTGGGACGGCTCGCAGCTCAGGAACTCTCTACAGGGGAAAGTATGGTACACAGATGGATCCAATACTGGGAATGGAGTGGGCTCAGGGGTGTTCTCCAGGAATCCGAGTACTGGCATCAACTACTAACTGGGCAACCACACCTCTGTCCTTCAGGCAGAGGTGTACGCCATCCTCCAATGCGCGAGAGTCAACAACAGGAGAAACGTTGAAAACGCGCATATCAACATCCTGTCAGACAGCCAAGCGGCACTTAAAGCCTTGTGCCACAAGGAAATGACGTTCAAATTGGTATGGGACTGCAAAGAAGAACTTGGAGTGTTGTCAGACCAGAATCAAGTCAAACTGATATGGCTCCCAGGACACCGCGAAATTGCAGGCAATGAAAAAGCAGACGAACTAGCAAGAGAGGTTTCGGGAAATCCCCCAAATAAGAGCGTCTGTAAGAAATTGGATTGGGGACAGTCACAAAAATTACTGGGAGCATCCCAGGAAACAATATACTGTGCTATTGCGAGGCACTAAACCACAAAAGACAAGCACCGGTCTCGTGCTTGGCATCACACGTTAAAAGGTAAGGGCTGCGTCTTCCCTAGCTCACACAAGTCTCTCGCAGACTTCCGAGGGTTACGCGTAGGGGTGCAATCGGTTGACGGAAATAACAATTTTAACAATTTTTTAACAATCTTCGGGCAGCCATCCAGAACTATACAGATCGCACCCAGTAAAGGACTTGTAGAAACTCGTACAAGGCACGAAATTACTGGATTGGGTACTGTGACAGTGCACATCATAGGCATGATACAATAGGCAATAGGCCCAGGGGCAATAACCTGGCGGGCATGGAAGTGGAGTCTGTCCTCGTTTGGCATTCTTTCCGTCCCGGACCGAATTGCCCCAGCGATGTAGGCAACCACCTGTACTTGTGTGTGATACTGACCACTTGAACAGGGATAACATTTTGTTGAAGCGGGTTTCCAAGTTCTGGGACCGTTCTCACTTGCACGATAATGACGCCTTTGTGTCGATGCGTTCCTTTGGAACAAATTCACTTTGTAAGTTCCTAGTGAACCGTCAACTTCGTGGAAGTTCTCACTTGCACGATAATGACGCCTTTGTGTCGATGCGTTCCTTTGAAACAAATTCACTTTGTAAGTTCCTAGTGAACCGTCAACTTCGTGGAAGTTTCGGTCTGAACATGTCGAATACCTGTTGTAAATGAATAGTTGGTTCTAGTTCCGGAAGGATTGGTTCACACTAAGTGGGTTCTGGTAATCTTTGTAGAGTTTAATTTTTTTTGTTTTAAAGATCATTTACTATGATAGTCAACCAACACATAACCTGTTATTTCATGTGAAGTTGCCTTTAGTTACGAAATCATTCTGTCGCATCTTTAATTCTTGTTCTGTGACTGGTGAACAGCCCAAGATTACTCGGTGTTACAGATCACGTGACAGGAAGGACAGGAGGAGGGAGGAAGCCATTTTATGCTCACTCTCCGGTCACCCATCGAAGAGGCAGTTGTGTAGTCTTTTTCGACCATGTTATAGGTCAAATCACTAGTGAATTGTGAAATATAAGATTTGAAATGACCTGCTGGGTTTTTTTGACCACCCCCCTCTGAGAGATTGAGAGAGTCATCATCATTTCCCAAGGATGATTATGGATTTGTAAGTCTGACGTTTTGGCTTTGGTTGTTTTCACTGTGATTGGCGTTGATTGTTTTCACTGTGATTGACAGTGTTCCATTCCGTGTTGGGAGATTTCATTTGAAGTGAATCTCACATTTATGTTGTGTAAAAAATAGTACAGCAGTACTGATTTATTTTAGGGCTTTTCGATGGGGTTTATGTAATGGCGAGCCGTTGTTAGCTCCTACAACTTATTCTTTTCATGGAAGTGGAATTTGGGAAGTTTTTCTGACTGCCATCCTTTGATATGGGTCCTGGCTGGTTAACCCAGAACTTTCTTCGATCTACTCTCCAGTGACAGGTTTCAAAATGTTCCAGTGCATTTGTGACACCTACCATTTCACCAGGATAGATATAACTACTGTTCCAGTGCATTTTTGACACCTACCATCTCGACAAGTAGAGAACTGATGAAGCCTACAGCCATTGTTTAAATAGAACATAGTTAGTCAATGCCTGTGGAAAAGGTATTGGACACAAACGCGAGTGTCATCTAGCGTGATTAGTTACAAACATGAATATTTGACGTCATTTTAATGCAGGTTTCTTCAAAAAAACTTGATTTTAATGCTTTTCCATTGTTTTAATCAAGTTACGACATGACTTGGAGGCCAGATCACTGAAGTTACGACATGACTTGGATGCGAGCTCACTATCGCCATCTACATGTCGCATCCATTTTGATCCAATTATAATCCCATAAGGTTGACTAACTATCTTCTATATAAACAATGCTACAGCTGCATAGGATAAATCAAGCAACTTTATTGTTTCTTGTTAAGTTTATACAAATTTTCACACGTTTGGTCTTATGTAAGTACGTTGACGCATAGCATGCTATGAAGAAACGCTACTAGTAGGTAGCTTGCTTCTTTTATGAAATTTCAAATGAAAGGTCAGTAATTACTGGAAATTATTTTTAGAAATCTAGAATCTCAAAATTTTAACATTTTAAATGCACAGCAGGAGTTCTTATGGGCCTAATATAGTTATTTTAAACCTAATCTAAGTTTTTCATATATTTTCATTGAACTTTTCACATACTGTTTGAATTTTTCACATACTGTTTGAACTTTTCACATACTGTTTGAACTTTTCACTTGCTGTTTGAACTTTTCACTTGCTGTTTAAACTTTTCATGATCCACAACCAACATTTTTTATTAATATAGGGTATTTGGGATACATGTATTTTATTTCCTCAACCTACCACCACATAATCAGCCAATTTTCTTCTGACTTTCTTACTTTTATCAAGACATAGTAAATATTTAGTATCACAGCTTACTGGGTAAATTATCTATAGTCTGTTTTCAAGCTGTGTGGTGCCCAACCAAACTGTTAAATTTCCATCTTATAAAGAATCTTGAATTTTATGTACCCATAGTGTTCTAGGACGTAAAGCTGCCGTTCGCAATGACTCTTCTCTAGAATTCTTTTATCACAATAATATAATAATTTTAATAAGAAAAGAAGAGGTCACAGTTTTAGTGAGTAACCCTGTGAATCAGTGGAGTCTCACAGTAGGTCTGGAGTCTTGAGCCTGAGACTCCTTTCCTCTCTATAAAAGATTTCCCCCATCTCAAAAAAAAAAATCGTTATTACAAAAATGTCGAAAACATTTTATGCAATGAAAATGACATACAGAGTAGCGGTAAGAGAGACGTTGGCGTTCACTTATTGTTATTTCGTCATAGGACAATGAAGGACATTGTATTCAATATTAAAAAAAAAGAATATAAAACTCTTCATTTATTGATACATATGTATTTTATCGGCGGCTTAATCAACAATTGCTAATTCGTTTTGTATTTGTACCTACCTACTGTTGTTCTTGTTTATCAATTGTTTCTGGATTGTTGTTTGTTTTAATGTCCTGTGTCCCATGGATTGGGTCTATTGGGGAAACCATATGAAAAATATGCCTCAAAAACTGGTCATAGCAAAGCCAATACTGTTTTACATTATAATAGTGTAACTAAGAATAATGACAAAAAATTGGAAAAATTATAATTACAGAGTGAATTATGAACTGAACGCCTTTTCGCAAGTTTTGTCATCACCTAGCGTTTGTGTCACACTGTATATCAATATTGGACAAGCAGTACGCTGAATGGTTCGTAGTCAAGTATCCCTAAAGCTCAAAATTTAAAATAAGAAGATACAAAATGTCAGCAGAAAAATTGTAACTTCTTGACTCACCCTGTAATTCATAAATTTTGACATATTCAAACGATGAGCATATCAATGTGTTACTTGGTTTGGTCACATCTTCACTTTATAGGGTTGATTGAGAATTTCATTTTGAATAATGCTGGAATCACCCTGTATGCAACAATATTTTTTATCAACTAAGTATTGACTTATGGAAAAGCAATATTAGTCTCGCAAAACATGTTTATTTAAAGCATTATTACTTTAAAGAAATGGCCACTTACCAACGTTGACACCCTGTATCTGGAAAACTAGCCATAGGATTGAGTTGGGCCCTTGCTCAATTTTGATAAAAATGTGACTTTGTCATTCTGGTGATTACAAAAAAATTTTCAAAAATGCAATTTTCTGTCCATCAATTTTAATTTTGATTTCAAAGCTACCTCAGCTTTTAGTTCACCTTATGTAATTTTAGTCATGGGCCGCTAGATTCTTCGAAAAACTATACCAATAGATATTTAAGATTTTCCCAAAATTTTTGTTGTAAACCCAGTGCTGAATGGTATCCAATCATTTGGAATGAAATGCGTTTTCAATATAAACGAGCAACAGTTTGGTTCATGTAATTTTCGATAAAAGTTTGTAACTAGTATTTTTTCGAATTAGGCAAGTTTAATTCCATTAAATGTTCAGATCATTGTGAAAGGTCAAAGTTTCATATGCTCACAGTTTTTTTACAATTTTCTCAACTTATTTGTTACTCTCATCTTTCAAAAAAATTATAATCAGTACTTTGGAAATTTCCAAATATTAATTGCCATTGAAATATTCTTTCAATAAAAACAAATAAATAACAGCCCACTAGATTCTTTTTTGAGACTATGCATTGTATGCTTTCAACGTGTAGTATATACTACTGTATGGGTATCAAATGATTCAAAATGAGCTATTTATTCAAAAACAGTTATATACCAGAACAGCGAAATAGTATTTTTCTCGGTTTACTATATTTACGAAACTTTTGATAAATGAATAACTTTTACATTTTTTTAACTTGTTGAAATATAACAATTTGCATTGTCAATCAAAACCTGGGAAGTGTCCTATTCAAAATCCGAAAATTAACGTTTTACTTAAACTCAGAGTTGAAAAATATTCAATAATTTGTCAAAAAACATATTTTTTGCTTCATACATATCTTACAAGTTTCAACTTTGCGTCATTGAAAACAGAAAGTGTACCACTCCTCACAGACATCCGATATATTTACCCTATTGGTGTCTTCTTTCAAGGGCTTATCAATAGATTTACTCTGCCCTTAAAATGTCCCTCTTTGAATCTAGTATGGAATAACTAAGTGCCTACTATGATACAGAGGTATGTTTTTGAGAAATATCCAGTACGGCTTGCAGTTATCATTATTAGGAAAGAGCAAAGACCCAATTAGTATACGATTCATTTATAACATACATTCCATGGAGAAATTGTTATATGACGATAATGATGGATGAGTAAAGGTCAAAAAGATAACAAATTGTTATTGTCCGTATTATATATGAATAAGATAAATGCTAACGAATCTTTCAAATTATTATAAATTGGATGTGATACATCTCTGGATGTAACGTCTATAGTCAATTTCAAAACCACACCGAATTTTTGTATCCGTGATATAATCTAACTGACATGTATACGTAGTCAGGAAATGGTGTCTGTATTTTTATTTTTCACATATAACATTAGGTACATAAACAAAACGAACATGATAGAGAATATAAATAATAATACACTGTAATTAATAGATATGGGGGAAATTAATTAAAAGATTGAACATAACTTTAACAAAGTAACAATATAAAAAAATTATCAATAGGTGCTATGGAGCAGCTTAAATTGATTCCATGGCGCATTCGCTTTTACAGCTGCTGGAAAGCCCGGAAAAACCTACAACAACCCAAGCATGAGCAACGAGGTTATGGGCACTACAAGAATGAACTGTGAAAAAACTCTATGGTAGGACAGTTTGTGATTTAATACGAAAGAATATTACAAATTTGTGGGGCTGAAAACTCATTTGACCTTTGACCGATAGTTTAGATATGGGATGCAAATTTTTATGACGTCATTGTAGGTGAAGCTCTTTGTAGTTCAGTATGACATCAACAGTTTTAAGAATCGTCGTTGTAAAATTTCTAATTCTGTTTTTTGGGAGCTGATCCCCAGGCCAGTATCCCATAGTTCAAAGGACTGTCAATAAGAGTGAAATTCCCTTGTGAATGCGGTGAAGCTTATCTTGGAGACACTAAGAGACCGCTTAGCGTTAGACTCGCTGAACACAAGAGAAACACTCAACGAGGAGAAACATCAAAGTCAGGGATCGCGGATCATGTCTGGACGACCTAACACAATATAAAATGGACTGAAGCTGAAGTCATCCATGAAGAAGAGGGCTGGTATAGAAGGAAGTTTAAAGAGAGTGCATATATTATGAACAACAAAGTCTTCAGTCAAGCTAGCATAGAAATCCGTAATGTGTGGAAACCCTTAATTAGTGGCATGGATCAATTGAAATTGCGATAAGAATTAACAATGCTGTACCGGAGGGGCCGGTACTGTAATTAACAAGCTTACCTGAACACCGGCAAATTACCCCTAGGCTAATGACACAAAATTAGTCATAGCAGATATAAGCAGTACCCTTGAGATTGTCGCATTTATACACTTGATAACGACTGTAGATTTTAACAATTGAAACGTCGTGAATAAGAATTGCAGCGAATTGAATTTTTCTTTGTTAGTTTTCTAGACAATGAAAGGCCAGAATAACCTTAATCATCATAATTATTATGTATGAACATTAATTATTAAGTACTCTGTAATATTGAGAGTGAATCAGTATATAACACAGTTTTGTTTAAATTCAGTTGGACCAGATAAAGCTTCAGACTGAATCATTCAGACATGTCATATTTCAGGATTCAAAACGTATAAGCAAATAAAAAATATCAGTAAAATACATAAAAGAAGGCTCAAACAACAGGCGATGGGAAATGTATACAAACAAACATCTGAGAGTTCTCCACTTCCATCATCTCATCAAATTGTCTATAGAGTGATGAAAGGACCCCGCGCGAAATACATGGGATTTTGGTTGATTGCAGAATTCAATAAAACTCTGAATGTTGTACATCATGATCTGTCAGGAACACTTCGAATGGACCATAAACGAATAGTATGATTAGTATTGGGAAATACAGTGATTTTAAAAGTAGTTACAAAAACAGAAAATTAAGGTAATTTATCAAAAATCAAGACCATTTCTAATTTATTCGTGATTTGGCTTTAAATATGTCATGCCTTTGAAAAGGCAACATTATAATGATCCAAAACAGTAGTTAGGTCACCGGGTCATCACAAACGTACTCAAAATATACTTCGACGTTGTTCTAGTTTGATTTCGAAATTTTTTGGCTGATTACTATTGACCGTTTAAAAAATCACTATTATAATACTATCATTGTACCGGTGTAATCAGTAGTTGGAATGTGCTGCCATGTGGCAGGTAGGTCCCATTTGGTACCTCAGGTAGTCCATCTACCAATACTTTGGAATGCGTTCAAGATGTCGCTGTTCGTGAAGTTGCGGAAGAAGAAAATGAGTTTCCTGAAATAGTCTCAAGTATTATAACATGCACATCAAGAGGTCACATACAAGTGTATTGTTATTTTTTATAGAACCCTCATATTTAAAAAATATAATTCTAAGGTTTTTCACATACTATCGTTAAAAGTTAGAAACATATGGTTCTTTAAGGTTGCTATTGAAAGAATGAAGTGAATAACTTCGGAATAGGATATATCTGACCGTTTGGTAAGGTGAAATACTGACTTTGTATTGTATAGTTCGTCCAATCTTACTTGAATGAGCTGTAAAACCGGATTAACACGTCAATGACTTCGCCTCTTTGAACGTACTAGCCGACCATATAGGCGGAGATTTTTCTCTTACTTGGGTATCACTTTGCGTATTGCTTGCTGTATGGAAATTTGCGAATATAATGTGTCTTGTTCTTATAATGAATAGAATTGAAGGATTGCGCGTGTATGGGTACTGGACGTTGCTCGTAACTTATTGACAAGTTATCTGGCACACTGAAAACACGTTCAAAAAAATAGAGTAAGAAAACATCACGAAACATTGATAATTTATTTGCTGGTACGGCTATCTTATATACACATCAAAGTCGTGGCAAGACTCAATCATCATAATCCTCCGAATCAGACGAATCACCCATGTTTATGATTACTGGTTGAATGGATGACAAGGAAATATTCACGTTATTTTGAAATCACATGTAAAATGCATTCTGTCCAAAGATCTTTATATTCCTCTCCTAAGATTCTCCCCACATTTTCTGCTACTTCTCCGCTTAGATTTGGACATTGATTGGAATTTCTCAATTTGTTTTTCATAAATGCCCAAACCAATTCAATGTGGTTGAAGAATCTCGGGTTCTATGACTTGAAAGATCCAACACGAGTACCTAATTGGATTGATCTTCCAATTATGTAGATTTCCTTGGGAATTCACAATCCAGTTTTATTGAAAGTCTGATGTATCTTTTTCCTTTACTAAACAGTCTATTCCATATAATTTACAAACGTTGCACTACATTCAACTATTTTGTGGTAACACTCTTGACAGTTTTCCATGATATAAGCTGGAAATATGCGCACTATTTCAATCAGTCAAGACGGTACATCAACTTAGGGTAAATTACTAAGGGTTTAGCTATTACTCTTTAATAACTAAAAGCTATAAGTGATACTTTCTAACGAGATCAAATTAATTTTATAATGGCTGTGACATAAGCCGAAAGAGTATCAAGGGAGAGACGTTACCATGACAACTAACAACAAACTGGCGTCTATTTCAAAAAGCGACAATTTCATTATCAATTCCACCAACTGTCAATTTAAAAGTCACTAATACCAACAAGAGACACGGAACAGAAAATAAGTGATAGAAGGGCATACGAGATTATCAATTAATTATATACAAAAATTAATTATGAGGTAACAAGTGGAATGTATCAATTCAGGAGAAATCTGAACAGGGGTTGAAAACATAATAATACGGAGACAATCTCATAAGCGTATGACCAGAATTTTTACAAAGTTCATCAATAATATATTCTTTTTCAAAACTTTCATTTTTAATTATACGTAGTAATACCTCCTTCGTGGCTTTTTGGGGAATATTCAATGTTTTAGAAGCCATAAATTCCGAAATGTCTCCTTTTTTTGTTGCTTTCGTCGGTATTTTTATCTTTTGACGCGAGTGGTATGACGCATTATCCATTACAATAACAGAAGTTGGTGCTATATTTGGTAATAATTATTCACTGAATCATTATTCGAATAAAGTTGCAGTCATATCCTCATGATAATCTGCTGAACATTTTTTATTTGTTTTGCTGACAACAGCAACGCGTTCGGTACAAAACCATCTTCATTCACTACCCGCGTGTACAATAATTATACGTTTTCCTCCGGAACATGGTGCTTGGAGACAACGGTTTTGGGAGTTATCTACCCATCCATACCGAATCACATCATGACTATCGAACCAAGTCTCGTCAAGATATACTATGTCTCTTCGATTCCCGATGTTCTTTTATTCGTCGCAAGTAATCTTGCCTTTGCAGAACGAGCCGGGGTGATTCCATTATTGCCATTCGCTGATTTAGTTTTTTGTGTTTGAAACCACAGTCTTAAAGAATTTGGCGTAGTGTTTCCTGCGACTTATATGTATACTCAGGATAATCAGATGATTTGCTTTTGAATGATTCCAAGGTAGGTACTTCGTTTCGTCTATAGAAATCATAAACTTGCCTTCGAAAAAAATCTTTTGTGGCCTCATCAACTTTGTTTAATTTCTGATCTTCTCGTTTTCTTTTACGATAATGATCTACAACATCCCCTTGTTTAACCACTCTGTAAATAGTTGAATGCCCCAAACTGGTGAGATGAGATATCCTTCCGAAAATTTCATTGTCACATGAAGATCTTTGTTTTTAAATTACCATTGTTCATCCGGTTGTGAGTCTTGTTCCTGAAGTTCTTCGAATTGTTCATCAGGTTGTGAGTCTTCTTCCTCAAGTTCTTCGAATGGTCGCCAAAATGCCATATTGCAACACTAAATACACAAACGTTTATACTAACTTTAATGTTGATTTTCACACTTTTAGTTTAAAAAACCGCGACATATGTTTTGCAAATACAATGGATTCTTCAAGCAAAAGTATACTTAGTTATATTATTATGTCCTTCTTTTATATTCCCAAAATGTTAATTAATTTGGGAACAGTTTTATACCTGTTTTCGGATAACTCTATGATAACAAATAGTGTTTGTCAATAATTAATTACATTTATACATAGTCTAATGGCAAAACAAATTAAGTAGAGAGAAAATATTGAGTTCTGTTTGATCGTTCATTAAGTACGCTACTGTTCTTCTTTTCATAAAATCACCAGGGTGCCGGACAGCAATAAAAATATTAAGAGGTGATTTATGCTACAGGCGGTCAGCGCATTACTGATTGCTTTCCACGCTTCGAACGGTTACACGTAAAATATACTCAATCTGTTCTACTGGTTTCTTTATATGGGGAATAATATTTATTTAATTTTCCGTTTTCATCCTTCATTCGTTATTATACCATGTGCTATTTTGAACTAACCCTATATATAGAGATGAATGAAGTCATATTCAACTGAGATAGGATAAACTATAACAGTATTGCTTTTCTAAAGGGTTAAAATTACTAACCCAAAAAATCTCGAAATCAAACTAGAAACTAGAATTGAAATTTGAAATTTTGGAACAGCAGGATCTTATTATTAGCCCTTAACAAGAATCATCCTACATTTTCGAAAAATCAATTATTTTTTGTATGCGGAACATAGTTTAAGGTTAGTTTATGAGTTTTTAAATAGAGTGTGTTTGTGATATTTACAATTTTGAAAAACTATTAATTTATTATGATCAGGCAATATTTTAGATTGAATGTACATGTGTGTTCCTTTGTAATTTTTTGAGCTTCTTTAACTAGTATTTTTATAACTTTTATCGTTCATTTTTTTAAAATTGTCTGGTCAGCGTTACGTGGTCTCGTCTTTGTGAGATGGCTGCTAATGGTGTTACCTGACTTGAAACGAAACTAAGATACCGCTTAGCGTTAGACTCGCTGAACACAAGAGAAACATTCAACGAGGAGAAACATCAAAGTCAGGGATAGCGGATCATGTCTGGGCGACCCGACACAATATAAAATGGACTGAAGCCGAAGTTATCCATAAAGAAGAGGGCTGGTATAGAAGGAAGTTTAAAGAGAGTGCATAAATTATGAACAACAAAGTCTTCAGTCAAGCTAGCATAGAAATCCGTAATGTGTGGAAACCCTTAATTAGTGACATGAATCAATTGAAATTGCGATAAGAATTAACAATGCTGTACCGGAGGGGCCCGGTTCTCTAATTAACAAGCTTACATGTACACTGGCAAATTGCCCCTAGGCTAATGAATCAAAATTAGCCATAGCATATATAAGAAGTATCCTTGAGATTGTCGCATTTATACACTTGATAACGACTG
Organism: Chrysolina oricalcia; assembly: GCA_944452925.2. NCBI lineage: Eukaryota > Metazoa > Arthropoda > Insecta > Coleoptera > Chrysomelidae > Chrysolina > Chrysolina oricalcia. Next base: position 29,526,734 of record OX101808.2, read on the forward strand.
TAGTTTTTTAACAGTTGAAACGTCGTGAATAAAAATTGCAGAGAATTGAATTTTTCTTTGTTCTTTTTTTAGACAATGAAAGTCCAGAATAACCTTACTAAAAGTGAAACATTGTCAACCACTTTCAAACAATTATGATGATGATTACACAAGTTTGATTACCGCTCTAAGTTTTTGAGGATACATATTTCTGAATGATGACCATTCAATACTTACTTTGCAGTCTGTGATTAACTCTATTACTTGTCTTGACCAAACCTTTCACATCATTCTAAAAACACTAATTATTATTATATTATATTTGAAAAGTCGTTTTCCACAATACATGTACATTATCTGATGGATACCCGCGTTTAGTGAGGTTCTATTTCTTACTTTTTTGCCAAAAATTGACCACAATAAAGAATATTGCCTCAATGACGAAAAGGATGTTGCTGAACTTCTTAAAATGCTACAAGACGACGACGGTATAGACGAGAAGTATTATTTCGACGAAGAAACTGACAAACCCAGTCAACACAGAATGGTCTCAGAGATGGTAGTGGGATTCACATTCATGTTTCAGATCACACCATTGAATCGCAAAGTGACTTCCATTATTATCGCATAAACGTCTATTTGGTGCCTTGTTGGTCATGTCGAGACATCAAAATGAGATGCGACATGTGACTCGAAATTAGCCCAATGTGACATTCCATTTATACTTGGGAATCGAATGCACATCGAGACCCTTTCGATGTAACAATGTGAAATTGAAAGGACTGGTACTTATTAAAAAATGCGCTTTACTTTCTGATTCTCCTGCAGGTATGTCTAGAATAAAACAAAACTCACCATGTTTCAACATAAATAGAAATTATACCTCAATGTTACTATTCTTAATAATGAAATTACGGTTCATATGGAATGGAATGCTAGAAAACAAATGCGTGAGTTGATTCCGTAGTATATACTTTTCACAAACAATAAAAAATTATCAAACTCTGTCTAAATCATAAAAAAACAATATACAGAAATGTAGAAAAATCTATAATCCAACTTCAATCCTCTGGACAGCATTTTCTCTGCGGCGAAATCAGTACCTATCCTAAAAATGCCAAATTCTGTAAATCACTAAATTTACCTCTCTATACATTTCTACTCACCGTTCCAGTTCTTGAAGGGATACAGTTCTTGGTAGAAATAATAATTGGGCAATGTTAATGAACACATTTGATTTAAGTATTTAAATAAAATGAATCAAACAGAACACTACACACTGTCAGAAGTACCTATAGAATATTTAAAGGATGGCGTCAACCAAATACAGATTCTACTTGACTCTCGACTCGACAAACAACTGTGGCCAATTTCTGTCATGATGGTGATGTCACGCTCAATTAAGTAACCAACCTAATTCCTTCCATACCGACAAAATCGCAATGAAACCAAAATTCATGTTAATGTGCTTTGCAATTTTCTTCACATTTTGTGCACAAAGCGACACTAACGTGAAGAAAATTGTGAACAATTCATAATATTTGGCATCACTTAGTGGTAACAGTGATGTCTAAATGCAACTCATTTTGTTACCATACTAATCATGAAAGCTACATCTCTTAGATGTTTGTGTTAACTGGGAAGACGCTTCTGAAGTTGCCGACATCGACTATAAGGAACGTAATGGTTCTGAAAATGAAGATTTTGAAAAAAAAACAAATATTAATCGCATTCAGGATTTCTGCAAATTTTGTACTCGCCTGGCATCATGAGTGTCCAAAGATGATCCACATAATGGGTGGTATGATTAAAAAGAGTATTTGCTTGTACTTCAAGTGAGAGCTTTTACTTCCTAGTATTTCGTGGAGTATAATGTTTTACGTAAAGTAAATTATTCGATGGGAAGTGTTGACTTAGTTTAGAAGTATAAACTACTAGTAAACTCTAGTACGTGATTAACCTCAAATTGGTCGATTGTTGTTGTTTGTTCTGTGGTACTTAATAATCATGAGTGAGAGTAATGATAGTGTTGAACCAAGTGTCGAGGTTGCTGAAGATGTGGAAGTACACAATTTTTTGTGAAACTTCTTTGATTACTTTTGACACAGTTGTTTGATGTACCCCGACATCTACACCTACTCCCTATTGAATCCCCGGATCACTTAGAGAAAAATATCTCCATTTTCCTTAAATTCGATAAAGCTGCTCCCCTCATCTCAATATGATTTCCTAATAACTCTCCAGCTACCCATTCAACATTGTTTTTATTGAACCAAAAGTACATCAGAGCTTAATAGTAGCAATCTAGCTAAAATAATTGACTTACCGAAATAATTTTCCATATTATACCTCCTCATACATTCTACGGTCACACATTTCCCCCCTTTTCCTACCATAATTCACAAAAAGAAACAAAACTCCTTTTTAATTGAAGAAATGAAGTTAGTCTATGAGAAGTTTCTTAAAAACTACACTAAACACTCCCAAATGGAGGAAATACTTGACAACATTAGTAGTTACTGCAGTATTAACTTCTAGATATCGAAGTAAATAAAGCAAAGTATAGAGTAATTGCTACTAGTACTTACTTGAGTGTTACTTCAAGAATTATGTGGAGTAAATGCTTTGATTTTTTTAAGTGAAAACTACAACATGGAGCATTAACTTGAAGTACAAGCAAATAATCTTTTAATCATACCACCCTAGTGTAGCAAAAACTCAAATGTGAAAGAACAATTATTGAGTACCATAACATTTGTTTGGTGTTTCCATTCGGTAATTTTCGATGTATGGGCGAATTAATCTCAGCTTTGATATAAAATGTTCGGTTAATTTTAACTTCGTATAGATAACAATACCAAGATTTCTACTGGAGTTTTTGATGGAATATATTTATCATCTATATCAATATAAACCTTCAAAATTTTCCGTTATTTTGTCATTACAAAAAAAGGCATATATAGATTTCTTAGGATTTACTTTGAATTGGTTGAATTGGTTGGATATCTTTAAGAGCTTCAATAAGTTATCGTTCATAATACCTTTTGCTTGTGCGACATTTTGAGTGTCGAACGAACAGTATAGTTGAGTGTCGTCCGCGTATGAAGGATGACTGCAGTTAGATATGGATGTCACAAATTCAGAGGTATACACCGAATAGGGTAATGGGCCAAGAATGCTTCCTTGTGGTACCCCTAGGTAGAGAACTAATAATAATAATTCATTATTTTCGTAAATCAGCCGCTGAAATCTGTTGCTCAAGAATGAATATATTAATCTGCAAGCCCCATTCGAGAAACCATCAATGTGATTTAAAATGTTACTAGCGCCTTCTTTCGAAAAAATTGGAATATATGATTGAGAATACATTGATTTTAAGTATGTGTTACATAGGGTTCAGTATGAGGACAACATAATAATTTTAAAGTGATACTGAGTTTATCACAACCTTCAATGTTCAATGTTTCTAAAACAAATTCATGATCCATCTAAATAAAGTAAAATATGTTATTTAGCTTATTACCACCTAGAGTACTGATCAATCTATTCATTAGTTGGATTATATAATTTTTACGCGACTCACTGAAATATGTATCAATATTCTGAAATGCCTCTAGTAGAGGAGCTTTCACTTTGTTTTTCCAATAGAGTTTTTTTAACTCCTGCCGTTTTTGTCTTTTTATACAATTTTTTTGATTTATTGTTAAGGTATGCTTTTTGTTCTGCTTTTTCAGCAGAGGTTATGAGATTCCTCATGTTTTGCATTCTGCTTATATTGAATATGATACATGGGCTATGAGGTTTATTTTTATTCTTCTTATAACAGGTAACATTCATTAACCTAACATCTAAGGAGAAATTGATATTTTCAATCCAAAATCATTATTTGAATGTATTCCCTACAACGATGGTTTTAACGGTTTGAGTTCATTAGCAACTTCTCCGAAAAAAGCTAATAATATTTTCAGAAAACGGTCACATTGTACTTTTTACTCCACTCTATTAATTCCGGAGAATCCTCTTCATATTTCCCTCTTGATTTTTCAGGCAGCTAATTGAAAAATATTGGGTGGTGTGCTTCTTAATTAATTTTCAGTATCTGACGATCTCTTTATAAATGATCAATCAAAAGTAAAGCTTTCTAAATTATAAGCACGGCGAGATCTAATCTGTCACAGCGCAGCGTCTAGTAAATCAGTTTTGTTTCAACAATCCATGGTGACAAGCGTTTCACTAACAAGGCTAAATCGATATTCGATTTCATTTTATAAATGTATAGAAATTTGTATATTTTATTAACAAGGCTAATTTTACCAATCAGAGTTTTTTCAAAGCCTGAAGCGTAACTAAAAATATTCTGCAATCTACAGGGTATTCATTTTTCAGCGTACAGTACTACGAGGACAGTTGTTTAGTTTAGTTTACTTAATGAAGATCCATAGCATTGTATAAGGATAAATAATTAATCTTTATACTATGTCCATAGTAATTCTGCAAACAACAGAGAAAACGATTCGGTTTTCGTAAACTTTATTTAATCAGACATGTTCCGGTAACACAGCAAGAGCGTCGCTAGGTTTTTTTTCTGGGAGGGGTAATTGAAAATTACAGACGACATTACATATATAGGATATTATTATAAAATTACAGAAAGGGTAAATAAAAACATATTCTGAAACAAAGCATAAAAATCATAAATAAAAATGATCACAGGTCCTTATGAAAAGTGCTCATAAAATAAATTCTAATTTCCTCTTTTTCTGGGAAGCAAATCTATTTAGCACTGCATCATAATCTATTTCACATTCTCGGTGGAAGTGTAAAAGTGCTAAGCCAACCAGCCTTTCTTAACTCATAGTCGATCTTAAGTAAGATTTTAAGCGTTTTAATGAAGAAAAAGACCGTTCAGCAGATGCTACACTTACGGACACGACCGTTAACAAATGTAACGATAAATTAATGATTGGAAAAGTATCTTTGTCACACATTTTCACCGCACTTTCTTGAATGGGCCCTCCGGTTGTTCTGAGATTTTCGACCCACAGCTCAATTTCTGGCTGCAATTTATTGAAATTATCTGCCATTTTTTTTATTTCTGCTTGATTTCTCTTCAGTATAAGAGAAGGTAACAGGCCATAGATTTCCATGGCAGAGAAAAAAATTGAACCAAATCGAAAATTAAGATCCTGTAAAACATTATCTAGCAATGGGATGAATATGCTGATTCTGTAATATTCCTCTCGATCATTGGTAAGAAAATTTGCCCTATGGATGATGGCCCGATGGCGTTAGCATAAACACTTTTAACTAAATTTATGTCAAGACTGAGCCCTCGAATGATATAAGGCCGCAATCAGTAGTTTTTGGGGGTGGGGGTGGGGTGCTGCCAGCTAATTTTAAATGCAAATATTTTATGTTTGTCTTATGAAAAAAATTTAGACTGGAAGATTTGTGATAAAATGTTCAATGCTTCTTTCTATTGTTATAGATATAAATTCTAAACGTTTTTACACCAACTTATTTTACATATAAAATAAAACAACTTATTCATATCACAATTATGCAATTTCAAACCAGTCTGCTTCAAGAAAAAAAAAAGGAAACGATGCAGGGAATGCAACAAAGAACTGAGGAGAACTGACCAGCGTCGAGGTCAATAAAAAATGTTACCAATTTCTGCAAATATTTTGACGAATATCCTGGATTTTGCCTCCAATTTTTTTTATTAATTTCACGAGTAAACAAAGCCAGCAAATTTTAAAGGCATTTATTTGATGTTTTTCATGTAAAATATCCAGAATGTATTTTTTATGTGCCAAATACACGTAATCTTTCAAAATATCATGACATGTTAATGTTTATTACAGATTCCTATCAAAGCAGTTGTGTGTTTGAGCCTTCAGTCAAAAGATTAACCTTCAGACGCCTGGGACCGGAAAGCGTAATAAAATCATAATACGGTGAAGAGGTCCGCAGTTAACGTGCTAAGGAATACATTGGTGGCACATTCACGTATTGGCAAACAATGAACATATTCATGGATACCATCACAGAGAAAATGAACGCTCCACCAGGTTATTCTTTGATACATATGGTTCATTGTCATACTTGCAAATAATTACGCAATTCAGTTTTACAGGCAAACAATCATAATAGCCATCTCATATTATGTTGCCCAGTCAATTAACCTGATTGTGTAAGCGCAGAATAATTACGTAGCCAATTGTAATCCGATTGAAAATTTTTATTCAAATATTGCTTTTATACCGAAAAACATAATTTTTGAGATTTTGCTAATATTGAAAAATGCTTGTTTTCAAGAAATTGAAATTCACTCGTGTATCTGATAGGTGCTGAATAGGTCTCAAGATGATCCTAAGTAAAGTAAGTCAAGAAATGGTTAATTGGAAAATCACAAATAACGATTCTTACTGACGAAAACCCTGTATATATTATCGAAAAACGCCACCCATCATTAATTTTCACGTCGAGAAAATACATTGGTAACAGGATCATTTTGGCGAACTTAACAACACTATGAAAAAAGGTATTCCAATGACTTTCGCAGAAAGTTGTAGAATCGAAAAAGATGTACCGTCAAACTAGTATGTAATTTTTACAATTACTTGGAAGTTGTTTTATTTTTAAGAGAAAATGTACATTCCATGATGTTATCGATGATACATATTTCAAATTGATTTGATTTTTTTAGGAGTACTACAGAACATAAAAAGAGAAAAACTCCACAATGAGTAAAACAAAAACTTCACGAATATAGAAGAATTTTTCATCCAAACAACAAACAATCTCATTAAGCTTCCCGTCACCGACAGGACTTTCGTTAGAAAATTTGAACGATTACCTATACAATAAAATCGAAACAGTAAGGGAAACTTATCAAATTATTTTTAGGTCCTGAAAAAGACACCGATGTTTCTGAAAGGCTGCTGGCAATATCGGTTGGTTGATATCAAGAATGCACAAAATTCAACTGATGTACTTACATCTTGAATAGATTTTCTGCAAGCAATCTTCTGGATATGGTTTGCAACCAATTTAAATTTATTTCATTTAATTTCATTGATTATATTTTGGTTCATTCGCTATTATTCATTTCCGAGACTATCTGAAGGAAATCAATGAAATAATCAGGCTCAAGTATTTATTTATATTTGCATTATGGGTCAGAGTAATTCATAATAATAATTCCTCTAATAATACATTATCAAGAATTCGTACGTTTTTACAGTTTCATTTTGAATATTCTGACAACTGTGCTGAAACGTTAGTTTCAACAACTTTATCGTTATTATTCTCAAGGATTGTTTTCATTATTACTTCTCCCTCTTAATACATTCATCGTCACGTGACTTCATGATAACCATTAGTTTCGATTACTGTAATATGTACTTAGGCAATCAGCTTAACATGTTCTAGGCCAATCAATAGAGCATTTTCTCCTAACAAAAATACTAGTAGAAAACCGACTGTACCATCATATGGAAGACAGTCCGTAGTTATATTCTGTTATGATTTCGACTCGCAACTATCATTTAATAATTTGTTATAAACATTTAAATAACAAAAAACGAGTTTTTGAAATTGTTTTGCTTATAAAATGAAAACTACAAAAATTATACAATACAAACAAAATAGGATTCTTTACGACCCAGTCTAATCATTAGTAACGGAGGAAAACGGGAAAAACCGGAAAATTCAACGATTTTTATAAAAATTCATAACTCTGACATTTTTCAAGAAATAGGGTTGGCCCTTCTCATGAGAGTATTAAATCATGTGTACTTTGTGTGTGCACAAGACAGGCTCTGGCGGACCATTAGTTTTCGCACAATTGCAATTTGAATTTTTTTTGCACTATCTTGCAGCCTGCCTGGATGCTCTAGTGGTTCGATTTTAATTTTTCAAACAGATTTTGAAATTAGAAGTATAGTACCACAAAACGTATATTCTCATTTTGCGGTAAAATGCTGCGAAATGGGTGATAAATGCTTGCAAACATGACTGAAAACGGCCGAGCTGGTGAAAGCGGCCGAGTGGTAGGAGTGAGCGGGAGATGAGGGGAAGCGTATTATCACATAACCTATTCATTAGACGAATGCCCCTCCTCTCCCGGACTCTCCTTGTTGTGTTAAGTACGGCCCTGTTGAATAGAACACGGCGCGACGCTAGGAGATAATATGTATTTTAATAAATATTGAGATTTTATTCTTCTTACTGTCACTGTCACATTTTTTAATTGGAATTATATATTTCAATAAACGTGAAATTCTCAAAACTTTGCACACAATTACTCAACACATGGTCCTTCGAATACGGATGGAACACGCATTTTGCTGAACGCCGGCCGCACAGGTTAGGTTAGGTTAGGTTAGGTTAGGTGCCTTCCTTTCCTTCCCATCCTACACCTAGTACTACTTTTATTGGACATCAACGATTTCGCTATTTTTGAATTTCAGTTACTTTACTCACTGTGAATACGTACTGATTGGTATTCCAATACTTGGTAGGTTTAACGTTTATATTTACTTATATTCATTCATATAAACATGTCGAACTTAAATAAAGTAAAACGCACATCTGTCAATGGTTCATTGACAAGATTCATTATTCACTTCAACACAGTCAAGGACCTAGAAAACGTTAACATCGAAGATTTAAATCGTCGGTTTAACAAAGCCGAAGATCTTCTAGAAGAGTTCAATAACGCTCAGCTTGCAATTGAGGCTGAAGACCTTATTTTGATACCAATTTTCCGACTATTCATTCGCCGGAACGTCAAAAATTTGAGAATGATTTCTTTGCAATTACCTCGGAAGTCAAAACATTCCTGCTTTCAAAAGATGTCAAAGAAAACGCTACTGAAACTAGCTCACACTATTCCATTAACAAATTGGTGAATTATTCGAATTTGATGAATGTTCGTTTACCACAAGTAAATCTGCAAACGTTTGATGTACTCTCAATGGTTGTTTTTCAGAGACAGTTTCAAATCACTCATTCATGACCATTCGTCAATGTCAAATGTCCAAAAATTTCATTATTTACATCTGCCCCTAAAGGGATGTGCTGCAGACAAAGTGAAATCTCTGCAAATATGCAATGATAACTATGAAGTCGCATTGAAATTACTCATAGATCGTTTTGAAAATGAACAAGCTCTGATTAAAAGCCACGTTATGGCTCTATTTGAAATTCCTACACTGAAAGATGAGTCTTATCAAGGTTTGAGCATGGTTCTCGACGGTATTGAAAAAAAATTAAATGCTTTAAAAGTTTTGAAACAACCTACTGACCAATGGGATTACGACTCTTGCAACTCTGTTAAAAATTTTGAAAGACCGTTGTCGAATTTTGTCATCATTGTTTTCTGAATCTACAGAGGGATCTAAACATCACGCGACAAAATCATTTCAAAAACATTCAAGATCTTTCACAACGACTTCAAGCAAGATTATTTTTTATGCAAAAATAGTCATAGCTAGTACTCATGCTTCGATTTCAATAAATTAACAACAACAGAGAGATTCAACACTGCGAAACGATTAGGACTTTGTATCAATTGTTTAGGTTCTAATCATCGTACTAAGGACTGTAAGTCGGCAGGCTGCAAAAGGTGCGGCAAAGTTCATCACAGTATGTTACATTTTGAAAATAACGAGAGAAGTGAGAATATTACTTCGGTTGGTGATGGTACATCGAATAGTACGAGTGTTTCAAATAGTACGGGTGTTTCAGGTATAGCTGGCAACACGTCCAACTTACAACATTCCCTTTCCACTAGTATATTTATAACATCACAGGTTTTGCTCTCTACTGCAGTCATCACAGTTTATGATAAATGTAATAAACCGCACCATTGTAGAGTACTGCTGGATAGTGGTAGCCAAGTAAATTTTATTCCCGAAAAACTTTCCAATCTTCTTCATTTGAATAAGCATTCAATAAACATATCAGTAACGGGTGTGAATCAAATGCAAAACAAGGTTCAATGGACCTTTCCGCGACATATGAGAGAACACTGTAATTAGAAAGCGTATACTCTAATATCACTCGGGAATTTTTATTTATTTTTTCTGACCGCTAGTTTCTCTAAAATCAGAAGAAAAGTGGGTTCGTGACGTCACGTTCGTCAAAATTAGACTTGGCAACGTTGTAAAAGTTGTGCACCGTGGAATCTCAAATTCTCATTTGAATATAATGTGTCGTATGACAGTTGTCATTTGATACCAGATGGGTTCGTTCGTCTGTTTCACGGAGCATCAATAAGAATCGTTTGTCTCTGTTTTACTCGTTTGCCTACTTCAATATTTAATACAAGTAGAGCAGTTCCATCAAATATGTATGCTGCAAACGAACAGGCCCTACTTGATTTCTTTTTTGAGGTTAATGCGGTTGAAATGTTTTTGTTGTTTGTGCTCTAAAAGTTTTTCCTAATTCCTGTACCTGTATCCGTATCCCAGTAATAACTGTGAACATGTCGAAAAGGTGCTTCGTACCTGGTTGTCTGAACACCAGTGAATATTCTAATAAACAATTTTTCATGCTCCTAAATACCTATGAAGCGCATTGCAAAATCTGGTTCGAAGCAAAGAATACACCTTGTGTAAAAAGCGGAAATATAATTGTGTTTTTGTGAAGAACATTTTCAACTGAATATTACTGTATTCAGCAGCGTTCAATGAACGATTTTAAATTTTAGTCATTGCAAAAAATAAATTCATATGTGGATTTTTTTCTATGAGTTGATCAAGTGACGAAGTTTCAATTATTTCTCAATGGCTAATACCAAGCTAGAATCTGTATTTTTGAGGAGAACGGTATTGAATGTTTCGGAACATGGATTATGGTGGGGGTTGTTTCCGATGAACGTGACGTCAGCGGCACACTTTCAAATGAGATATTCTTTCAAAATGAAAAAAATATAGTGGAACTCTTTGTTAAATGGACGTTTCATACTGGAATCTATCAATTTAAAAGAGTATTTCAATTTATTTTTCATAAATGTAAAGGTCCATTCTCCGTTTCACTTAAATTCAAATCAAATATCAATAACTTTGAAAAAACTATTTGTTGTATTGTTTTACCACATATCACTGATTATTGATCTTCTCTACCTTTGCATTTAACAGAACTGAACATTCCTAAGTAATTATCGTTGGCCGATCCTAATTTTGATAAACCGGCTCCTATACCGGCTCATAGGTGCTGATACATTTTGGGACTTTTTAAGTATTAGTCAGGTAAAATTAGGCAATGGGCTTCCTATGCAGCAAAAAACAAAACTGGGTTGGCTTGTATCTGGTCCCTTATACGTGAAAGGTAATAGTTTCAGAGCACACCATTGCACTCTTTCAACGAATAATAATAATTTAGAAACACAGATTGCTAAATTTTGGGAATTAGAGGAATACCCAAAAGATCAGTTTTTGTCTGACGAAGAAGATTATTGTTTAAAACACTTCAAGGATACCGTATGTCAAAATTAGGATAGCCGTTTTGTTGTAAACATTCCATTTAAACAGCATTCCTATCTTCTTGGTGAATCTAAGCCACTGACCGTTTTTTGAATCTGGCAAAGAAAATCGAGAGAAATCTTGATTTAAAATCACAATACTTGGTCACAACTCTTTGTCAAAAAATCAGAAGGATAACTCAAGTTATTTTCTTCCATACCACTGTGTTCTGACTGACAACTCCACTACTACGAAGTTGCGAGTTGTTTTCGATGGCTCACCCAAAACCACGTTCAAAACTTATTATCATAACTTTTCAAATCTTTCATCATCACATGGATTTCCATTGAGAAACTGGATTTAAAATGCCACAATCTTCTCTTCTGACACTAATTCTAACGTAACGCATATAGGAGACGAAGAAGAAAGTAAAATACTTGGATTGTTCTGGAATCCAGTAAACGATTCTCTACAATATTCTATCAGTACTACTAATCGTTATCCCAAAATAACCAAACGTCAAATTTTGTCATCAGCCTCTCAGATCTTTGATCCACTAGGATTACTTTCGCCTGTCACGATAAAGTCAAAGATTATTCTCCAAAAACTTTGGAAATTCAAGTTGTCTTGGGATGAGTCGCTTCCTGAGGAATTAACTACCGTCTTATGTCAAATAGAAGCTTGTCTTAATTCCCGTTCACTCTATCCTATGTCAACCGATCCCAATGATACAACTCCTCTCGCTCCGGCACATTTTCTCATTGGAGAAAGTCTTACAACGACACCTGAACCCATTTTGTTAGACGTCAGAGAAAACCGACTCTCAAGTTTTCAAAGGACACAACAAATAGTGCAGCACTTCTGGTCCAGATGGAATAAGGAATATGTATCGCATTTACAAACTCGAGTGAAATGGAAAATAAATCATCACCAACTGATCAAAACTGGTTTCATGGTGACTACCCCGTTTGAAGTGGAAGCTGGGTAGAATACTTCAAATTCACAAAGGTGCCGATAATATCATACGTTCTGCAACCATCAAAACAGCTACAGGTGAACTGAAACGTCCAGTTGTCAAGATCTGCGTTTTACTTTATGTTAAAACCCTGCAGTGTTTAAAGGCCGGGGCTATTATGTTGTGTTAAGTACGGCCCTGTTGAACAAAACACGGCGCGTCGCTAGGAGATAATATGTATTTGAATAAATATTGAGATTTTATTCTTCTTACTGTCACTGTCACATTTTTGAATTGTAATTATATATTTTAATAAACGTGAAATTCTCAAAACTTTGCACACAATTACTTAACACTTCTCCCGCTTGGCAGCTAACGCGGGCTCGGCCGCTTTCAGTCATGTTTGAATGTATATTTCACCTATTTCGCACCATTATAGCGCAAAATGAGAATATACATTTTGTAGTACTATACTTTTACTTTCATAATCTGTTTGAGAAATAGAAATCGAGCTATGACCAGAGCATCCAGGCACGCTGCAAAATACTGCAAAAAAAAACTTAATTCGCAATTGTGCCAAAACTAACGATACGACAGCGCCTTTTTTAGGCACACATAAAGTACTCATGATTCAATACTTTCATGAGAAAAAGCCAATCCTACTTCTTGAAAAATGGCGGAGTAATGAATTTTTCAAAAAATCGCAAAATTTTCAGGTTTTTCCAGGTTTTCTCCGTAACTAATGATCCGACAGGGTTGTGAAACATTCCATTTTATTCGTATTTTAATTATCTATAATTCTTCTCATTGGAGCAACCAGATTGCTCTATTAGTTTTTATTTTATAAGCAAAACTGTTTGAAAAACATGTTTGTTGTATTTTAAATGTTTATAACAAATTAATAAATGACAGTTGCGAGTCAAAAACATAACACAATAAAACTACGGACTGTCTTTCATGTGATGACATAGTCGGTTTTCTACTAGTATTTTTGTTAAAAACTCACTCATTTTATGCTCTATTGCTTGGTGTATGCCTGAATTGTTGTATGCTCTTGCGGTGAACTTTTTGCTGCGAAATCAAAATATTTTGTCATAGATGATTTATTGGTTTCGGATTCGGTCATTCTTTTAGTTAAGATTAGGGATTCAATATTGTTAGGCTTATATTCAAAATGATACATTCCTTTAGCTGCAAGATAGTAATCTTTCCTTGAGTGTCAAACGACCAGCACTTATTTTGCATTAAACTTGGTTCTTCAGAAAGCGTTGATTTTTCATTTCGGACAAAGAATCGTCAAATTCCACACCCACAACCCAAGGAAGAATATGCAAATGTTGTTCCAGTGAACACATTTCTTGATTTTATGAACACTTTCATCAGTCCAATGAACGAATATGCTGTGTCCTATCTGAATATCACTCACTGTATACTCACTGTAACTCTGGTATAAATATGAAAGATTCACTGTTAAAACTTATCAAGATAATTATCGAAACTTTTCAGAAAAATCGTAATAACGCGAAAACAGTTGAAGGGTCCAGTGGAAAAACGATGAGGTTCCATTTTTTCCGATATAGACATTTTAGCGGCATCTGTTAGCTTGTAGTATGAAGTATCAACATACCAAACCTTACAGGGGACAAACAACGAGATTCCATAAAAAACTGCGGTCGAAAGTAGGCAGCACAGTGGAAAAACACTCCTACATTAGAATGCGCTTTTCTCAACTGTTCAAAAAGTGGAACCTCATCGTTTTTCCACTGGACCCTTCGGTTGAGAATTACTAAGAGGGCATATCAAAGTGTTTCAAATAAGAACGTAGATTACAAAAATATTATAGAATCTAGGGTGTTCCATTCAAAATAAGAACGTTTCAGTGCACTTCTACTTTAATCGGAACTGCTTCACCAATGGGGATAGATCGATTGTTTATGATAAAATATGTAACGTTTCAAATTTTTTGAATTTTATTGTAATGGAAACGTGATTACGTGATAATCCCTTGATTTGGAAGGGAGCGATAATATTTTATATCGCTTGAAAGTTTCCATCTACCTATATACAGTCTTCCTCATTTAATTAATTTAAGCCAAAGGCTATTCTCAAAGCTTTTCTTTGCATCCTGATGAAATTTGAGAGCAGTAACTTGAGTGTCCTCAAAAGTATGGCATAGGATTTGGAGGATTGAATAAGACCGTGGTATGCTGTCAAGGAGACTAAAATTTAACAAGAAGGGTTTAATAAGCTCTCGCCAATCAGAATCTGGTAGCATCAACGCGTCATAGTGACGTACTTGGATATGAGCACAGAGTCGAACTCGAACCAAGCAACAAAACTGTCAGCAGTCACTGTCTATAGAGAACGGCGGCCATGACACGTCCTACTACGTCACAAATGTTCTTTCATCTCTTTCTACTAGTGTCCCCATTGTCTTATGGGAATCAAACACTCCTTGTTAAATTTTAGTCTCCTTGGTATGCTGTGACTTGGTACTAAATCCGTAGCAAGTAAATCGTAGGAAATAGACAACTTACTAGTATGGGAGTGGAAAAAATTGTACCTATTGACAAATCGTGTGGAGCAAGTAACAAAAAATATACAATTCAAAACTCACTCACTTAGCACGCGCCTGTGAGACAAAACTTTTGAGAATTGATCATAAATGGGAGCTGACCAACGTTATTACCAATCTTGAAACATGTATTATCACATTATTCGAAAAGTTTAATCATTTCTCAAGTCGAGAAACTAGCAGTTCAATACGGACCATTCTAGTTGTAGCATAGACTTCTTCTTTATCGGTACTTGAAAATATTTCCTTGTTGACTGTCACAAATTCTCTGTTTTTCCAATTGTTTTCTCGAATCGAGTTTTCGTGCATATTTATAGACATTTAATACTACCGAGTTACTTCTAATTGTGTAAATTCGTAGAGCTATTACAAAAGCAATACGTTGCCCCCAATTTGTTGCTCCATGTTAACGTCAGAATGTTTATTGGGCTTCCTCTATTGTTTGGGATTTGTTGATATTATTGTGTTACGGTGATTACGTGCAACTGGAGAGCTATTTTCGAACGTAAACAAACCATTTCATCGCCCATTGTTGAATGACACAAGATACATTTCTTGTCAGAGCAGTAAACGGTTTATTTTCTCAGGACTTCCAGCTATTCGCCGACGAAAGTGAAAAGTGGCAATGAGTAACTGTTTAAGAAAATACGTTGGGATATTTCCGATTGTCTATTTAGATGCAAATCAGTACAAGCAAATCGATGTGGAATTTTGACTTAGTGAATTTTGTTTTGTGCTTTATGTGCATACGTGGAAAAAGCTGGCATCGGATGAGATTATTGATTCACCACACGGTTGTTTTCTCACTAACCTTTCAAATTTTGCTCACACAGTGCCGGGGCCAGCATTCCTTGTTAATACAAAGAATCGTATAAAAATCCTGCACTTAATATGAATATATGAATGACGACGAGTCCAATTCTCAGTGCCACCGATATCAAACAATAACAGGAAATTTTATTAAAATTAAACAACCAAGGACTTCAACCTTTGAAAAGTCTCCTGTTTTGGCCAGAGCAAAACTGTTCAATTGTCTACCTACTACTCTAAAAAATCTCCAGGATATCAAAAAGCTCAAAATGAAACTGAAATAGTTTTTAATTGATCGGAGTATACAGGGTTATTCACGACGAATTGTATATAGCCCAACCGTAAGTACTATGGACCAAAGCCATTTCATATCTGGTATTGAAAAATGCCTTGTTGCGTTTTTGACGGATATATGGTAAAAAACTCAGACATATGCAATTTGGCACACTGAGAATGCTCCCTGCGCTCAATAAAATAGGTTTTTGAAAAAAAAAACATTTCAGGTCCGGACTTGTTTTTTTTTTTAATTTTTATTAGTTTCTTAAAAACAACACCCGCCTGTAAGCCAGATTGAATAATTTTTATTTTTCTCACTTTAAAGCTTAAGGACAATACTAAGCGAAAGTTGAAAAAAATTGAGCGTGGAAGTTTTTGTTTTCAGCAGAAAAAAGTTATTTTCAAAATAGTATAATTCAAATCGATAGCACATCATCATTTTTCAACAAAAATCATGAGTAAAGTTCATATTACTCGAGTTAAAGTATTATTCAATCAACCAATGAAATTCCAGGGCCGTTTTTTTTACGTTTTTACACCCTGAAAAGCCGGTTGAACAAATTTTCTTCCTGTCACGTCAAAGCGGATGGTAACTTCGAAATAAAAAAACCAGTTTAACATAGAAACAAACTTTTACTTTTGAAAACAGTGCAAATGTATGTTTTTCTGCTATGGCTAATACAGCACTACATTGGAAACAACATTTGTTTAAAATAAAATCGTTAGGCAAGTATTACGTACTCGATTGAAAAAACGATATTACAGGTCCTAACTTAATTTTTTTTAACGTTTTAATTGTTTTTTTACCTTGGAGAATGTCTAGTACTAAGTACTTGAGCAAAATTACTTAAAGAAGATCAACGTAAAATATTCAAAAACTAATTGATTGCTATTCTGCAAGTAAAACAAAACCTTGGATGGCATATCCAATAAAGACTGCAGCCGACCAAATGTAAAAGACTGAGCTAAACTCCGTTTTATATTTTCTACGGAACAATTTTTGAAGCTTGCTGCTGACCATCACCATAAGTAACACATGAACATGTTTTACAGTCAACGTCCACAACTATCATTGTGAAAAATGGAACGGAGAGTAGGTAAGTGCAATTACAGACATACAAATACTAAATTCAGTTTTCTAGAAAATTCAGTACAGTTGACTCACCGATAATAATAACATATTAAACACTACACTTTTAATTCCAGATCTATCAGTCAATTGGTTTTTGAATATTTTACTTTGAACTTCTTTAATTAACTTTGCACAAGAACTTAGTATAAGCCATCCTCCAAGATGACAGTATATCGTTTTCACAAATCCAATTAAAACGTTATAAAAACTAATTTAGGACTTGTTATATCATTCTTTCAATCGAGCAGGTAATGCTTTCCAAATGATTTTATTTAAAATAAATGTTTTTCCGATGTATTGCTGTATCATCCATAGCAGAAAAACACATTTGCACAGTTTTCAAAAGTAAAAGTTTTTTTCTATGCGAAACAGGTTTGTTTTTATTTCGGTTAGTACCATCCACTTTGACGTGGCAGAATAGTATATTGTATAACTATAGCACGGGATGATAGTCATTTCCCACGAGTATGAAGTTACGAGTGGGAAATGAGTATTCCGTGCAAGTTATACACTATACTTTTTCTACTGCTATAACATATAATAGCGAAATGATTTTACAACAGAATTTTGAACTTTGAATTTAATTAGGTATATGAATAGTGTTATACGAAAAGGAACCAAGCGCCAAATTGCGAAAATTGAGTAAAGGGCACCATCTGCCAGAGCAGAACTTAAATTATTAGTGGGAAAAGAACCATACGACAATTACGTCTAGTAGCGAAATTTTCTCTACATTTTTCATTAAATACAAATACAGAGAGATATGACTCATCAAATTTGGGAATTTGTATAAGAACTGCTGCTGCTGTTGTTTTCATTCTATAAAGTTCATCTCTTCTAGAAGCACCCATAATCCCCATGATTAATAGAACCTAAAAAATGAAAAAAAGTATATAAATAAAAAAATAATGCCTGAAGTGTGAATCGAACCATCGACCTTCGTATTGTGAAGCGAGCACCTAAGCACTGAGCTAACTTATCTTCACAATAATATTTCTGTATTTGACGCGGTACACTTTTCTTTTTGCCAATCTGTGAAGGATTTGTATGCTTCCACATATTTTTCTTTTGATATTTCTGGAATTAAATTGTCACATGCCTGTTTTGCGGTTTCAGTAATTTCTGGGGGCGTCAGTTCTACGTCACTTTCGCTGCTCATCGTTTGATTCAAGTTAAAAAATCTAACTAAACAGAGCTGGCAGTATTCGTATGCTTGAATTTTGACCTTCCATGGGAGACGTGATAAATTGTAACATAAAAACACAATGACTTCATTGTGTTATCAGGTAAGGAAATGAAATTGAAGGCATACAAGGTACCTCATTGTTTAATCAAAAATAGTTAGGAAAAAGCAGTATTGTGTCATGGCCGTAGAAAAAGAAAATTTGTTCAACCCGAAATTTTCACAGCATTTTCAGATTATTAGTTTGATACAATAGATATGGAATGTTTGCGACATTCCAAGCAAAGGATACTAGCTGTAACGATTTAATGATTGCTGACCCACGATTTTTCAACTCCTCATTTTTTGTAGGTTCCCATATTTTCCGCAACGAGTATTATGGCGAAGAATTTACTTATTATTGATTAGATTTTTGTTTTGTTGAAAGTATATTATTTTGAGTTTAGGAAGAGTATTTTTTGTGTTGAAGTTAATGTCCTTATTAAACTACATTGCCTGTTGAAGTTAGAGATATTCAACATTTTAATGAGAAACATCAAAATCTTCAACACAGAGTGATATTTTATTCGAATGTGATAATTTTTTCAATTTTCTGTCATCTCTAGACTTCTTGCACAACATTTTGGTTAGAGAAAATGGAAATAACATGTTTCAACAAATAATTTTACATTTTTCAGTGAAAAAAATTATGAAATTAATATTTTCAAGCATCCGTTACCTGACAAGAACATCCAAAAATTGCTGCAGATATTCAATGTTCATTATAAGGTGAGAAGAAATCCACTCCCCTCAAAAAAGTGATTTCATGGAAACCGAATTTTTCAGTCAAAATTCGCACAAAATCCATCCTTCTTTTTGTCGACAATTTTTTCATACGTTACTTAACTCATATTAGCACTTAAACCAAATATTTACAAAAAAGTGGACCATTTGGATAAAACTACTAAGTAATACCACGTTTTTTAAAGGTGGATTTCACTAAATGAACCTTTATTTCACTTTTACATTAAATTCTTCTAAATATTCCAGATAAGCCAGAAGATACTTTCTCAGTATTACAAAGTCCATTCCTATCATGTTTTGTACAAATGTTTCCAATTTAAAAATTGTTTTTATGATTGAAACGCGTTAACCTGTTTGAATAGGAACGCCCTGTACACTTTCAAAATATCCTGGAGGTATTTCTGACATCATCTCACACGCCGATTCCATCCGAATTCGTTCCTTGACATTCATTATCTGCTGTCGATAAATGCGATTAGAATTCGAAATGTCAGATGGCATGTGTCAGATGTTGTGACATGTTACGATGTTAACGTTGATTTGTTTAACGAGTTAAATTCCCGATAAACTTTCTTCGCCCCAATTTGTGCCTCGTTGTGTATGCGGTGGTTATCCAAACAACATCCTTTTGTGCCTTTTGACCCTTCAAATTATAATTACAGTTGGCCTGCTAATCCGTCCGTCAATATGGGTAACGAAAACCCTTGGTGATGAAAGGTTATAGGAAAGGTCTAATAGTCACAATTGTTCTTAGAAGGCTTTTACCGTCTAATAATAATAAATTGATATTATATTAATTAATTCCATTGAATGGGGAAATCCCTACTCACAGACGAATGGCACAATTTGACAATTTCATTCAAAATTCTGTTAGCAGATTAAAAACTTGTGGTACGCTAATAAGTGTTCATATTCTCATTATACCAAGACGAATATTTTTAATCTGACAGTTTCAAAAATAGCAATCGATTGATTGTATCTTGATAAATGGTTATTATAAAAGTCGGGGCGAATAAAAAATGGCAGCATATTTCATTGATGTACCGTCTGAAAAAACTATTCTATCTATGGATAAATAATCCAACTATATCAGGGGTATATACAAATTATTACAAAGATTTGATGTTGCAGAAACAAACGAATGATACGTAGGTACTAAAAATTAAAAGCAATATTTTGATGTCCAAAACAAAAATGATTCTCAGCGAGAGCACTGAAAATAGTACGGAAATACGCAATGGGAGAAAAGAGACTCAACTCATAGATATGATAGGCAAGAAAATACAAATTTGAAACGAAGAGTGAAGGTGATGAATGTTGTGAGTGAAACTGAAGAAGAGTAAAACTAGATGGGCCCTATTGCAGCTCCGAAAGTACGACCTTGTATGAAAAGCTGATATAACTCTCCTTTGATCCAGCGCTAAAATTTCAAATTCCATTTTAGAATGAGTTGAACGTATAGTGGTATAGTCAGGACATCTTTTTTTTAAATACAAATAACGAAGAAATTGTTTTTAAATTTTTTCCAAACCAGCTAAAGTTCAAAAAAATTCTGCAACTAAATTATTGTTGCAAATTCTAATTTAGGTGTAACTAACGTATTATGTAAAAGTTTTACTGTATTTACTCCAGTAAACGATCGTGATTGCCTCATCAAGTATCCTAACAAACGATTGGCACTTCATTTGTGATAGACTTGTTGTTGTTGTAATAGACTTTCAAAAGAGAAAGCATCATCATTTATGACTCCCAAGTCTTTTATCTCAGTTTTTCTTGTCAGAATCTTTTCTTTCATTGAATATTCAAAAATCACCTTATCTTTAGGTCGAGTTAATTTTTAATAATGAAGAACAATTTGTTATCATGACTCCACTGATTCTACTAGTGTATTTTGAAGTAATAGGCAGTTCCTTAGTGCTTGAATGTTATTAAATATCTTAAAGTCATCCGCAAAGAGTAAGCATTGTGAATAATTCAATACCGATGGAAGTAGAGGTCCTAAATAAGATCCCACATGCACACCTGAATTTGCACGAAATTTCCCTGAAGTATGTCCGTTGTGCCTAACAATGAAGTATCTATTCTGTAAATAGTTTTTAGTCAACTAAACCGTTCATTCCCCTTCCAGTTTAAAGTCTGCAATGGTAATACCTCTTTACAAAGGAGGAGGTGCTATTGATGATCCAAATAACTTCAGACCAATTTCAATACTGTCGACGCTATCAAAAATCATTGAAAAGTTAGTTAAACACAGAGTAATTGGTTTTTTGGAGAGATACGGTATACTGGTTAATGTACAGTATGGATTTCTAAATAAAAAAAGCACTACCGATGCTATTTTCGACAAGATATACATGAGCATCAATGAAAAGGAGGCGGCTGTTCAGTTCTTACCTTACAGGCCAAAATCAAAAAATATCATTAGGTCCGTATAGTTCAGAGAAGAAAACAATTGTACGAGGAGTCCCTCAAGGGTCGGTCTTGGGCCCTATCCTCTTTTTGCTCTATGTAAATGATATGGCTTTTCTGGATATATCTGGAAGATTTACACTGTTTGCAGATGACACTACTGTTTCTTGGCACAATGTAGATCGTGCTACCCTGGTCCAATCCATACAGCAGGTATATACAATTGTTGTGTGGACTTCTATTTTGACTTTGTCGACAAAATGTAATCATTTTAGACAATAAAGCATATTTGATTGATTGATTGATTTAAATTGAATTTAAAAAAATACGACTGGTAGAGCACGTCAGATCAAACAAATCCTACTGCTACAATTTTTTACGAAAATTCCATAAAAGAAAAAAAAATGCAATTTTGAAAGTAACTGTTGATATTCAACAATTTACCAAGACATCGTTTTTGACCTTTTGAAATTAAATCAATAGTCCGGGAAATATTCAAAAACATGGAAATCGAGGTATTGAACGTACTAATGAATCAAATGGAAATCTTAAAATTGATTCGAATACGTCTTCACATGCTACACCGATTCTACCAAACCGTATTTCTCCAACTCGAATAAAAACCGAAAAAATCTTGAAAAAAAGTTTCAAATTTGAACCTAAAATCACCAAAAATTCGAAATCGAATATTATATTATTTTTTTTTCTTGGTGTTTTGGCATCGACTGCTATGGTCATTAGCCATGTGTTCTGTGTAGGTATTGTTACTTACTCCATACGCCACCTTAGGAGCAGCACTGTTAATTGGAACGCAACAGTGAATCGTGCAGGACTTACCCCAGTCGAGCCACGAGATTTTAATAATTTAATCGGTCAAATTAAATTAAAAAATCCCAGCCGCAACTAGGGCTCGAACTCCGGACCTTTCGACTCGAAGTCGGACGCTCTAACCACTGCGCCACGCCCTGACATTATATTATTATATATTATTATATTATAAAGATTATAAAGATAAAGATCATCTTGGATAACCTGGAACACAAAAACTAAACAACAACGAAATTTAATCTAATTCAACTGTCATTCGAATTTTTCAAGTGATTTTCATTTTAAAATGAATGTTTCTATTACAAAAATCGCTTGAAAGGATTTTGTTACAGAACAATCCTGTAATTAATCTTCCACTGAATATTTATTGGCAACTCCTGATCTTCGTCACGAAATAACGCTCACGTCAAGACGAAAAGTTGCATGCACATCTACCGCACCGCTTGCCTCATGTCAACGTCAGCCTAAACTAATATTTACCTTTAAATTTGATCATCTACTAAGTGTTTTCAAGTGGGTGAATATAGTAAAGGTGTTTCGTGTTCAAATCGGTGAAATGAAATACGTTTTGTGGTCTGAGAAGCCGACACAAACCAGGTGACAGAAACTATCGTCATTTTTGTAGACGTCTGAAATATGATGCGAAGTACAAGGTAATTCACCTCAGACTTGAATAATATACAGGATGTCCACACCATGAGAATATCGGAAACGTTAACAGTTACAGATTTGGAAAGTGGCCATGCAGTATAACATTTTCAAGCAGTGTTTGGATTTTTACGTTTTTTCGGGAAACAATAATTTTTCGATATCTTATTTTATTTTGTTCTGGTTATCAGTAGAGCAGGAACAAAATAAGAAGCTCTTTTACAGCTTTTCTCGTATGGAAGTCCCAAAAACTAAATGTTTATTCGAATTACACATAATATTTTTTTCAAGCACACAAAAGTTCTAAAAACAAACCAGATTTAATAGTCTGAACGACTTTTCTCAACTTTGACGTATTTTCGAGAGTTATTCTGTCAGAAATCAACGAGAACAAATTTGATAACGCCACGAGTCCGCTAGGACGAGTGGACATAATCTATAAGGTGCGTTTTGTTGTGCCATAACCCAACTCAGTTATGGTCTATATACTCGTTTTGTTGTGCACTCAACCCCATTCCCACTCCTATTTCCATTCCTCCTAAAAAGAAGGTTTGAAAATTCGAATGACACTTATGACAGTAACGTGGAATGTGACAGTTGAAAACAAAATTTCAAAAGAACATAAATTTCGAACTTTTGCTATCAGATTAGCCAGTATCTTCTGTTGGTCCATGTTAGTGAGGTAATAGCATCGAAATATTTTTTAATTTTGTCGCTTTTAGGAAAACTGACAAACGGGTTTCAGTTTATTTTCGAGTTTAAGCGATGAGTTCAAAAATCGAAAACCAAAACAGCAGAATGATATGATATTCGTCAAATGTCAGTCTTTCAACCCATTTTCTTCGGTCAGCTCATTCAGTCAGTTCTGGAATGACACAACAAAACGCACCTAATATGTTTCAGTGTTATAAATCATAATCAACTGACGGAGAGTGAAACAACTCTTGGTATGAAACAGAAAACCAAGTTTCTGAGAGGCACTTTTGGCACTGTACCTCACATGGCTTTCCCATGAGAGGGTGCTGTTGACGGGAATAGCATTGTTTATATAGAAGATAGTTAGTCAACCTTATGGGATTATAATTCGATCAAAATGGATGCGACATGTAGATGGCGATAGTGAGCTCGCATCCAAGTCATGTCGTAACTTCAGTGATCTGGCCTCCAAGTCATGTCGTAACTTGATTGAAACAATGGGACAGCATTAAAATCGGGGTTTTTTGAAGAAACCTGCATTAAAATGACGTCAAATATTCATGTTTGTAACTAATCACGCTAGATGACACTCGCGTTTGCGTCCAACACCAATTACACAGGCATTGACTAACTATCTTACTTCTATATAAACAATGGTAATAGGTACCGACCATCGAAATGGAGGACTTCATTGGTATGGATAATCCTGACATAATTACGTTGGTCACTGTGATATCGGACTTTCTAGAAAAAAAGATATGCTTGGCTTCTATTCGCATTCAATTCTACCCAGTTGTTGGATCCCCATTCTAGAAATTATGCTGATTCCATATTTAAATCGTCCACCTTCGTTTGCCGTTCTCGTTTAGTTTCACTGGCAGAAATCAGAGCTTTGGAAGAGAATGTGACATGCGACATGAAATGCGACTATTATCCTCAAAGCTATAAGCACTGGGCATGAGGTAGCCCCAAACAAATACATGATCTGAAGGAGAAACAGTGTTGGTGCTAAAATGGATCCCTGCGGAACACCAGCATTTATGGATTATAGATAGATATATACTTTATTGCCCAAGAATAAATTCTCATTGACAAACTGTGATAAATTAAAAGGGAGTCAAATCAAAATCTTGGTTCTGTCTGGTATTGTGGGGTCTATCATGTGGTGAATTGGTAGCATATTTAAAATAATAAATGTTTAAAATTGTTTTTTCTGGTAACCAGCTGTCGCCTCCTTAACGAACGGCAGCCCTAAGAAGCCGAAACTTGTGTGTGTGAGAGAGAGAGAGAAATGTACTTTATTGTCCAAGAAATCAACTTCTTATCGACAAAGCATTCTTACTTAAATAAGTAAAAAATTGCCACATTTCAGATGTAAAATCAGTGGGTATGTAAAACTAACAGAAAAGTTAATAAAACATAAAAAATACGCCCAAAGATTAAAATCACATGAAAAATAAAATCATAGCAGAGTTTCACTGTAAAATTCCTCAAGATTATAATATGCTTTTTTGAGTAGAGCTTCTTTCATTAATTTTCTGAATTTGTAATACACTTTCTCATTTTTGATTTCGGAGGGTACATGATTGAATATTATTTTGCTCTCATACATCGAAGAGTCTTTTGCCAAAGAGGATTTGGAAATAGGAGAGGCATTTTATTTTCCGATGTTTGCCTTGATACATATTTCATTTGGTTGTTAGGGTTCTGGAATCAACCGTATTATGTTCATTGTGTATTAGACATGTCTAGAAAATACAGGTGAGAGTTAGAATTCCACTGCTGATGAATATGATCTATATGGTTCTCGCATTCGAGCTTTGCAAGGATTACCGAGGTCTTACTTTTTTACGTGCGATTCCTGGCACGATTCGAGGAGTATATCAAAAGAAGATCCATTGGTCACCCATCCAAACCCCGTTGCGACCAGCGTTGCTTGACTTCAGATTCGGTGACCCGGCACTCTCCGTTCGAGAAATCCTATCGGATATCTTCTATGTATTAGGCATACCAACTCAAGAATAAAGGTGCCAGTTAAAATTTCATAATGGATAAAAAGTGGACTACAGCTATATCTATAATTAGCCCTAGATAAATATCTCACACATATTTTCTGTAGTTTGAAGACTTTACTCAAGAGTTGTTGACAAAATCTCCTGAATACATGCCATATCTTATATGGGACTCTACTAGTGAGGAATAAGTTAACCTAGCTGTTGCTATGTTAAGTTCATTTGACAGCATATGAACCTGAAGTCAACTTCTTACATAAAGATGTGGTGTATTCCCTGCATTTTAATTAGTTGTCAATGTGCAAACCAAGAAATCTAGTGCATTGCGTTTCTTCGATATTACTGCCATCTACTACGAAATTTTCATAATTCAATTTGAAATAAACAATTTTGGTTTTTGTCTACATTGATTTTTCACTATTGCCTAACCCTTGCTAGATCTCTAGAAACTATTAATTTTAGATTTTTAGTGTTTTTTTTGCCACAATAATGATGTGGTGTCATCTGAAAATATTGTAAAATGTCCATCTATATAGGTATGTCGGATGAAACTCCAGCAACCACTGAGAGAAAGCTAGACAGCAAAGAACACAACTGGGGGCTTGACGAGGAGTCCCTGTTGCCAAAAGCTATCAAAATCCTTGGACTGAAAGAGATTCAACATATTTCTCAATGGATAGCTGCTATATATATATATATGTGAGCCACAAGCAAGCACGTCACCAGTTGTTTTCTGATGACGGAAACCATATTGTCGATCACTCACAATTCCTGAGCGTTCTAGATATTTCATGAACTCGATATTGAGGCTTTTTCCATGACCTTCGAGATAACAATTAGCAGTGTGATTAGTCTGTAGTTGCTAGACAGGGTTCATTTTCTTGTACTCTTGCAATTTTTACCAGTGAAGGCGTTCAATACTCGCAAAACTTAATGAGTGGTTCATATTCGTCACAGTGTATATTAATTATCTAGCTCTTATCGCTTTATTGACCTTTTCAATCAACTAGTGGATTCGCCCTCCTAGGAACAGAATTCGCATTAGCGGTATCTGCCTTATCTATATTAAACACAATATAGTTGTCAAATACATTTGCGTATTTTCCGCATTAAAAGCACTGTAAATAAAAAGAAAATATTTACTGTGGTATCAGCGTAGATCCAATAAAAAATCTCGTCAATAACAACCTACGCAATTGCGCTGGATCGATACATCTAGAACCCACGTGATATAGAATATGATAGAAACAAACTAATACTCACTAGGGAAATTGAAAGATATATACTTCCCCGTACGAGAAAAGCCCACGCAGTGATTTACTTCCGTTAACGGATTGAAAAACTCGAAAAAATAACTTACTCTGCCAATTTAACTGTATCAATGTTTTCTTTTGTGCAAACATAATAATGTTACGCACCTGGTACAAAAGCATAGCAAATTGTTCTAAAAACCTTCGATGAATTTAATGGAAACACAATATAGAAGCACTAATTTTTGTTCTAGATCAAACGTCAAATTTTCTTATTGTATTCTATGATTTTCATACTGGTTCGAGAACTATATATTCCTATATAAGTTGTGCAATTGTAAGATTCAGATACGTTGAGTGGTAGTTCAGTAACTGACAGTTTATGATTACTAAATATCTGAGATGACAAGTATAGTAGTGTCGTCAAGTTCAGTTGGTTAATAAAAGCGGTTGTACAGTAGCGATTCACTTATGAAGAACCCGAAAACGTAACATTTAGTGATAACGACGGAATAAGTGGTACTGAAGGAAGAAAAGTGAAGCAGTTTACCAGTATTTGATGGTGAATTCTCGAGCCAATAATTACAACGAAATGTCGACATGGGCACTTCAGTTTTTGAAAGAACAAAAAGCCAAACGAAAACAAGAACAAGACGAACAAGAAGCTAAAAGAAAACAAGATCAGAAACGATTTGAAATGCGAAGGAAACAAGAGTAAGAGGAGCCAGAGATCAAGAGGAAACAAGAACAAGATGAACAAGAGATCAAGAGGAGACAACAACAAGAAGAGCAAGAGGGACGGTTAGTCCAGCAATTACAACAACAACATGGTGAAGTTCTGCAACGTATCGGTCGAATTCGACAGTGTTTCCAGAACGATTTCTCAGAAATAGTGGGTACATGAAGTCAAAAGACAAGTCCAGGTAGTTAGGGGTAGAGTTCAAGAAGTCAGAGGCAACAAAAATAGTCCAAGACGTCGAAAATGATCCTCTCAATTGGTTCCAGAACAGGACAATCAGAGTGGTGTTGGTTCCGGGACGGAATAACCTAGAGGAGGAGGCAGTGTTACGCACCTGGTAAGTGACTAAAGCATAGCAAATTATTCTAAAAACCTTCGATGAATTTTATGGAAACATCTAGAAGCACTAATTTTTATTATAAAAATCCGGGGTGGAATCCAAAAAATGTACGACTTCAAGTTAAAAAAAAAAGTGTTTTGGGTTTTCTCGGAAAGATATTTTCGCTCAAGTTATATAGGGTCTTTCTCAATATATATCAGATGTAGTTCAATGTCCAGCGTGGCTTTAGCCGGGGAAGTAGTTGTTTTCTGTTAGATATTACAAAAAAGTTACTTCAATTTTATCGTAGGGTTTTTCCATTTCCAGAGGAGTCATGTATTGATTCAATTTTCAATTGAGAATGTTTCTCTTTAAAACATGAATCCCTTCCAAGAGAGGTTATCTTGTACGATGGAAAACAGCGACTAAATTCCAACTTTCAGTCGCAGATGATTCCACAACTGACTTTATGAACATTCTGTTCATATTTTCAATGAAATCAATAATTATAACGTTATTACCTAAAAATAACAACAGAATTATCAGTAAGCCAAAGACGACTTTGTATGTTAGCATAAACAACAGTAATTTATTTGTTATCAGAAATCAACTTCCAAAATAAGTAGACTTCATTTACCGATTGGGAGTTATGGTTATTTTTCATAGAAACCAATCCGAATTCACAATGAGGCAAATCCTTTAATGGGCATTGACTTGATTTTTGTTATACAGTGAACCCAAGATAAGGATGTCTACCATGGGCATATCGGAAATAGTAATAGATACAGTATTGGTTGAATGGAAAAAAGTTGCGTAACAAAAGGCTATTCTACGGCAGTTTAAAATTTCCAAAAAAATAATGTATTTTCAAGATTTTTCGGAGAATATGAATTTTTCTATATTTCATTTTGTTTTTTTTTTCTCAGAAACTTTTTACTTCAAGATGTTTCGTTATCGATCATCAATTTATTTATTTTTAATCCGGCCGTTAATTGATAAATAAAGTATCATTCCCAATTGAGGCATTTGTCGCTCATTACGGTTTCATTAATTTTCAGATCTTTTCCGACCGTCACCATGAATTTTTGAAGAGATTTTTCTCCAATTATTACCCAATTTGGCCAATTTTGCAATGTGTTTTTCAATAAAGGCCAGTTCTCGAAAATCTCTTGAAAAATTCGAGATGATCTGAAACATAATGAAACATGTTTATCGTGACCGTGAACCGGCTTTGATCAAATAAAAGTCAATGAAATACTCTAACAGTCGTATGCATAGTCAATTCCAGCGACTCGCCAGAGTTTCGCCGCTCGCTACACAAGAACTATAATGCGCAGTCGAGCTCCAAAATAGTGGTACATCGCCAGCGTTTCGCCAAAATGTAACTTATCGCGTAGTTGTCACTTTTTTGGAGCTCGACTGTGCATTATAATCGTTGTGTAGCGAACGGAGAAACTCTGGCGAGTTGCTGGCGATTGACTATGCATACGGCTGTAAGAATACTAGGTATATGAAGTTATGGTTATGCCTCAGATCGCAGATCTTGCTCATGAATATTATGAAGATGGTCAACAAGTGGTAGGAAATGTGATATAGTGTTACAACTCTGCCAATAACTTCAATATCCAGAAGTTGGATGTTCAAGTAAAAACAGTTTTATTCTTGCCATAAGTTTCGAATTATTTAATTGAATTCAGAGCCCAAAAAGTAGTTTTGTGATAGAGTTTTCATGCAGGATGAATCTAAGCCATTCTTTTCATCATTTACTGAAGAAAATGATGGGAGTAGGAGGGAGTTAAGAAATGAAGCAGGAGTGAAACCTAGTTTTTTTTGGCATGTATAAGTGATACCTGTGTCGCTACTCTTGAATTGTTGCATATAGTTCAAGTAGTATGAGGTTTCCTGCTTTTGGTAATTATCCATAAATACTAAAATATACATGATTTCCAGATTCTCCGAGAACAGAGCTCAAGGGTTATGTGAAGTGGGAAAAAATAACATTATAGGTTCTCTGAGACCCACTTGTTATAATTTCATGAGAAGGTAGAAATCTTCGTAAACGAAATTCAGTGTTACTTTTTCTTCTCTGATAATTTTAAGCAAAGTTATGACAAATCTAAGTTTGGGCCCCTCCGGATCTTGCAGCGGCGAGTAAACGAGATCATGAAATATAATGTCAGCGTTCAATCTCGTTTTCTGAAAAAAAGGCGCACTTCGTAAAAGATAACTAAGAATTATTCTTTTAGAGAATAGAGGTATCTTTCACCATACTAAAACCGATTTTTGAAAAACCTTGTTTTCTCTAACATAAAAAAATATCAATTTTTTGTTCCTTCCCTGGATTTTTGGTTACCAATTTTTCATCTTGTTTGGCATAGTAATAATAATATAGTAATTATGATTTTATTCACAAGAAGATTGTTACAGAGTTGAATTCGACGCATACAACCTGGATGTGAATAAGGAATATACCACGAAGCAGTAGACACTTGTCTGTAGATATATTCATCAGTGGTTTAACATTAAAATTTTCGATTGTTTAAAAGTAAGAAATGTGTTTGTAGATATAGATAATATGATGTTCATAAAATGAGAGTTTTATAATAAAAAAATGTAGAATATAAAGATGCACCTATGATATAAAGTATAGAGATGTAAAGTTTGAATGTTAAAAAGTTTAAAAGTATAACAAGGTAGAAGTATGGGAATATATTATTATTTATTTTTATGTATCAATGAGTTCATGAATTATTTGCCTAGGATTTTCAAGGACATATCTTTTTATTTGTGGTTGGACTTTTTTCCTTTGTTTCTTGTTTCTCAGACTCTCTGGTAATGTATTGAAAACCTCTGGTCCTAGGTAACTATAATTCCTCTGGTATATTGATTTGTAAACGAACGGGATTTGTTTGAGATTACATCCTCTAGTATTTTGCTGATAATTGTTTTATTCAATTCTTGTTTTTTTATGAACTGATTGGTTGCACGGCTAAAGAAGTATATTTACTTTGTGTCCATTATTTTTGTTTCTAGATGTAGAAGGTCTGTGAGATAACGTATCGTCTTTTTATATATTTTTAGGATTATTTTCTGAATGACTTCGATTGTTTTTAGGTGAACATTCATTCCTGTTCCCCAACCCATGATTCCATATTTTAAATGGGGTTCGACGAGCGTATAGTACAACATTTCTAATTGGTTTTCTTCGAGTATTCTTGAAACATGCTTTATCTTATCCACCACGCATCTCAGTTTCTTGGGGAAAAAGTTATTTTGTTGGTCCAACTACTAGCGTACCAAATTTGGTACTGTTACAATCGATCCTCGTCTAGGTTTTGGACTGGATAAGTAGCAAATATGAGATAGAGTTTACCATTTTGAGGCATCTGCAGCCAACAAAATTTCAATAGTATATTTGTTCTTCAGAAACGTGTAGTTCGATACCTTTGCAAAGTTGGACCCAGAGTATCTTGTAAACCGCTGTTTGGTCAAACAAAAATCCTCACCCTTCCGTCGTTATTCACACTGGAAACAGTGTGTCTTGTGCATAAAAACAAAGCAACATACGATGCAAATGTAGGTATAACTCGCCAAAATAACAATTTGAGACTTCCTATTCCGTTTTGAAATTTAACTAAGGATTTTCTGATTCATAGTGCAATTAAACTATACAATCATGTCCCTCGTACCTCCAAACTCATCGTTTCGCCATCTCATTTTAGGAGATCTGTCAAAAGATTACTTGTCGATGAGGTGTATAGTTTCCAAGAGTTTCTTGAAAAAGATTGGAATAGATGTATATGTATATGTGCATATTTATATGACTATGTATATCAATGTGAATACACATATAGAGGCTTATATTTGATCCTCACGAAACTTTTTTATACTTATTGCTTAATTGTTTTGATATATGTTTGTTCCCTTTTGTTATTGTTGTTCTGTTTTAGTGTATATGTATTTGTTATAATAATTGTGACAATTTTTTAGTATCTGCTTCATACTATTTATTTGTATATATACACCTTTTTATTCAATTTTATATTTATTGACTTTATCAATGAGATTTGTATCTTCCGATAGTAAAGTACATTTTGATTTGATTTGATTTCTTCAAAAGTCAATACCGGAACGTTATAAGGAACTATTTTAATCATTCAATCCAGGTGAAATTATTATTCCGATATTACTCATCAATGTTCATTATACTACAGTTTCATATTCAGTATACCATGATGATATATCGGCTTTCTATTTGTCTCATGTTTGAAATATTAGAACGATTAGCCGCAGAGCTGGATAAATAATGAGAAAACAGAATCCTTCCAAGTGTCGTAACTCGACGCTCATGTCACGGTTCCGTTGGCTATTATCGGAAAACTGTTCCACATCGTCTGCCACGTTGGAATGAGAAAGGAGTGAATGTAAAAATATCCCAATCACATTCAAGGAAAAATGCAGAAACAGAATGTCTCTATGATTGAATAAGAAAATGGAACGATCTGAAAATTAAAAAATTCCAAATCATGGATATCCATACACGTAAACGAGAGTTGCCTTTGATATCTCGGGATTAGAAAACAAAAACAAATTTTAATCATCGAAAATTGCCGAGTGGTTGAAGCGATATTGTTTCAGTCAGTTTTAGCTGCCAGTCAAAGGTTCAAACCCTAGCGACTGCAGAAATGTTTCTGATGGCCCTAGAAAGTACTAGGAATCGCACGTAAAAAGGTAAGACTTCGTTAACTCTCATCTTGCACAAGTTTCGACTTCTGAGGGCTGCCGTTCGTAAGGGGACGACAGCTGGTTAACGGAAAAATAATTTTTCAACAATTTTAAAATAGTCCCCTTGAAGATCTATACACTTCTGCATGCGTTTGAATCAATTGTCGAAGCACGTTTGCCACTCTGATTGACGTATCTCCAAAACATGCATTCTGAACGCATCAACCGCTTCTGCAGGTGTCGAAAAACGTTGACCTCTTAGTTTACTTTTACGGTCGAAATAAAAAGAAGTCATTTTAGTGCTCAAAAATACAGTTGTTTGAGCCGATGTGTGCGAGCTCGCATTGTCGTGGTGAAGAGTGATCCGTCTTCGGCGGTTGGTTTTCCTCATTTCTTGGAAGATAACTGGCAAACAAATGTTTGTGTACCACTCAGAATTGACTGTTCTGTGCTGTTCTAGTGATACGGTTGCGACATGTCCAGTTTTTCAGAAAAAACAAGCGACCATTTGCTTGGAAGTGCTTCGTGCGCGAACAACTTTTGTTGGCTTGAAACACCCATACAGTCGGCTGCTATTTACTTTCCGGCTCATACGAGTAAATCCACGATTCGTCACCTGTCACGATGTCATAGACGTGTTTCGAAGCACCGCGATCGTATTTTTTGAGCATTTCTTTCGACCAATCGACACGAGCCTGTTTTTGAATCATTGACAAATTGTGCGTGATCAAACGCGAACACATTTTTTTGACAGTCAAATGTTCATACAATATTGAATGTATGCTGGTCCCACTGATGGCCTAAGGTTGTCTCAATCTCACGATAGGTCATATGACGATCTTTCAATATCAGTTCGCGCACAGCATCAAGGTTACCGGAACAAATACTGATTTTGGACGACCTTCACAAAATTCGACTTGGAGCGAACTACGACCTCGATTGAATTCACCATACCATCGATAAACACTGGTCCTCGATGGAGCTTCATCGCCAAAAATTTAATTGATTTCATCGATGCACTTTGCTGAGTTAATCCACGTCGAAAGTTGTAAAAAATAATCGCATGAAAATGTTCACGATTTAATTCCATTTTTTTGGTCGCGCTCATAGAAATATATATTAGAGTAAGTATATAATATATTTTCTATGGTCGAGCTGAATCTTTCAAGTTACTGTAAACAACACAAATAGTCCTCGTATGTTAAATCGTTCTGAGTACGCATAATCTAAAAAATGTCAAACTTTCCGATAGAGCAGTCAGTTGCCAGATTGCAACACTAGGGTTGTCCAATCCCGAAATATAAAAGGCAACTCTCGTGAAGGGCAAATTAATTAATATGTACCGATAAGTTACTGTGCTTTTTCAACAGAGGAAAAATAAAAATATGTATTTAAACTCAGTGTTTTAAGTAGCTCTATACCATTGTTTAAATAGAACATAGTCAATGCCTGTGGAAAAGGTATTGGGCACAAACGCGAGTGTCATCTAGCGTGATTAGTTACAAACATGAATATTTGGCGCCATTTTAATGCAGGTTTCTTCAAAAAACCCTGATTTTAATGCTTTTCCATTGTTTTAATCAAGTTACGACATGACTTGGAGGCCAGATCACTGAAGTTACGACATGACTTGGATGCAAGCTGACTATCGCCATCTACATGTCGCATCCATTTTGATCCAATTATAATCCCATAAGGTTGACTAACTATCTTCTATATAAACAATGTCTATACTAATGTAATGACTATTTCATAAAAAAAAATATGAAAGGTTACATACAACGTTTCTATAAAATAAACAAAGCTACCCACAAAAATCATAGATTCCGCGTTCTAAAGTGATTGAAAGTTTGATTTTGTGGAGAAAATTCGCTTCTTGAGATGGTGTTTTTGAGATTTTAATATTCCAAAGTCTGAAAATAAAAAATGTCAAATCAAGGAAATCTGTACAAGTGAAAGGGAATGAATCAATTTGCCCTGTCATGACTATTTGTTTTGAAAAAATTAACCAGTAACTTGAAAATGGTGTCAAAGTCGAAACCAGTCGTAACAGATAAACCAAGTCTCAGATATTAATTCAAACTGAATTTTCAAAAAAATAAATAAACTATCAATCGAACAGGATTGTCAGTTTTGAGTATTTTGACAATATGTACATTCTGTTGTCCATGAGTCGTGTGGTATTGATCTGATAATCAAGCAACCTTAGGCGCGGCTAGATTTTGGAAGTATGACTGGCACACTTAAGATGGACATTCAGTAAAAATTCTCGACCTTGCTTGGATTCTCTCTTTTGAAAGTAAGGACTTCGTCATCCCTAACTCACACAAGTCAAATACTTCTGAGGGCTGATCGTAAGTGTGCAAAGAACAAATTTATGAATATAAAATAAAATGTATCGAACATAACGTAAAATAAAATATTAATTATAATATAGGGGTTACAAAGTTGTTCCATTTTGAAACATAATTTGTTAAACACAAATCAAGAGTTATCAAAAAGACAACTGATAATTCAATCGGGGTGGGGGGGGGGGGGGGGGACAGAAGCGGAGTACATACAAAATGTCCCCAAAAGGTTTTACTACGAATCTTGATTGTATTGGTCTTATTAGAATAATAATTCATTTAGAAATGAATGTAAAAATCTATATTAAAATAAGTATTTATTTGTAAACTTTTGAGCGAAATAGTAAAAAATCATGTTAAAAAATAATAATTCTTTACGTTCATTTTATATATGCAACTGCAAATCAATACTATATACACCGATTTTTCGAAAGCATTCGATAAAATAGACCATTCCATTTTTATGGCAAAACCTGATGATTTCGGATTTGATAATAATCTGCTGGACCTACTGATCCTACTTATCCAACCGGTCGCAAGTTGTACAGTATAGAGGTTACAAATCTTATAAATTTATGGCTACCAGTGGAGCTCCACAGGGAAGCAATCTCGCACCCCTTTTATTTTCCCTCTTCGTAAACGATATATGCGACAAAATAAGCAGCAGTTTACTTCTCTTTGCGGATGATCTTAAATTGTTTAAAGTAATCAAACACCCTGAGGACTGCATACTCCTTCAAAGTGATATTGATTCCCTGCATAAATGGTGCCTAGATAAATAAACTACATTTCAATATACAAAAGTGCAAATTCGCAACATTCTCGCTTGAAAACAATCAGCTGCACTTTATCTATTCAATAAATAATATTCACCTAAAACGTGAATACTAAATAGAGGATCTTGGAATAGTATTTGACCCCAAACTTAACATTACTCCACATATTAATAAAATAACATCAGGTGCAAAAAAATGCTCGGATTAATTTATAGAAACTGCAAAGACTTCACCAACAAACAAGGCCACCTCTCTTTATACACTTCATATGTAAGAACACTACTTGAATACGGGTGCCTAATTTGGTCTCCATATTACGACACTCAAGTAAAACATCTTGAAACTATTCAGCGTGCGTTTATGAAGTACATGGCTTATAAATTGGATGGAATTTACCATGAAAAAGGCATAGAAAATGACATTTTACTCAACAGGTTCAACCTTTTCTCACTCAATGATCGGAGAATATATCATTAGTGTTCATTTGTTTATAAAGTTATACTATCGCAAACTGTTTCTATCTTCCAACACCTAGAACTAACATCTTTGCCGAATCACCTTTATATGCAATCTGTAACAAATTTAACAACTTTAGTGAAGAAACCGATGTATATAATCAACCTATAAACATTTACAAAACAAAGATCAAACAAATTCTGTATAACAAAAACAAAAATGAGTGAAGAATACCTACTACTCTCGAAATGTTATCTCATATAAATATTTATTATGAATGATTATTTGAAACCGACCAAAAATATATTACATATAGTTTCAGTTCTAGCTTCAACTCACAATCATATATTATTAAATATCGCTGTCCTGTAATTGGGGCTTGACCCTGTTTGGACAATAAAGGACTTTTTTTAGTTTCTTAGTAGGACAAACCCCAATTAACGACTATGAAAATGCCTAGAAAATAGTCAGATTGCCAACCTTCATCTAACCACTGATGAATCACATGAAGAATGGGGACTGTAAATTAAATGGTCTGTATATATTTGTGTATTGTAATTAGCTGAGTAAGACGTCTATCATTTTTTTCTTATTTCTTTGATAATAGCTTTCAATTATCGTCCATTCCTCTTCTTCCATCTAACCGAAAAAAAAACAATCATCTATTGAAACTAATTCGCTGAAACCTAGTACACTTTTCGGATTCTCATCCATTTTCTGAAGATGCTTCAGATTCCAGTAGCAATTATCAATGAAAATTGCGTGTCTGAACGCAATATCACACGAGTCCAAGGTGAAGAATCCTTGAATTAAGAATAATATCGTTGTGAAACGCAAAAGTTTGTGGAAATGTTCGCCGTCAGGAAAAAGCGTCCCTATTATGCCGTCTGCAGATTACATAATTCGAATGGAAAACTTATTTTCCACCACGAGCAGGTTTATTTTTTTATAATAAAGGATATTCAAGGACATTGAAGAAGAATATTGAATTTTCCTTAGGAATATCTTTCACTTGCGTTTTCAAGTAACTATTTTCTCATCGCTTTCTGTCAAATGATTTATTTGGTCCTGTTATTTTTAACTTTGATAATACCTCCCTCGAAACTGAAGTGTTTCCATAACAACACAAGAACAGCACAGTTGTCCCAGTTTTCAAAATTATAAATACCTACTAATAAAGCTATCAATTTTCGACCAATCAACACACAACCATGCTTGGAAAAGTACTTGAACTAACTGCAAACAGACAACTGTTGGATTATATTAATGAAAATAAACTAATACCAATCTGGTTTCAGATCTAATTATTTCCGTGAAACAGCTCTGCAACAGTCATAGCAGTGTTTCTCGATTTCAGGGCAACTATTGAAACCATAATTATTTAAATTTTACTTTTAAAATTTCAATATCATGGATTAACTGATAGACCCTACAACTGGTTTGGAGAATAGGTCACAATATACCAAAATAAATAACACCCTTTCAATCAATCATCAATACCGGTGTTCCACAAGGGAGTGTACTGGGGTCACTGTTGTTCATTTATACCTGGATGATATCGATTACAGTCAGGAAATGATATTGATTTAGTAAATGCCATTCAAAAAATCAACCGAGCACTTGGTAAAATATCAGAATCTCACAATTGATAAACTGAAACTCAACATAAAAAAAAACATAAATTTTGTTGATAAAAACTTGATAAACATAGAAACGTATTGTGGAACAATTGAATTGGTTGAGTAGTTTAAATATGTTAGATTTATGATAGATAACTCATTAAACCTAAAAAACACTTCCAATATATTTATTACAAAATTGCAATAAAATATTCTTTTTCACACGTATCAGCAGATATCTGTCATGATCAACATAGGCCTCAGATAATAAAAACATCAAGATTGAAACAGACAACTTAATTATACCTGATAACATCATTATAAAAAATGTAGGTGTTATAATGGACAAGGACTTAAAATTCTCCGAACATGTTAGCAAATGTATTCAACGATCCTACCACTCTCTCAAACTGTTATATGCTGCTAAAAAATCATGAATAGGAGTTTGAAGGAATATCTATGTGAGTCCCTTGTCCTGACTAAATTCAATTGCTCTAATGTTGTATACGGCCCCTGTATTGATTCATTTGATGCGTGCAGGATACAAAAATCTAAATAATTGTGCGAGGTTCATTTTTGGATTGAGAAAATATGACGTCACTCAAGTGGCTGAATATGGAACAAGGCAGAAATATGCATTATGCAGTTTTCGTTTATAAAATTGTTCTTTCGATACAACCGTCTAATCTGAGCAGAAAGCTGCTTGCACGGGGCCAGGTAGCCGAGTGGTTAAAGCGACATTGTTTCAATCACTTTTGGCTGCCATTCAAAGGTTCAAACCCTAGCGACTGCAGAACTTTTTCTGATCGCCGGCGAAAGTGCTAGGAATCGCACGTAAAAAGGTAAGACCTCGTTAATCCTTATCTCGCACAAGTTTCGACTTCTGAGGGCTGCCGTTCGTAAGGGGACGACAGCTGGTTAACGGAAAAAACAACAACAACAACGTGGTAATCTTCACGAAGTCAACAGTCGGAACAGAGGTCAATTACAAATATTCGACAAAAAGTATCAAAAATCTTCTTTATACAAAGCTCCTGCTGTGTACAATGCCATTGATAATAATATCAAATCCTCAACATCTATTGCTACTTTCAGAAACAAATTCAAAATTTCAATGATGAACACAAAGAATGTTTACACTGGACCATGTTTGATTGATGTCTATATCATTTTACTCCTCATATTAGTTTCTGTAACAAATATAAGTGTTGGGTATAATATTAATTTTAATCATATGTTCTCCTTTTTCATATTTCTGTTTTCTACTGTTTTATTGGATGGTTATATTTCACAGGATTCTAATATAAATACATATTAGTCTAGAATAAATGCTCTTGAATCACATTGAAAATTACTCATTACATATTTTTTATACTTATATTTTTTCTATATTTTTGTCATTTACAAAATATTAGTTTTGTTTTTTTTTTCTGGCAAGATTATTAGTGTTCAAGTATTTTCAGCAACACGTAATGTGAACTTTATAACCCGGGTTGAGTGTAAGAATAGTCGTTGAACTAAACTTCGTCAAACAAAAGACGATTTATCATTATTATTAGTTCAAAGCTCCTTGACGGTTCATAATACGATAATCAAACTTCACTTTGATTATTGCCCTTCCATCAGTTCCATCTGTGTCTCATCATTGCAGAAACCGCAAAATAAAGGAATGAGAAAACTGTGGAAATGTAACAGAGGCACTTCCATAATGTTCTTGTTTGGCTTTCTGTTGAGGCTTGTTTGACAATTCTAGTCTATTTTCATTTTCGAAGTAATATCCGGAAAACTACCGTCCTTACTTCAACCAATTCATTATTTATCAAAATGAAATTCATAATTCTACAAGGGGAAGATGGACTTGAATGTGACAAGAATAAACTACACAAGATCAATGAATTCACTATTCCACCGAGGATTACCATAAACTTCCGAAGGATATTATAAGTACCAGTTCCATTGTGCATTTAAAAAATTACTTATAGTATACCTGAAATCAAAATAAATCTAATTTGAAGTATCAGTTCAAATTTAATTTACCATATCTACACCATTTCATTTGTTCATGAAATATATAATAAAATTTTCACTTCCTTTCTTTTTCTTTTCCATTGTCATTTCATATTCTTGCTTAGCTAAAATTTTACTACAATGTTATTATTATTAATATGTAATGTTTACTTATATATTGTATATTAGGATACCTATATTATTAAACTCATTTTGGTTTATTGCAGAATTTAACGATTCTCAAGGTACTTTCTACAAGTTATTGAAGATAATATTTTGTGTTACAATTTTTACCACAGTGTTACGATTTGGGTGTTAGTTACTGATGGTTACTTTCCACAAACCTGGTGCAAATTGACAGGCATTCCGTTAGTGAAGTTAAAAAAAGTTAATAAGAAATCTTGGATTACCAATGTAATAAAGATTACAGGAAAAATTATATTGTTTTGGGATTACACAATTGGATGTATTAATAATGTGTCAGACAGAATAGAAAGCTAATGGTCAGAATACAGGATATGAAATTAGACACATCAAACATCCATTGTATTTGAATGTATTTGAAAGACTTAACAAGTATCGATATCTACCCTGACGTGGCATAGGAATGACATACCATGTGATCACTCAAGTTAGCGGCATATGGAAAACTTTTTTATTTTCCGTTTTAGGATAAAAGTCATAATTCTTCATAAAAAATGTTGCTCAAAATTTGTCAGTTGTTTACGAGCAGTGTCATAAAACATGAAATTGAAAGAAGAGTAATGCGACGAGTTTTCAATAATACAATCGGTTGAATTATATGGAATAAATTCGTTAATTCAGTAATTGTGCATATTTATGAAAAATCCAGGAATACATCATTTTTAGATTTTGAAATGACATCCTGCAATGACAAAGTTTCATCCCTGCTTCCAACCCTCTTCAAGTGACTGTCACAACTCCAAAATTCACCGGTTTATACGATTCTCAATGCATTTGGTTGAAACTTCATGTAGCCAGTCGACCAGTACAAAATATAACAAATACACGCGATGGAGATTCAATTATTCAACTGGACCACTCTACAATGGTTTGTCTCTACCTAGAGCGGCTTACTGAATAATTAAATTTTAAATAGCATGACTGTGAAGTGCGACTACTGAACTGATAGACTTACATTCAAGGAAGGAATCTCCATCGCGTGTATTTGTCTAATTTTGTACTGGTCGACTGGCTGGGCGGGCGTATTCTCCTCACCAAAAACCCATTCCTACCAAAAACGCAAGGGTGTTCGATATTCCTATAGGTAATCTCCTCACCAATCTGAAATTGATGGTACAGGTAATGAAGTAGGTATATTATATTAAATATATTCCTTTTAAGATATATAATCCAATTTCCACGCACTCGAGTGTCTACGTGAGGTTAGTCCGTTCTGGTTCGATGTGTGTTTTCAATTTCCACGCATTCAAAGGTCTACGTAGGGTTAGTTCGTTCTGATTCGATTATACTAAATAATTTCTCCTCACAAAAAGTGTGTATTCAATTTCCACGCACTGAAATGTCTACGTAAGGTTAGTTCGTTCTGGTTCGATATACTAAATAATTTCTTGTCACAAAATGTGTTTATTCAACTTTCACGCATTCAAATATCTACGTAAGGTTAGTTCGTTCTGGTTCGATTATACTAAATAATTTCACACAAAATAAGTGTATTTAATTTCCACGCATTCAAATGTCTACATATAGGTTCGATTATACTAAATAATTACTTGGCACGGATTCCTTTCATATTCATATTTGATTGACAAGTCAAAATATAAATTGGTGAGGAGAACACCTATGGGATTAACGACGACCCTTAGTTGTGGTGAGGAGAACTCCTATAGGATTATCTGACCCGAGAGGTTGGTGAGGAGTTTACCTCCACCCGACTGGCTACATGAAGTTTCAACCAAATGCATTGAGAATCGTATGTGCCGATAAATTTCTTCTGGTTCTGTATAATTGACCTATTAAAATATTAAAATTTCGTGGCTCGACTGAGATGAATCCTGTACGATTCACTAATTCATTCAAATTAACAGTGCTGCTCTTAAGGTAGCGTATGGAGTTAGTACCAAGGTGTGACAATATCGAAAATTCGTATCGGGAAATGTTTTTCACTTAACTGAAAAATGCTTTTGTTTTTCAAAAATGTTTGACGTTTTGGAGAATACACCTGCCACCGATTCAGACTCTGGTAGGTTAAAACATTCACAAGACTTTCTCATTCTAATTCAAAAGTCTGAATTTTCATGGTACTTACTATAAACGAATGAAAATGTTTTTTGGGTTTGATAAGTTTTATGTTATATTCGAGTCCCTTCTAGAAAAATCTAACCCACTTCCATGGGCAGTAACGATCGGGCATTTGATGCCATATTAACATCTTGTAAATTTCCCGCGTGGGATAGGATAGTCACATTTGCATGTTGCATGTAGGTTGTTGGATTCCTTCCTATTGTATTTGAGTTTATTTCACAGTGGCTCCTCCACACCTGCTGACTATTACAATAAGTCACAATGAAATTTGAATACCTGTGAACTCTGAACCTGGGAAAATACTTTAAATTTGTAAATCATGGTTTGAAAATTTATAAGCAAGAGATAATTGTTTTATGCCTTCTCAAAACTTGAAATGCTCCTTACAAGAGAAGATTTGAATAAAATTAAATCCGAGTATTCATCTGGTTCACAAGTGCTATTTAGACCACTATTTTTCTGAAGAGACTGAAAATTATGAGTGAGGTGTCATTCGATTCATAATGGCATTTAGAAAAAAGTATCAAAAAATAAAGTTCCGCTCGCAAAAGTCGCAAAAGTTATAAACGATTAATTTAAAAAAAGGGATTTGGCAAAAGCAATAATTCTAACTAATGAAATGTGAATATTTAGGAATGAAAATATTCGGGTCTTTCCGCATACATGAATATACAATGAACCGTTGGTAAAATGATTTTCTATTAGTTATACTTTTATTAATTAACAATTTTTCACGAGTTGAACCCTGATGATTGTTAAGTCAAAATCTCATTTTTTTTTCTTGTTGCTATTTTTCAAAGGCTCGGTACACTATCAATGTAGGAAAAATTAGAAAATGGTGATTTTTTAAGTTTTTATAAATAATTTAACACATTGATAATGAAAAACATAAAAAAGCATCGAATTTTGTTATTTTTATTATTATTGAAAGCCATATGGAAATGATTTATCGTTTTTTTACTCACATTGTTTAAATAGATGTTATAACCAATAGTATTGAAAGATAATAATTTTTTTGGTTTCTGTAAAAAACTGTATTGCTTAAAACGCATTTGTTAATGAACTTTTCTTTCATGCAGGTAAATATAAATATTGACGAATCGTTTTTCTTCAAGTATCATAATTTTTATAGCTCTTTCATATTATGAAGGTTTTTTTTTATTATATTTTGTTTATTCAATAAACGAATTATATTATAAATAAATAAATTTTTACATTAAATATATTTTTCAAATGAACAAAATAAAACAAAAACAGCCATGTGTCGTTATGTAGGGAATTCTTTTTTATATTTTTGATAGAATTCTGGACCTATTTCTCTATTTAGCATCGCTCTCACCTGCCTTTTTATCTTTTTTTATGATTATACGATATACGACCACAACACTTCAAGTTTTTTTTATTCTTCATTTACCGATAAACAAATTAAGCCTCCCAGCGAACCTCTGACTCGATTATTTATTCAATATTGATAATTATTATTATAAAATAGCTTGGTGATTTTTTTTACATCCAATAGTTGAAGTTATAATAATAACACAAGTTGAAAAACAAGTGAGAACGGTAGAGCAAAAAAAAACTTTCAAAAGTCTTTGAAAAAAAAAACAAGAAACGTCACATGATTGTTTTATTTTATATTATTGAAAAAAAATTAATTCAAAAATTAAGGTATTCATAAAAATTTGTTTATTAAATGAAAATACAGAAATCTGCAGAATATGAAACAGCAATATGAATTAAGAAAAAGGTTTCTTAATATTAATATTTACCTGCATGAAAGAATTGTTAAATAACAAATGTATTTTTTTTTCAATCGAAACTTTTTGTTATATGAAGAGCGAAATACACCTCGTTGGACAAATATAGGGTTAGTCAGTCGTGTCCGATACTCCACAGTTTTTTGCAAATATAAAAGTTGTCCTACTCGACATAAAGAACATATATACGAAGGGTCAACGTTTGGGTTTTCATAATTTATTTTAGGACCATTGACTACAAGTTGCTATACTGTTTGTGCTAGTATATACAATGTGTCAAATTAAAAATATTCCAGTAGGAAAATTTTGGCAATACAAAAATCATACCCGATTATACCCGATAAATCTTCCCTTTATATTTTCATATATAGCCCCTTGACAAATCCTTTCTGATTTGTGTTTTTCTGGGTAGGATTGTCACGCTGGTATCTATAGCTGTCTCCGAGGCGGCGTTAGTTGTTGCCTTGTAAGCACAAGGTCTTCTAACCGAAGCCACACATGTGTGGTTGGCTTCCTGTTGTTGACTTCCTTTGTTTCTGTTTTTACATACAAGTTTTGTACATCTTCGTACTTGATTTTACCGTATTGATGAGAGCTTAAGCTCGAAACACGTGTCTACGGTTGCACAACAATTTAAGTTATTCCCATTAACTCTTCCCTTTATATTGTCATATATAGCCCCTCGACAAATCCCTTCCGATTTAATATTGTTTTAAATAGATCCTTAGTATACTTGATGAATATCTGTATATCCTTTTCATTAATTACCAGATCGTTTAATCGTTCTAATATTTATTTATTGTTTAATAAAATTCAGTTAATTTTATACAGCCTGTTTTTTTCTTCCATTTAATAAAAAAAATTACCTTAAATTAAGTTTTTCATATAAAAATTGGCTT
Organism: Chrysolina oricalcia; assembly: GCA_944452925.2. Lineage (NCBI taxonomy): Eukaryota > Metazoa > Arthropoda > Insecta > Coleoptera > Chrysomelidae > Chrysolina > Chrysolina oricalcia. Next base: position 29,571,675 of record OX101808.2, read on the forward strand.
GATCGAAAACATCAAATAAGAATAATTTTTTACCTTGATTAACATTTTCGATGACACAAAATAATGATACTGGGTTCATACCACATTTATAAAGGTTTTAGTTCTTTTCTTTTTAATTTTGAATATTCATAAAATTCTATTTTTTGATAGAATAATTTTGGAACTTTGATTACCATTTGTGCTTACTCCTGATTTAGAATATAAATTGGTTTAAAAATCAACCTTCTTTCAATTATCCCCTTATTAAAATCCCCTAGAAGGCTTTACCCCTCTGAAGCTTCAGTGAAATGGTTTATTGTTCAAAGATTAGCATCAACTATTTTGCTATTTTCAGTTCTCATAATAATAAATTTAAATGAATTTTCAACCCAAATTTCATTTTAATTTTTAATTATCCTTTTAAATTCAACCTCATTCATAAAAATTGGAATAGCCCCATTCCATTCATGACTCTCGGAAGTAATTGAAGGATTAAGATGAAATACTGCAATAATGCTATTAACTTGACAAAAATTAACAAGAAAACACCATATGGCTGCAGGGTATTAGTTTGACATAATCCCGAAACTACAGTCCTGTTTCGACAATGTAATTAGATTATTTCGAAAATGCATAAATTCTGGTAATTAAAATTAATAGCCCAGGTTGATGGCTAACGATGAATTTGTTAGAATATACCTGCCATATCTTTAGCAGAAAGGGGGCAGTTACTGTTTTATTATCCATTACACCCCGAAAATTAGTTTGTCAAGATCGTCGAATGAAACTATTATTAGAGGTACTCGTAGCGAGCAACATCGCAACATCGTCCACAAAAACAGAAAGGTTCCAGAAGTCTTCTTGGTTTATACATTGAAAAAGTGATAGTGTGAGAAAATGAATCCTGTCATTAATACTGCGAAAAAAGTAAGTTTTACCATTCATATAACCATCCATTAGCACATTTCTTTTCAATATTGATAACATGCGGGGACATAAATACTGACAAAAAAATCTTATTGTCACCATTTGCAGTAAAATAACTTTTAACATAACATTTTATAATGATGTTGTAGTAATTAGATTAAGATTTTAGCAACTTTTTAAAATAATGGTGAAATTATTTTCAGGAAATTGCCCCCGGTGAGAAAGGCTTCAAGAATGTACTGCAGAAGATGTTCAGGAGAGGCCGTAAAACCCATTCTGAAGGTACGTAATTCATAAAAAATTCGTCACATATAGAATTGAATATTATTGAACAATGAGTTATTTATAACTGATTGAGTGAATCACCCATAAAGATTGCTCTATAAAAATCTGAAATTTAGTTATTTTATTAATAGTATATTAGACACCAAGGTAAATAAGAGATTTTTTTCTACCACACTATTTTTGCCGCTAAGAATATTTAATTATTTTCACAATGAAAATTTTTGGATTCTTTTCGTATTTGAAACAGTTCATTTGAAAAGAAGTAGTCCGAAAACAAATGAATGAAAATTCATTGAATTTAATTGATACTTCTTTATGTCACTTACACTGAATTTGAAAAAAGTTGAAAGTATCGATTGTTTGCACTCCTCCTGAAATTCATACTGTCGAATAATTTTCACTTTTCTCTCCTAGTAGGGGATTAGGTCCTCGTCGAACACAGCGTAAATAATGATATCTTCTAATACTAGTAGTGGAAAAATATATTTATCTATAACGTGCTACTATTTCAAGATTTCTCAAGTAATTTTTCGCGGCCCTGTAACTTTATCGGTTGAATAAAAAACCATAAAATACCTCACACAGTTATTGAATCGTTTATTGACTCAAATTGAATGACTGATTCCGATTATCCACATTTTGTCACCTGTCAAAACTTTCCTGTCAACTTTTTTTTTCAAATGAGCTGTCATATTTTTTAGTGTGAATTATGATAAAGGCTGAACCGTATGGAGTAGAATATATTTTCAATTACGGTACATAGTACTGGGGTTGAATGGCCTGCTAGAATATTATAGAACAATCAGTTATTTATATGTTATGAAAATTCAGTGAATTTCCCATAAAGATTGCTTCATAAAAATTTAACAGTTACTTATAGTGTTAATAGTAAGGAACAGATTTTCCTCTACCGTGGTTTATATACCATTTTTCCCTATTAAAACATTTCATTATTTTCACAATTACAATTTTTGATTCCTTTTGTATTTGAAAGGATTCAATTTAAAATAAGTAGTCTGTGAAAACAAATGAATTAAAATTCAATAAATCAAATTGACACTTTCTTATGTCACTTACACTGTGAATTTGAAAAATGGCAAGTATCGATGAAGATATTGTTTGCACTCCTCCTGAAATTCCTACTAGGAGATGATGGAATATTAGGACTTGTTTCCATTGGTCAATCTCAATTTTTCAGGCAACGAGTGCAAAATACTCATACCGAATGTGTATCGGTGCCAAAACCAGGTATATAGGCCGTTTCTTTTATCATGTGGTATTAACATTGCTATATTCTAAACCGTAACAGATACGAAGACGATTAAATGGGAGAAAAGGTAACTATTGTGGAGAACAAACAGTACAATGGTCAAAGAAAATTTACAGGGAATCTCGCCCTTCCCGAGTTATACAGGGAAAACTAAAAATGCTGTTATTTGTTTTTTACGAATAGAATTGTTATTTCTGAAAATATAAAAAAATTTATAAGGAAAGTTTTAATGTATTCTAAGTGTACTATAAAAATATAACAATGAATCTTTGATTAAACGTTTCGTGTCAACACGGCCACCATCAACATTTCTTTTCAAATACGGACCTGTCTGTTTTAGTACAAATATTGATAAAGCGATAAAATCACAATTCAGTGGTACATCACACTTGATATTTTTATAACGTTTCATTTAAAATAACTAACATCATCGTTAGGTCGTTTATGGATTCCACAAAACCTAACTCTCCGATATAAAAATTATCAGTGACGCTTTGAATAAATGTATCTATTAAAATTATGTTTACACTATAATAAAAGATATCTGTAGTTTCAGAGACGAACGATAGCAATTTACCTCGGAAATAAACTTACTTAAGAGTAGAAGAAATCAAACAAACAGAAAACAATTTATTTCATTTTGAATTTTTGAGTGAAAATAAAACCAAAACAGAAAATGAATTCTTCATGATAACCTACATTAAATGCTCGAGTTGCCGACGTCTTTGTTGAATGCACATAAGTTTCCTGTCCATAAAATTTCTGTGGCAATTTTATAGCATGATGGGTGTAATGCTATTACATGCATCTCTTATTTTTTGTTTGAGATGGTCGATATCTGTACTAGTTGTCGAAAAAACTTTATCTTTTATGTATCCCCAGACAAAAAAATCTAAAGGAGTCAGGTCTGGGGATCGAGCTGGCCAGGCAATTGGTCCATTGTTTCCAATCCATTTTCTTGGGAATATTGCATCTAAATGTTCCCTTACTATTGCTGCATTATGGGGAGGGGCACCGTCTTGTTGAAAATATTGTATTTCACGGCGGATGTTCAGTGGCAATTCATCTAAGCAGCCATCAAACTCATTGGATAAAAAATGTAAATACATTCCACTATTCAAATGCTCGTCGTAAAAGAAAGGACCTAGTATGTTTGTTCCCACTTTTCCCAACCAAACATTTATTCCGAACCTTTCCTGGAAATTGGTTTCTCTATGTAAATGTTCATTTGTATTATTCCACCTATAATGTATGTTTCTGTCAAACCAACCATTGTTGGTGAATTTTGATTCGTCCGTCCATATTATTTTATTACAAATATTTCCAACTTCCCTATTTCTACGTCTCAACCACATCGCAAATCGTACTCTCCTTCCGTAATCCCTTTCATTGAGGTGATGAACTTTGCGTATCCTGTAGTATTTGTATTTGTTCTTGTTCAAAATATTTCTGGTAGATTTTACAGAAATCCCTAGTTCGTGGGCAATTTCTCGTAAAGAACAATATTGATTAGAAATATTTTTGTAACTGACCAATCCTAAATTTTCGTCACTTTGTTAATCTTTATGAAGTAATATTTGCTTACCTAAAACATTTATTTGGTTCCGCATACTTCCAGTAACAACACATTTTCTAGTTTTATTTCTATCAAATGCACCACAGTCTCTCAAATTTCTTTCTAATCGTCTAAACATTTGAATGTTTGGAATAAGACGATTTGGGTATGGCTCACCATATATATTTTTTGCCAAAAGATGATTTCTATTTGATTTTGCATAAGCAAATAGCATATCAGTCCTTTCGTCATTTGAATACATTGATATGACTGAGTGTATAAACGACTGACAGTTCTTAACACGTATCAACAACTCATTTATTTGTCCTGCCATATAAACCAAGCAAAGCCTACTTGTTTAAAAATGGTAAATGAAGTGAGATGCTATTTAATTGTACCATATCACACAATAGTCGTATTTTGACCAAAAATTAATATTTTCGTTACTTCCAGGATTGAGAATTATAGAAATATTCAGTATGATAATTGATTCAGAAGAAATCAGCCTTGAAACAAGGATTTCTGTAATACAAAAATGCCCAAGAAGGAAAAATACGAATGTTTGTTGTGTTGGGGTATCTTCTTATCGAAATTATTGGGTGAAGGCTGAAGTATGCCAATAGTTGAATAGGTTTTGAAGAAATCAAAGTAATTTACAAAAGAACTAACGACAGGACCGTAATTAAAAATTGTTGTCACTGAGGATGCTAGTTATTTTAAATGAAACGTTATAAAAATATCAAGTGTGATATACCACTGAATTGCGATTTTATCGCTTTATCAATATTTGTACTAAAATAGACAGGTCCGTATTTGAAGAAAAAAAGTTGATGGTGGCCGTGTTGACACGAAACGTTTAATCAAAGATTCACTGTTACATTTTTATAGTACATTTTAAATACTTTAAAACTTTCCTTATAAATTTTTTATATATTTTCAGAATTAACAGTTCTATTCGTAAAAAACAAATAACAGCATTTTTGGTTTTCCCTGTATAACTCGGGAAGGGCGAGACTCCCTGTAAATTTTCTTTGACCATTGTACTGTTCTCCACATTAGTTACCTTTTCTCCCATTTAATCGTCTTCGTATCTGTTATGGTTTAGAATATAGCAATGTTACCACATGATAAAAGAAACGGCCTGTAGAGTGTTTTAGGCAATATTTTTATGATTTTATGGTTAATTTCATAATAATGAGAGGTAAACGAGCTGAGGAAAATTACATTTGAATTCTCAGGTTTATTCATTATTATCATTGTCATTCACTATCTAAACTATTAGTAGTTAATTATGTGGAGTTCTAGAACATGTGAAACAAGCCCTAAGTGTCAATGTTTGTCGCCATGCTTTATTGGATTTAATGTTTTCTGATAAATTATGTGCTCGTTTTCGTATCTTTTTCGGAGATTCATTTTTAGGAGGACAGCCAATTGCGTCCCTTTTATAGCCGCTTTTAAATGTGCCCAGAGTTGTTGAAGTGATTCTTTGATGATTGATAACCACTCATGCATCCATTGATCTAAATTTCACTCGTGATGTGCAGACGCTACTTACTTTTGTTCACCTGGATATATTTTCAACATAAGATCCATTTCGAAAGGAAAATAAACCTGATGAAGAAACTCACCTTTTATGATTGTTATGTATGCCACCAGCGTATAGGGCGAACAACAATAACTGCCCTTGCCATTACAGTCCCGAATGTGTACAAAAGTTCACAAGCATTTGTTCACCTGTTTTACACTAGTTTTTTTTACTGCAAACGGCACTATTTATCAAAAAATTCGCCCTTTTAACGATCATATAAAACAATAACTTTTTAACAAAAAATTCATTCTTCTTGTAACGATGACAAAAACAACTAATATAAGAACTACCGTAGAAAAAATTTGGCATGATAAATTTTCGTACAGAGCTTTTTGTACTCGCTTGTTCACATCATAGAAAAATAGCCCAATTTGCAAACTTGTACCATAAATAACTATTATGATATGACCACACAACAAATTTTCTATTAAAGTTGTTATTATATTGAGATTGTAGCTATAGTTAAATGTTTTATGTTATGAAATTTTCAATTTTTGTCGTATTATGAAATGATGACTTCCGAGTAAAATTTGAGATAAAATACTATCTTTTTGAAGAGTGTGTAAAACATTACTTTACGCACAGTTGATGTTTTTACGCACAGTTGAGTTTTTTACGAAGTTGCGCTGAAAAGTATCACTTTACACATTGTGAACAGCGCGCTCCCTCGCGAGCAATCACCATATTTTTTGTATCAAATAGTAGTATCGATAAAACCCTCCAAACGTTTTTTTTTTCAAATTTGTTCGTCGAACCGTTCAAAAGTTAACAGGTGAGGGGGGACTAAAAAAAGCCGCACTGTATGTATTTTCTGAGGCGATAAGTCCCAATTTTCAGCGTTGTGTCGACGTCATACTTCAATAATCATATTATTTTCATTATCAAAATGAAGTATTATGCTCAATAGCTGCTTTCCATTTAACGGAAGGAGCTCCTCAGAGCTACCCAGAGCGTATGACCATGCGTTCCATTGAGTGAAGCTTCAAGCACCGATTGATATTCCCCTTGCCCCTCGAGCACCACCCGTTTTATTGGTGCATGAAGCACAAGTAGACTAAAGTCAAAACGCGAATACATAGTTTTTTGGCGAAAAAGTCAGTGATAAAGTAATTTCCGATCTCAGGGGCTTGGAGCTCTGGGGCTTCACACTCCTAAATGGAAAACGACTATTGTCCAAGGTACATATAATATATGTCAAGTAAATGTTTCAAAACTATTTTTTCCATTACGCCTGTCTTTTCTGGGGCGACAAGTCCCAACTTTTAGCGTTGTATCAACGTCATATAGCAACTCACGGGGTACAATAACTGATGGACAATTTAAAAAAGCTATTGATTGAAGTATTTTTACACTGTTACTGAGTTTGAGCTAATGCTTCGTAACTTCAATAGCAGCGGTACATATCGTTTGGTAGAAAACTTGATATTCATTGTTTAAATCAATAACAACATATTTTTTTAGGTGTTTATTTTACGCCAGGCAAAGTATGCGAAAATACGTAGTTATTTGATCGTAAAATGTATCGAATTAAATATATTAGTTTTATTAAGTACTATATTACAAAATAGGTAAAATATTCATATTTTGCCAAATGTTTGGAAACATATAGCTATAAATCATTCGTTCGAATTCGATTTTCAATGGACCCCGCAAACTCCTTATGGAATTTGGGTCCAGGTGGATTTTTTTGAATTTTTGGTATGATGTAGTCCATGTAATTCTCAACCAATGTTACCATTGCGCCAGCCCAAAATAATGAACAGTTTTGCTGCTAGGGGGTGTTGAAATCACCCCCTATTTATTTTTGAACAGGTAACAATATTTTCACTTGTTTCACTGTTGCTAATGTTGCACAATATTGTGATATTTTATAAAAAAATTTATTACCCCCTCTCCCTTTTCCCCCAACTCCTATAACGAAACGCAAAAAAAATATTTCTGGAGTGTCTTCAAATGTATCGTTGAATTTTTAAATATGCCTAAATAAGGGAAATAGCCATTTTTTGAGATTATCCCCCCACCCTCCAAATGACACAAAACGAAAAGGTTTTGGTGGATTTTTCTGAATTTTTGATATGATGCAGTTCAAGTTATTTTGAATAGAAATTAATTGGGTGACAAACCCCAAAAATTAATAGTTTTGATGCTAGGGGGAGTTGAAATCATACCTTGCTCAGAATAGACTATTCATTATTATGGGCGGAAATAATAGCTCTACGTATTTTAGTTTAGATTATACTGATCAATTGTGTGATTTTTTATAAATTGAAAATCTAAAACCTCCCCCTTACCCCCTACCCCTATTTTAAAACACGAAAAAAATTAATTCCCGACTACTTGTAAATGCTTTATCAAAATAAATGTTTTAATCAGCTCAAATTGAGGAAATCGTTTCACCTTTCCCTCCCTTCAGAGAAATATTGGTGGAGTTTGCTGACTTCTTAGTAGGGCGTAGTTCATGATTTTTGAATATCAATTAATTTGGCGAATATCTTGAAAATAAATAAAAATTAGACATCCACAATTTGAATTTGAAGTGGTGCCTGAATTACTTTTTTTCCTGTTTTGAAATAGGGGTTGAAGGTAAGGGGAAGGTGTTAGATTTTCAATTTAAAAAATCTACACAGTTGTTCGACATAAAATAAAATAAAAATACGTAGAGATATTGTTTCCGCCTATAATAATGAATAATCTATTCTGAGCAAGGTATGATTTCGACGCCCCCTATCATCAAAACTATTCATTTTTGGGGTTTGTCACCCGATTTATTTCTATTCAAAATAACATGAACTGCATTATATCCAAAAATTCAGAAAAATCCACCGAAATTTTTTCGTTTTGTGTCATTTGGGGGGTGGGGGGATAATCATAAAAAAACTGTTATTTCCCTTATTTGGGCATATTTAAACATTCGACGATACATTTGAAGACACTCGAGAAATATTTTTTGCGTTTCGTAATAGGAGTTGGGGGAAAAAGGGAGGGGGTACGAATTTTTTTTATAAAACAGCACAATATTGTGCAACATTAGCCACAATGAAACAAGTAAAAATATTGTTACCAGGTTCAAAAATAAATAGTCTAATCTGCGCAAGGGGTGATTTCAACGCCCCCTAGCAGCAAAACTGTTAATTTTTTTGGGTTGGCGCAATGGTAACATTGGTTGAGAATTACATGGACTACATCATACCAAAAATTCAATAAAATTCACTGGGACCCAAATTCCATAAAGAGTTTGCGGTGTCCTTTATCCCATCCAAGAGATATATTCATAGGTTTTATTGATCAATAAGTGAACATATTTTTATAGGTATTCAGTTTGCGTCAGGAAAAGTATTCCAAAATATTTGGTTATTTGGTCAAATTTATTGATTTGAATAAAACATTTTTATTGCTATATCATAGAAAACGAAAAATATTCATATTTTGACTATACCAGGAAAACTTCCGAGAGACTATACGAAAACATAATATAAACAAATATTTATATTTGATTTTCAACATTATCATCACCTAGGAGATATATTCAGAATTGTTTATATTGCTTATTTTGATCAGTAACTGAACATGATTTTTTTCGGTATTTAACTTACGTCAGGCAAAGAATGCCAGAATACATAGTTATTTGATGATAAAGTGTATCAAATTGAATATTATATACTCATTACTGTGGAAATTGTGAAATATTCATATTTTTCCTGGTGCCAGGAGAACTTTAGAGAGATAGATGATAGAATAGTTTAGTGAACACATTTTTTTAGGTAGTTAACTTACGCCAGGAAAAGTATACAAAAATACAAAGTTAATTGGTCGTGAAATATATCGAAACAAAAATTACATTTTTATTGCAATAATATTACGAATTATGTAAAATATTCATATTTTGCCTGATGCCAGAAAAACTTTAGAGGAACAATGGTTCTAACAAATATAAATGATAAATTTGAAATCGATTTTCAAATTTATCATCACCCAGGAAATATATTCATGATATAATGATTTTTATTGATTATCTTGATCAATAGGTGAACATATTTTTTCAAGTATTCAACTTACTTATGGAAAAGTGTGCAAAAATACATGGAATTTGGTCATTAAATGTATTAACTTAAATAAAATATATTCATTACTATCATATGGAAAAAGAAAAATATTTACATTTTGTCTGATACTAAGAAAACTTTGAAGGAACAATGTTTTTCAAAATGATAGTCTCCCAGGAAAAAATATCCACGATGGAATAGTTTATATTGATTATTTTGATCAATAAATAAACGTATTTCTTCAGATATTTAACTTACGACATGCAAAGTATGCAAAAATACATAGTCATTTAGTCGTAAAATGGATCGAACTGAATATAATAATTTTATTTCTATATTGCGAATATATGTAAAATATTCATATTTAGCCTGATGCCTGGAACAATATGGAAATACGATACTTGGAAACACGTTAATAATATGTTCATACTCGATTTTCACAATTATCATCACTCAAGAAATGTATTATTAATACAATAATTTTTATTGAATATTTTGATCAATAATTTTATGTTTTTTGGGGAATATAACTTACACCTGGCCAAAAATGCAGAAATGCGTGGTTATTTGGTCACAATATTGGTTATACGAGTATAGACAAAGATGTATTCACTATTATATTGGAAAAATTGTGAAATTTTCATATTTATCTTCATGTCTTCGTATATGCGAGAGACAATATTCGAAAAAGTATATAAAAAATATGTGTATCTATATGCAATTTTCAAAATTATCGTCATTCAATTGATATATTAATTATCATGCAGTTTGGATCGTTTTATTTTAACAACATAACAACATGTGCTGAGGCAAACGTTTGACCTGAAATGGATTGATTTTTATATATCATGTAGTATATCATGAGTATAATCGAGTTTTGAAGTACGTATCGGTTTAGTTCATTCAACAGGATGCATGAAACACCTGATGAAAATCATAACATTACTTATAATTGTAAAGTTGAATGTTTACCAGGAAAGTGACATGATGCTGGACGGTTCGCCTCTCACCCAGACAACATGGCTTTAATCCCACAATCTGCCACTGCATTAGAGAAATTCGTAATCCACTTTCGTGATAGCTGTTGGTCCCGGAGCTTCCTTCCCGGAACTTCTGAGGGCTTTCTTCGAAATAAAGTCGAGATAAACGTTGCAGTTGTGATTGGCCGGAAGACAATTTGTGGATAGCGAGAATTACCCTAACCAAGATCAAAGGGCACATTGTTTCCTTTATACGAGAAAGTCAAGTGATTAATTATGAATCAAAGCATCCTCGCATGAAGCTAGACCGTTAGTCATTTCGTGCAAATTCTTCACGAAAACCTTTGCAAGTGCTTTATGTAACGGATATAACATGAATAATGAATGAATTAAAAATATGGATCAGTTGTAAGTCGGTTTTATGGTTATAACCTGTTAATTTTTGAACGGTTTGACGTACAACCATGGAACAACAACCATTTTGTATGGTATCAACGATACTACTTTTTGAAATGAAAGACATTGTGATCGCTTGATAGAGGGTGCGGGGAACATCGATTTAAAAATGACAAATGGCATGGGAGGCTTTCAACTATCTAATTTATTTTCGTTGTTCTTTATTATTTTTTATAGTATGCACTCGAAATATAAAGTTCAAGCGCGGTTCTAAATGGTACCCTCATCTTGATAAATTTGAACGTTTTGATATGGAACAATGGGACAATAGTATATTGTGATGACAAGTTTTATAAGACACCATTTTGTCGCACGCGTTGTTTGGAGTACGACGAGCGAAGCGAGGAGTGCTTCAAGAGAACAAGTGCGACAATGTGTCTCATAAAACGTGTTTCATTTACTTTTTTTTTCTATTTGGCATTGTTTTGTAGTTTTATTGGAAAAAATTGGATTTAATATTAATTTGTAATTCATTTGTCTACATAAATTATTTAAGTTTTGGATGCAAATATCAGTAAATTACTTTTTTTTAAATGACTGATGCAGAAAACTCAAGTTGCACCCCTCCTGAATTGAGAGTAATTTAACGGCTGTGAATGATTCGTTGACCAAAAAATCTCGTTCAGTTTACGAAACACCCTGTCCAAACCACACCAGCTAATTTAATTATGAACGCCCGAGAAACCAGTCATGTAACAATTAAAGTTTATAATAACTGCATCCAAGGCAACAAATAACACCACAACATTCAAAGGTTATTCTTCTTCTTTGTTTAATATCTGGAAATCCCATCTCTCTTGTCTGACGTTCATCTGACAGTCGATTGTTAACAATCTCGAAAAAATTTAAAATGCGTATCGAAATAAAAGCCATTTCGATACACATTTGGGTTTCATAATGACTTCATTTTAGACTCCAAATAGAAAAAAAGTATTTTGGATGATTTTACCGATAATACTTTTTGAGAGAAGATGCATTGCAATTACTCGACAGATGGCGCTGAACGCAATTCCACTCCTGAATTGTTTGTAAATGGGTTCATAGATCACAAAGATGTACTTTCTAACTTTCATTCTCTGATAACAACTATTTGTTGTAAAAAATTTCTGGATGTGGAAAACTTGCTTACGTATAAATATCAATTCAACCTAGACTTACTATAGGCGGAATTTCGTCTTCGATACAGCAATACGAGCTATGCCAAGAAACATTCATTTTATAGGAGATTGTAGAATGATAATAAGTACTACGTAAGAAATTCTACAGGTGATTTTTTATAAATTCCAAAATACTTTTTAATTTTTTTGCGATCCGAAAATCTGGATAAATTTTATGGGGTTTTTCTGTTTATTTTTGCCGCGGTGGTAAACTCGTCGCCAAGATTACCCGCTCCACTAATCCATCATGTAAAGTGGTCGCGGAATTTAAGGGTTCACTTCCTATAGACCATTCCAGAATGACGTCACTGACATTTGCTGGAGGGCATTTATACTATTGTTTACTGGTAAACAATTGTCAATATTTAGAATTTAATTAGTAATTAGTTAATAAATGTATTAGTATGCTATCGTTTTGTAGTGTTGTTAAGTGTGGAATGCGGGGAGAAAGGGATGGGATATCTTTTTTCCAGTTCCGGCTGCTTGAATTAATGCTTTAAAACCTTCAGTAAATCACAACTTAAGACTTGGCGTGTGTGTTCTCGACATTTTATCAAAGGTTAGTTAGTGCATATCAGTTAATTTTTGTACATAAAATGAGTTTCAAAAATAATTTTAGGAAAACCCAGTGCCTTAAAGGAAAACATGCATCCTGATAGGTTTCCTACCCAAAATATGGGATACACCACAAGTGGTGAACCAGATGAGTCTGCACCTTCTTGTTCTCTACATTTTATAGAAAGTTAGTGGATATCAGTTAATTTTGGTACGGATCGCGATATTGTCTATAATACGAATTTTTTCAGCGTACCGGCACTTGATATCACCGCCAAGGAATAAATAATAAGTTCTTCGAGGCATATTTGTTACAATTTCATCAAAATAAAACCAAATTTTTTTTTTTTTTTAACTAAATCCACAACACCAACTAATCGATATATGTGGCCTCAAGCAAATGTCAAAGTCACGTGTTCGGAATGGGCGCTGGGTTTTTATAACGACCACTGCGATGGCCCAAATTTCTACTGATTCAAATGTGTACCTAAGGTTAGTTCGTTCTGGAAATATAAAATCATATTGAAAAATCTCCCCTCACAAAGTATTTTCACAATGAAAAATGGTGCAAAACTAACCCACGTTATCAATATCCACGCACTCAAGTCAAATGTCTGCGTAAGGTTAGTACGTTCTGGTTAGATATCACTAAAAAATTACTTCTCTCAAGAAAACGCAGGAGACGAATTTACATGTCATTAGTAGCGACTTTTTTCGAAATACAGGTAAAGGGATTACCTTGGCGACCAATTTACATCCGTCCTATTTTTGACCTTCCTACTTCCCTTCGATACAGGTTCAAGAATTTATTCGATCCCTTTCATATTCCTGGAAGATATACTTCAATATGTACAGAACTGTTTAGCTTTTGAAAATGATCGGAACATACTTACGGGTTTTGTTCGGCGATTTTCGATTTAAAAGAAAAACAAAAATTCGCCAAATTGTTCATTTAAATTAAATTTAGAAGAATGTGACGGATAGAGCTCGACTTGATGAACAAATCCTATGGGAACTATTTTTCACGAAAACCATCAGAAGACAGGGAAAAATTGAGAGCATTAAAAAAAATAGCAATTTGGAAAATACGAAATATCTCAGAATCGGTTGATAAGTTTCCAAGATATCATTTTTGACTGCCTTTAAAAAAATCTACAATAACTGTTTTGAGTTTTTTCCGTAAAATCAATAGTCCGGGAAATATTTCAATAAAATGGAAATCGAGATATTGAAAATATCGATGTTGCTTCGGATACGTCTTTACAAGCCACACCGATACTTCGAAAACGTTTTTCTCCAACTTGATTAAAAAGTGGAAAAATCTTGAAATAAAAAAAAACAATAAAATTTGTACTTTTTCTCCATACTCCAGAATAGGTCAACAAAATTTCAAATGAAGTTTCGCCACTACTTCAAAATCAAATGATGTAACAGTCTCTAAACCTGATGAAATTATCAATGTATGATGAAAAAGTTACGAAAAAAATTATAAATTTTGCAGCGAACCCAGATTTTTTATTACGTACCTCCCAATTCTCCCTCTCTCGATTCTTCCACGCACTTCGTGTCCGGACTTTTGAGTATATACCCCTCAATTTTTTTCGGGTGATTCACTCCCTAATTTTTTATAATTAACCCCTATTTTTCTGTTTGCTTCGCGCCCAAATTTTTGATTATTCAAACACCATTTCTCTTCTTCCCCTGTCCCTAAAATTTTCCGAGCTCTTCGCGTTTGCATTTTTTATTATTTTCCTTTCTTCTCCCCTCCCAAAATTTTCCAGGTGCAAGCTAGCTGTGCGCTAGGATTTTTTATTATTTACCCCCCACCAAGATACTCCCAATTCCCCCCCCCCAAGTTTTTTCGAGAGTGAGTGGATTTTTTTTGTAACATCAATTGTCCGGGAAATATTGCAATAAAACGAAAAATTGTGGACTTGAAATTTTTTTCACACTTTTTCTAAAGCTCAAAAACTAAACAAGATATCGAAGAAATAACCCTGTATAATACAACCAATTTAAACCTGAAAATGAAGCGTTCTCCAATTAAACAATATTTTTGTTCACATTTTCCATACCCTCTGACTCATCACAAATTTACTTTCAGATTCAAGCATTTGCACCTCCAGTTTGTCCGACACAATCTGCTCCTCAAATAAAACGACATCTTCCACCAGAAGCTCGAAGAAGAAAGAACCTCTGGAAAATAGTCGGAATACCAAATATATCGAGATACCAAAGGACAACAATGTTGATGTAACTACAAATACGACAGAAGAAGTAAAAAGTCGTTCTTCGAGCTTCCCCGCAGTTGATAACGACAAAGCATTGCTCAACGATGAGAATACGACTCTGAACGAAGATATCACCCAAAGTAACCCTGAAACGCGGAATCGAATTGAAGAGCCCATTGAATATGTGCATGAGGAATATGTGAACATACGAGACTGGCACGAAATCCTAGAACAGTGGGAAATTATAGATGAAGATATTCCTGAAATAGGATTAGAAGCACTGCGATGGGAAGTAGAAGAACCAACTGTCCACGAACAAGAGATAGATGTGAATCTAGACAATCATGAAGATAATGAATGTTTAGCAGGTCTAGAAAATTCTGTTCGCTTGGAAGAACGAGAAGTTTTTCAGAACGTTTTTCCTCAGCAGGGTTCCGTTAATTCAGAATCTTGGGGATACCAATACGAAAATTATGTAAAAATGTACTCGAGGAGTTCAAGGACATTGAAGAGAGCTATAGTTCCAGAAAGAAATGGAGAAGAAGAGTCTTCAGCAGATCTTAAGAATTCTAGTTTCCCGGTGAAATGTAGAGCTGCTCGAATCGTGTATCCACTGAAATATTCCTCAATTTTGAGAAATAGGAAATACCACTCTAAATTTAGGAGAATATTCTCAATAGAAACACTGCAAGAGGAACTAGGAGAAGCGACTGGCAATGAGGAGGAGACCAACATTGAGAACAATGGGCCTTCGATGGTTCTCAAAAATTCTAGTTCCATGGACGATTGGGAATCTTCTGAAGATGTCGCTCTAAATAATTGTTTAAAAACGTGTGAACACCAATATGAGGATATTATCAATACGTGCGCAGAGCGACTGAAAAAAGAATCGGAAGAACCAAGAGACACCAAACCGGAGAGAGTTTTTGGACCAGACAGCCTTGAAGAAAACGAGTCTTTGCCTGCTCTAGAATATGCTGGTTGCGTGAAAGAATGGGGAGATTCTGAAACTTCAGCTGCAAAGGAGTGTTCCGCAACTTTGGATAAAAGGATATCTCAGAATGGGAACATGTGCTCAGAGACAATGGAAAAGGAATCGGAAGAACCAACAGAAAACGAAAAGAGCAGAGTTGTAAATCAAAATAGCCCAGAAGAATGTGAGTCCTTGCCTATTCTCAAAATTGCTGGTTCCCTGAAGGAATTGGGAGCTTCTGAAGATACCTCTCCACATAATTGTTCTGTTACTTTGGAAAAGTGTGAACTCCAATGTGAGAATATTATCAGTACGATCTCAGAGTTATTGGAAAAAGAATCGAAAGAACCAATAGATACCGAACATGAGAGAGTTGATAGGCCAGACAGTCTTGAAGAAAACGAGTCATTATATGTTCTAGAAAAAGATAGTCGTATGAACGAATGGGAAGCTTCTGAAACTGAAGCTTCACAGACGGAATCTCAATGTCATAATAGTAGATATACTTACTCAGAGATAGTGGAAATGGAATCGGAAGACTCTGAAGACAATGAACAGGAGAAAATTGTGAATCTAGATAACGAGGAGAAAATGAAGAGAAAGTGTTTTGTAATTTCAGTAAAAATGAGAGTATTGGAATTTGAGAATATTATTAATGGGTTCTCACAGACACTGAAATACGATTCGAAAGAAGCAACAGGCAACGATAAGAAAAAAGTTGTGAATCCAGACTGCCTTGAAAAAAACGAGCCTTCATTCGCAAAGAAATGTGGAGCTACTGCAACTTTGGAGGAGAGAGAATCTCAATATGAGAATAGTGCAAGCTCGGGC
Source organism: Chrysolina oricalcia (assembly GCA_944452925.2). Taxonomy (NCBI): domain Eukaryota; kingdom Metazoa; phylum Arthropoda; class Insecta; order Coleoptera; family Chrysomelidae; genus Chrysolina; species Chrysolina oricalcia. The sequence goes on from OX101808.2 coordinate 29,588,505, forward strand.
TCAGAGACACTGGCGAACAAATCGAAAGAGCCAGCAAACAACGAAAAGGAGAGATTCGTGAATCCAGACAGCCTTGAAGAAAATAGGTATTCACCTGTTCTGGAAAATGCTGGTTGCTTGAAGGAATGGAGAGCTTCAGAAACCTCAGCTTCACAGAGATGTGCCACAACTTTGGAAAAGAAGGAATCTCAATATGATAATATTAATATTAGATATACCTACTCAGAGACAGTGGAAATGGAATCGGAAGAATCAACAGACAATGAACAGGAGAGAATAGTGAATCCAGATAACCCTGAAGAGGATGAGTCTGTCCTCTTTCTCGAAAATGCTCCTCAATATGATAATATTAGATATACTTACTCAGAGATAGTGGAAATGGAATCAGAAGAATGTACAGACAATGAACAGGAGAGAATTATGAATCCAGATAACATCAAAGAGACCTTGCCTAAAGTCTTTTTGGAAAATACTGGTTACAAGAAAACAATGAACTTTTCTGAAGCCGTAGCTCTACATATGTGTTCAGTTAACTTGGAAACCTGTCAATATGGGAATATAAATACGGTCTCCAAAACACTGAAAAAGGAGTCAAAAGAACCAACATCAGACAACGAAGAGAAGAGAGTTGTAAATCCAGAGAGCCTTGAAGAAATTAATTCAAATGATTTCGGAAATGTTAGTTTCAGAGTAGAACGACAGGATTCGAATCGCGACGAGAGTTTTCTGAGGCAACAAATAATATTTTTTCTATTGTATTTAATGGCACTTATTTTCATTTTCTGGTTGAAGAATAACAGCACGATACTGTAATCAAACTCAGATGAATACTTGATGAATTGAAAGAGTATGCAGTATAATTGAAAGAGAATTTGAATGCTGTTTTCGAAAAAATAGATCTGAGAAGTCCACAGTGAAATGAACTAAGTAAGGAGGCAACTCCTTAAAAGTAAAGTCCAGCTTGAAACATCAACTATGTTAACGAAAATGAATCCAATAGCGTCAAGCCTGGAGACGGAGCCGGCTATTTGGTAGGACTGTCTCTACCAGTCCGCCTGGTGAATGTGTTGTCCTGTATTATACGTACTCATTTTATGTTATGAATGAGTATTTGATTTTTAACTGTCATGTTATATTATGTTATGAAGAAATATAGAAGTTTTTTAATATAGAACACTTTTTACTACTTGTTCTTTTAAACATACACAGTCCAGACTAAATTTTGAATTGTCAGATAAGGAGGCGTGGTTAAGTTATTCAGGGTAATAGACAAAGGGTATGTATTAGGAGTTTTACAATTTGATTATTAAAATAGATCATTTATTATTGACAAACTAAGAAAGAACAAAAAGTGTGCATCTAGGAATTAAATTACTTGTGAGGTGAAGGGAAAAATACTATTCGTTCTCACTGAGTGACACCACAGGCTTCCAATATCCCATTTCCGACAAACTAAGAAATTTCTAGAGAAGATAAAGAATTTCTTTGAATATCTCGATAGAGAAAAATTGTATCTAAAAGGGCAGTAGATAGAGTTGTGGTTAAATAGGAAAAAAGTTGAGTATTAAAACAGCCATCTATATGGAAGAATAACATTTCCAGAAATAATTTTCAAATTATTTTGGAAAAACTGAATTTTTCGAATTTTGTTTGTGGTGTTATCGTCAGAGCTGGAACAAAAACTTCTTTTAAGCTTTTTTATGATGATATCAGTTTCACTCTCCAACGTTTCGTTATCGAACAGCCATCATCCCATCCCATCATTACAGTTTATTGAAGTATTTTTAATTCTAAATTCAATGATGTATCACACACACATGGCAGTTTTATGATGTGACAGATTAGCTCGAATTTTTGAAGAAATGATCGAGTACAGGCCAGAATTGAAGAAAAAATGGTGGAATTTTATATCCTGGATCAGAAAATTAATCCATAGTTCGGATTGATGTGATAAATGATTAGTGAAAATCTTTTTAAAAAATATTGATGAGGATCGAAAAGGTTCCGAAAAGTATTGAGCTGTCATTGAATTAAGAAAGAAAAATACTTCATAAACCTGTATTCTTCGAAACAGAGCTGTAGGAATTGAAAAAATTAAGTTGATGATGGTTGGTCTATAAGGAAACGTTGGACAGTGAAACTGATACCGTCATAAGAGAGCTTAGTGAAAGTTTCTGTAGAGAAGTATTTTTCATCTTGTTCTAGCTCTAACGATAACATAAAACCACAAAAAAAATAAGTAATCGACAATTCAGTTTTTCCAAAGTAAGTTGAAATTCAAAAATAATTTTTATAATTTTATAATTCCATATAAATTGCCATTCTTCAACGCAATTTCTTTTCTATTTAACCAAAACTGCATCTATTTCCGTTTTAGAAATCACCTTAGACAAACTCATCTTGTAGGTATAGTGTCTTTTCTATATTTCACCTGTCAATGTGATGCAACTTACATTATGTAAATTTTTGTATCCACAATCATCTTATAATTGAAGTTTCATCAACACTTGTGAACCGTAAAAAATAACCACTCTATCCACTAGTGGAATAATGAAATTACTTTATTCCATTAGTGGAATAACGAAAAATATAATCTTAAATCAATAAATAACGTTTCACTTATTTATTATGCAAACGTTGTATTGCATGCGTGTTTTAGATACATTTTATTCGCTTAAGAAAATTAAAAGCTCGAGTTAGGCTCTCGCGTTTAAACATTCTTGCTCAAATAATATGCTATAAGATAAATAACTATTATTCGATTTTGATTTTTTTGTCTTCCCGAATATGAAAAATGGCCTATTGGGAAGTAATTCTCACTTATAATCTCCCAAGTGCTTGAATTATGACCGGAAATTTTTCGAGTTCATGAATTTTTTGAGAATTATCCGAGTCGCGCAGCGACGTCGGTAATTTTCTCAAAAAATTCATGTAAAAGATGAATTTCCTGCAATTAATTCAAGCACGCGGGGGAATCGGTAAGAAAATTTCAAACCAAAATATATTAAATCAATGCTGATTTCATCTGACTTAGAGATTGTTCAAGACAAAACAAGTTATAACATCAGTGGGCCATGAATGGTTTTTGTTGACACAATGACAGAAATACGCGTTCGTATAGTGGCGGTGTGTTGAAAATTTGTGTCTATCAGAGAAAAGCGGAAAGCGCTTTGCTGGATAAAGCATAAAAGCACTTTACAAGTCTACTAGACGGTCCAAATTACAGACCACTGAACCGTTTCAAATAAATCCAGCAGAAAATAAAGCGCTTCATTCATCTGTAGCAGCTGGAAGACCTGTCAGCTGTCTATCACGTGAAGCGTAAAAGCGCTAACCAGTTGGGCTTAACATTTCTAGTTCGTTTTGTTGTAAAGTTGTTTTCAATGTTTCAGAAAAATAATATTGCGGAGAATACTTTATAATTAGTTAAGAAATCATGGAAAAGCAACAAAAGTATACATAATGCATATTGCGAAGAACTTTGAGAAGTTGAAAGAAGTCACCCAAGAAAACAAAAATGAGAAATCAATCAGCGTAGTACAAAGAAAGCGTCTGGAAATTTCAACCAAGTTTTCACAAAAAGATAAGTTGAATAAAATTGTTTCAAATATTAAAATCATGTAGTCAAGTAGAGGTAGACATTTGATTGTTATAATTATCTTATCGATGGACCTATTCATTGTTGAAATACAAGGAGTTCTCAAAATATTTACAGACATATTCAAAATATCTAGTAAATACATAATTATCGAATATTATCTCCTTTTATATGAAAAATAAAGTTCCACTCGTACATAAAAGCAAAATGTCAACTATCACATGTCAAATATTTGACAGAGAAATTTCCAGTCATTAATTTCGCCTAGGGTACCCTGGAAGAGAAAAATTTCCGGAAATTTTTTGGGTTGCCATGGCAACTAAACAAAAACCAATTTTGTGAATGGCCAATTGAATGTCGAGGTGTGAAATTTTCATGAAGAGATCATCGCCAAAACTGAGAGATATTTTGCAGCAATGCAGAAATCCTGCTTTTTGGAGAATTTGAACAGAGTTTGAAGCTTAAAATGTACAGCTGGAAATGTACGCATAGAACCACACTGAATCATATGTATGAGAGAGAGAGAGAGAGAATATGCGTTTATTATCCAAGACTTAAAACCTTATTGACAAACACTGTTAACCTAACCTAACATATAAATAAATAAACGATCACAACCAAATAAATATAGTTACAGTATAAATATAGCTACAATAAAATAATACATAATATGTAAATAATCACATCCAGGTAAAAACATACTTATATTAGTAAATAAAATTACATCAGTATCACACTGCCACGTCATTGAAATATTCTGTCAAATTATAATAGGCTTTAAATGCCAGTGTTTCATGTAATTTTTTCCTAAATGCTTTGAGAGAATTCGAGTTCTTAATATCTGCTGGTAGTTTATTATGCATTTTGACACCTCTGTAGATTATTGAGTCTTTAATCAGTGTAGATTAAGGAATGATCAATGTTAGATTAATTGCATTTCTTGTGGTGTGATTGTTATTTTCGTATAAAGATTTATTCTTGTAAATGAGACTAGTATCTTTTAATACGTAAACTGACGTTAGTGTTAGAATGCCGTATTTTAGGAAAAGAGGTTTGCAAGAGGTTTGCCGCTTTTGTAGCAAAAATACACTCTCAAAGAGTTCATTACTGCAAGATCCCCAAAACTGAATTGCGGATCTCAGGTTTGACTCAATGAGAGCGAAATAAACATTTTTAGCAGCAGCATAACCTAACTCATTGGCTGTAGACCTGACGGCAAAACAGCCTGATGATAATTTATTTGACAATATGTTAATATGATTTGCGAATTTCAAATAGTATATATGTTGAGTTCCAAGAATTTTATGTTGCTGTCAGATGGTACTGAGTCAGCTCCTAAGTTTATGTCAGGAAGAAGACATTTACCTAAATGTGAGTGATTTCGTTTTATTGAGATTTAGACATAGAACATTTTCATCACAACACGCTTTGATTTTTTTTAGGTCTCTTGCAACATTGATTTGAAGCATGTTTACATCTTCAGAGTGCCATAGAATGGTAGTGTCGTCGGCGATTAGAGTGTATCTTTTAGAACTGAACAAACTACACAAAAATCGGTTCACAAAAAGTATATTCTTCAAATGAATATACAACAAGCTAAATAAACATCTATGTACCTCTTTGTAATCATTAATAAGGACTACCTAGGGGTATTTACGATAACATAATACGTCTCGTGACTCGGAAGTATAATGGATTATTTTCGATGCTCTCGTGATATTACTACTGATTATCCAGGATTAGCCTAAAGTGCCTAATTATTGGCGTGCCGTGAATTGGGTCATTTGTTGTGGCAGAGTACAGTTAACAGGGCGTAACCGTGGGTTTTGATTATAGCTAGGGGGTCGCCAGTGAAAAATGCGCCGAACAGCTAAACCCCTTCCGAGCTCATGAGTGGATGTACAGTTTGGCAAACATAGCTGAGATTGTGAAATTCTCACTTCTTGCGCTAACAATTCGCATCATGGGCGTGAATATTTTCACAATTGCAGCTATGTTTGCCTAGTTGTACTTACCTCGAAAATAACAAATCCAAAATATTTTTGATTTTGCGTAGGGCCCAACCGAGAAGCGAGGGAAAATATTTTGATAAATTTTAGCCGTCTTCTATATTCCTTCCGTTGAGATATTTTGTTCAAAAAGTAATCAGTTATCATCTGAAAATTTTCCCCCCGAAAATGTCTCAAGTCAAAAACTAGCCGGTCTCCTATATTCTCAATTTTTAGTTCATTAGTTTCATTTTGGCCCTGATAGCTAAAATCGAGGTGGAAGGAATTTTCCGCATGGCCGGGTCACAGGAGGGGGGCAAAAGGGGGCACTCGAAAAACTCGCGCGAGACCGTCTATGTTCAAAAGTCGGAAAAATGGACTTGGAATGATGATTAGCTCTGAAACTTCAGGTGACACATCTTTAGGGACCAAGAAAAGCAACCTCCCCAGTTGTCACCCCTTATCACCCGTTTCAATTATGGCCCTTTTTGTGACTATTTCCTCGACTTTGTAGCATCTGAAAAAATAAAGTTCCTTTGTGTTAAAGTGCATATGGATACCCAAACAATTACTCAGTAATCAAAGAGTTTGATTTTCACCCCTCATATAATGGGGTGCGGGGTGGTGCTCTGTTAATCTTAAAAAAAGTTTTTTTCGCCACAAAAATATGTTTTCGAGCCACCAGGTGAAAATATCGGTCACATAGTTTTTATTTCTCCGTTATATTTGATCAAAATCCTATTCGTAACTAGTGGCAACCCTTCACATTAAACGTGTTTCGAGCTCGAGACATTCGGTTTCATAGAGGAACATAAGTTTCCATTTTTTTTCATGACATTTGGCATTCGACGTCTAGTAAGAGGAAGTTATATTTCCAGTGAATGGAAATTGAAAGTTTATCACGTAATTAACAACAAAGATTTGAAAATAAATGTGGGGAAATTTTTGCCGTGCCGTAAAGTGCTTCCTTTTATCATTTTTCATTTCTTGATTGATGACATTGTAATTGATGAAGATAAAAAAAGTGCATTTAGTCAACATAAACGTAACTTTAGCACAAGCACTGACATAAACATAACCTTGAAAATAATTTTGAATGAGACCTAATATTATACGAGTTTTAGATTTAGGCATACATTTAAGAATGATATATAGGTACATTTTATGAGATGAAACTTTAGGTACACGTGAATGATGGACAATATTTTTATCGTAAAAGTAAGATTTTTATAAAGTTGGGATTTTCAAATTGACATGTTTTTAGCATAAACTTAATATTGTTGTATAAATGGTGCCATTTGATTTAACAGATTCAACTTTCGTTTTTAACATATACCTAATTAGCACAATTTTAAAATGATGTGGACTAAATGCACCTATAGAGTCTGGAAAAACAGGTAAATCTATAATACGTAAACTTCAAAAATACATTTCAGGAATTGGGCAAACTTTTTAAATATTGACTATATATTACAGATGGAGATCAAGATTAATACGGAATTGTGGATAGAGAAGAAATATTTGGATCTAATAACAGCTTATATGATGAGGCAGATGAGATAGAGAATGATGAAAATTAAAGGGATATCATTTTTAACAATATTACTGTACCTGCTGTTGAGAATAATTTGAATAATATTTCATGTTTGACAAAAAAAACGAATTTTCATTCAGAATTTCCGGTCCACTGCACGGAAGAGGGGTGTTCTCACGTTGAGTGAATTTGCTTCCTTCGAAACCGCGATATTTGAGTCGGAAAAACACTTTAATATTTTTATTTTTCATATGAAAATAGTCAAAAGGGCTATAATTGAAAGGGGTGCTGGGGGTGAAAACTGGACGAAAGCTCCTTCCCTTGAGGGTTTGCTTTTCTTGGTCCCTAAATAAGTGCCACCTAAAGTCTCAGAGACTAATCATCACTCCTAGTCCATTTTTCCAATTTTTGAAGATAGCCGGTCCCGCGAGTTTTTTGAGTTCCCCCTTTTGCCCTCCCACCCCTGTGACACGGCCCTGCTAAAAAATCCTAACACCTCGATATTAGCTATCTAAGGGCCAAAATTGAGCTTATGGAATAAAAAGTGAGAATGTAGGCGACCGTCTAATTTTTGACCTGAGACATGGAAAATTTTCAAAATTTTTTTTTCCAGCCCCGGCCCAAACCAAATTTCCTCACACTTCGTCAGATGATTACTGATCACAAATTTATCACAATATTTTCCCTTGTTTCTCAGAGGGACCCTACTCAAAATCAAAAATATTTTCGATATGGTATTTTCGAGGTACTTCCAATCCTGAGCTCGGAAGGAGTATAGCTGTTCGTCGCATTTCTTTACTGGCGGCTCCCTAACTATTAGAATTAATTTCAGCGAACCAGAACACCTGACAAATCAAATATCCAATTAGAGTAGATATACATACCGTGTGTTTGCTCAAATAAAACCAAAATCGAAACTCCGTCAAAGGTATCAAAAACCACGCAAAAAACGTTATCATTGATACTTAACTTAGTTTTCAATAAACATTTTATATTATTACTCAAATATGGACACCCATATAAGACATTTTGAGGTATTCCACATAGAAAAAATTCCTCTGCAGACAATCTCAAATGTAATAAAATTCTAAAAAAAATGGAAACTGTCCAAAAAATATGTGGCATTGTTTGGAAAATATTGAATATAAAAACAACTGTATTGGAATAAAGGAAATCAAATATGATATAATACAAGATGAAAAATATATAGCTGAACATTTTAATGAATTTTTTACTAATATTGGTTCTAAATTGGCAATAAAAATTAAAAGGGGCATAAAAATGAACACCACCAGGAACATGCATTCAATATACATGTATCGTGCTGAGGAAACTGAAGTGATGAAATTTATAAAAGAGCTAAAGCTAAATCGCATAAGGCTCCCGGTTTTAATAACATTGGATCCAATACTCTCAAGATTTGTGATGAGCACATTATGAAACCGCCTACTCATTTGATGATTATGTCTTTGGAAAGTGGTATATTTCCAGAATCTTTCGGAACATCCGTTATCAAACCGATTTACAAGACTGGGGATAGGCGTGAAATTTCAAACTATATTCATTTTAGAAAAAAATATCAAAGCTAGAATATCAGAAACAACAAAAGAAAAACAGTTACGACTTATTTAAAAAAAATAGAATTCTTTAGATTCGAAAAAACCGTCAATATATCTGTTTGTTGATCTTGCAAAACCGTTAACCACCCAGACTAGTTAGAAACTCTTGAAAGCATTGGATTTCGAGAGGAATTCCGTATTGATTAATGAAAAGTTACTTGGACAATCGAAAACAGTGTTTTGTCATATACAATGAAGTGAGCAGCAATATAGTTGTGAGTTTTGGAGTCCCTCAAGAAACTGTTCTTGGTCCTATTTTATTTATTATTAATATAAATTCACTGTTAAAACTACACAAAACGATATAATTTTTCAAGAAATGAGGGTAAAATGCCAAATTTGAGTTTCACCAATTTTTTAAACAAAACTTTGACATTATTTAAAAAAAAAACATAACCAAGTGGAAGTGGATATTCATTACAAAAGAATGCACATCAGGTCTAGACTTTACCATGGTATCAAACATACGATAATTATTGTTGGAAGGAGTAGAATTTCAATAATATTAGAGTGTGATGTTCTTCTGAGCTAAAATCAATTCCATTAGATTCTGTCAGTTATGTCTTTTACTTTTATCCTATCAAGATGAAATGATTAAATAATAATGAGTAATAACGAATCAACTGCTTAGAAGCATTCAAAGAGATGTAAAGAAGTAAATACTAATTCAAGGTTTTTTTAATCAACACACACACTATAAATCACAATAACGATTATTCAACATCGCACTGAATAACTTTATGAAAATGTTATTTTCCATCCACTCGTACGCAGGAACGACATTTTTTCAAGAAGAACCTTTTCAAATGCGTTATAGGTTATAGCCACCAAAACAGCGATTCTCTAAGCAGCATCATGCAAACAGATATCGTTTTGCATAAAGCGCTGCTGCAGCAGTACCGCTACCTCCACATTCACCATAAATGTAGTGCTTATGCGCATATTTTCGGGGAGTATAACGTGTGTACGGCATGACAAAGAAATAAATACCACTGAATGGAACAAGCGGAATAATTTAAAAAAAACTACGACAGAAGTCACAAGTTGTTCAAACAAAATGTGACAACCCCCTAAAGGATTTTTTCAATTCTATTTACAAAAGATCTGTATTTCATTTTTTCATCAAGAAACTATTGCTTCTGTGGCCAAAACACAGGAGTTGTCCTAAAAAATGTTGCACTCATTTGGTTACACCCTGTATAACTGTCGGTCTCTGAAATTTTGTTGAAATCTGGATGTTGGACAATTGCGACATTTATCACAAGAATTCGTATTAATCGGTGCCATGCCGGATAATCGACATTTCATTTCGATAATTTAACTAGGCTTAATTACATGAAAAGTAAATTTTATTGACATACTATTTAATGCTACTAAGCAGTCTGTTCTTTATTATTGATAATCATTTCCACATTTTATCTTGATAAAATCTAAATAAAATAATTTTTGGGCGTAAGTATGGAAGTTGATGGAAGCTTAGAATAAAACCACGCCTAATTCAATGGAATTCACTTCCTCCAAAAATAACTATAGTTTGTTTTATACCATGGTAGAGTCTGGACAAAATGAGCATTATTTTGAAATGAATGTACTCCATTTGGTCATGCTTCTTTCAGACAATAATGTCAAACTTTTTTTTTAAAAAATTGATGAAACTCAAATCTGTCATATTACCCTCATTTTTTGAAGTTTTTCTTTCACTATCTGATAAACTGTTCTGTGAGTCTAAAAGCATCGCTCATCAGTAATCTTCAGCAGCAAAGATATTTAATATAATTTAAATTGAATTTAAATTGAAATGTTTGAAATACATAAGTTGGACAATTCCCAGCATAACATCATACTTGGTGCATGAATAACTATTGCGATTTCAAAACTAAAAGTATGAAAGTTATCAAAGCAGCCGGTGAATGTCCATGAATTTTGCAGAGGGTTGCAAGTAAAGACTGCAATCCATTGCCGCCTACTGTTCTCGAATCGCCGTACCTGACCCCGGGGATGATGTATCTCCATCCTAATATGCTCCGGGCCTCCTTCCAAATTGAAATTGGGAGTGTGAAGCAAACCACTTAAAACCACTGGCGCCCGAGGACTTTATTGAGCTTCCACATTTGGCTACAGTAAGGAAAAAGAACGTTTCAACAACATTCTATTCCATGTAGGAATATGTAGATAATAATGATGCAGTCTCGCGGAGAAACAAAACATAACGAAAGTATTAAAGCGTATGGTCCAATTTCATTGTGGGTGTACCCATAAGGTATTTTCATAAGCACTCGCTTCATGGATTCGGTTTACAATAACAAGTGAAAAACTTCACAATGCGCCACCTCTATCACGAATATTATTATGAATATCTGTTTTGACTAGAAGACAGCATAAGCCTTTATCATAATTTTTTGTGTTTGAAACATGCCGTTTTATTCAATGTTCGAATTTTTTGTCTGCAGTTGGGCGCACATTCATGAATTTAAGATAGATAATCAAGAGATCATCACATATCCCCAGTAAAAAGTTTTCTGTTTCGGAAATATGGATGAAACATATTATGTAATGCTTGAAACACTCCTAATGTTGTCTTAATATTTCAGTAATATATTCAAATCAAATAACATTTATTCAAGAAATAAATCAACATAGGTACATTGGATAAAAAATATAAATATCAATGAATAAATGTGTTTACTCAATAAGTGATTCAACACTTGTATTGAGGAAAATATGGTTAACATTAACATAATAAATAAATAAATATAGTGAATGATGAAATTTAGAGATAGTCTCGTTGAAGTGATAATAAATATAAATAAAAACACAAATGCATAGCATAACAAGTATAAAATTACATAAAATTTGGAGTAACATCCATAAACTGATTTCAATGGTAGCGTACATTAAAATTTAAAATTCGTGGACAGTAACGATGGAATATAAAGGTACAAATACGTCGATATTGGAAATAAATATATGTTTCCTTCATTAAGATGAAAATAATGTGAATGGGCATATTATGTACTAAGAAACTGTGGCGATTGCAAGACCATCCTTTATTGTATTTGAGATGTCACCATCTTTCTAGGATTGCTGGTTATGAACGTTTTCAGTTGATATTTGAAATTTGCAACGGAATTGATATTTTTCATGTATTCAGGCAAAGAGTTATATATCTTTGGAGCAATATATGAGTATGCTCGTTGACAAAGTGTTTTGAACATTCGTGGCACAAGGAAGTGATGTTGTCGTGTGTTATAATCATGTGATGGAACTTGTGCTATGTGTTTGTTTTGATGATATTTCAAGTTAGCCGCAAAAGAGTTTCTGCTGTACCGCCCCAACCTAATAAGCCATAACGCAGGTGGCTCTCAACTAAGGCAAAGTATACGGTTTTAAGTTGAGTCACAGGTAAGCTTTTTTTGAGGTGTTTGAACTTGTATAGCAGAGTTTGTAATTTTTTCGTTACATATAGACCACAAGCCCAGGCACAATTTCAGGGGGTGATTTTATACACCACAGGTCATATATAATGTTGAAGTACTGGTCGAGAAACGAGCGTTAGGCACTATGCCGTCAATTTTCCGCGGTACTGGTGAGTGTACATACAGGCGAGTTGAAATGTCGTAAAAAAGGGGGTACTTTTTGATTACTTTATACATGACGGCACTATTCTCGTCAAAGAGGCAATGAAAAAAGAATGCTCTAAAACCCAGTGCCGTCAAAAAATAGCGGTACAGGGAGTCCTAGAGACACTATCAACATATTAGAGAATAGGGATATGTCTGGCTTCTCAGGAAACGAATTTTGTTTACAACGTTCCATTGTCTGCGAGAAATTATTTGCTGCCATAATTTGCCATAACGTCATTTAAAATAAATTACTTTCTATGAAAAAAATAATAATCTTAACTTCAGAAAAATAAATTGAAATTCAACTAACACAAAAATATTTAATATAATGAAGTTTGAAAAATAACACCTTGTTGTGCCAAACAATAGCCGAATCTGTGATACAGAGATAATCTCATATCACGGAGTAGATTTGGCGTAATGTAGGCACAAAGTTGGATAATTTTGCCCCTTAATTCATCAGGATTTGTTGCTCTCTGAAATGCATGTCGATACGCGGATTCTTTCAAATATTCCCAAAGAAAGAAATCATTTAAATCTGGTGATCTGGGAGGCCACAATATCATACCACATGTAGATATTAATCGATCACGAAATGTGTTTTAAAGAAATTGTGTCACTGGTCGTGACTCGTGACATTGTGACAACCATTCTGTTGAAACCAAATGTCCCCAAAATTAATAGGAAGTAGCTGCATTGTCGGACTAATTTGATTTCGACATGAAAAACACATTTTTCAGCGTATTGTACCATATAAAATTGACGGCATAGTAAAATATGTTATCTTTGATGGATATAGCATTGAAACAGCTTAATTTTAGGTTGTATAAAATGACCACCCCCACAAGGGGTAAAAATCGGGTTTTGATTCGCGATTTCTGACCCCATGTACCGCCCTTTTCTGACGGCATTGATGTATCATAGTTTTTTAAGGAAAGTCAAAGTTAACTGAATCAACGCTGTCAAGTATTCGATTAACTGGGGAGAGGGGGTAAAAACGCCGATTTCGAAAAAAAAAATCCGACTCTCCGTACCGCTATTTTTTGACGGCACTGGGTTTTAGAGCATTCTTTCTTCATTCTTTGACCAGAATAGTGCCGTCATGTATAAAGTAATCAAAAAGTACCCCCTTTTTTACGACATTTCAACTCGCCTGTACACTCACCTGTACCGCGGAAAATTGACGGCATAGTGCCCAACGTTTGTTTCTCGACCAGTACTTCAACATTATACATGAATCGTAGTGTATAAAATCACCCCCTGAAAATGTGCCTGGGCTTGTGGTCTAATATGTTGTGTGATAGTCCCATCTCAAGTGTACATCAATATAGATTCCCAAGTATTTCTTTTTGATTTCAGGTTTTATGATTACCTGTTCGCCATGTATATTGAATTTCAAACACGATTGAGATTTGGTATGGCGATAGGCCTTATCGCCACCCGTAATCCACCACGCCCCGACACCGCTCACGGCACCTACCTTTCGGTCTATCCGCGTCGCGGCTGCGGACGCAGTGGAGATTTGGATACGCCAAATCAGCAGGCTTCGTCCTGTGCAGTCCGGAGACAACACAGGTCGAGCTACCATTTGCGTATTACCAATGGGAATTTCAAACAGTCGAATGAAGGAATCTTGGACTTGTTACAACTGAATGGTAAGTTACTTTTTTTTCTAGGTTGAGTGTGAGTATCCTATGATCTAGCCAATTTTTTATTCTAGTGAAATGCGTTTCAGCTTTTATTTTCAGATCATTCCAGTTGTCTGCTTTGTATGATTTCTCCACTGCTCCGTTGTGAAAACAGCACATTAATATATATATATATATATATATATATATATATATATATATATATATATATATATATATATATATATATATATACTGAATACTTGTTTCAAGGAGCAATAAATGTTCCAGTGACTGTAAAACAGTCGAAAACAATTCTTTAGGAACTCACTATACCTTTGTATAGATTGTATGGCATATGTCCGACAGAAACGATGACGGGCACCGGGCCCCCGCGTGTATACAACCGTGATAACCAGGACTGCACTGATGAGGGACTTCATCCCGAAACCGGTCTGCAGTTGGTTCCTTGTTTGGATCAGGCGGTGTCCTGCTGTCTGTCTCTGAGAGCTCTTGCAAAGTTGTTCCTTCAAAGTAAGGATCTTTGCACATATGTTTGACAGATATAATTCAATATCTGTCGAGGTATTAGCCAGAGAAGTAGTTGTTTTCTGTCGGACATATGCCATACAATCTATACAAAGGTATAGTGAGTTCCTAAAGGATTGTTTTCGACTGTTTTACAGTCACTGGAACATATATACATATATATATATATATATATATATATATATAAATAAATATATATATATATATATATATATATATATATATATATATATATATATATATATATATATATATATATATTGAATAGAATGGGACTCAGGACAGTTCCCTGTGGGACCACATAATCTACTTCTCTGGATTCACTCAGTACATCGTTCACCTTCACAAATTGATGTCTATCGGTGAGGTAACTCCTGAATAGTTCTAGACAATTATTACGTATACCGATATCTTCTAAGGATTGCAATAGAAGTTGATGACTGATGGTATCAAACGCTTTTGACAAGTCTTTAAAGATACACAAACATGGCTTGCTTTCAATCAAGGCAGTATTAACGTAATTTGTTAGACTCAGGATAGCGTCCTGGGTGGATACTTTTTCTCTGAAGCCAAATCGTTTATTTGATAAAATGTTATATTTGCTCATATATGAATTCAACCTCTTTTTAATTAATCGTTCAAATATCTTTGATATGTGGTTTATCAATGAAATTGGACGATAGTTACTTGTTAGCCTTTTATCTTCCTTTTTGAATAATGGTATAACTACAGAATCTTTGAATGCAGTTGGCCATAGACCGACATCCATACATTGATTGAAAATATATACAAGTGGTTCAATAATATCGTTAACTAGTAATTGAAGAATTTCTGTTTTAATACCGTCAATTCCAACAGTTTTATTCTTTTTCAATCCGTTTATTGTGGTTTTTAATTCTTGTGCATCCGTTGGTAGTAAAACAAAAGAATTTACTTGGGTTATCCTGTTGATCACGAAATTAGGATCTTCTTTGATCTTGTTAGCTAATATTTTACCTATCGTAGCAGATTCATCGTTGAACTCATTCGCAATATCGTTGTGATTTGTTAAATCCTATCCCAATTTACTTTTTACCTTACTTACTTTATTGTTTTTTTTTAGTAGTGGTTTGACTGATTTCCTTAACTATACCCTACAACTGTTTTGTGTTATTCGAATTAGATTCTATCTGTGTTTTATAGTAGTCATCCTTAGTTTTAGATAATAAGGATGATAGTCTGTTTCTGTATTTTTTATAAGCTAATTTAATTTCAGGATTATTCAGATGTTTGAGAACGTTATTGAACATTTTATTTCTCGTGTCTATTGACCTAATCAAAGAAACGTTTCATTAGTAACGTTTCGTAACTATATCAGCAATGTCTCAGAAACGTTTCAAGATCATTATTAATACACTAATAAATATTTTAGACATTTGATTGTTTGTAAAATTAATTCAGTATCCTATTCCTGTACTCCAGTATGCCTTTCGCGTTTCATGATTGCATCGATATGTTGACGAGTTTTGGGGAATGTCAAAAAAACTGCCGCGAAGTACAACGTCTATACCAAGAATGTTTTCCAGACAGGCCCATTTCGCCACGAATGGCTTTTTCACGAGTTGAAGAAAAATTGCGAACTGGGTAATTTTCATCTAATATAAAGCATAGTCATCATACGAATTCTGTTAGAACTGAAGATTTTGAGATCAATGTGTTGTCTTATATCATTGTTCATCCACATGTTTCTATTCGTTCTCTTACAGGAGAAGTCGGTGTGAGTAAATCTAATGTACAGAGTATTCTGGAAGAAAACAAAGCACAAGCTTTAAAACCCACATACTTTGAAGTCTTCATTCCTTGTATCCAGGTAATATTACATGATATTCCTAATAAATTCAATAAATTTTGTGGAGCGATGAATCGCGATTCCACAATAATGGAGTTGTAAATCGACATCACAGTCACTGTTGGTCTCAAGAAAATCCTCACTGGGTTCGCGAAAGAAATTTTCAAACTACTTGAGGTATTAATTTATGGTGTGGATTGTTCTATGGCCGCATCATAGGACCTTACTTCTTCAAGAAAAATCTCAATGGATTGCGATATTAACATTTTCTACAAAATGGTTTGATCCAGTTGATGGAATACGTTCCAATAGAACAACGACAAAGAATTTAGTGGCAACAAGATGTGCTCCTTCCTACAATTCACAGGTTGTCACTGAATAGAACGTACTCAAATAGATGGATAGGTAATAGAGGTCCAATTCGGTGACCGGCTCGTTCCCTACATATATCACCACTTTTTTATTTTTTATTTGAAAGACACTGTTTTCAGTACTCCTTCTTTGGATCTGGATGATCATAAAATGAAGATTCGATTAGCGTGCAGTGATATTACGCACCTAATATTATAATTTGAATTACAATTTTTATGACTTACATCTAGGTACTATTCTTATGAATTGATTCATCAAGTTATATTACATATTCAAAATGATTCCTGACTGAATTCCACAACTCAAAATTGCAACCATTACTCTCAAAATTTTCACAAACTTGCATGTGATCAGATGCAGAAAGTATTAATGTATAAGGTCTCCATATAAAAAATGACCGAATTTTAAAAACTAAACATGAAATGATATCAGAATTCAAGGTAGAAATCTGAACATGTAATATACAGGACGTTCTATTTAAACAAATACTATTTTGGTATATAGCACCTACACGAAATACCCTGTATATTTGAAAATCGTATCCAAATATAGTTCTCATGAACTCCTAAAACATTTGTATGAAATGTTTTTGTATATCTCCTCCAACAAACCAGATATTGCCTGTCACATAAAATGTGGGATACCCGGTATAGTTATTTTCTGATGGTTATTCTATCATATTTTTAGATGATTTTGTTGATTTGCGTAATGGGTATTTTGTTGTTGCAGCTATTTGTGTAATGGTTTTGATCTTCCTTTGCAAGTTTTGATCAGATTAGGGAATTACAAAAGCTCTGTGTACCATTGATCTGAAAACTGCCAATTTCTGTGAGATCGGATTAAATGATTCAAATGATCTTGTGCAATCCGTGAATGTGGGTTTTATGTGTATATTAAAATGAAGGTCATAATTTTTGTGTTTTATTTCCGTTGTGAACATGAATGTCCATAAAATCAATAAGTCGTCGATCAACTCAGTAATTTTATACAGTTAATAATGTGAAAACAGAACACAGTATGAAAATAAAAATGAAAAGTTATAAATATAATATGTAAAAAACATAATAGATAAAACCTATAAAATTAGAACTAGCAGCTGCTATTAATAAACTGAATAAACAACAAATTAGAGAAGGGGATACCACCTTAGTTAGCAAGCTGGTGTTGTGGCATCACCGTTCTTATCATGAAATACAAATAGAAACAAGTGGAGGCGAAATACATACGAATTATTTTTGTTCGATAGTAAATATGAGTGGCCATTAAATGATATCTACAGTAGCTTCCAGGCCGTCAAAGTTGGTCTTCACGAAGTTTTTTCTACGACCTGACTATTTTCGATTATTTACCAGATCTGTCTTTATGACAGTAGGTTAGTTGTGTTTACTGGTTTCTAGCCAAACTAGTCGGTAGGTAATTCACGTACCGTTCAGAGAATGGTAGATAAATTCATACATTTTGAAAGATAAATACAATTTTACAATATTTTTTTCCATGAATAATGAGAAAATGTTATAATTAATACAGTATAAACAGTAATTATGTTTATTTCCTATCAATAAAATTAATGTGGAACGTACAATTATTCATTGAGACTGGGAAAATGACTCTGACATTGTCAGCGCAACTCGTACTGACTGAAAGTGTAGCACAAGACGCAGAACCAGGATTAGAACCATTGCAGACTTCATTGCCGCCATGTAAAAATGTTTCTGCTCACTCAATTTCATTCTGCAGAGAATTCTCAACATAACTTATAGCTGAAGCTGAAGATTTCTACCATGCCTTTTCAATCCCAAAACATCTATTCCTTTATTGGCCAAGGGTCCTATTCTCGAGTTTGTACGTATGCGAATTCGATTTAATGTTTCACACTGATACACATGAAATATGTTTGTTTTTCTCTTTTATTCGTATAAGAATTGGAAGTCGAATAATTTAACAATAGCACCCAGAAGTGTTGCAGAAGTGCGTCTGAATGAATGTCCAGTATAACTGCATGGATTTTGTGATTTTAAATATTCTGCTATTTTCGAAGGCCATTTTCCAATTGTACCTTTACCTATTTTCCATTCCGATTATTCAAAAGCAAATGGGTAGATTTGGTTTGGTGCGGACGAAGCTTTATATATTTGTTGACAATTTTCAGGTGAGAAATTTTTTCATCTTCCTTGTCTGTGACATTATGAATACTGAATATGAGTTTTTGTCTTGGAATCATTACAATAATGAAAGTTAATTCAATATCCTGAAAAAAATACTGTATAATTCTTCCCGTCTACATGCTCCTGCCACTTCCAGTATCATTGCAACCTGAAAATAGATATAGGAAGAAAAGCTGATGTTTTAATTTTGATAATATTTGTCAATTTACCTTTTGAACCAAATAAGTTTGATATAGAGCATAATATGTAAAAAACTTGAAGATTTCTTCTTTAGTAGAAACGGATGCTTTTTTTGGTATGTATCCAACATTCTTCCTTTTGAGATAAGCGATCAACGTAAGAGAATTTTGCTATATCAATAGTATCCTGCCCATAAACTACTAGTCCAAGATCTCAGGGCCGTCAGACATTACTTATTTTTAAACGAACGAAATGTGTACGATTGAGTAGTGTTAGTATGTACTATGTTCGCATGCCTACCTGCTAGCTTGTCTAGATGACCATTCTTCAGATATTAGGGTATCAAGGTACGCAGAAACAATACTCACTTAGTTGAATTGCCAGTCTACAGAATTATTTCTATAACTCATGATGGATCAGTGGACAGAGTATCTAGCTACCACCCCGGAGCTCCGAGTTCAAATCTCGTCTGCAACAATTTTTGTTTCTTTTTTTTTAAACCCAGCAGACGCACCACACTATAAGGTTAGCCATCTCGGTTGGAAACGGCTTCGACTCTGGGATTTTGTTAAGTTTCCTTATCGTTCTAGATACTTAATATACTATTTCAGTTCCATTGTTTTGATACTGAAGATATTTTTGAATTCAGGAGGTATTTGATTGTAAAGTTTGGATTCGATATAAGTAAGGAAACTGATTATGACGAAGTTTAACAAACAAAGTTCTATAAGTCAAGGTTTACTCATGACCCTCAGAAGACAATGATAAGAATATAGGTTTTTCCAATTGCAAACGCCTGTTTCTTCGTATAATATTGGGGTAGACAATCTTTTAACTTTCTTAAAAAGGGTTTTAGGCAGGGTATTTTGAATTGTCTGCAAATTACACAACGTAGTTTTGAATGTTCCTCCCAATACAACAATACAGTAGCGATTTTGTTTAAGATATTTCTAAGCTGATAACATTTGTAAATCAGTGAGCAACCTTTTTTGTAGTATATGAGATATGCTCATTCCAGCGTAAGTACTGATCAATCATAACACCAAGGTATTTGATGGATAGAGTTTTTTTACAGTAGGACATTGGCATTTTTTGACAAATGACAGTTGAATTTATGGATTAAAACAATGTGGAGGTTTGGTTGATCTTTGGCTGTTGAGAAAAATAACATGGCATGACTCACGTTAACATGTGAGGTGTTCGTCTTATCTAGTTCGCACAAGTCTCTCGAGGACTTCTGCGGGTTGCGCGTAGGGATTTGGAATGTTTCAGATTTATTTCCGAAAGAATGTTCTAATGTTTCCGTGAAATATTGTTAAATTTTTCAGAAATGTTTCAATCATATATAGAAGCAATCTGGAAATTTTCAATCATTTAACACACTTTTCTAACAGAAACAAAAAGAGGTTTTGCATCTTATTAGTCCAAGGGTAGGTCAATACAGACAGCTTTCACGCCATCTGTTCCCCGTCTGAATAATCACATCACTCTTGTCGTCTTCGATGAAAATTCAGATTTGGCAGAAACTGGTTGTTGGGTTTGAGGCAGTCAACCAGACACAAGTTTGTTGGATTCATCTTTATTGATGCTTTCCTATGGGATTTGTGAGGGTAGATAATTGATAAAGATTTACTGAATTTGGGGTGAGGAATTGAATAATATCCGAGATACTTCGGGTATTATTCGGAAAATTGTGTTTCTCGAGAAAACACGGGGAGTGTAGATGGAAAATATCACTCAGAGAACACTGGATGACTATAATTTCTGAGACACAAATGTCACTATCGAATCATGATGGGCTTTTTCCGTGGGTGCGCGACATGTTCCCGTGGGAGGCGAAGCCGAACACGGGAAGTCGTGCAAGCACGGAAAAACCATTTATAGACTAGTAATGAATGATATTTTTCAATATATCTACCTGAAAACCACAGATTGTTAGGAAACATTTATTTTTAAAGATGAAGGAACAAAAACATGTATTATTAATTGAAATATTTATGGTACAAAAATATCCAGAAATTGACACAAAACAAGCGTTATTTACCCGTTAGTGAGGAAATATTCAAACAATTTGAGATTTCTAGAGAACATGTAAATAGGCAGCTATAATGATACCAGCGCATGGAAAAAAATTCCGTGCGGACATACGGAAAAAACCAGTATGCACGAAAAAAAGGGTCCAAGTGAAACGTTTTCTGACTTTTTTTCGATTGTGGTAAGAAAATTAATACCTATTTCCAAAATAATAAGGTTGTGTCTCTAAAAAAATTAGTATTCTGAACGCATGAACTTGTAGCTATAATAATGTTTACATACAGCAAGTACTTCAAACATTAGATAATTCACTTTGTATAATGTCAGGTCAACATTTTACTAGTACTGGAAAAGTGTATATTCATATTTATCTACTTTGTGTTTCTGAAAAGTATATCATAACAACAGAGACTCGTGTTACCAGGCGCGGATACAGGGGGGGGGGCAATGGGGGCGATTGCCCCCCCCCCCCCAACGGCCCCAATGACTCACGACCAAACCACTTTATTTTGAACAATTTTTATTTTTTTCCTCTCGTCATAAAGAACATCAATCACTACCTGTTTACAAGATCGAGTGTGTTGTGTTACACTGGAAAATACTGATAAATAATAAATAAAATTGTACTTGAAGTCAGAAGTGCAATACTTCAAGAAACTGAAAAACTCGCTTTACTTAAACGCGCTTCGCCACGTCATCACGAGAAGAATTCGGCGGAGAAAACACTACGCCGCCACTCAACCGACTACTATCGATTGATCACTTTCTTTGGCGTGGTGTTGCATGCATGTTGCATGCCATTACTTCCTAACAATCCTAACGTTAATAAAATTGTTGAATAAGTATTGTGTTATTCAGTTACTCAGTTATGGTAAGTGGCAATATACAATAACAATAAAAAATAATGGTAAAGATACGTTTATCGGACGCACCGGAAGTTAAAAAGATAACCTAAATTCTAAATTAGTAAATTAGATCGGTAGGACGGTAGGGCGGATGCAATCGAGTATTAGAGAACCGCGCATCAAAAAGTAGATCCAAAATGGCGGTAATGAAATGACGACCGTTTGATTTGAAGGAATAGTTTTTTGATGGAAAGAGCTGTTTTTAAAAAATAAAATCAGAAAATTCGGTGAATAAACTAATAAACATGCCTACTATATATCAGAAGAATCATTCTGAGTGTTGTCTGTGGTTTAGAATACCTAGCTTTCATATTCGAGACCCCCGCGGAGACAAAAGGACACAAAATGAGTAGGAATCACCACAAAAAATTCAACTCCGGTGTATCCGATTAACGGAATTTTACTAGATAATATTGAACTTTATCTGAGTTCATAATGAAAATGAAAATCTTCCTTGGAATTTTACTTAGCTCAACTGCAACATTAAAATATTTAACTAAGTGACTCAAATCTTAGATTTATTCATTTGTTTATTGGTAAATTGAATAGGAATTTTCTGAGTGGAGCGACATGTTGTGTCGCTTACTGAGTGTTTCTTCGCGCTAACGCCCCCGTGCGTAGTACGTTTCTTTAAAAAGAAATCGTATTCCATTCCTTCATATCAACATTAGTTTTCTTTGTCAATAGGCAAGTCAGCGACCAGGTTTGTCCAAGAAGCGAACTTCAGAAACCCGAAGTATTGAATCATTTTTCCAGCCTGTCAATAAGCGAGCAGCTTGTGCTACTGCAACCCCTGGGGCTGCACTAAATAACAGTATTAAGGTGGTTGTTCCCACTCATGTGGCGGTCTCTACATTTCCCGATGCTCCCGAGTCTACTGTGTTTGATAGCAGTGATAAATTTAGTCGTGAGGACCGTGAGGTGGTGGTCCCTACTATTTCCCGGCCTTCCGAATCTAATGTGTTTGATAGCAGTGATAACTCAAGTAATATGGTGGTGGTTCCTACGTCTTTCCGGGATCCTGAGTCTACAGTATGTAATAGGTTAAATGTTCCCTACGATATTGAAAATTTTTTAGATAAACATGTAGATGACTACACAAAATATCAGCTTCTGTCGAACCACTGGCAACCAAAAGATGACTACAAGTTTCCATATTCCTCGCACTTGATCAAGGGTAAGGAGGTAAAGCGATATTTTGGGCATAAGTACCTCAGCAAATACTCTTGGCTTGTGTTTTCACATGCTAAACAAGGTTTATTTTGTAAATATTGCCCTTTTTTCGCAACTGTTTGTGGAGGCTGAGAAAAAAATATGACTTTGAAAAAGCTTGTGACAAAACCGTTGATAAACTTTAAGGATATCGCAGGGCAGACTGGGGATTTGGAGACACATGCTAATAATATTTATCATAAAAGAGCTGCGGAACAGGGGACAGCATTTCTTCATTCCTTTAGTAAGCCTAACTTGGAAATAATCAACCTTGTACATCAACAGCGCATCAAAAAGACAGAGGAAAACAGGGAACGACTTCGTCCTATAGTTGAAACTATTATTTTCCTTGGGCGGCAAAATTTAGCATTCCGTGGACACAGAGATGATGGACCACTACTTCATAATAGTAATAGTTCCAACCAATCCGATTCCGACGTGACTGTTAACGAAGGGAATTTCAGAGAGCTTTTAAGGTTTCGAGTATCTGCTGGCGATAAAATACTAGAAACACATTTACAGTCAGCTTCCTCTAAAGCTACTTACATTAGCAAAACAACACAAAATATGCTTATTTCATGCTGCGGGAAAGAGATTTCGGAACAAATTTTGAATAACGTACGGTAATCACGATACTATTCAATACTTTTTGACGAGACAACTGATGTATCTCACGTATCCCAGCTGAGCCTTACCTTACGATACGTGCATGATGGTACTATTCATGAGGATTTTGTCAGTTTTGTGAATGCGTTTGAAGAACTAGCTTATGCTAAACATGAAAATGACTACGAATCTGATGAAGAAGATTGGAGAGAAACCAGAAAAATACTTACAGCCGAAGAGAAATTGGACGGAACCTCCACACCTAGGGAGTTGTCTTTAACCGGCAAAGCAATTGGCCAAATTGTCCTATCCCTGCTGAAGAAAAGACTAAAACTTCCATTAGAACGGTGTGTTGGGATAGGGACAGACGGATGTTCTGTTATGCTTTCCGAAATTCGGGGTGCTGTCACGGAGGTTCAGAGGGAAGCAAAAAACGCTGTCAAAACACCATGTTATAGCCATAAGCTGAATAACTCCATTTCACGTAGCTCCAAAGTGCCTGCTATCCGAAACGCTATTGCAGTTATGAAAGAAGTAATTGCTTTCTTCAAATCACATCCGAAACGGAAATCTGTCCTTATGAGCACATTGGGATGTGCGCTCACATCGCTTTGTGAAACCCGGTGGGTAGAGCGGCATGAAGGTGTACTCCAATTTTCTGTTGACCTGAAAATTGTGGAGACTTTGGAAAAGATTTCGGAATGGCGTGACCCAAGTACAGCTGGCAAGGCTGCTTCAATGGTATCAACTTTATGCACCACACAATTTATGGTATCAGTATTGTGTCTGAGTGATGTATTATCTCTTACGCAGTCTTTGAGTAAATTACTACAGAAGACTGCGCTCGATCTTAATGGTAGTGCTATGCAAGTGAAAAGCACAATTTCTATTCTGGCCAGTCGTCGGGAAAACATAGAAGCTAGTTTTAATAGCGTCTGGCAACGTGCAGAACATCTTTTCGATCAGTTGGGTGTTCAGCTGAGCATTCCTAGGATCCCTCGACATGGTGGACGCCAAATTCATCGTGAGAACTATCAAATGAATTCAGTCAAGGAATATTACAGAGTGTCCATCTATAGACAGTTGCTCGACTTTGTTCTTACAGATCTGCGAGAACGATTTTCTACCGAAACCCTAGATATCTTTCAGCTATCAGTTTTCATTCCAGAAAATATTATAAAAAATTCTGGTTATAACGATAAAAGTATAAAGACCCTCCTCGACCGCTTCGGATCGCTTCTTAACGTAGATAAGGGCGCTGATTCTCTTCTGCTGAAAGATGAACTGCTACTGTGGCATGCGAAATGGATCCACGAAAAGGAACTTAAGGAACAGCAAAAAAATAAAGAACTTCCCGTAACTGCTTTGGATATACTGGCTAGGTGCGATAAGGATGCGTTTCCTATGATATATGAATTTTTGCTAGTCCTTGCAACGCTCCCAGTGACAAATGCATCTGCTGAGAGGTCATTCTCTTCGTTGCGTCGCCTTAAAACATATTTAAGAGCAACCATGACTGAAAACCGCCTTCTTGGTCTGGCGCTTATGCACATCCATAGGCATACTCCTATTGACATCGAGAAAGTGATAACAAGATTTGCAAAAACCGGCCGTAGAAAAAAATTGGAATTTAATATTTAAGAACTTATGTATCTTCTTACTTCAATTAAATTGTTTTTTCTTTGCCTAGACCTATATGTTTTTTAGTGTTTTACAGAACATTATTCGAATGTAAGTATCAGTAAGTATCACAGGGATATCAAACTAAGATTCTATCAAATTTATTGTTTACAACGAATTTTCCAGAAGATAGATGAAATCACACAAAAATTGCCCCCCCCCCTAAACGAAATCCTGAATCCGCGCCTGCGTGTTACAGTCATAATACAACAGTTTATTTGCAGTAAAGCTAGGTGTTCCAACCATAATGTAACTGTTCACCTACTTGTTGATATTCGACCAGTTCGGGATCAATCGGTAGTAACCGTCGCACCTGTTCATCAACGTTTTCGCAAAACTAGCCTCATTCCAATTCCTGCATTTGAGTTAGTAGTTGTATGTGGACGTGTTACATCGTGTGCCGGAATTATACTATTATTACTGTTGTGAGTTGTGTGAATAGTGTTAGTTTGATTTATGTATTTTACTTGTTGATATGTAGAATGTGAATTTTGACCTAACATTTCTAGAGTATTGACATTTTATGTATAATAGAATCAGGAGAATTTTCGAAAAGACTAAACAACAGTTTTGTTTCAATAAAAATATTAAAAATTTACATATTTTTATTTTCTTTCTTCATTATCTTTTATTTTCAATTTTCAGAACGTTCTAATTCTACGTTATGTTATACATAACTTGGATTTGTTACGATCATAATGAGGAAAAACGTTAGCTTGCTTGCCTGCTTGTTCATTCATTCATACTGTTGAATACAAACAGATTCAACAAAGTTCCTAAATTTTTAATTATGAAACAGGTTGTACTGGGTGACCCAGTAAGGGTATGGCCAGAGGCGATGATTTGTTTAAAATAAACGTCAAAATGTTTTATACGTCTTTCCACATCAACTTATAGTTCACGAATAAGTATTGTCATAAAAACTGCAAACTCTATCTCCAGTTTTTCTTGAGTAGTGTATTTTGCTAGCCTGTAAATGCCATGCAAGTACATTTTCTCATAGTATAAACTGAATCATTGCTTCCTTGGTGCAACCGAACCTTTCATATCATTTTAAATTCAAGAATGAAATGAATGTATTGAAATATGGCTTATAAAAAACAAATCATCCTTCTTTGAAAAACTAATAACTCTGAACTGGGGGCAAGTGTATATTTCAATTGAATCCGGTGTATCCTGATATCAAAGATGGAATGAAAGCTATTAAAGGTAAGACAATAATAAACTAACCAAAAGTCAGTCATTTGATAAGGCCACGTAAACTAAAATTACTATAATAATCTGAAAATGTTGCTGCGGTAGAATACTGAATAGTAGCAACTAATATATTTTTTAGTAGATTTAAGTATATGAGTTATTTGAGAGTAAATCATTCTTCATCAATGGTAAATTTACTTGTCACTAGTAGTTATCAAACTGAGCACCTACTGCAAATAAAACTTGATTGACGCAAATAAAATAAAAAGTTTGCTTCTAATAAAGAGTTTATTATCGTTAGGTTACATTGTGTTCCTGAAATCACATCAATAACAGCATGTGATCAAATTCAGGAATCTAATTTTTCTTGTGGCTAATAAAGCATGTACTTGTCCCATATAGTATGCAAATTTTCACTTGGTGGTATGCAAATTTTACTGCTACTACTAAATTTTTTTCCGTGTGCTAAATAAGCATGTAAATATAGTGTTTTCAGATAGGTGTAATGAAAAAGTGTTTTTCATTAATTTCATTAAAGCGATCATGAATTTCCACAAAATAAACAAGTCATCAATTACACAAATCAATTCAATAATATATGCACGAAATAGGTTAATAAACAAGTATGTTGTAATCTCATGGGCCAGTAGTGACTCCCTGGTCTCTAAAAACCTGGTGATGGCCACGTTTTAGGCACATGGAAGCACATGGCATGCATCCCACGGAAGTTGTCTACTGTCTCGTACTTCGGTACTGGACCAGACTGAAAAAGGTAGTGGCATTGTTTAAATAGAACATAGTTAGTCAATGCCTGTGGAAAAGGTATTGGACACAAACGCGAGTGTCATCTAGCGTGATTAGTTACAAACATGAATATTTGACGTCATTTTAATGCAGGTTTCTTCAAAAAACCCTGATTTCAATGCTTTTCCCAGTGTTCTTATGATAGGAAGGGGTTATGAAATAAGTGAGCATTTATACAAGGGGGAGACTGAGGAAAGGGAGAGAATACGTCATTGGAGGGAAATTAAGGTGGCTATCCTGAAATTGGTAACTTTGGTTATTTTTACGTCAATTTGCGAATAAATAAAGTTACTAAAGCCCGTGGCACAGATAAATCATAATAAAATATTATGCCTATTTCTTGTATTTTGTATTGCTAGTTGTTAATTACTTGTTTAATATTGTATCAATACTCCTACATCATACCATGATGATAAATTGTCTTTCCATATATTCTCCAAGAACAGTAAAGCAGCATTGGATCAATTTCTGTAGTATGGGTACCCACTGATTTTTCCAGGATTTGTTCAGACCATTTTAATAAAAGAGATTTTGAAACCAATCTTCAAGAATCTCTCCTACATGAGAAGTCAAGACAAATGCTTAGAACAACGGTGAGTTCAAACTGTTCTAATGATAAACAGAACTCAATTTGGTTTGGGATAGAAACTGTTGAAAGCCAATATTTCTGCTATGAAAATGTGATATAATGTTGGCGTTTCTTTTTAGTTACTCCTACCAATACGTGTTGGTAAAAATCTGGTCTCTCCACTGTGATATCGTATCAATCTGTTGGAGTTCCATTGGAGATAGAAAGATACTTGCTAGAATCTGTACCAATGGCTGATCGTTTACCATCAAATAATGGTTTGTTCATTATATTCTATTCCTGGTGCTACGAAATGATTGATATTGATAGGTCTTTATGCCATTTCAGATGAGGATTCACAGTCTCCTTCCACCCCTTGTTTACAACAATGTTACAAAGAACGAGAGAAACTCATTGAACAGTTCTGTGCAATACACTATTGTACAACAATCATCAGAAAGAAGAAATAAAATTAAAAGAAAAGTATAACAAATCTTGGAATAATGTCAACATAAGGGAGTTGTTTTGATTTCTTTCATTAGACATGAAAAGAATTTCTCTTTGAATGGTGCAATTTATTCAACTAGTGTTACAACAGATAAATTGAGATTAGTCTTTGAATATTTGAAATATATTTCAAATCTCAGATTATGTGATTGTTCCATGTTTTCTTTTTTTTTTAAGGCTCTATACTTTGTATAGAATTTACTTTCTCATCAGTTCATTCAATTTGATAATTATTATCAACTACGCCCATCAACATTCAGAATCTATAAAAAATGTTAAAGATTTGTTATTTTCATCAACTTCGAAACTTTCAGAAGTCTTCGAGATACTTGTGCGAACTAGGGAATATATTAATACAAATATGTTTTAATCACTCGCACGTTTTTCAATTTACTCCCACCGAATTCAATCCAACAAAATGGGATATTTTAGTGTAATTCAAATTTGGCGCCTCCAATTTCAGGATAGCCACCTTAATTTCCCTCAAATGACGAAAACAATATGCCCGACAAAATCGATGACATTCCATAACCCCCCTATCAAGGAACCCTGACTTTTCCATTGTTTTAATCAAGTTACGACATGACTTGGAGGCCTGATCACTGAAGTTACGACATGACTTGGATGCGAGCTCACTATCGCCATCTACATGTCACATCCATTTTGATCCAATTATAATCCCATAAGGTTGACTATCTTCTATATAAACAATGGTAGTGGTATTTTCGTCCAACAAGCACTTTTTACGGATTCTTAAATTGTATAGCTCTTAAAACAGCGAATATCACACTGAAAAGAGTGGATAATATTTCAGCTGCAGTGCAAGTGGATACACTTGAAAAGTCAATAAAATGTTCATAGAAAAATATCAGCCACTTAAAATGTTAGATGAAACTATGGTATCCGGGTCGAAACGTTAGCCCTAGATGAAAAGTCAAAAATCAGATTGCGATTTGTATGGAACGTTAATGATTGCAATGCAGGATAATACAATATTCAATCTGATAACAGCGATAAAACTGGGCAAAAGCTAAATGGCTGGCTATTCAGAAGATCGATATGAAGTTATCAATGAATTTAATCAAGGAAAATATTACTCAAAAAAACTGAAATGGCTAGAAACCTGTCTATTGCAACAGGAGACAAAAGTAAATAAATCAAACTCTAATCTAGACTACGCGAAGAGTACAAGATTCAAAGCTAGATTGAATTCATATTGACTTTCGACTTCTTTTGTTATAGATGAATTAACATTGCTCCCAGTTGCACCATCTCGATGCAGAAACCGTGCAATTCAAATGCAGTCACGCGGTCTGGACGTCGCGGTGGGCGTGGCATACTAGAAATTCTCGGGCTGATATACTCCAGCTGCGAATTTCATTTCTCGCTATTTGAAACTCGAAACAGATATTATTTTTACATCGTCTGATGCACAAATATCTAGAAGTAAAATTATGAATTCTATTATATCCTTTCTTTTCAGGTATCCATACTTTTCCGGGTTCTTAAAATTATTTGATTCCAATATTTGGAAGATGACACTTTGGTTATTTGATTAATCTGTTCTCCTGCGGTGAAACGGGGACTAAGCCTTGCTCGAGCAGAGTAAGAAGTACTTCGATTATTCGGGTTTAGACATTCATTCATCAGGAGCTTTGTAAAGGGATCAAGCTGTTTATTTGCAACAGAATGAAGACGGTTTATTAGCGAATACATTTCTGACAGCGAAGGAAAATAACAAAAAGATATATTCATTCACCATAAAACGATTTAAAAATATTTCAAAGAATATCACCAAACCTCAAATGTTATATCAGGAGGAGTATTTGTATCATTTTGAAACATCACTGAAATAGTAAAGAAACATCTTTCAATCATTCATAATCATTGGAGTCGTTTTGAAATATTTCAATTATAGGAGTAGGTATTCTATCACAATTGAGCTAATTTCAAAACATAACGAACTATGTCACATATCAATCATTGAGATGATAAAATTAAATGTTTCGAAAATTACATACCTAGCAGGTACAGGTGTAGATTTTTTTGTGATTTTTTTTCGAACTGAAATGAAACAATTTTGAATTGTTTCAGTTATGTAGTCAGATTGAGCTGTTTTGGTATGCTTTGTGAATTCATTATCGAGGAGATTTTGGTACACACATGTATATCTCGATAGGTAACGATTCAATTTTTCACATCACCGTTCATTGCTCATTTGGAAAGTTTCCAAAAAGGTCAACTCAGCATTTCTTAAACATTTATGAAATCTTACTAAATTTAATGTTTCAATATTTAACAGTGTAGTTATTTCGAATTGTTTCATCAAGTTACGTTTTAGATGGAATATGAAGTGTCATTTCCAGTGGTTACCAGAATATCAAATTTAAAATTCAAAAGTAATTTTGTGATGCTTCATTTATTTAACTTTCAACTGTTTCGAAATGCATTGATTTTAGGTCTATATACAGGGTGTCCGGTAAACCTTGTACAATATTGAAACTGGTGATAGACCAGATCATGACTGTTCAGAATATCGTAATTTTACCTTAGTAAAAATCTCACTGTTTTCGAGATAATGAGCATTTTTTTAATTTCTGGAAAATCACTACCTCACCTTGGATTTTTTAATGCCCTGTATACAAATTGGGACGAATTTAAATATTTTTGCTGCTGAAGATTACTGATGAGTGATGCTTTCAGACGAACGAAACAGTTTTTTAGAAAACAATACAATTTTTCAAGAAATGAGGGTAAAATGACAGATTGAGTTATACCAATTTTTTTAACAACAGTTTGACATTATTGTTTGAAAAAACATAACCAAGTTGAACTGGATATTCATTACGAAAGATTGCCCATTTTGTCCTGGCTTTACTATATGGCATAAAACATACGATCATTATTTTTGGAAGGAGTAGAATTTCGATAATATTAGAGTGTGATGTTATTCTGAGCTAAAATCACCTCCATTAAACGTTGACAGTAATGTCTTTTATTTTTATCCTATCAAGATGAAATGATTAAATAATTATGAGTAATAACGAATCAACTGCTTCGAAGCATTCAATGAGATGTAATGAAGTAAATACTAATTCAACGTTTTTTTTTTAATCAACATTCACTATAAACCACAATAACGATTATTCAACATCGCACTGAATAATATTACAAAAATGTTATTTTCCATCCACTCGTACGCAGAGACGACATGTTTTCAAGAAGAACCTTTTAGAATGCGTTATAGGTTATAGCCCCCAAATCAGCGATTTTATGAGCGTCATTGTGCAATCGGATATAGTTCTGCATAAAGCGCTGCTGCAGCAGTAGCACTACATTCACCATAAATGTTGTGCATATGCGCATATAATCGGGGAGTATAACGTATGTACGGCATGACAATGAAATAAATACCACTAAATGAAAGAAGCGGAATAATTTCAAAAAACTACGATAGAGGTCTCGAGTTGTTGAAACAAAAGTTTTTAATTTTCGACAAGGATTCATCTCTTTAAAAAGTTTGCACTTATTTGGTTACACCCTGTATATCTGTCGGTCTCTGAAACTTGGTTGGAATCTGGAAGTTGGACAATTGCGACATTAATCACAAGAATTCGTATTAATCGGTGCCATGTCGGATAATCGACATTTCATTTCGATAATTTTATTAGACCTAATTACATGAAAAGTTAATTTTATTAACACACTATTTAATGCCACCAAGCAGTCTATTCTTTATTATTAATAATTATTTCCAAATTTTATCTTGATAAAATCTAAATAAAATAATTTTTGGGCGTAAGTATGAAAGTTGATCAAATAAATGTATATTTTGGAACCTTTGGTGTAAATACAATTCAAGAAAAAAATTAAATACCCAAACACCAAAACTACGTCACAATCTTAAATTCTTAAAAGCTTACTTTTAGCTCCTGAAGATGATAACTTTGTTGACGAAACGCACGTCGTGTGTGATTGTGGCGTAGTTTTGGTGTTGGGTAGTTTCCTTTTTTTTCTTGAATAAAAGTTGATAGAAGCCTAGATTAAAACCACGCCTAGTTCAATGGAAATCACTTCTTTCAAAAATAATTATAGTTTGTTTTATACCATGGTAGAGTCTGGACAAAATGAGCATTCTTTTGAAATGAATGTCCACTTCCAATTGGTTATGTTTCTTTCAGATAATAATGTCAAACTTTTTTTTTTTAAATTGATGAAACTCAAATCTGTCATTTTACCTTCATTTCTTGAAAAATGTTTTCACTTTCGAAATCTGTTCTATATGTCTAGAAGCATCACTCATCAGTAATCTTCAGCAGCAAAGATATTTGGATTTGTCCCAATTTGTATACATGGCACTCAAAAATCCAAGGTTTTTCCAGAAATTCTTAAAATGCCCATTATCTCGAAAACGGTGATATTTTTACTGAGGTGAAATTCCGATATTCTGAACAGTCATGACCTGGTCTATCACTAGTTTCAATATTGTACAAGGTTTACCGGACACCCTGTATGTTTTGAAACAAAGTATATGAATTATTTGAAGCAATTTATATAACTTCATACCTGAACGTTTCTATTATTGTCAGTTAGAATTGCTTTGAAATTTCATTTATCCAATATGACATGTAATATATCAAAATAACATGCCTTGTGATGTTTCATAAATGGTTCAACAATTATGAGAGACTTCTAAAAAATATTTCGATAATTTAAGATCACAGTACTTTTGAAAATTTTCACAAACGCTTTATGTATACTGGGTGGAGATGTTTCTGTTGATTTGCAAATATGTATTAAGAATGGATCCATCTTAGATCAGTGCTGATAGACGCCAAAAAATATAAAAACGGGAAAAAATCTAACATCATGAGACCTACTGGAAGAGGAGCAAAATATTGTTCGAATGACGGAAAAAATAAATCGGAGACACAAAAATGGAGAAGGGTGGAACGGGGTGAACTTTTAGTGGTTGAAAATGATATTTCACGGTTTTTCGCAATTGACAACGACCTCCTATCAAAAAAAGTTGTATGGCAAAGTTGTTGAAAATAAAAAGATTTTCATTTTTCCACATTACCTCAAATTTTCCGGGAAAATCGGAAATACCAATTTTTCAATTGTTGTCAATGTTGTAGAAGTTCCAACTTTGAGGAAAAACAATTTTAACCACGAAAACACTCAAAATGGAGAGATGGGGATGCATTTCAGAAGTTGAAAACGTTTTTCATCGATTTGCAGCAAAACCTGTATATTATCAAGATTTTACGCATGATTCTGACCATGTTTCATGTATAATGTCCTATACACAAGTCTAACCGTTTTCGAAATATTTCAAATTTTAAGTTGAAGATTGCGTTTGCAGACCGAAAAATATTTTTATTTTTATTCTGGACATGATCATTAATTCTCGATTGTGTATCGATTTATTTGTAGGAGAGGACCCAGTTCACTAGAGTTTCGATATCAATTCGAATAGAGTTATACAGGGCGTTCACCAGAAAATGATATAGATCCGGTTGAAAAAATTATTATAAGTCCATTTTTTCAAATGGAAACCCCCCAATTTTATATTCTCATTCGATTCGATAACTTTGAATAAGGTTACCTATGCATACACTCAACAGTATTCAAAATATTGGCGAATTAACATGTCTTAGTTCCAGAAAATCTCGTATTCTTGAGTTTACTTATTCTTAGTTGGCCATGGCGCCCGCAGTTGCGTTGGAAACAATCAACTGCCACGAAAATGTCATTGTAATCAATCATGCCGGCTCGTTTGAATTATTCGAATGAAGATTGCTTCAATCTATTTATTATTTATGGCGAATGTAATAGGGTAATCTCAAGAACATGTGATATATTTGGTAATCGGTATCCGCAAAAGCAGAAGCCCTCACAAAATACTGTTAAACAAATTATAGAAAACAATTCGAATGAAAGAGAACAATTAACGATATTGAGAGGTATACAAAAATTAGT
Organism: Chrysolina oricalcia; assembly: GCA_944452925.2. Lineage (NCBI taxonomy): Eukaryota > Metazoa > Arthropoda > Insecta > Coleoptera > Chrysomelidae > Chrysolina > Chrysolina oricalcia. Next base: position 29,623,084 of record OX101808.2, read on the forward strand.
TGGTCAGTAAATGTTCGAATTGGCGCCCTTCAACTTCCAAACATTTTTCACATCTCACTAATAATTCTTGATGTGTCGCTTTTCGTATTGAATCGGGTCTGAGATTCTCAAATGAATTCCTTACTCGTTGCATACAGTCTTCCGTGGTAGTCAATTGAGTTTCATAGACTTGATTTTTAATTGTACCCCAACTGAAAAATCGAGCACTGATAAATCTGGAGAGCGGGCGGCCAAAGAAATGGTCCATTGTTGGCTATCCACTGGTCATGAAACAATTCTTGCAAACGAGTATTGACTAAGTGAGCATTATGCGGAGGTGCCCCGTCATGTTGATGAAATAGGTTTCTATAATCAGCAATCGGTCAGCAATTTTGTCCAAGTACTCATTTTCGAAATTATGGAAAATATTCAAATATCCTTCACCTGCAAAAAAAGTACATCTCATCCTATTCTTGTTTCGAAATTGACATCTGACATTGAAAATTGACCGTTTTCAAACACGAATTTTTCAGTCAAAAATCACTAAAAGTTTTTCCTTCTTTTGATAGGCCCTTTCTTTACACACTAATCAACCCATATTTCAAAATTACAAGCACTGAAAACATTAATTTTTTAACAAAAAATCCACCCTTCTTTAAGACAACACATAACCAGCAAATCTGGATATTTTTATCATTATATATGTAGTGGGTTGGTAACTGAGCGCGCTAACTATTCATTGACATCGATACGATTTATCTTTGTCCAGATGTATTTCTTTTGCACTGAACCCAGAAACACTCCCAATTTAATTAAAAATTATTAACTGCCAATCTATTGTTCACCTAAATTAGAAATTCATAGAATTTTAGCATTTTCAGTTTATGATATTTACGTTTGTAACGCTCTTTTGTTCCAAACTGGATAAAAGGCGGACGTCACTATGGCGCATCGGTTGTTGAGTTTATTTTGTTCTCTCTAACGAGAGCAACTCAGAACTCAACAGGTGCCTCGGGCGCCAGTTATTTAAAGTGGTATTCTCTACTCTCCCTTATGCAATTCGGAGGGAGGCCCAGGGCAGCTTCAGATGGAGATACGGTAATCCAGGGGTCAAATGTAGTGACTTATGAGCAACAGTGAGCAAGGGACTGCAGGCTTTAATTACAACCCTTGCAATTCATGGACTACCGGCTGCTTTGCTAACTTTCAAAGTTTGCATGCAAGATTGGATTGTAAGAAAGTAAACGAAAGGTGTATAGTGACAAATGGGGAATTTATTGAAGTCTGTCTTCACGTGGTCACTCAGTTACAATGACAAATTCTACCCTATTTTTAACGGACGGTGAAATAGATTCGGTACGGTAAGCGGGTTCTCGGTATTTCAAACGGTTCGAGCAAGTAAGGCCTTTCAGAGACGTTCTACGGGTGTTTCAATCAGATCGATTCGTATCCGAAGCGATTTACTCAATTTTCGTAACACACGGTATGTTTAACAGATTGAGAATATCGGTGACTACGACGAAGGTGCTCTGAGAAACTTATTTGGCAAATATCCAGTATATTTGCCCTTTCAACCGGCTCTTTCACGTCCCACGGCACGTTAGCCACTTCCACTATTTAGTAGACAGAGATTTCCAATTGTAAGGAATTCGCGTATGTTCCGCCAGCAGCAACTTTGTCAACACCTTAGGAACACTAAGCAAGGCTGTATTATCTTTCGAGCGAGACCTTATCCGGCCATTGACAGATTACTCTGTCCCTTAGGGATGCTAGTAATGCACAGCTACTGTGACGATCGTTGGAAAAATCTCTAGTTTGAGCACAACCTCGTTTCAAACAAAATATGCACACAGATTGATTTCTCCACGGTTTTAGCAACAGGTCGCCATCAGGTCCAGCCGGCGGCAATTTTGACAACACCTTGGGGACACTGAAGTAAAACAATACTCGCTTAACACCTCTTCCTGCCAGCAGCAACTTTGACAACACCTTAGGGAAGAGATGTCAAGTGATTACTTGAAACGGCCGTCGGAGAAATCTATTCGGATAAATTATACGGATTTATGAATAAGTCACCGATACCCAAAATAATGAAAAGTTCTCTAGTTAATCGTTTCTGATTGCAACACTTAATAAATATCAAACGGTCAGGCAAATAATGAGAGATAAAATATCGGAATGCTTACGGTTATTTTTCACTTGTGAACGGATGCACTACGGATCGAGAAAATACAAAAGAAACTGATGGATACTCGGAAAAATCTCACTTGGCAAACTAATTCCTAATCGCTTCTACAATTCAAAAAGCCTTGCCTTGAAAAGGGTTTGCGTATTTATAGCAAATCATTGGAATGTCTAGGATATCGTGTACAGCGGATAAAATATACAAAAAAAGTCTGCTCTGACTTTTTAAAGTGCTAAAAATCTTTGGATGAAGAAATGGAGTTGGAAACCTATTGAAAAGAAAATTTTTAAAGGACAATAACTAATCGTGTGCAAAAAAGGGACGGCACTTCTTGGTAAAGTAGGGAATCAGTATAACCGGTGTTGAGCAGCAAGGAATTGAATTAACTTTGTAAACAAACGAAGGTGAGGTTATATCCTCCCTTACGGTATCGGAACCTGTTTTCCAGTTAACAGTATTATCTGAAATAATCCCTAGCATAAAAGTAATAATAATAATAACAGTTAAAACAGTAATAATAGTAATGACAATAATGATAATAGTAACGGCGGAAATGGTGAAGCCTAACAGTTGCAACTAGAATTCTCGGAAATAGCAAAACAAAGAAAATCTGAAAAATGAAAGGGTAGCCCAACGGAGCACATTGTATGATCCATTTGCAAGTCGGAAAATTATGCTTCGTTACACGTTAAATAAAACACCAAAATGGCGAAATTTAAACAATAGAATATAGTAATGAAGGGGAAGTTATCTGCCCAGAATCAAATTTGAATAGTTAGCGCGCGCAGTTACCAACCCACTACATATAAAATGATAAAAATATCCAGATTTGTTGGATAAGTGTTGTCCTGAAGAAGGGTGGATTTTTTGTGGAAAAATAATGTTTTTAGTGCTTGTAATTGTAAAATATGGGTTGATTAGTGTGTAAAGCAAGTGCCTATCAAAAGAAGGAAATACTTTGAGAGATTATTGACTGAAAAATTCGTGTTTGGAAACGCAGAAGCCCGATAAACTTACCTTTACCCTGTTTTTTACTTACCATTTAAGTTTTCTTGATAAAAATGCAGTGCCACGACGCAATCACTTCTTATCGCACACTAAACATTGAACTGCCAAGACTCTTGAAAATTCAGTTCCATGAATACATGCTGATTTGAGTCACTCCAATAATGGCAATTATGTCGGTTGAAGACACCATTATTTGTAAATTTAGCTTCGTCTGTCCATATAATATTATCCAAAAATAATTCGTTTCCTTGCGACCAAGTTGAAACGAATTAACAAAATCTCACTCTTCGTGGAAAATCTGTTTCTTTCAGGTGCTGAACTATGGAGAACTTATATGGGTGAAATTTATGTTTGTGCAATATTCTGTGTACTGAGTTTTTTGACAATCCTGATTCTCTTGCAACTTGTCCCAAAGATATTGATGGATTTGCAGCAAAATATCCCAAAATGGCAATTTCAGTATCTTCATCATCAACAATTGGCTTGTTTCTCTGTACTCTTGCTTTGACGGATCCAAAGTTTTTGAAGTTTTCTATAATTCGTTTAACAGTATTTTGTGAGAGCTTCTGCTTCTGCAGATACCGAATAGCAAATAATATCACATGTTTTTGAGATAACCCTATTACATTCGCCATAAATGATAAACAGATTGAAGTAATCTTCATTCGAATAATTTAAACGAGCCGGCATGATTGATTACAATGACATTTTCGTGGTAGTTTATTGTTTACAACGCAACTGCGGGCGCTATGGCCAACTAAGAATGAGTAAACTCAAGAATACGAGATTTTCTGGAACTGAGACATGTTAATTCGCCAATATTTCGATAACTGTTGAGTGTAGGCATAGATAACCTCATTCAAAGTTAGCTTCATTTTCGATGCCGAATCGAATGAGAATATAAAATTGGGGGGTTATCATTTGAAAAAATAGACTTGCAATAATTTTTTCAACTGGATCTATGTCATTTTCTGGTGAACGCCCTGTATAACTCTAATCGAATTGATATCGAAATTCTACTGAACTGGGTTCTCTCCTACGAATAAATCGATACACAATCGAAAATAAATGATCATTTCCAGAAATAAAAAAATATATTTTTCGGTCTGCGAACGCAATTTTCTACTTAAAATTTGAAATATTTCGAAAAAGGTTAGACTTGGGTATAGGACATTATACATGAAACATCATTCGTAAAATCTAAAACCTTGATAATATACAGGGTGTCCCATTTAAAACGAAGTTGGGGTCCACTTCCGGTACAACCGGAAGTGCCACAATCTTCAAAATATTTTAGCCGGATAGCACTTATCAACAATAATGAACTCCCAAATTTTCAAATTTGGCCCACCTATGGTTTTCTATATATTGATCGATACAGTTACCGGAGGGACCCCCTGTATTTGTGTGCACAATGAACAGTCATTATTCCTAGGTTGACGAACAACTGTCTGCAAGAGGTGTAGTTTTTGAGGTTTAGCATAGTTTTTATGATTTTTTTCTGGTATATGAATATATCCGTAGATGTTGGTGAATAATACCAAAATATTACGCTGTAGTCAATCACAGAATGTACATAGGCAAAGTAGAACATTTCAATATTATGAATACTTATCTGGTCCCTGAGATGTCTTATAAGACAACAAGCTGACGATAAATTACCCATTATTACTTCCACCTGATCTGTCCACCGTAGATGTTTATCTATCATTACCGCTAAAAATTTGGTGGATTTTGTTTCATCTAGTCGAGAATTGCCCACATTGATTTGAAGCTGATCTATCATATCTTTTTTTAAAAAAATGTGTGATTGGTTTAATTTTTATTTATCAAGACGGAGTTATTATTACACCACTCGACATTTGAAAGCTTTTATTCAACTTGCCGTGTTAGTATATGTAGTCATATCTTGACCATCCCCCAATCCGAAACACCTAGTGAATACATACCTAGTTAACTAGGAACCACTGATAACAGAACAAAACAATATACTCAGGGACACCTCAAGGGTAAATCCGGTATCTCGGTCAGCCTTATAAACATAATAACCAAGGCCAAATTGTGTTTGAATCGAAGAGCATTGTCAAAACACTGAATTTCGAAAAAAACTTGAGAGTTTTTTTTCACTTAATGTAATTTTTATGATCCGAACTGATGCAGGATCACCCAAAAAATTAAATCAAGCGTGTTCATTATGAGCGATTGGGCGTCTGACAACATCGTAGGCCGTAAGAAACTCATAACGGCCCTACTAACTAACTGTCAGATGAGGAGACAAGTAAACACACTGAACTTCAGAGATTATGACATAATTCTCAAAGTTATAACTACTGTCCTAGGGGTTCAAATTTAATGACCATTCTTAGGGCTTAGGGCATGCAAAACAACATTCTGAATTTTGAAACGTTATTATTATATCACAGCTCATTAGAGTAGGAGGACTTTGTTTCGTCCTGTTTTGAATGGTTTTATGGGTAGTTACATCAAATTCGAAGTAACGAACGTTTAAATAACCAACGTTCATTGAATAAACTTGGATTCAGTTGTAGTTTTTCGTGTTCTCTAGATGAATGAAGATATGTAATTTGCCGAAAAAAAGATATGCAATTCTACCAGTAACGAGAAATCTTTGCGATGAATTTAAAAATTGTATTCGCATTCTGATAGGGTCACTGAATCCTAGAAGGCGTTGGCATTCTTACGGGTACGGCCAATGGGTGGAGTCTAAATAGTTTCAATGTTCCAAAAACACCACGATGTTTGAACTAATGACACATGTCAAAAGTCAATTTTTATGTCATTGCCGTCATTGGTAATGTTTTCAAAAATAGTTTCAGCAGATTCACAGAAAAGAAAGCAGATTGTCCCAAGTCCCAAAATCTTCTGATAAGCCCTGCTGTCATTGATCCAACTTGTTGGTTACTTTTTTACTGATACAAATATCCCTTTCTTCTGAAAGTGAAGTCTCTATTGTGCAGTGAAAACCTGCAAGAATACCGACAAAAGTCATAAATTATATTGTATTCTCAGACGTAAGTTCAAGATCATTTTGTTTATAAATTGTTAATTAGTAGATTGAAGAATACATTTCTCCAATTTTCCTCACTAAAGACAGATACAGATTATATTTTCATTCCAACTTTCTGTTTTCAGGATTGAAACAGGAAACCTTGAGAAAGAAATGGCTATCATAGTATCAATATTGAGTAACGTAGTGTAAAATTGTGACTGAAATCAGGAATAAAACTAAATTAAAAAATGAACTTAAGAAATGTATACTTAACAGATGTTTCTTGGGATCAATAAATAAAGTGTGCAGTGCAGTATAACAATTTTCGTGTTCACTAGGACTGACACCTTTTATCTGAATTGTTCAGATTATCAACCCATTTTATCAATTTTTCAGATTCATTTTGGAACGAAAGACCCAAAAATGGTTATTGAAAAAAGTGGCCAATTCTAATAAGCACCTAGAATGGAAAAGTTTTAAATTGCAAAAATGGAACCTTTTCTTTCGAACAAGTTTAAAAATTCTATATTGACTATCTTGAGAAAATTGGTTAGACCATAATATAAAAGATAGTGTTAATATATTGGTAATCTCTAGAACAGCTGTTTCATTGAAGTGAATGGCTATATTTTCTTGTTTCAACCATGCCATATGGAGGTCATAATTCACTATCTCAAAACTTCTTATTTTTGATAGGAATACAAAAAAAGAATTCATTAGGCATATAAATGAACTTTCATAATCGTTCAAACGAGAATGTACAAAAATGTAAGATTATAAATGGATTTTCAATCATGTCAATATTTTTTGGATGTTTTGTAATACCTATATGCCTGATAGGTATCAATTTTTGCCTTAAGTTTTTTGCTTAAGCTTGATTTCATCTGAGAGGCATTCAGCAAATATATTTGACATGTGTTATGTTCATGAATGCTTGGCACATCTGTAAGATTCAAATTCGATATTATTTGGTTTTTGAGTTATTAGCAGTACCTCAAATTGATACCCAATTTTTAAAATTTGTATTGATCAAACAATGGTATATATTGACTAAAAAGTATTTGAGAGAACAGTACCTAATCTCTAATTAATGGAGAAGTTTCAGTGTTTTTATAAAGGTTTTGTAACTCTGTGGATATATTTAATCAATCATTGGCAACTTTTACACATTATTTCTTAAAACTACACTATGTTCTGTCCTTCTAAAAGAAACTCTTGTGTCTGCAGCAGAGATGGTCGACGGCTGAATCTTCATAATCGCCACAGAATATCGGGGCCGTGTCCGAAAGTCGACGATTTTTTGTAATTCAAGTCAATTGTACACCTGACAATTTCAATTCATAAAAAAATTAGAATTGATATGTATCCATTGAAATTGAACATAATATCCACAATTTACTTATTTGACATTCTGACTTACAAAAAAACATAACCCAACTTTTTTTTCAAAATTATCGGTTCTCTCTCTCTCTTATAACCCTTGCTTCCTAATTGGCGCTTTTGTGGGTTATTTGGAACATTAGAACTATTTAAAGAGATTGGAACTATTAGACTCCACCCATTTGCAAAAAAAAACAAATTAAAAGATAAAGTACAGGTAGAATCTTAGCAAATGAATAGGGTTCTTGCCCATAAAAGGTGAGACTTGTGCATGAGCAAGTTGACTGATTTATCACTTGAAACGTTAAAAAGGTTACTAACAATGAAATATACAAATAATGAGATAAATAAATAGTAAAAAATAAATATAAGAATATAAAATTAAAAAATTGTAAGAAAGTAAATATCAATGAATAAATGTTAAAATGTAAACATATAAGGAAGAGTAAAGGCCTGAGTATAGAGCCTTAAGGGAAGCCATGTTCAATGGTAGCCGGTTGGTTTATGGAATTATGCCTTCCAAGTATGATTTCATCAAATTCAACGTAATTTCTCTAATACAATTTTCGGTAGGGGAAGTTTATAGCCAACACAGTCGAAAGCTTTGGAGAAATCAATGAATAGTCCAAGATGTAAAGTTTTCCAGCGAGAGCATTTATCACGTGCTCATTGAAATCGTGTAGCGACGTATGAGTGCTTTTGTTTTGGGTAAACCCATGTTGATTTGGCAAGAGAAGCTCAAAAATACACATAAAAAATATACCAATTGGTTCTTCAAATATTTAGCTTGACAAGCTTGGAAATACTAGAAAGGTGACTGATTCCTTTCTATATATCATAACTATTTGAGTCACCTTTTTTGAAAATTGAAAAGACAAGTTTACAATTTATCGGGAAAAATTCCTTGTTCTATTGACAAATTCGCAATGTACGTTATTGGTTTACATAATTCATGAGACATTTTTCTATGAGAAATTATTCAACATTTCATTATGGCAAGTTCCATTGGTATTTTTTTATTTTTTCTCTAATGAAGTAAAGAGAGTTGGGACACGTTTTGATATTCCTTACCATACAATTCAGATCAATAGGTTTTTGCTGTGCGGAACTTGGTGAAGTGCCTATTGAAATTATCAGCCATTTCGATTTCAGAAATTGCAAAGATAACTTCACCAATTGTAATAATATTGGAATTGCTTCTTTTTGAAAAATCTAATTCACGATTTGATACATTGGTCGGACTGTTTATTTTTTCCTCAACGCAGTGTTTGTAATTTTCTTTCAGTTTCTCCCTGTATGCTCGTGTAATTGCCTACTTATCTATACCTTTGAAATTTTCATTCAGAGTATAAAGAAAGTTTTTTTTTAGTTTGTGAATATCTGGAGTGAGTTGATTGACATTAAATTCTTTCGTCCGTTCTTGAAAGCGCTTCAAAGGAAAAGCAACTTCGATATAATAATGAAGTATATTATGGAATATATCATAGGCCTTGTTTGGGCATATTTCGTTGTAGAGCTCACTACACGATTCGTTACTCGAAAGTACTTTGAAGAAAATCCTATTAAGAAAATCTCTGGCGTTTCAAAGGAAGGCGAAAGGGAAAAAAGTGTAGTCACCCATTTCTTGGAAATAATTTTAGCGTTCAATCGCCCCTCTCGAGAGTCCTCTATAATTCTCATATCAATAAAACATCTAAGTATATTCCACATTTATATTAACTTTGATATAAAAAAGTATCACTAATACCAACCCCAAGTTACAATTTCCGACTCAATTTGGGCAAATTGTCGATACTGTAATTTGGACAACAATTTTAAGGCACATTGGCAACTTATGGACCATTATAATAGGTAGGGAATGTGACCAAAAGGGTAATTGAAATGTGTACTGAATATGGCCCATTTTGTCAAATGGTGAGTCTAAATATACCTTAAATTTTTCGTAAATGTTTTTTGATTGTGACTTTCGTTTCTGATATGAATCTGAAATTGAGCCTTGATGTGTCCACAATCTGTCTATTTTGTTCATAATATATGTGTCGATTATGTGTCCAAAAGTTTTTTGCATGTATCTGCTATGGTCTCGTTGTTTCTATTTATGATTTTCGTATTACAGGGTAAAATTTTATTGTAGAACTTTGCATTAGGCTGAAGATGGATTCAGCTGAATCTGAAACATGTACCCACGTTTAATGATACTCATCGTTTATTCCTTGAAAAATAAGGGGAGTCCAGATGAACTGAATGTTGCCTTTTTAAAGAATTGTTTAATTAACCTCGCAGAACCATTATTGACCCTCATCAATACCTCATTACTAACAGGGGAGGTCCCAGATGACCTGAAGATCTCTACAGTCATTCCTATTCCTAAAATCAAACTCCAAAAAAGCCTCGGATCTAAGGCCAGTTAATATGTTGAGCTCAATTGAAAAAATAATGGAAAAAGCAGTTTATAACCAGTTAGTGGATTATATTGAAAATAATAAACTTTTGAGTAAATACCAATCAGGGTTTAAAAATAAACATAGTTGTGAAACAGCAGTTCAGTGTGTACTAGATGACTGGACAATTAGATCAGAGACAATCGTGACCACTGTTGAAGTATTTTTAGATCTTCAAAGGGCCTTTGAGACAATTCACAGAAATAGATTATTACGAAAATTGTTAGCAGTAGGAATAGATGGAATAGTCTTGAAATGGTTGGAAAGCTTTTTGAACAACAGAAAACAAAAGCTCAAGATAAATAATGAAGTGTCAGATGATATAGAATGTAATCAAGGAGTACCACAGGGAAGTGTTCTGGGCCCCCTATTATTTTTGATGTATTTCAACGATTTGCCAGAGGTGGTAGGTCAGAGCTCAGTTCATCTTTTTGCAGATGATACACTGATCTACTTCTCATGTATTGACCCTACGAAACTCGCAGAAACCATCAACAGAACTTTAAAATCTATTTATAGCTGGTGTTGTGCTAATTATTTGAAGATTAATGTTGCGAAGACTAAGTACATGGTAATAAGTACAGAAAAACGATTCAGAGACTTTTGTAATCAAAATTTTGAGATAAGGGTAGGTACTGATAATGTGGAACAGGTCAACCAATTTTAATATCTTGGGGTTCAGGTGAACAGAAGATTACAGTTTAAAGAACATGCCAACTTCATAATAAAGACGATATCATTTAAAATACATTTTTTATCTCGTTGTGCCCCATATTTAACGGAGTCGGCAAACATATTTCTGTACAATTCATTAGTGCTTCCTCATTTTACTTATTGTTCTACCGTCCCCTTCTACTAAAACAAAATGATTTAGCTCGTTTACCGAAACTCCAAAATAGAGCCATGCGCATAATTTTAAATTGCAGAAGATTAACCCCAATAAAATATATGTTGAAGCAGCTAGGATGGTTACCAATTAAATATTTTCTCCTTTATCAAACATTAATCCTGATTTTCAAAAAAAAAATTAAATTTCCCCAACATATTTACAAGAAAAAGTTATGTACAATGACCAAATCCATGGATACAATACAAGATCCAGAACTGACTTTCATATTCAACAAGTCACATTGAGGCATACCCAAAATTCAGTTTTTTTTCAAGGGACTTGATAGCTATAATTAACTACCAAAACGGATCAAATGTTTAACATCTTTAACATCCTTCAAGAACAAGTTAAAAACATATTTGCTCAATCAATAAGAAAACTAGTGGCCACTTCCTCATTTTATTAAGTTCGCTTTACTATTAAGCTAGGACAGATATACATGTTATGTATTAGTACTTCAAAGAATCTTTTAGTGTTCATAATTTTTTTATTTTTTTCTTGAAAGTGTATGTATGTATAGATTTGCGTGAGTGCAAATAGGTGTAGTAGGTGTATGTATGTATGTATATAACAACTTTTTATTCTATGACAAGGGTACAAATGCCCTATAAGTACTTGACTGATTATTTAAAAAAAAAATTAATTTATATTAGCATTAGAGCATGCTGTTTATTGTTCCCATTGTAACGACCAATGAAAATGTAAATTAGCCAAATGGCCTAAATAAAGGATTTTATATTGAAAGTTGTGGAGATGATTTTTTCCTACTCAATGATATGAATGAATTTTAGATGAGTATAATGTCTCTTATATATTTTATCACATTTAATCAGGTAGGTTCCTTCCTTTCTTTTCTTCTTCTTTTTCTATTATTGTCTATATAACTATAGGATAACATAACATAGATGAAGAATAGACTAACCAAATAGATGTTGCTTACAATACAATAATTGTGTACCACACCCAAGCACGCAAGGCCTAACTTTTTATGAGATTACCCTTTATTTATCTGCAACATAAACACTAATAATTTTACCACATGATCTTTTTACTTTTATTGATGTAAATTTTATTTCTACTATGAATTTTATTTATATTATATTGCATTGTATTGTGTTCTATTGTATTACATGTAATAAAAAAGGTAAGAGACATCTGAAATCATGTATTGTTGACATGGAAGCTTAATTGACAGTTAATCTGATAAAAGTGTTACCTAGCAGCAGCCTCCAAAACACGGCGTGTATAATGAAATGGCCTTCATTATTACTATTATTATCAGAATAAAATTAGAAATTGTCTCCTGAAAATGAAGAAAGAAGTCATAGTACTCACCAGTGGTGAATCTGAATAATATCTAATCTTCATGCATAGACAAATTGATGTTGATTGTGTTAATCGTTGATATAATCCTGCATTTTGTAATGAATGACCTTTCAAAGGTTTGCCATCTCCCAATTATCGGTTGTTATCGATGATTATCAACTGTAATCGACTCCGTAATTCAGATTTTGAAAATATCATAGAAAAAAATGTACTGGAAAGAGTCTGTGGAGATGTGCTTGTTGTTTTATTTTATATTCAATGTAAAAGTGGGTGCAATTTCACTCGAATGCATTTGACTCACTGTGTACAACCCACCGTGCCCACTTTGTACTTCATTTTATTATTTCCACTCATTTAATGAGTTTATCACAAGCAAATAATGTTACAAAAGACCGAATGCTATTTCAGATGTAATTACAATTATTTTACTGGCTTCTCGTTGATGGGAAGGCTATAATACTAATCGACAATGAAATGGGATATCCAATCTCGCGAACAATAATACCTTTTCCATTTATCACGATATTCCTATTATAACAACATTCAATTATACCCGAAGAAGAAAACAAAGATATGAAAGGATCCGAAAGATCTGCCCATCTGTTAAAACAATGAAATTATCAAGAACTATAATAACTTCCTGGAATAGGCGGTTATAAATCGAAGTCATGAATTGATTGATTGGAAACAAGTACAGGTCATTAATAACGGAATACTTTCGATTCATCATCTCTTTGTGAAGAAAGTCATTATACCTCTTTCCCGGAAAAATTAACATATTAAACAGACCGAATGCAGAATACCAAAGAAGAATATCATCATAAAGCAGAGCGTTAAACCGAGAGATAACAGAAATGTCCCATTTAGAGTACCACGAGGTTCAGTTTTGGTGCCACTACTATTCTCAGTTTACACTAGTTAGTTCGGGAAATTTATTACACATTGTAAAATGTATATGTATGCTGATGATATTCAATTGTACTACAACTTTTCTATAAATGATTCGAATGGTTCGACGTAGAAACATGAATAAAAAACTGTTTGGAGGGTTTCACCGATACTACTTTTTGAAACAAAAAATATGGTGATTGCTCGAAAGGGGGCGCGGGGGGGCACATCAACTCAAACATTTTAAATAGCATGGGGGGTCAAGTGTCACATCGTTGAAAAGAGAATTCAATTCTCTTCAAAACCATCTGAATATTTTTTAATTTTGTTGAGAAATTTTTTCTCAATATCGATTTATATGCCTTTCGAAAGTTGATCTGTCCCTAGCGCCATCTGTCGAGTAATTTCAATGTTTCTTCTCTCAAAAAGTAGCATCGGTAATACCCTTCAAAATATTTTTGGTTTCATTATTCCACAACAAATCGTTCAAATTTATCGAGGAATGAGTAGTTTTCAGATCCGCATTTATTTTTGATATTTCGAATTTGGATTGTGAAAAAAATTTCAACTAAATAAAAAAAAAATTAGTTGGTTGTAAAGAGAATTGAATTCTCTTTTCAACGATGTGACACTTGACCCCCATGCCATTTAAAAATTTTGAGTTGATGTGCCCTCCCGCTCCCCCTCTCGAGCAATCACCATATTTTTTATTTCAAAAAGTAGTATCGGTGAAATCCACCAAACAGTTTTTTATTCATGTTTCTACGTCTAACCGTTCAAAAGTTAACAAGGGGGGGACTAAAAAAAGCCGCACTGTATATTTATAAGAACAGGTCGAACTTTACATCTAATCAGCATCAATACTCGACTCGCTCAAAAAATTGGTACATACCCAACACGCAGAGAACCACCCTATACCAAAAACGGTTTCTCTTCCTTGGACCAAAGTTTTTCAATAAGCTAGATAAATCGGTTATGAACACACCTAATTTAACAATTTTCAAATTGAGATTGCTACACCCTCGACGAATTCTAGGTTTATATTGTCCCATTTTATTAGTAATTTTATTTGTGATATAAGAAACTCTGTTTTACTGTGAAGTCGTTTTGGTTATTCTTGCCTCTGCATTCATCTTTTTTATTTCTACCATATATTCGTTTCAAATGTATGTATGTGTTGTGTATGTATGTATACATTTATATTTAGATTTATCAATATGTGACGTTTTCCTTGTTATTGTACCATTGAAGTTATCTTCTATTCTGTACTCTTCAACAAGACAAATAAACCTGTTATTACTATTATTCAAAACATACCTAGTACAGGTAAGTCCTAACGATACCGACAAACTACGTTTTTTTCATTCTTCATATTATTTGATCGAATCGATGTAGTAAATTTACTGATATGTGACAGTACTTTCTTGCATAAAGATTGTTTTGAAAGATCAACTGATAAACGAACCCAGCCCAAATTCATAATTATTCTTAGATGAGAGTTGAGGCCTGAATGATATTTGAGAAATACCTGAAAATAAGTACTTTTGATTGGGTGAAGTTTAATTTTTAAAAACATTTCTGATTGAATTATCCAGTAAATATCATCCAATGAACATGTTGATGAAGAAAAACAAATATTAGAATATCTACTTTTAAAAAAGACACGGTTTATTACACATAGGAACAAAAAAGGCATTGCAGCAAATGTTTGAATGGACCACCATTTTGCTAAATACACAAATGGCATCTCCGCACAATCGACTGTCGCACGATTTGGAATATCCCTGGTTTATATGCTGTTGAAATTCTTTCCGTTGTATCTTCAACAGATTCTACAGGTGTTGAAGACACCAAGGATATAAAGTATCCCCTGTACAAAAAGGCTAGTGAAGTTAAATCAGGAGAACTATGTCGGCGAGTGTCAATTGACGCAGTTTTGGTGTCTGGGTAGTTACTTTTTCTTCAGTTGTATTCACTCCAAAGGCTTCAAATATTCATTTATTCGAGTTTTTTTGTACATATCTCAGAAACCTCTACATTTAGGTATATGAAATGTTATGATCTTCAGGTTGAGTATCCATAAACTTTACGGTTGTCAAACACTCATTTGCATGGAAAGTATGGCCACATACCAAGGTAACTACGCCACTGGTATACGAAAATTATAAACCTAGATTAATGTACCAAGTTTAAATTTTTTTCCTTCGGGAGTTTTTCAGAACAAAAATTACTTGAATCTTATTTTGTTTCGTACTGTTGGGATGCATTTCAGTATATACGTTGATAAAAACTTTTCTTGAAATGAGGTGAAGAATCCCTTACTCATTCCGAATAAGACCGTAAACCTATACTCATCTTTATTTCGGATTTTGGCTACTTATTCTCTATTCTTATGAATTAGTATCGTAGATACGCTGGTATGTGACTATACTCTCCTGAAAAGTTTTCTTTCGATTCGTGATAACTAATTGCTAATTGAATAGTTTGTGGTAGGCTGATCCCAAAAATTTCAGATCTGGTCTCTTCTTTGAGGTTGGGTTTGTTTGTCCGTCGATCTGTCAAAATAATCGTATGCAAGAAAGTATGGTAACATACCACTGAATCCACGACCTGGTTTCGATGAAATAATATTATGACTGAAAAAACGGAGTTGACGGTCTCACTCTAACTCACACGTATAATGATTTCGATTCTCCCAACATATGATGAAATGTTCAGGAGGTTGACAAATATTCCGATATCTTGTAAGAAATTAGCATCATCGGATTATTGAACTTAGGAAGTTACATCGCAACTCAGTATTTCTCAATTATCTCAGTAACGTTCACTTTTAGGCTGAGTATTAATGAGTATTGATGATGCCAAACACTCATTTGTCCATTCGCTTGTCCAAAGAAAATATGAAGGAAAATATGGCCACATACCATCGTAACTACGCCACTGGTTTACGGAAATGAAAAATTGTAATTTCAACTTATCACGTTGATGAACTTTGATGAGTGTACCAAGTTTCAAATTTTTTCCTTCAGGATTTTTGGACAAAAATAAATAAATCTTAATTTTTTTCGTACATTCGACACCCTGTATCTCAGAGGAGATGCATTTTAGGACATACCTTGATGGAAACTTTTCACCTCGAAATAATGTGGGGAATCTGTATCCGGAGTTTGTAGGTTTTATTCTGTATACTCACAAAGTGGGGGCTGAATCTCAATATAATTACAGCAAACTTATTTGCACGTGCCCCTTTCCGGTAGGTTCACATCGAATACATAATCCTCCCTGTTTCCCGAATTCATATTACTCAATTAGTGTCATTGATAACACGGTGTGTGGAATATGAGACTTGCAAAGTCAAAGTTGAAGGGATGGTCGACGAACTTCTGAGTTTACCATGCAATGAAACTTTCTGCTAGATAATATTCGAAACTTATTCCTCGATTATAAAGGAAAATGAAGTTATGTGCTTTGGGAAATGTATCATCGTACGGAAATTTGCTTGTTATACTCGACTACTATTTAAACATACCAAGAGTGAGTTTCTGATGAGTTACAAGATGCAGGCATCAAGAGTTGAGAAACAATTTGGATTCCGAATGAAACTATTTACTCCCAAAAGGGAAAAACATGAAGAAGCATGAACATGACGTCGGCGTCGTTAACAGATGTTTGCGAAAATAATCTTGAAACAGAATATGGAATTAGATAACACACAACTTCGAATATAATCTTGTATTTACTTTGACTCAGCTAGGTCTTTTGTTTGTTCATGACATCTTTCGGTATTTTATAGAAAGCAATTAGTATTGAAAGTACTCAGTTCAAATAGAATATATTTCCTACTCTGACAATAATAAGTTTTTTCAACTAACATAATGACATATGGATAAACAAAAACAACTGCATAAAATAGGTGAATTAAGTCTTCATCATTGTGACTTCAATACTCCTCCTCAATGATGATCAACCAAACCAATAAGTTTTCTGAGATTCTTCAGACGTGTCATTTGGATCGGTTTCGTCAGTAAGTCCGCTTCCATATTCTCTGTTGGCCAATAAGTATATTCAAGAATGCCTTGATCATGTAGATCTCTGAGGAAATAGTATATTGTGTATCTAGTAGTGAAAGCAATACATTCCCGGACGACAATGTAAATTGTTGGCCGAGGCGAAGCCGAGGCCAACAAGCATTGAAGTCTGGGAATGTGCTTTTATTACGAGGTACACATACTATTTTTCTGAAATCGCAATCAGCATTATCATAAATTGAGGATTCGAAATTACGTGCTTTCCTGAAACGTCAAAGTGACAACTATAAACCAAATACTGGTTTTTACGGCCTAGGCCGGCAAAGTACTTTCCCGTATCGTTTTCGATACGGGAAACTATTAAACGGTCCGGGAAAGTTCGTTGCTTAGCATCGGACTAAAGTACTGGATTAGCGTATTTTGAGGCCTGCAGTTGCTACGAGAAAGTAGGCATTCTTGATTGATTTAAGAAAAATATTTTATTCCCGGACCGTTTAATACGGTCCCTTATCGAAAACGATACGGAAAAGTACTTTGCCGGCCTAGGCCGTCAAAATTGGTCTTTGGTTTATAGTTGTCACTTTGACGTTTCAGGAAAGCACGTAATTTCGAATCCTCAATTTATGATAATACTGATTGCGATTTCAGAAAAAATAGTATGTGTACCTCGTAGTAAAAGCACATTCCCAGACTTCAATGCTTGTTGGCCTCGGCTTCGCCTCGGCCAACAATTTACATTGTCGTCCGGGAATGTATTGCTTTTACTACTAGATACACAATATACTATTTATATCCATATGTTTGGTTCTGTTACTATATTGTCCATTTTGAATGATTTTCAGACAACTTTGGTTATCTTCATAAATATTTGTGCAGTCCAGTTCGGTAAATTATATCATTTGAGCAATATGCTCTTCTATATTGCCATTTTCTGCTAACTGCATTCGGCATATCTTTCTCATTAGAAACACCTTAATGAAGAGGGTCGATTGTTGATGATGGTTCTGAAGATTTTCGCAGATTTTGCTGTCTTTATGAGGTTCAGTTGGTTATCTTCCATTAAAAGTCCAATATGGATATAGGCTTGGGAATCTCTTTCTTTCCATTCAGAATCACGATTATCTTCTTCAGGCGGTCGATTTTCGATGACATCCCAACATCCTTCTTTGGTAAGGAATAACTTCATCTTGAAGCTCCAAACGAGAAAATTCTCGTTGTTGAGTTTGGTGATATAACTGATAATTTTTTCAGTCATTTTATATTGCTTTACAATAGTGTCGTATCTGGGCACAAAACCTATTGGACGTTCAAATTTAATATATTTCCTATTCTGACAATACTAAGTTTTTTTAACTAACATAATGACATATGGATAAACAAAAACAACTGCATAACATAGGAGAATAAAGTCTTCATCATTGTAACTTCAATAATTAGTTCTTGTACCGAATGCAGATTTGAAAAAAATTGATAATGTGATCATGGCAGTTCGAATATCCTGAAGATTAAGGACCGGTTGTTCAGTCAGAGAAATCTGCAGTTTTATGTGAATCTTGGTTTATCGAGTTGTTCACTGCATAGTTAGAACTTGAATCCTGGTTTTATTCCAGGTTTCGCTAAACCATCATAATCGGTGGATTAAGCACTTAACAAAGGTTTGACATAACTGACTACCATATGAAATAGTTTTGAAGAATACTCAGAAATCGCTACACAAAAATGCTCATGACGATGAAATAACCAAAGATATTATTGAATTGGTGAATTTCCTATAGCTCCTGTTAGGGCACCTCGTACTTATAGATTACGGGAAAATAATTTCGTGAAATGGTCACAAGGATTTTGTATATAGGTTTAGATTACTATAATATATTGTGAGGATTATTGTGAACATGGTTTCTCATGAAACCGCTTTCAAAACTGATTGGTAAGTGCATTATGCAATTTGATATTTTTGTGATGTTTCCATTACTGAAAACAATATTATATTAATAATATTGGTGGGATATTGGTTGAACTATTTTTGAATGTAGATTATCAAACGAAATATTAGGTCAATATTGGTTGAATAATTTCTACCAATATCGGTAATACAATATTGGTTATATATTGTTTTCCACATCTAGAATAAATATTGCAATCCAAATATTCCAGTCATATCGATTATAGGGGAAAAAAACTATATTGTATTTCCAAGTTTGTTAGAATATTGGTTGAATATCATTTCCACTTTATTTGACAAAATGTAATAACTCATATTGAGTCAATATTGGTTGACTGATATTTACCAATATTACCAATATCGATAAAACAATATTGTCTTCAGATCGTTTTTAACATCTAGAATAAATATCGCAATCCCAATATTCCCTTAATATCGATTCTAGGAATAAAAACTATATTGTATCTCCCAATGTGATTACACATTGGTTGAATATAATTTCGCCAATATTCAACAAATCTTATTAATCAATATTGGGTCAATATTGGTTCAATAATATTTATCGATATCGTTAAAACAATATTGTCTTCATATTGTTTCCTAAATCTAGATTGAGATGAAATTTGAATATTGGCCGAATATTCAATAAAACATATTGAAATTATATCATGATCAAACCTAGATAAAAATCCGCTAGGTGGCTCTACATATGGAACGTCTTCCAAAACCTACGAAAGTATATTAAATACTTCTCACAACTTGTTTCAAGACAGCTCACTCAGTGGTTATGGCGATGAAAAAGCAGACTCTGGTGTCACCTTCATCAACTAAAAGACATTTATTTAATAATTTACCAAGGTATATTGACATCCACCAATATATCCAAATGATATTGTACCAATATCGATAAATATTGTACCAATATCGATAAATATTTTGGGGCCATTATAGCTTCAAGAATATTTCACCAAAACTATTTCTAAACTATTCAAACAATATTCGACCAATATCGCAATATGTTCACATTTTACTTCTCGACAATATTACTTTTGAATATTGTGCCAATATTGTCAGAATATTGTATCAGCGATATTGTACCAATATCGCCGAACATTTTGAGGCCAATATCAGTTCAAGGATATTTCGCCAATATTATTCAAGTAATATTGGACCAATATCGCCGAATGTTCACATTTTTTTTCTCGCCAATATTGCATTTAAAATATTTCGCCAATATGTTCACAATATTGTACCAATATTTTACCAATATAGGTGTGCTACTTGGGTATATATCTGGAATGAATCAACATATCTACATCAAAAGAACCATCGGATAGAATGGTTTGTTCAAGATTTCATCCTTTGTTATTGTTTGAGGCGCTTTCCATTTTCTACCAAGCTTTCCAAAATATAACAGAAAAGTAAGAAACTAGAAACTACGGGAGGAAAATGTTTGGTTATATTTGACATAAAAAAGAGTAAAATCTCCTTCCTTTCCATGAAATAGGTCAGTGTGGTCAGTTGTGGTCGAATTTCAACTGAACAACACATTTGGCGGTAACCTAGGATTCAATTCCAATCCAAGTTTGATAAATCTTTGGATTTTGCCATGGACTGAACAACCGGCTTAGTGGCCGATTATATTTTCCGCTATAAAATTTGTGATTCTTAATTATATAGCCTTCACGTAAAACAACTGAAAGGTCTGAAAATTAGGTGGTTTACAAACGTGAATATACTTTTTCTACGACCGTGCGTTTTTACCCACTTTCCCGCACTCATTTTAGTTTAGAAAGTGTCACTTTCCCGCACTAGTGCGGGAAAACTCGCTTTCCCGCACTAGTGCGGGAAAGTAAAATATGTCAATTTATCGTTATTAAATGTACATTTCATTGATTTTACCTGTATATCACTATTCAAACTAATATAGGTTTTAATATTCAATCTAACCCAGACTATTTTTCATTCATTGGAATGAAGAAATTGCGATACTTTCATATATCTACCCTATACATTTCTCAAAATCAATGCACATAACAATCAAACTAAGCTGAGTCAAGAGGTTTGCTGTGGTAACCAAAGATTTGTCATGACAACCAAGTTGTCATCAAGATGTCAAAGTTACAAGTCGAAGCGTTGTCAAAGTGTCCGATTCTGGCATTTTTCAGATTATTTTCAATAAAAGCAATATTTTAAAGGATTCGTCAGACGAAGAGCTCCCAGAAGCAATATTAAAGGCCGCAGATGAGGTAAATTCAGACCTGTTACCAAGTAAATCACGAGAAAGATACGAACAGCAATACAACCAATTTTTAAACTAGTGTAAGGAAAAAGGAGTGAGTAGCTTCAGAGAAGAGGTTTTTTTGGCGTATTTTTCATTAATAATAATTAGTGGATTTTCATGGAATGTTTTGTATGTTGAAATAAAATATATATTTTTAATGTGCTTTTTGAATCTTTACGCGATAGTAGAAAAAATAATATTCCTAATTCATGCGTAAAGTGTCTTTCCCACCCTTGACTGCTTGCCCGAACTCCGCTTCGCGTCGTTCGTGTCAACGGCAGTCGCGTGCGGGAAAGTATCACTTTCCGCACTTGTTAGGAAAATTACTATTTTCTACCCTGCCATAAACGATCAGGGTAGAGAAGAGATTTTTCTTAGCCGAGCATTATTCTTTGGATAATAATTTGCGATGCTGAGAAAAATCTTCTTACCGTGGTATGTATAATATTTTTTCCGCTACTAGAACATTCAATCATTTTCACAATGATATTTTTTAGATTCCTTTTGTATTTGAAAGGATTCAGTTCAAAATAAATATATTGTGAAAACAAATGAATGAAAATTCAATAAATCAAATTGACATTTCCTTCTATAACTTGCACTAAGAATTTAAAAAATGGTGGATAAGTAAGATATTGTTTGCCCTCCTCCTGAAATTCGCCAGGAAGCGGGATAAAGCCACCAACCAACAATTGTTGCCCGAAAAATCGAAAGATTATCGTAGGTAATACCACAAGTGTATCGGTGATTATCGAAATAGCAATTCCTTTGAATTTGAGAATCAAATTATGTAGCTTGTTGCT
Organism: Chrysolina oricalcia; assembly: GCA_944452925.2. Lineage (NCBI taxonomy): Eukaryota > Metazoa > Arthropoda > Insecta > Coleoptera > Chrysomelidae > Chrysolina > Chrysolina oricalcia. The sequence continues at coordinate 29,645,247 of OX101808.2, forward strand.
AAAGCAACATAATTTGATTCGAAACCGAGACGGAATTAACGATAATCGCCGATAACACGAGTTGTATTTGTTTAGATTATTTCATGAATACAATCGAAACCATTTTTATTTATTTACTATTCAATTTAACTAGGAACATTAATCCCGCATTTAGTTCTGAAATTATGGAACTAACAAAACATTTCAAACATCCCTCTATTTCAGTTACCAATGAAGAGCGCGTCATTCGTAGTTTCATCATTGCATGTCTAGTCTACTGTTTCTCGCTCGAGGTTATGTTTTGATAACATTTTGATTTAGTGATTTGATTAATCAACGAGTATGCACAATTTGTCGAAAATTGTGAAGTTGATATGAATTAATAGTGAGTGCTTATTTAGTTTTGGTCAAAGTTTGGTGTGGTGTCATTATAGCAGCTTGCTAGTGGTAAGTTTTTGTTTTGATAATAACTAATCAGGAATCGAACTACAAAATCGAAAACATTTATCAACACAAAAATTTCAACCAATCATAACACGCTATTTTAGCATAAGTGAAATAATCACATAAATATTCTCGTTTCAAAGATTTGTGTGAATCGATTGGTGTATCTCAAAGATTCGAAAAACATGATTTTTCAAAAACTATTCTAAATTGGGCTAAATTGATTACATTTCTGACTTCTGCTGAACAATCTTCTCATGTTTGGCCCTTTTCTATCCAATCTGAGGTGTGAAATACGAATTTTAAAAATTTTGGATTATACCCCTATATTGAAAACAAATAACAGGTCGTTTTTTACTACAAAAAAATATTTATTACTGCTGTTGATTGACCAAAAGATGAGGTAACTTTCAGAGGAATTCAGTTGTTCAATATTACCTTTCATCCAGTTACAGGGTACGTTACATTACTTTGTTAGGTCATTCACAATGCTTTTATTGAATGTCACAAAAACGATTTAGTTAATTTGGATATAATTTTACTCACAATATTTCGAATATTTCGAATATTTCGACTATTACATATGATAATTTTGTCAACTTTGTATGTCGGGTTTCTAACATATTATGCATTTTTAAAGTTTACGTTATTACCATTTATGGGCTTATTACTGTCGATTAAACAAAACTTCAGGGAACCTTTTCGCAAATTAAATTATATTTCATAATAATTGTTGAAATCAATTGTTTGATACTATATAAATAACTCAAACCATACTCAACAATCTGAATAATATATTATAATTAACGTCGTCAACAACCCCATGTATCGTAATACTGAAAACTTTAAAAATAAATATCTCAGAGACGAAACATACTGAGTTGACAAAACTTTCATATATAATAATAAAATTTTTCAGAATGATAAATTAGGAACAAATTAACGGATTGGTTTTTGAGATATTTAATAAAAACTTTGTAGATGACCTAAAAAAATATTTAACGCACCCTGTATTTTAATGGAAGGTGATATTGAACAACTGAATTCATCAGAAAGTTACCTTATCTTTTGTTCAATCAACATTAGCAATAAATATTTTTTTTGTTGTCAAAAACGATCTGTCAATTGTTTTCAGTATAAGGGCATGATCCCAAATTATAAAAATTCGTATTTCAAACAGAGAGAGTTATCAAGGAACAAAACACATTTTTATCGCCTAAAGTAGGCTGAAACTATGATGACCTACCAAAATATTACTTGTTAGTTCTGGAATAGTGCTAGAAAAAAAATTTCGAAAAACGACTTTTTTACTATGCCCCGCCGTATACACCCTAATGTACTATTATTAATAAGATTATAATTGTACATATTCCGATAAATACATTATCATTCTAAATTTGTCTTATTTCGACACAAAACAGTTTTTTTCTTCGTCAATCCTACCCAACTACGGCGTTTTTACAAACTTTGGCCACTTGTATCTCAGAAACGACACAATGACTTCCAAAATCATTTAAACTCACACATTTTTCTAATGACTTATTTCACTATAACATAAAAATATCAGCCAATTCGACCGACAGCCAATTTCCCATATGTTATCGTGCGGGGTCAAAAGTTCAAAAACTTCAAAGTGGTTAACTTTATTTCTTGTGAAAGCCGAAAAATCAACTTCTTTCCAGTCACCAAATTCACCATGCATGATCTGGAACGATACTGAACTGCAAGTGAAATTCCTTCCAAGAAAAGGATATGTTTTTTACGAAAACCAAGATAATTAAGAACTTTTCCTGTTATTGTCACTAATCAACTGATCTAAGATTCACCTGAGTTTCAAGTATTTTCCTCTCTTCGATTAAGGTATTTGGAACGCTAGAGCAGTTTTCTTACAATTTCAATGAAAATTTGGTATGATATTTCTCGACAGTGGCTACATCAGCTGAATTTTTCTGAGAATTTTCGTCCATTTAGAATCGGAGATAGTTGTACTCAAAGTTGCTCCCCGATAGACTTTTAAATTATAGCACCATAGGCCAAATGCAATCATTGTTTCAAATAACTCGCTGTACAGAATAAACGTGTCTTACAAAACTAACACATGTCAATAAACTCGATAACAATGCTGATACCAAATCTGGAAAAATTAGTCCATCTAATTATCAAAATACAAGCTCCCAATGTCGGCATTGTTTTGATCGTTGAGAGCATAAAAATGACCACGTCAAGAGCAATGGCAACAACGCGCTGCAGCTCATAAGGAACACGAGAAATATATCCCGAAATAAATAGACCAGGAAATATAGAAAATTGAAACTCTAGAATTGGAGAATTGGGCAGCCTCCCTGCCCATTTGTCGTCAGTATATAATTATATGGGAATTTTAGAAAAGATTAGACGTGGATTTGGAATAATTTTCTGAACAAAATAGTCAAAGAAAATTTGTGATAACTTTTGTGGGTTTTTTATCTCTTTGTAGTTTGGCTCGATTCTATTTGCGTCAGAATTCATGATTTTTTTCCTGAAGTTCTGCACATTTGCATAAATCAAGAACGATCATCATGATAAAATTCCATTTTCCATTTTTAACATTTTTTTTGCAGTCAACATCTCTGCGACTGCATTGCGTCTTTTTTCATATGACTTATTTTAATGAACCGTCCCTTGTGAACTAAATTGATTCGAGCCATTGCGTTAACAAATTATCAGTTTTCAATCACTTTTGAGCAATCTGATCGTCGGGACTATAAAAGTTACTGACACTTACAGTAGCGACAAATCAGTGTTGCCTAGAGCCTCCGACACTAGATTGGATGGTTGAAATGGTGGGGATATCGTCCAGTCGGAACACCAAATTTACTTTCATGATCGACGTATGTCTAATGGGCCGCAAATAGAAAACTTTTGGCGCATACCGTACCGTTCCAATTACCTTAACTTCTGAAATAAATTTTCCGCTCAAAAACGTGTTTGTTACGTTCCTCCGTTTTCGAAAAACAAAAAACTGAAGATATCAAGATATTTCCACCGAAACGCCGTTCAATCATGGCAGGCGATTTATCAGTGAATCAGTTATAAAAAGTACTTGTAGTGAACGGTAACAAAGGAATTTCCTAAATTTGAAAAAGTGAAAATGATGAAGCCCCAAAAAGGAGAAACGTTGTGTAAATGAATTGCATATGCCGTCTTGTAGGCCTTCAGATTCAGATTTTCATATCTTTTCTTAATATTTTGAAATTGGAAAACGTTATGATACAGCTTTCATCATTTCACTCAGCAAGGAATTTCGCAACTCTTACCATTTTTAACCATCATCGAATCTCTTACCAAATTAGAATCATCCGAAATAAGATAGTAGGTACAATTTCTACCTATATTAGTCATTACTCATCAAAAGCTCCTCAGCCTCTAATTCCCAATTCTCTTGAGTCACTTATAGACCAGGATCCCACGCCTATTTTCAAAATTGATTAATAACAGGCTGGGCTTCATTTTGCCGAGACGTCCAACTTTTTCCTCTACGAAAATTTTCTAGCTAATAAACTGATCAGGAGTCAATCATGTCGATTTGGTGGGAGCAAAAAGTGAGTAATAACAGATTTTCAATTGAACCTCGAGATAATTCGATAAAGTACTCGAAATAACTTTTGTCCTACAAAATGGATGGTAGGACTGAAGAGTGCCCCACTCCCAACATGTACCAATGACATGGTCATAAGAAATCAATAGTAACCAGCGGATTTTTTTACCGTTGTTTTGTTAATATTTGTATAATTGAATGGTCATATTGTCCTACAAATTGAATGGTAGGTTTTCCCAGTCCTTAGCTCCAAAATTGTCAATTCTATGGAAAAAAAATTATCAGTTACTGTAGGACAATGTTAACACATGATAGGTTCGTGTATTCTTCATCTAATTATTACAGTGTCCTACAAAATAACGGGTATATATCGCTAGTCCTACAAAAATTATTCAAAATAAAGAATTATTTTGAAATTGTGGTTTTCATTCGTTAAGTAATGTTACTTTCAATTTATAATTGTTTGATCAATTCAAAAATATCATAATTTACATGAAGAGTTTATGAAAAAAGTGAGAAATTTTGTTTAGCGTTCATAATTTTTATAAACATATTGAAAACAACAATAACAAAGTAAAAACATTGAAATAATCAATCTGCTCTCCGGGGTATTCGCTCTCACAGATGCAGGAAAACCCGCAAAAACCTGCGACACCACATCGTCTGAAGAGCTGAAATTTATAATTCAAAACTTTCAAAGAGGTCAGACGAATTGTGAAAATCTGCTCTACGGTAAAATAGGATGTATGGTGTCTCCAGAGGCCTCCGAAAGTTCAGTTCGAAAGAAGATATTAAATTTGATAGCAAATTTCGAATTCCACCTCAAATAAACCTCGTTCACCAAATTCTATTCAAAAAGTTTTTCAAAATAATTGAATTTAACATTTCAACTTCAATACCTTGTATCTCCTAAACGAAACATTTGCGGACACATGATCATATGAACTTTTCATTCTGTAGTTAGCCAAAGATTCACCATTTGAAGTTTGTACAAGAACATAATGGACTTTTGCTTGTAAGACTGGGAAAACCTACCTAGGACAAAGTGACCATTTAATTATACAAATATAAAGCAAGCAACGGTAGAAAAATCCGCTGGGTACTGATGATTTCCTATGACCACGTCATTGGTACATGTTCGGAGTGGGGGACTCTTCATTCCTACCATCCATTTTGTAGGACAAAAGTTTTTTCGAGTACTTTATCGAATTATGTCGAGGTTCAATTGAAAAACTGTTATTAATGACTATTTTGTACTCACCAAATCGACAAGATTGACGCCTTCGCATTTTATTAGCTACCACTTTCGAGAATTTTCGTAGAGGGAAAATTTTGGTGTCTCATCAAAACGAAGCTACTCACGAAGATTCAGCCTGTTACTTATAATTTTTTTTACCATAGAATTGACAATTTCGGAGCTTAGGACTGGGAACACCTATCATTCTATTTGTAGGACAATACGACCATTAAATTCTACAAATATTCCAAGCAACGGTAAAAAAATCCACTGGTTACTAATGATTTCTTATAACCACGTCATTGGTATATGTTGGGAGTGGGGGACTCTTCAGTCCTACCATCCATTTTGTAGGGCAAAAGTTTTTTCGAGTACTTTATCGAATTACCTCGAGGTTCAACTTAAAAACTAACTGTTATCAATGACTATTTTGCACTAACAAAATCAACATGATTGACGCCTGCGCGGTTTATTAGCTACCACTATCGAGAATTTTCGTAAAGGAAAAAGTCGGGTGTGTCGGAAAAATGAAGCTACTCAGAAAGATTCAGCCTGTTATTGACCATTTTTGCAAATATGCGTGGGATGCTGGTCTACTAAGTTTAATCCCAGTGTTATCCCAGTTTTCATCCAAGTTGTATGACAAAGGCACACTGTGTGTGGTAACGGGGCCAGGTAGCCGAGTGGTTAAAGCGACATTGTTTCAATCACTTTTGGCTGCCAGTCAAAGGTTCAAACCCTAGCGACTGCAGAACTTTTTCTGATGGCCCGAGAAAGTGCTAGGAATCGCACGTCAAAAGGTAAGACCTCGTTAATCCTTAGCTCGCACAAGTTTCGACTTCTGAGGGCTGTCGTTCGTAAGGGGACGACAGCTGGTTAACGGAAAAAACAATTTTAACAATTTTTTTAACGACACTAAGGTAAACACGATTAAATTTCCACAGATTTATTGTCTTCGCGACATGTTTCGATACACTGTATCTTTTTCAAGCGAATGTTATACATTAAATTATTCTACCTTGAACATTACTTAAATACCCTTCTTAACAATTGAGGTAATTAGGAGCTACCTATGATAAAAATAAAATTGACAATACAATGTAGGAAGGTACCTGTAAATCTCAAAACATATCTACTACTTAATTAGTTGAAAAGGTTTGACAAAGGGGAACTATTAAGGTCCAATTGATCATTTAGTAAACAATTCGAATTTTTCAATTTATTAATTTCCAAGAATTCTAAATAATTAAGTCTAATACCTTTATTTTCAACATGAAGGATTTCAAAGTTTTCATCGAAGTCATGGTCTTCTTCCAAAATATGATTGGCATATGTTGAATGTGTTTTATTATTTACATAATTCATACGGTGCTCACGTACGCGGCTTTTGAATGGTCTACCAGTCTGGCCTACATATACTTTGGAACAAGATCCACAATTCAATTTATAAACTCCTGATTTTTTAGATTTTTGTGTTTTATCTTTATTATTTTTAATAAACCTTTCCAACGTGTTATCTGTTCTGAATGCTACTCTTAAATTTTGTTTTTTCAAAAATGACGCTATTTTTTCTGAAACGGGCCCTGAATATGTTAAAGTTCTGTAATTATTGTCAAGGTTCCTCATAGTGGGGTACACTTCTTGGATAGCCTTTCTATGTAATTTTTTAGCAACATGTCGCGAAGACAATAAATCTGTGGAAATTTAATCGTGTTTACCTTAGTGTCATATACTATGAATTTCCATCAAGTAAAAGCCACGTCAATCCAAAATTTTTTTAACTCCCACGTTTACCCTGCAATTGAAAAGTAAATGAGATTGCCAACTTATCAGTTTCGAAATCCGTCAAAAAAAGGCTGGAACAAGATTCAAAAGTAAACCAGGAAACAAATGTTTTAGCTTCGTGAAGATGGAGTAATAATTGAATCAGAATGAATGCGAAAGGAACTAGAAAAACATTTTATAAGCGATCTGACATTCAATTTTAAGAGAACAATTCCATCTTTTCCTGAAATTGATTTCCTTTCCGTTGCAAACCAAATATTAAGTAGGCCTAAAGAATGTTTGTCTTAGCGTTACAGAAACGTAGGCGATGTGATGGAAATTCAAATTCCGGCCAAACAAGCTGAAATGTGTTTTTCTGAAAATACGTGAAGTGTTTGTCGATTATGAAGAGTTGCTAGGAATCTAGTCGTTATACTCACCCATTTATGGAAATAACTAGTTGAAATCACAGTGGACTTACCTGCAAATAAAAAAAACGTGTCAAAATTCAAACAACAAAGAAATAAATTTATTCCATGTTACGCAGGCACCTTCAGTTTTTTTACCCAGTGTACCAAATTTTTAGATTTAGATTTGTTTTCGAATAAAAAAATTTTGGTTGTTTGATCGATTATCGGCCTATCACGAGGAAACCTCAGAAGTATTTGAGATACTCGTGTGAGCTAGGTAAATTTCATGCTAGCTCTGGTGTTCCTCAAGGATCCAACCTTGAGGATCAATGATCATCCATCCATTTCAAAATTTTCCGAAAGTTTGCTGCCTTTGGTGATCACAACGAACAGTTCCCCTCTCGTGACCATGCTGCAATTGGCCAATACATATAGTGGTCATTAGCCACTACATGTATATGAGAGGATATTACTCCAGAACAATTGAAGATATTAAAGGCAGCCCTTCTGAAAGTTGGCAAAGATGGCATGGTCTGGACAAACTTTGGAACAGTTTTTGTCAAATACAATAATGGGGAATCCATTAGGAAAATAAAATCAATGCTAGATGTGGACAAACTTATGAAAACAGGTTGTTTTTTTCATAAGAGAAAGAAGATCCGCAGGAAGAAGTGTGTAAATTAGTGAAAAGTAAGCTCAAAATCTCATTATCTGTGAGCGATATCGACTATTGCTATCGGATCGGAAAAAATCGAGACGAAAATAAAAATCCTCGTCCGTTGGTAGTTGTGTTTGTGAACAGATGGAAAAGAGAAATTGTTTACATGGCTAAGAAGAATCTGAAAAATAGTGGCATTTCTATGAGTGAACTGTTGAGCCAAGATACCCGCAATCTGTTTATTAAAGTGCGCGATTATGTTGGAATAAAAAACTGCTGGTTTTGGAAAGGTAAAATTTATATCAACATAAACAATGAGAAAAACTTATCTCTAAATTTGCCGATGTACCAAGTGTGGATTGACTGACATTTCATTACACTTCATTGACATTACTAATATGATGGGGGGCTCCTGTGAATATTTTATTCGTACATTAATTTGTTTTCTAAAGAAAAAAGAATTTTTTTCTAAATCTAATTTATTTTCCTCTGATTTAACTCGAAGTCGAAATTTTGGAGTTGTGTCACTTGAGGTCACTAATAACGTAAATTGTTAGTCTCGTATTACTATTCCTTTTTATATTATATATAGAGATTTCCTTCTTATTGATTAGTCTGTGCAGTAGTTTTGTGTAACATAGTTTTCTTTCATTTAAGAGTAGTCGTTGTTATGATATGAAACAATAGATATATTTACATACATGTCTCTCTTTTAACTTCAAATAGCTATATTTCTGTGAGTATATTATGTCTCAACAGATAGCTGATAAAAAAATCAAGTGTGCGCACTTAAACGTAAGATCACTAGTTCCGCATATAAATCAAATCAGAAATTTAGTATTCTCTTTTGGGATAGATATTCTGGGGGTTAGTGAGACATGGCTGAATAGTTCTGTAACTGATGACTTGGTGGGAATTCAGGATTATAATTTCTATCGAAAGGGTAGAGAAAGCAGAGGTAGGGGTGTTGGTATCTATTGTAATAAAAACCTGAAAAGCTCAATTATCTGTACAGAGAATGATATTGAACAAGTCTGGGTGAAAATAAAACTTAAATCGTATAATTTTGCATTTGGCTCCATTTACAAACCACCAAATATTAATTATACCGATTTTTTCAACTCATTCTAGTCAGATATATCTAAAATTATACCCTTAGTTGATGACATTTTTTGTTTAGGTGATTTTAATATTGATTTGCTGGACTTTGAAACGAAGTTCGCCCTCAAAATTTTTGAAGGTCTTGGACTCAAACAGTTGATAAATAACCCAACAAGAATAACAGGAAATTCTGCCACACTTATTGATTATGCTTTGGCTAGTAATGACAGAATGATCTCAGAGGTGGGAGTGAAACACGTCCCAGAGGTGAGTGATCATGAACTCGTCTTTCTTATACTGAAACAAAAACGCAAGTTTCCTTTAGTAAACTACGTAACAACCAGAAGATTTAGATTATAATTCATTCAATGCTCATCTCATGTCAATTCCATGGAGAATCATCTACGAATTAAATGATATTGACAGTGAAGTTAATTTTCTAGAAGATAGCATAGTGAAACTCCTAGATATCCATGCTCCTTTCGTGACCTATCGTTTACGCTCTTACGCTCCCAGGCTCACAGGCGCAATAAAAGCTATGATGAAAGATCGGGATATGGCTCTCTCACGGTATAAGTTATCCCGCTCACAAAATGACTTTTCACATTATAAGCAGTTACGGAATTTGGTGAACTCAACAATTAAGAGGGAAAAAAAAGCATATTACTCCGATAAACTGCAATCTTCATCATCTAAAAAAATGTGGTCTCATCTCAAATCCTTACTGAAATGTAAAACAAGAAATAACGCGCTGCCTGATAATCTGAATGATGTTAACACTATTAATAATCATTTCATAAACTCAATACCCAATCTATTGCAGATGTAGAAATGATAAACTTTTATAAAAACAATGTGAAAGATTCTGTCTCGTCACCTCTCCGGTTTGAACCGATTAGTGAAACGGAAATTTTACATATTATCGGAAATATAAAAAGCACGGCAACCGGTAACGATGGTATCAATATTCTCACTTTGAAAATGTGTGTCCCTTTTTTATTACCCTATATCACCCATATTATAAACTTCTGTCTCACCAATTCTGTATTTCCTAAGTCATGGAAACAAGCTCATGTCATACCATTACCAAAAATTAATAATCCTTCACTAAATGAAGTCAGACCTATTAGCATATTACCAACTCTATCCAAAATACTTGAGAAATGGATTGAAGTACTACGAAATCATCTCACAAAAAACAATGTTATTCAAAATAACCAGTCAGGTTTCAGGCCAGGTTTCAGTTGTTCTTCTGCACTTCTGAAAATAACTGATAACATTTTCGAAGCAATTGATAAAAGTAAAGTTACTGTTTTAATTTTGTTAGACTATTCTAAGGCATTTGACACCCTTAATCACCAAATGATGACAGCTATTTTTAATTATATTGAGCTTAGTGTGAGCGCCAATAACCTTTTACATTGTTACCTATCGGGTAGGTGCCAAGCAGTCAAATATGGTGCAAATACTTCAGCCTACGTGGACATAAATAAAGGAGTTCCCCAAGGGTCAATACTGGGACCTATACTATTTAGTATATACATTTGCAATTTTCCGTCAAATTTTCTCTCTTGCTCACAGCATTATAATGCTGATGACACCCAACTTTACTTATCATTCAAATCAGATGAAAGCAACCAGGCCGTCTCAGCTCTAAACTATCGTCTCAGTGTATATTCTGAAAGTCATTGTCTAAAATTAAACTCAACTAAAACAGCAGCAATAGCTTTTGGTAGAAAGTTTGAAAGAAAACATTTTGTCACACATTTTTTCAGTAATATAAAAATTCAACAAAATGCCATTAACATTTCTGAAAATATCAAAAATTTGGGTTTGTGGATTGATCAGGATTTGAGATTCTCGTTTCATATTTGTAAGTATCTTCAGAAAGCTTATTGTAATTTAAAAATGATTTATTAAAATAGACAAATATTCGATAGAAAAACTAAATCTCTCTTATGCGACTCTATTGTTTTAAGTCACCTCAACTATTGCGATGTTGTTTATGCCCCCTGTTTAACTCGTCACGATGTTAACAGAATACATAAATTACAAAACAGCTGTCTCAGATTAATACATGGCATCAGAAAGTACGAAAATATTAGTCATACGTTACAAATCAATAATTGGCTGAATATGAAAAACCGACGACATCTCCACTCTGCTTGTTTTTTCTATAAACTTATGAATTTGCAATCTCCAGCTTACTTATATAATAAGATCACTTATCGAATCTTACTATCAGATTCAAGTTTACATTAACAATACCGATTCACCATACAGAACTATTCAAGAGATCAATTTCTCATAACTTACCTGCCATTATGAATGACTTACCCTCTGAACCAAAAAAAATTACTCAAACAGCCTTCCGAAATAAACTGAGTAGATATTTGACGATAAAACAACTGACTAAGTAAATGACCAACTTACATTAAGTTATAACTATTTGAAAACTGTACTTTTCTTTTCTTTTTTTCTGAACGTCCTCTGCAGACTTTTGGGGTTAGGTGGAAGAACAGGCAGTTGTCTGCACACATCTGTGTGAGGGTAACTGATCTGAATCTCGCCCTAACTTTCTATTTTCTTAGGTTTTTTGTTTGTTATATTCAATTATATTAATAATGGCCTTTTTTATTATTAGTATTATTATAAAAATATAAAAATGTTTATCAAAAAGTAGAGAAAATTAGTCAGAGTTATTACTATTATTATTTTTAGTTCGTTTCTGTCTTCCGTTCACATATGTGCACTTTTCATTGTTATATTTCAGCATGCTAAAATTTTGAAACAAACTGATTTAATTTTTCGCACCAGTCCAGTTTACTTCGCTCCTTCCGTACTTTTTACTTAGTGTATTGATAAAGTTTACTCAATTTTTTTTTCTTCATATACAAATAACAACGTATTAGCTGTATCGATTGCTATCATTTGCGATCAATGCAATGTCAAATCTGAAATTTGGATGTTTAAATGTGCGATCTTTGTTGCCTAGTTTGAATGAAATTAAAATTATATTATCAGTTCAAGATTATGATGTATTTTCAATCTGTGAAACTTGTTTGAGGAGGGAAATTAGTGACGATATACTCAATATTGATACTTATACACTATACATGGCTGATAGAGATTCTAGAGGTGGAGGTTTATGTATACAGGGTGTTTCATAATAAATGCGCAGGACTACAGGATGTGATAGCTCGTCGAAAAATATGAAAAAGAGTTTTAATTAACTTACCCTCTAAAATGCACCATTTTCGAGATACAGGGTGTTGAAATTAAAAAAAATAATCGTTTTTTGCGAATATCTCTGGAACCGTTTATCGCACAGAAAACAGATTTCGTAGGCATTTCCTACTCATAATAAGCTATGTTTTGTGTAGATTTTTTATTTTTTCAAATTCATAATTGGTCAAAATTTTGAAGGGGTAGTGGGTGTTTTTTTCTCCAACTTCTACGCCACTGGAGAAAGTACAGTTTTGAGCCTCCAATATGAACCGCCAATATTTTCTATACAAAAAGGTATTCTAGGTCATAAGCTCTAATATTGACCGTTTTCAAGAAAAATCAACTTTCATGTTGTTTAAATAATGTTTTTTTCTCGAAAAATTGCTGCGTGCATTGAGCTAACGGCGGACATCTGCAACAATTCAACTGAGTATGATTGTTATTGTTTTTTTTGCAATCAAGAAGTCAACGTTTGGTTTTGTTACTTGTTTTAACGTTTAAATAAATTTTGTATAATGAGGAAAAACATTATTTAAAAAAATTTAATTTAATAATTTGTTTTTCAACATGAAAGTTGATTTTTCTTGAAAACGGTCAACTTTAGAGCTTATGACCAAGAGTACATTTTTTGCGTAGAAAACATTGTCGGTTCGAGTAAGCGGCTCAAAATCATACTTTTTTCAGTGGCGTAGAAGCTGGAGAAAAAAACACCCACTACCCCTTCAAAATCTTAACCAATTATGAATTTTAAAAAATAAAAAATCTGCACAAAACATAGCTTATTATGAGTAGAAAATGCATTCAAAATCTGTTTTCTGTGCGATAAAAGGTTCCAGAGATATTCGCGAAAAACTATAATTTTTTTTAAAATTTCAACACCCTGTATCTCGAAAATGTTGAATTTTAGAGGGTAAGTTAATAGAAACTTTTTTTCATATTTTTTAACGAGCTTTCACATCCGGAAGTCCTGCGCATTTATTATGAAATACCCTGTATATGTGAAAAGCAAATTTAAAAGCGAATTATATTTCGATAAAAATCTCATATAAAAAGATGAGTATTGCTGTCGGTATTATATATAAGCCACCACAACATGATAACGTCACATTTCTTGAGAAACTCGAGGATAAATTGAGTTTGATATGTCCTAGTTTTGATGACGTTTGTATGGGCGATCTGAATATAAATCTTCTAAACTCGGAGAATTTAAATGTTGAAAAACTTTCTTCCATTCTTGAATCATTTGACCTTATTAAGATCGTGGATTGTCCAACAAGGATATCAAATGTAAGAGCTACATTATTGGATGTCGAGTGTCGCAGATAGAGGTGTAATTGACAGTAATGGTATATCAGATCATCAAATCGTATTTTGCACTATAAACATACATGATAATGAGCAAGGTCCTAAAATGTGTACTTACCGAAACTTCAAATATTTCAATGAAGACTCATTTCGAAATAATCTATATGCTACCCCTTTCTTCAGAATCTTTGATCAAAATAATGTTGACGAAAAGCTGTCTCTCTACATCTAGGGTAACTAAACCAAAAGCTCCTTGGCTTACTGGTACAATTAAAGAAATGATGTCAATTAGGGACAAAGCACTAAGAAGATATAAGAAAACTAAATCAGATGCACATTTCCAATTTTACAAAGATATGCGAAACTACACTAATAGGGCAATAAAGTATGAAAAAAAAAGGATACTTCACTCACCAATTCAATACAAATAATAAAAAAAACTTATGGAAAACTTTGAAATCGAATAAAATAATACCGGATAAGTCACGCGAACTTCCAGAACATTTGAAGAACCCTAAAGATGTAAATGATTATTTCATTAACTCAGTTCCTCCTAGTCAACCACCACTTGGTCTTTTACATTTCTATAGTAATAATACCCGTATTAATTCTTCATTCGAATTCCATGAAGTAAATGACTTTTTTGTCTATAAAACTATATGTGATATAAAGACCAATGCACAGGGCTGTGACGAACTCAATTTGAGATTAATCAAGTTATGCTGATTTATGGAAAGATGCTATTGTGAAAGTTTTACCAAAGAAACCTAATCCAACTGATTATAAAGATCTTCGTGCATTAAGCATCCTCCCCACCCTTTCCAAAGTACTAGAAAGGGCAATTGAGTTACAACTTATGACTCATATCGCAAATCACTCACTACTACCCGAAGTCCAGTCAGGATTTAGAAAAGGGCACAGCTGTACAACTGCTCTTTTACACATTGCGGATGATATTTTTAGAGCTAAAGATCAAGGTCTCTGTACAATTTTGATACCATTAACTTTGATTTGCTTCTAGCGATCTTACACTATATTGGCCTTTCTGACTCCGCTGTTGCTTTAATGGGTACGTACTTGAAAAACAGACAGCAAAAAGTTCATATTGAAGATAACGCGTCTCAATATCTTGATCTTATTTCAGGTGTGCCCCAGGGCTCCATTTTGGGACCTTTGCTATTCACAATATATACTTCTGGTCTGTTGCAATCTCTTAAAAATTGTTCTGTTCATTTCAATGCCGACGACACCCAAATCTATTACACATTTCCTGTGGATGAAATTGAAAATGCTTGTGCATTAATTAATGTAGACCTCAATGCTTTTGTTAAACTCGCATCTGACCATTGTTTATTAATCAATGCCTCAAAATCTAATCTGATGATTTTTGGCCCAAATGAATGTAAAAATAACACACCAGATATTAATATTTCAATAAACCATTTGCCACTTGAAATTCTTTATTCTCAAAATTATTTTCTGTTGGATGAATATTCGATAGATATTTCCACTACCTCCAAATATTACACACACCTCGAAAGGCTTTCAAAGTTTGCATGGTACATTGTTTTTTGGGTCTCTACTATAACAAACTGAGTTAAGTATTTTACAAATACTGTCAATGTGTGTCCGGGAAAGAATAGTCCTGGAAAAAAAGAGCCCGATAAAAAAGAGTCTGTGAAAAAAGATTACGGAAGAAGAGAGAGTTCGGGAATAAACAAGTCCGGGAGAAAAAAAATCCGGGAAAAAAAGGCCGGAAAAAAGGAAAGCGTCTGGGATAAAAAAGAGCCCGAGAAAAAAAGAGTCCGGAAAAAAGGGTTTGAGAAAAAAAGAATACAGGAAAAAACAGTTCCAGAAAAAAAAAAGTATCCGGGAAAACAAAAAGAAACAAGAAAAAAAGTGTCCGAAAAAAGGGTTCGGTAATAAGAAGTGTTCAGGGAAAAAAAGGGCCTGGAAAAAAAGTCCGGAAAAAAAGAGCCCGGAAAAAATGGTCCAGCAAAAAAAGAGACCAGGAAAAAAATAGACCAGGAAAAAAAAGAGTCTGGGAAAAAAAAGGCCGGGAAAAAAAGAGTTAAGAAAAAAAATCCGTGAATAAAAAAGAGTCCGGAAAAAAAGTTGGTGCATGCAAGAGTATGTCGGTATTATCTTCATAGACCGTTATTTGACAGTAATTCTGTATAATGGTTGTTATATCATTCAAATAAATGATAAAGGTCCCGTTATGCTTCCTTGCGGAACTCCCTTTTCAACAGAACTAACTTCTGATCTATTCATGACTCCATCTTTACATATTATAACTTTTTGTTTTCTGTTGCTTTGGCAGTACATTAGGTACACAACTAAGTTTTTAATTAGGTACCGAGTAGAATATTAAAATTCTTGTATATTCATTATCCATGTAATTAGACCTTTGGTCTGTTTCGAAAAATAAATAACTAAATCACCACGTTCGGTACAATATGGCAAGTTTCAATATCGTTATATTCTACTGAGCGATGACGTTTCCAAAAGAAAATAAAAACCATTAAAGAGGCAACCGTGAATAATGGATAGGTACTCTTCAAACATCAATAAAATTTGCTTGAAACAAAAGGTTCCAAAATATCTTCGAGACAACATCCACATTGGAACAAACTGAAGGTTGTACAAAATTGTTCAAAATTCCATACGATCCACATTTCTCAAAGGGTCTCGATTCTATTTTCCTGACTTACATATCAGTAAAAACAATTTCCAAACGTTACTTCCATGACAGAAAAAAACAACTTCAGAAAGATCTGGAATCGACGAAATCAACTGTTATGGTTGAACGAAAAAATTAATGAACACAAATGTTATTTTCGGTCATTATTTTCTTTGGAATGAATATTTGAAAAACAACGCGGAAAATCAACTTCAATAATTGAGTTATATTGGACCAGCACGACCATTTCGAAAGAACATGATAATTAAAATACTAATGCATCGATTATCAGGTCAACGCCCATTTGGAAATGTTGAAACCCAGGATTGAAGGAGTGTGCATCTTATTTATCTTCATTGGTTGGTTAATGAATGTTTATGCCATTTGAAACTTGAAACGGTCCTTTGTGAATGAGTCCATAATTAATTACTTTTGAGACAGGCGATATGAATATCGAACTCAAAATTATTTGCTTCAGCGAGGTTAAGACTCTCATAATTATCTACACTCATTTTATAATAATTTGATATTCAATCGAGTTTTACTTTTTCTAGTTTATATGAGAAGTGATATGCAATAGAATACGAAAATATGTTTGAATTTTTACTTTGTTTCTATTTTGTTTTTGGCGAATGCACCCTCTTTTGTGTATCTTTACATTATCTGTAATTTTTTTATTATTCGAGTATTTCTTATAGTATTTTTAATTTCCCAAAATATTTGTGAAAATGAGAAGTGTTCGTCACATATTATTATAAGAAACTGAATTTGAAATTGTATTCCTTGTATTTTGTGTACAATGATAGTATATAAAAACATTCTTATTATTAAGTTAAATGCAACCAAGAAAAGCCTTTTTGTCCAATTCTGTTCTTGATTTATAATTATTGTATCTTCGTAATCCGTTATGTGACCTTGGTTAACTACGTGATCAAAGAATACGCAAGGAAGTTTCTACAGAGTCTACAGTCACTTTTATGACCAGCAATTCGAGATTTCAAAGTTTGACTCATTTGTCCAATGTAGTTTTTGTTGCAAGAAATGAAAGGTATACTATGAACTATATTGTTTTTCATCGGTGCAAATTCTCTGTCTTTCAATTTTGCATATAGTCTATTTATTGGAAGGATAAATCTTTCTGATTTTTCAATTTTGAATTCACTTTTGAAAACATTAATAAGTTTGGGAGACAAATTTTTTGTGAATTGTATTGACCCGGAAGTAATTTTGTTACGAGTTTGGTACATTAGTATCTGTATTCACAGTTTCATTATATCATTCATAGAAATGCTATTTTATTTCTTTCAACATTTTATTACAGTTTTTAATACTAAGTATTTCCCAAGAAATCGAATCCAGTCGAATATAAACATCTTCGAGCCATCAGTATTTTACCGGCTCTATCTAAAATATTAGAGAAAGCTATGGAAAAGCAACTGGTAGAATATCTCGGAGAATTTAATTTGTTGCCACATATTCAGGATTCAGAAAAGGATATAGTTGTACCACCGCTCTTCTACACGTTGTCGATGATATTATCAAAGCAACTGACCGAGGACAGTACACAATTCTCACTTTACTGGACTTTAGTAGAGCTTTCGACACCATCAATCATACACTTCTTCTTAGTATGTTGAAGTTTATAGGGTTCTCTGTTGTGGCTGTCGATCTATTCAGGAGTTTTCTTAGTAACCGATCTCAAAAGGTTGTGATTGATGATGATTCATCTGACTCTCTATCTTTGCAGTCCCACAGGGATCGATTTTAGGCCCGGTGCTTTTTGCTTTGTACTCTAGTAAGCTGCTGGAAGTCTTCAACAATGTAAGATACATCTGTATGTTGATGATACGCAAATTTATTTCAATTTTTCCTATCATGAAACCATTCATACTTATGACACATTGAATGAAGAAGTTGACAAATTTGTAAATAACGCAATAGATCACTGTCTACTTATAAATCCAACGAAATCTAAAATAATCCTTTTTGGGCCTAATAGTTAACGAAATGTCATTCGAAACTTGATTGATATTAGAATAAACGATCAAACTATTGAATTAGTTGATGAAGTCAAAAGTAACCTCAGATTCGAGAAACACGTCAATAAATTGTTGCAAAGGGCTTACTCATCTTTATGAGTAAAAAACGGTATGCGGCACTATCTATCAACAAAATTAAGAATAATTCTGTGTGAAACGTTAGTATTGTCGAATTTCAACTATGCGGATTGTGTTTATGGACCTATTCTTACCACCCTTTATAAACATAAAATTCAAAAAGTCCAAAATTCTTGTTTACGTCTGATCTATGGAATAAGAAGACGCGAAAGAATTACTTACAAACTACGCGAAGCTGGATGGCTAAATATGGAAAATAGAAGAATCCACCATGCTGGTAACCTCTTCCATAAAATTATAGTAACTCGTAAACCTTTTTATTTGCACACTAAAATTACATTTCGCACGGATGTTCACAATGTTAATATGCGAAGTCGAGGAGTACTATCTCCCCCCTCTTTCAGAACCGAGTATTTCAGGAGATCATATAGCTACCAAATTCGCAAGAAATACAATATGATTCCGTCAGATTTCAAAGTTGAGAGATATCATAAATTCAAAGTCCAATTGAAAATTTTTTTATTGAACTTTCATTTATGAATAGAAGTAATTATTGAGATTGTTGAACTTAATAATGTGTTTCCACCAATTTGGATTATTTAGGCTTCACTATTGTTCACAGGGATGTTTATAGGTTAAGTGGTAGAACAACAAAGTAGCTGATTTCATTGAAAATATGAACAGGATGTTCATAAAGTCAGTTGTGGAATCATCTGCGACTGAAAGTTGGAATTTAGTCGCTATTTTCCATCGTGGGGTGCGGTGCTTTGTGCCCACATCTCATTACACCCACATTTCGTTGCACCCACATTTTGTTTTGCCCATATGTCGTTATGCCCACATTGCGTTGTACCCACAGCTTCCGAACATAGCGGAATCAAGCGCTGTTGCCAAATGCTGACATGCAGACATTTCGTTACACCAACATTCAATGAAGTTGAGTTTTGCCCACATTTCGTTAATTGTGGACCTAACGAGACCTATCGTTGCACCCACATTCAATGAAATTGCGTTTTGCCCAAATTTCTTTAGGCCCACATCGCGTTGTTCCCGAATTTCGTTTCCCCCACATGTCTCTGAAGAAATTATTGTGGGCCTAACGAGACATATTGTTGCACCTACATTCAATGAAATTGCGTTTTGCCCAAATTTCGTTAGGCCCACATCGCGTTGTACCCAAATTTCGTTACGCCCACATGTATCTAAAAAACTTATTGTGGGCCTAACGAGACATATCGTTGCACCCACATTAAATGAAATTGCGTTTCGCCCAAATTTCGTTAGGCCCACATTTCGTTACACACACATTGCGTTCTACCCAAATTTCGTTACGCCCACATGTCTCTGATAAAATAATAGTGGGCCTGACGAGACATATCGTTGCACCCACATTTAATAAAATTGCGTTTCCCCCAAATTTCGTTAGGCCCACATTTCGTTACGCCCACATGTCGACGTCTCTGAATAACTGTCATCTGTCAATTGGTATCATACATGGGATATGTTCCGTAAATCAACTTGGTTACTTTGGTTGCTCGTTTTCCGTTCCGTGATTTTCGGATCTTGGTTCCTGTAAAAACGGTAGATGATCTGTGATTTTTCACCAGAACGACCATGGGTTTTCAATGGTACCTAACTTCGGTTTGTGTCATTTGTGATTGTCATATTTGTATTGAAATTTGAATTTTATTGAGAAATCAGTGTAGGTTTGATGATACTTTTTTGTAGGACAATACATCCATCTTTGTGCCTACTGCGCAGCCCTAATAAAAAGTCTGGCAAATCATGATTGTTTAAAAGATTCAGAAAATGGCACCGTGGACAGTGCTGATCCTAATGGCGAAAAGAAGGAATCTGAACGTTCAGCATCATTGTCCAGCCACCTCCATGATGAGGCTCTCACATCCACATACAGCTTGACGACCCACAATAGTAAAATGGGATGAAAAGTGAAGAAAGTTGCGGAAAACGAATGACGAAGTGAGGACGGAGATGGTTAAAACAGGAAACTCAAAAGTTACCTGGAAGTTTTTCCAAAATTTACTGGAGAGTTCCTCATTTTATCCCAATTGCCACTGCTTCCACTGCTGCCAAGTTTGTTAATAGAAATGGACCAGAATCAATAATTCAACTTCAGCGAATGATATATATATATATATATATATATATATATATATATATATATATATATATATATATATATATTCAGCATTTTATGCTTTCTTCCATTCCCAAATGTCTCACGTCACAATACTATGGGGAAACAGTGCCCACACTAAGGATGTTTTTATATTACAAAAAAAGCCATAAGAATAATATCTGGAGTAGGATATGCAGACTCCTGACTCCTGGCAGTAGACCTCATTTCTCATCAATGAGGTCATGACAGTACCCTCTATTTATATATTTCAGTCAATCCTCGTAATACATAAGAACAAAAATATTCACGATAAAAACGATGACTTCCATGATTACAACACCAGGGGTTGTCAATTAATAAGACCTGCTAAATTCAGATTGCAAAAATCCAGTAAAAATTGTCTCGATGTTACTCTTTATAATTTACTACCTTCCTATGTAAACGAATAGACTACCTAAGTCCTGACGTCACAAGTGGGCGGAGCTTATAAAACCTTTCTAAACAAACTGGTAATGCGTGTTAAAACCCCATAAGAAATTATTGATTTGATGATTTTGCATAATTCCGTCGGGAATAAGGATAATCGATATTATTTTCAATAAAGACTCAGTTAGTTGAAACCTTTTGCAGAAAAAAAGAATTTCAATGTTTGGAATGGTTTACCAAGTTTCACCCACTTTGACGTCACGCTTAGGTAGTCTATTGGACCTCAACAGTTTCAAAAAACACATGAGATCTTATCTGAACTCGAATGTGTTCTACACAAATGAGGAATACAGCTGCCCTACTGTCCAAGCCCAGCCCTATAAATTCCAAAAGTTCAAATATCACCAGCGATAATTATCGACCATAAAAGAACGAGCGGATATTTAGAATGCGATGAGAAAATCCGAACTTCGATAATAATTCATTGTTTACGTTTTACTCGTGATATTACTAAATGGCATATTTTGATGAAAATGCAATGATCACTATTGCAGAAGTAGTAGACGATGCTGCTGGAGCAGCAGAACAGCGAAGTCCCTTCTACCCTCGTATAAATGCATTGTAACTTTGAGATAGACAATTCGTTAGAATGTTTCGTTTATCATAAGAATCAATTCGTGAGGTGATTCGACTAGTCTAAATAGGCAGGTATATGAATATGATTTTATAATTAAACATGCTTATAGGAATGTTTTTATAAGTCTTGGATTCCTCGCAAGTGGCGCTACCAGCTAGACTCAGCTTCCAATATATACGTAGCATTTAGTCAGTCATGTTTCAATGTGCTTGGATAAAGTAATCAATGCTTTGAATCAACCAGATATTTTTAATCAATTGGTAAGTAACACAACACAAGAAATATAAGCAGAACAGTTGTCAATGTGACGCGTCACGTCATGTGATTTAAGTACCTTTAAGCTATTGGTTGAATTCGTGACCCAAGCCATTGTTTATATAGGAGTAAGATAGTTAGCCAACCTTATGGGATTTATATTGGATTCAAATGGATGCAACATGTAGATGGCGACAGTGATCTCGCATCCAAGTCATGTCGTAACTTCAGTGAACTGGCCTCCAAGTCATGTCGTAACTTGATTGAAACAATGGGACAACATTGAAATCTGGGTTTTTTGAAGAAACCTGCATTAAAATGACGTCAAATATTCATGTTTGTCACTAATCACGCTAGATGTCACTCACGTTTGGATCCAATAACTTTTCCACAGGCATTGACTAACTATCTTCTATTTAAACAGTGCCCAAGCTAAGACTTCCCTCACATCCTTCGAAACCTACCAACTCTGTATCGCAGTCGGTTCGGGAATAGCGTATCGAACGATAAGAGTATCGCATGCGAATTTTTCGCGATGTAAATATCACGTTCGAAATTTATCGCGCGAACTCAAACATAGGGTCCCTGTGGCGGCCCATTCTCGAATGTCGAGTGAGATTTGTCGCATTCAACATATGTCGATGGAAATTGTCGCACAACTTTGGCATGTGGTATTCTCAAATGGGTTCGACATATATGTCGCATGAGATAAATTCTGTCGAATAGCATGAACTGGCAACACCGAACTTTTGATGTTAGATCGTGTTCTATACAAGCGTCTAGTCACACCAATTCTACTTTGATGGCGCAGTTCCGCATGACATTATTGACATTTGAGAAAACTCAGGTTATGTCTGGTTATGACTGATATGTTATGAAAATTGCTATTTTGTGAGCTTCTAAACTTTTATATGCTTTCATTTAATTCATTGTGAAAGTACTCATCGTTTCCACTAAATAATTAACAATATCAGGATACATTATTTTTGGGAAAAGTTAAATATCTTCAGCTTCAAGAAGATATGGATCAATGCCGATTATTGATATTTTATCTTTACCGTTGTCGATGAACATCATCTAAACGTGACTAATCCATTATTCCTAAATTTCAACATAACAGCAGAAACAGGGAAAACACATCAGAAATATTGATTTCATTGAAAATATGAACAGGATGTTCATTAAATCAGTTGTGGAATCATTTGCGACTGAAAGTTGGAATTTAGTCGCTGTTTTCCATCGTACAAGATAACCTCTCTTGGAAGGGATTCATGATTTTTTCTCTCAAGTTATATAGGGTCTTTCTCAATATATATCAGATGTAGTTCAATGTCCAGTGTGGCTTTTGCCGGGGAAGTAGTTGTTTTCTGTTAGATATTACAAAAAAGTAACTTCAATTTTATCGTAGGGTTTTTTCCATTTCCAGAGGAGTCATGTATTGATTCAATTTTCAGTTGAGAATGTTTCACTTTAAAACACATCAGAAATAGTTATTACACGGTAGAAATAGTTAAAACACGGCAGAAATAGAAAAAACTTCGAAAAACTTTCTTTATTTACAAAAGCAAACAGAAAAGTGAGGTTCTTTCTGTCAGTTACGCACTCTCTCTACTAAACCAATTTTCATTTCGTGTGTTATGTGTTAGTGTTAGCACAATAAAAACAAAAAGCTTAACGTGGTAGGTTAGGCTAAGAATAAGAACAAGGGAGGATATAAACATTTCGAAGGCCCTTTTTTAATGTGTTAAAGTATTGTTTTTTTTCTAGGTTTCTAACCATTGGCTTGGAAAGCCTGAATATACTTTTGAATTGTGAATCCGACAAATTGAATTGATTTTCTTTCCTCCAAAATATCCTGCGACCTTCAACCTGTTCTCGAGCATTTTCTTCAACATTAAATATTTGATCGTATATCAAATCATCCATCAACTCATCTATTTCAGTATCACATCAAAATAACAGACTTTTCAAATCTCTATTCCCTGACGTTTCCCTCGAAAATACCGAGAGAAATGTCAGGGAGTTATTTCTCTCGACAGGTAAGAGAAAACAAATACACTCATAATCGCTAAAAGAGAAAAGTGCCTGTTTTCTCTTGGCTTTTCTACTACCTGAAACTCAAGAATAGCCACCCAGAGTGGAAAGTTTTCACATGTTGGATAAAATTAGAATTTGTCGAGAATGATTTTCCACATTCAACACAGATAGCTTCAACGCTTTTCTTTTTTTGGGGGGCTATTTTATCCAGTTCATCTGAAAATATAGGTAGATTTACATTTTTCATAACATTTTATTAGTGCACAGAGAAAAATAATCATGTATACACACTAACCTGGGTGGAAATTTTTACATGCCCTCTCAAACTACTAACATCGTAAAACGATTTGTTACAAATAGTGCACAAAGTCATTTTAAACAGTTTATTCAACAAAAAAACAAATCAGTTATCAAATAAACACACCTTTCAAGTCTAAAAATCATTCGATTTCTTCACAACAAATAACAATTACTGACAGCTATCAACATGGAAATCGGTATTTAAAATTTGGCGCAGATACAGTGCGCATGCGGAACTGCGCCATCAAAGTAGAATTGGTGTGACTAGACGCTTGTGTGTTCTATGCCCCTTCTGTTGTAAAAGAATAATATCAAATAAAATGACATTTGCTTTTGGAAGTAAGTTTACATCAGAATAAAGTAGAAACATGGAAAGTGAAGCCAAAAAAAAAAATTGTACCCAAAATCAAAAGAGAACTTTTAAAAATGTAATGCAGGAAAAAGAAAATGAACCTCTTATTTTATCGGAGAATTCTTTAGTTAACCCTTTCACTCACCCCGTCCTCAATTGAGGACACGCTATTTAAAGCCTTCTCAAAACTCAAGAATTCTAGTGAAGATTCCTATATGTTGATTTCTGTATTCTTGAAGGTATATTTTTGCTATTGACACATAGATGGCAGAAAGTAACTCGGTTGTTCTAGTGTTATGCGGAAGTACATGTCAGTGGTTTGTGAAGTTATCTGATGCTAGCAGGTATGTTGATCTGTATCTTCATTCATTTCTTTGAATCCATGGAATAACTGATTATTTCTGATCGTATGGTATAATTATAAGAACAGATTATTTGTATGCGTAGAATATTTTTCAAAAATATACCGGGTATTAGTGTATTGATACCTGTAAAGGTGGATGTCACCAATTGAGGACAATATTACCAAACGGACTTCACAAAAATTACATAAAGTAATGTATGTTGTTTGTTTTGTTTCAGAAAAAAATGTCTTCGAGAAAATTAACTGAATAACAATTACTGGAAGAACTTCATAAAGGTCTGTCCGATAGAGAATATTTGGCAAGTGACGATGAAAGTGCATCTGAGGAGGATTTGGTGACAAATCAAGATATTGTACAATATACAGAGGAGGGAAACGAATGCAATGAAGAGGAAGAACAACAAGAGAATAAAGAGGAGGAGGAGGAGGAACTTGTGATAAATGACGAAGACAATATATATAAACAATGGGTTACCGCAAAACGAAAGGTAGAATGGATACCGCATCCAACTTATGTAACTAGAAATATTCCTGAAAATCATCGTAATTCATTGGACAATGATTCTGTACGATCTCCTCTCAGTTATTTCTTCAAATATATTCCAAACAGTTTTTTCGAAGAGATGGTTACATATACAAATATGTGTGCACTGCAAAACAATAAAGTAACGCGATGGAATAAACCAACAAAGTCTTTTGTTGAAGTGAATCGTCCCGAGATCGTCCAGAGATATAACGCTTCAATGGAGGGCATTGATACGGCCGACGCTTTGATCGCATATTACAGATCGAAAGCTAAATGTAGAAAGTGATATTTCATGCCATTGATATGGCTATAGTGAACTCTTGGCTCGAATATAAAAGAGATATGAAGTCGCAGGGAAAACCAAATAAGGAGATATTAGATCTACTACATTTCAGAATGGAGATAGGGGAACTACTTGTGATGGTAGGAATGGTCCAAGGTAAGAAAAGAATAGGAAGACCTTCGTCTGTTGACAAAGAAAACAAGAAGCGTCAAAAAGTTGAATGTCGACCTTTACCTAAAGTACAATATGACAGTATGGACCATCTACCTCAGCAAGTTCAAGAAAGCCAAGCAGGACGATGTAAACAGCCTGGATGTACTGGAAAATCGAGGTGGATTTGTAGAAAATGCAAAGTTCACATTTGTCTTCAGAAAGAAAAGTCATAATTATTTAAATGCTTTTTGTTAATATTTTATGCAATAAATATCGTTCACTATTAAATGTTGATTCTTACCACCGAGTACTTTTGTCCTCAAGTGAGGACATCTCATATTTTTCTTATAAACAACCCATTTGCAAAAATAAAGTTATAATCATGTTCCTAGGTCCAATTATATAGCAGTTCAACAAAAAAATAATTTTTTCTGCCATTAACAATAATTCAGTACTGAAAGGGTTAATCTGAACGTTTTAATAAACTTTTTCTCTGATGAGAATGTAAGAGCACTCCTGTATAATACTCGTCTCTCTCGAGGCCGCTGATAAATTTCCTGAGTTTCTATATAGCTATTACTAAAGATGCCATTCTCTCACTACAAAAATATTTGAAAAAGAATCAAAGAATGTTTATTTTATTGAAAATATGATCAATATGTTCATAAAGTCATTTGTGGAATCATCTGCGACTGAAAGTTGGAATTAAGTAGCTATTTGCCATCGTACAAGATAACCTCTCTTGGAAGGGATTCATGTTGTGAAGAGAAACATTCTCAATTGAAAATTGAACCAATTCAATGAAATGAGCGATTTTCTGTGAGTAATACTTCTGAATAACATTCTCCCTTATCTCATTTATAGATAAGAATCTCCAATGGAAACTGGACATTTAATAAATATTCAACTATCTGAATAAAAATGCAAATTTTCACTTTCAGATTTTTTCTCTCAAGTTATATAGGGTCTTTCTCAATATCTATCAGATGTAGTTCAATGTCCAGCGTGGCTTTAGCCGGGGAATTAGTTGTTTTCTGTTAGATATTACAAAAAAGTAACTTCAATTTTATCGTAGGTTTTTCCATTTCCAGAGGAACATCAAGACGTTTCCTTGAGATGAGTGAAATTACCAAGATAGAATATGGTATGAGATCTTCTGAAATTACTTTTATAATGTTTCTACGATATGAATTTGGGGAATAAATAGGTTTTTTAATTTTCAAAATGTTCTGCCACGCATTGCACAATTTTAGATCTTTTGGGAAAATGTAAACTGATACATTTGTATCTTTTTAAGTGTTTACACTGCAGCACCCAGCAATACCTCTTGCACTTGCTGCTCATTATCAGAATCTTAAGAAGTATTTTGGTACATTAAACTTCAGCAAACTGTTTTAAAAACAAAGAAAACGTTTATTATTCGCTACTCAAATAACACGTATTCTAATGGTGACTTGGTTGTTTTCGTATACGCGTTCATTTTACTTTATAGTGTTTAACTGAAAAATATGGGGTTACATTTAGTTGTTTCTTTTTTTGAGGTGACACTGGCAGTAGTGCTAACCACTAAATTTAAAATAAAAAATATCCCCAGAATGCTGTCAAAACATTCGTAGAAAAGAAATATTTTTTTTGCGAATTTCGCGATTCGCATTTACATGAACCAGCCTTAACAAAATTTGTACACAACGCGATATGGGTGTAATGAGATGAGGGCCTAACGAAATTTGGGCGATTGTGGGTGCAACGATATGTCTCGTTAGGCCCACAATAATTTCTTCAGAGACATGTGGGCGTAACGAAATTCGGGAACAACGCGATGTGGGCCTAACGAAATTTGGGCAAAACGCAATTTCATTGAATGTGGGTGCAACGATATGTCTCGTTAGGCCCACAATTATTTTTTCAGAGACATGTGGACGTAACGAAATTTGGGTACAACGCCATGTGGGTGTAATGAGATGTGGGCCTAACGAAATGTGGGCAAAACGCAACTTCATTGAATGTGGGTGTAACGAAATGTCTCATAGGCCCATAATAATTTTTTTAGAGAATTGTATGTTCGGAAGCTGTGGGTACAATGCAATGTGGGCATTACGACATGTGGGCATTACGACATGTGGGCGAAACGTAATGTGGGTGCAACGAAATGTGGGTGTAACGGAATGTGGGCACAACGACATGCTCCCCTCTCTTGGAAGGGATTCATGTTTTAAAGAGAAACATTCACAATTGAAAATTGAATCAATATATAGATATTACAAAAAAGTTTGACATGTATTGATTCAATTATCAATTGAGAATGTTTCTCTTCAAAACATGAATCCCTTCCAAGAGAGGTTATCTTGTACGGTGGAAAATTGCGACTAAATTCCAACTTTCAGTCGCAGATGATTCCACAACTGACTTTATGAACATTTTCAATGAAATCAACATGCCATACCCATGACAGGTTTTATGTCAGAAAAATATTTTTCAAGTTTCACCGCACAAGAAATAGTCCAACAATTCCTCATTACAGTGTGAAATTGCTTCTGAAGAGTATGTTTTCCAATTCTTCCGACCTCCCTGATGATCTTAGAAGAAAGAGTGAAATGGATTTTTGTCGACCAAAATGTATTGGAGGCCTAGCGAAAGAGATGCAATTCACTCATCAATGGAATAAGCGATTTTCTGTTAGTGATACTTCTGAATAACATTCTGCCTTATCTCATTTATAGATAAGAATCTTCAAAGGAAACTGGATATTTAATTAATAATCAACTATCTGAATGAAAATGCAAATTTTCCCAATATCTATCAGATGTAGTTCAATGTCCAGCGTGGCTTTAGCCGGGGAGGTAGTTGTTTTCTGTTAGATATTACAAAAACGTAACTTCAATTTTGTCGTAGGGTTTTTTTCCATTTCCAGAGGAGACACGTATTGATTCAATTTTCAATTGAGAATGTTTCTCTTTAAAACAAAGTAGCATTCTGTGCTATCGAGTTGAACTTCGCCCTTTATTATCATGTTCATTAGCATATTTTTTTTATGTAAATTTAGTTGAATGTAAAATCAGTGAATGAAAATAATAAAGACGGTATTATTATTATTATATGAAAAATAAAATTCCATTCGTAAATAAAAGCAAAATATCCACTATCTCATGTCAAATTTTTTACAGAAAAATTTCCACTTATTAATTTCGTTCGGGATACCCTGGAGGATAAAAATTTCCGGAAATTTTTTTGGTTGTCATTGCAACTAAACAAAAACCACGTTTTTGATTGGCTAAAAAGCGAGGTGTGAAATATTCACTTGTAATCTCCCAAGTGCTTGAATTATTTCCTGCAATTAATTCAAGCACGCGGGGGATTCGGTAAGAAAATTTTACACCAAAATATATCCAACAATTCATAAGAAATAACTAACTATGGTTCACCTGAACTATTTATATGCATAGTACAAAAAAGATGCATGAAAATATTGATATGTAAAACACACTTAACAAAATTTCAATTTGATTTTTTTAAATTTAATCAAAAAAAAAGTAAAAATGTTCTTGATGCATGAAAATATTGATATGTAAAACACACTTAACAAAATTTCAATTTGATTTTTTAAAATTTAATCAAAAAAAAAGTAAAAATGTTCTTGATGCATGAAAATATTGATATGTAAAACACACTTAACAAAATTTCAATTTGATTTTTTTAAATTTAATCAAAAAAAAAGTAAAAATGTTCAAAATATTGATATGTAAAACACACTTAACAAAATTTCAATTTGATTTTTTTAAATTTAATCAAAAAAAAAGTAAAAATGTTCTTGATGCATGAAAATATTGATATGTAAAACACACTTAACAAAATTTCAATTTGATTTTTTTAAATTTAATCAAAAAAAAAGTAAAAATGTTGCTCCACTGAGAATTGAACTAGTGACCACACGACCACGATGCGGACACTTTACCGACTCGCCACGGGGCCTTTGATTTACATGTAGACAACTGGTGTATTAAAGTGTTTCTGAAATTTGATTTCAGAATTTGCAAATTCTGCTATTATCGTGAAGAAAATATTCAGACACATTCGAAATATTTAATAAAAACATAAATATGAAATATTATCTCATTTCAAATGAAAAATACAATTCCATTTGTACATCAAAACAAAATATAAACTATCACCTGTCAAATATTTGACAGAAAAATTTCCACTTATTAATTTCGGCCAGGGTACCCAGGAGGATAAAAATTTCCGGAAATTTTTTGGGTTGCCATGGCATCTAAATAAGAACGAATGTTTTGGTTCTCTCTAAAAGTGAGGTGTGAAATTTTCAAAACAACTCCATTATCAGTTCTCCGTAACCATCTAACACTGTATAAATTCAATTGATGAAGACAACTTGGTTTCTGAATTGCGCATCTAGGAATACGTACACAGACAAAGTGTGTGGTAAAGGGGAAACGTATTATTTGTTTTCAATGTGTGACGCCAGAAGCGTTCATCATGGCACTTTTCATCAAATTCGTAGGACAGAAATTATTTGTCATATGCATTGCGAGAAACGGAAAACAGGCATTTTCAATGAAAACCCCTTGTTATATTTCTCGAAATCATTTCATGGATATGTAGGGGAACTAATTTAGTCGTGCATTAAATAAAGAAAACGTAAATTTATCCTCTTTCCGAGTATCTTGTAACATATTATAACGAACAAAGGACTGGAAGGAAATGAAATGAAAAATACAAATATTGAACTTCAATTAGGGTAAAGTTCATTGTTTGCCATCTCCTTTTTTTTCAGCAAAAACCTTAACGAGAGCTTGCGCATACTTTATCCGGAAAATTAAATAAAAAAGAATTCTTGTTTTATATCCGGACACAATCGTAACGATGCTGTAGGGGAAAAATTAACTTATGCCTATATTAATTGATTCTATACTGCTTGGTATAATTTACAACACTGAGGAGGAGAATTCAAAGAGTAGTTGGTATACGGATTTTCGAATGATCTCATAAATGATTCCATTTACAACATTCATTAATTTCGTTTTCATCCAATTATAGTTAGAGAGCCGCGGGTATAAAATCGCGATGAGAAGTACACGTCTTCTGTTTGGTAAGATGAAAGTCCATACCTAAAAAATTCCAAACATTTTTGAAATTGGGCATCAGGGCCCATTCCAGCAGTACGAAGGGAAAATATCTATCGACGTATTCGACGATTTCTGTCTTCCATTATGATAATCTAACAAAGCGGAAAACGATTTGGTTGAGGCGCACTATTCGAAACCTATTTTTGAAAATTTTGGGCCCAAAAATCGATCATCGCACAAATTCGACGTCACCTATATGCCTAATTTTATGTTCCTTCATTTTGTTATGGCCTTCACATCTGGAAAATTCGAGTGGAAGACTTTATTAGTGAGTTCTGGCCTCAGGGTAAACCCAATAGACAAATTGAAAAACTTGCGGGAGCGGCAAAGTTAAAAAATCGAAAATTGCACTTGGGTTCAATCTTAATCTAACCGCTTCCCACCCCTTTGAATTTCCTCTATTTTATCTGTTTATTCTTGGTAGTCTTTTTCATTTAGAAATGTTTTTTTATCGATAATTTCACTCGCCGTATGAAACCCTTCTTTCCTGCAGTATTAGGACCAATAAGGGACGTATGCCTCGATAATACGCAGTTCCTAGCTTTCGAGCCGGTAATACCACTTTGTCATGGCAACCACGTACCCATACAACAACGGAGAACTTAATATCATGTTGTTACTAATATAAATGTCAGTCTGACAGACTTCATGTCTATCAGGCATTATCTATAACTATTGAAGAATTCACGACAATGGAACATTTTTTTTTACTTTGTTGGTTCGTGAAATTATCTCAGTAAATACTACTCGAGCTCACAATACTATCGATAATTCTGTCAGAAATCTTAAACTCGATGAAATTGCTTCGAGGTAACACCACGAGTCCTTTAGGACGAGCTTTCGAGCCGGTAATACTTTGTCATGGCAACCACGTATCCAAACAACAACGAAGAACTTAATATCATCTTGCTACTAATATGAATGTCGTCAGACAGACTTCATGTCTATCAGGCATTATCTATAACTATTGAAGACAGCACGACGTGGAACTTTTTTTACTTTGTTGGTTCGTGAAATTATCTCAATAAATACTACTCGTGCTCACAATACTACCGATAATTCTGTCAGAAATCATAAACTCTATCAAATTGCTTTGAGGTAACACCACTCGTCCTAAAGGACTCGTGGTCTTACCAAGCAATTTGATCTCGTTGATTTCTGACAGAATTACTATCGATAGTATTGCGAGCACTCGTGGTATGACCCCCCATAATTCAGTGTATAAACTTTATTAAACTCACCTCAGTTAGTAGTGAAAATGTCATGATAATTTGACAAAACGTTGGCTTTACAGAAATAGAGTTTTCTTTAATTTACCTCAAATCCCCCCCCCCCCCCAAAAAACAGTCACCATGGCGATTATCAAAAGTTTGAATATAAGTCATGGCAAACTTCCATCAATTGAGAAAAAACATGAGAAAAAATTGGTTACAAAAATAATAAGAATTCATTCTTGTTGAAATATTCCATCATCAGGATACCTGAATGTGCAAAATGGAGAAGTGTGCTGTTTAGATTTCAGATATATAGACAGTCTAAACTGTTCAAAGCAAGCAGAAAACTTTTTTGAAAATTCACTCCCTTTGGATATTCAAAGGGCTGTAACTTGGAAATTAATGATTTCCGCGGAAAAAAAGCAACTGCGAAAATTTCAGGAAAGTTGCTTTGGTGACCGCACATTCTTCAGTTTTACTAAAATTTTCCTTCGAAGTAGAAGATGCTGTCCATTGAGTTTGTAGTATGAAAAGTTTTCATCAAGATTACAATACTGGCGACTATTGGAAGAAGTTTTTAACAACTGTAACTTTTAAATTTTATTTATCGTTCCTGGACTAGAAAACAGTTTAGTGTAGCAGGACTTGATGGGACAAATCAACCAAAGCTAAATAAATGGACTGGATTGCTTGGATTGGAATGACAGCTCATTACATTACTTTTGGACGTGACGAAATCTCAGTGCTTGAGTTATCGAAGTATCGAGGAACAAATAGTTTGCTGGGGACCACTCTTTCAAAGAAATCAACACCTCATTGCATTTATCGCGCAATGATATCAGATACGATCAAATACATTGTGGAAGATGTCGTCAATATAAAATACGAACAGAATTGGTCCCATTATGTACCCCTGAGGAACACCAATGACTATTTCAGCATGCTGTGCACAATGATTGTTGATAGCTACATACTGTGTTCGTTTGAATAGGAATTATTTTATCCCTTCCAGAGGATAACATCCATTTCCATGACTATCCAACTTTTCCAGTATATAGTATGTCGTGATTGATACAGTCAAGTGCCCTGCTGAGATCACAAAATTCCAATGGGGCATTCTCCTGCTTCCACATATTCTATTATTTTTCAGTAATATAGGAAAACACCATGGTACCTATTTCATAATAATAATCGTTTTTATTGACAGTCATCCAAATTTACAAAGTATATATATTATATAAAAAATGTATAGAGACTGGTCAAAAGGCAGAGTTCAGTCTAGTTAGAGGTTACACGATGTGACCTTTAAAAAGCCTGCTCTTCCACTCAACCTTATATGGTGATGGGAACAGATCATCACATTTATAAAAATAACAATTTTTTTCCAATAAAAAGAATAAAATAAAAGAAAATGCATCAATAATAACTAATACTTACTATTAACTGTAACAACATATCGTGAAAAACAATTCAGGGGTAGTTAAAACACCTCTGTATAAACTGTTTTTCAGTTCTCTGGTGAATCGGTACAGTTTGCTCAGGTTATGCGAAAAAGAACCATGGAATGCATGCGTTCTGTGTCTTGGAATTGTTATTTTATTTTTGTGGCGTATATTGAGGTTATGTATGTCAGTTCTGAAACGGGTGTTATTGTACAAATAGGAAAAGTTTAGAGACGATATGATGGAATGAAAAAGACAACATGCATTGAGTGTTGCTGTTTTGTTGATAACCAACCAATGCTCCGAATATAGTTGGAAATGCGTTCTCTCCTTTTGACCCCACGTACCAGTCGAGCACACGAGTTTTGAAGATTTTGTAAGCGTGCTGAGTCTATTTGACGGATAGTCGGACCGTAAATGGCATCGCCGTAATTGAGGTGAGACAGAACCAAAGCATTGCAAGGTAACATTCTGGAGTTTTTGTCAAGCATTTTTTTATTTGAATATATTAATCTTAAACCGATTTAAAGCGATCTACCGGTTATCCTAAATTTGAACCGGTAATTACCACTGGCATTAAAGTGACTTTGGTTTTTAGGGATTATTTTGTATGACGTCATGAATAAGCCCTTTGCAACGTCATAACTTGACATTTCGAATAACCGGTAAATACACAGAACTCGAGCTGTTTTCATCCCCTCTACTTGCGGTCTATCTCTCATCAGTCTCAGTGTTAGGTTAGATTTTCGTGAAGTTGTATCTTTATTTTATTTGCTTGCAATAAAATGTAAAATGGATGATACTGAAGGACCATTCCAAATAAATTTAAATCATGAAGGCAATGATATTGCAGTTACAGTTGAGGATTTGAATACAGCAGTATTACTGTTAAATGGTAAGTAGAGAACACGGAATGAGCGTTAGTGAATATGTTTTGAAACTGTATCACTTTAAGGCAAAGAATACACCACTTAAGGTATATAAACTTTCAGATCCTGATGCTGCCATCACTTTTTTGAAAACAAACTACCCCCATATAATTCCCTCCACATCAAGGGCTCATCAGCAAACAGCACAACAAAGCCAGGAAGATATTGAAGTTGATGTCATATGGACAAAAAAAAAACCATCTCAAATAGATTTAGAGGCTACAAAACAACTTTTATATCTGAGGGAAAAAATGGAGGATCAGTTTATTGATAAGAAAACAAATAAAACTAAATTGTGGAATAAGATTGGCCAAGAACTGAAGAAACAGTTTAATATTGGAGACAGTGCAGGAGAGAGGTGCAGACAAAAATTTGCAAATCTAACTAAGGCATATCTCCACTTCATTAAAAATCAAAAAACCACGGGGTCGAAAAAATTAGAACTACCCCCATTCTTTGAAGAGATGCATTCCATATTAGGTATGTACTATTACTACTAACAGATGTGCCCACTATTAGCTAAGCTACTTTTTATTGTATTCCCAGTAAAAATATGCTGTAAATACATTTTTATAATATTTTATTCTACGTTGTTGTAGCTTCCTAATAATTAGTTATCAAAGTTTTCATCGCTTATAAGAAAAATTACCAGCTAAATAATGAGAGTAGTCAACACATCTGCTACAGTTATGCAACAAATTGGATCACATGAACTGTGTTTTCTATATTCTATATAAACTTGAAAGTTCTGATCACATTTTCATGTTACATTGTTTATAAAAAGTGTCATTACACTAAATTTGTGATTGTTACATTTTCTAAACTTTTTTGATACTTCTATTGATAATATTTATATATTTTCCAATGTTTAGGATCAAAACACAAGACTTCACCCAGCATCCTTGAAGATTCAATGGAAATAAATGATGAAATGCCAGAACAAGATGAACTTCCGAAAGAGAATTTCTCTTTGGATAATCAAATGAATGAAACTCCATCAACTTCCAAGGATTTCCAAAATAGATTCACAAAAGCAACAAAAAGGGTAAAGCCCTTCACTACTTCGGAACTAATTTTAAAAGAAATTCAAGAAGATAGGAAGGCAAGAAGCGAAGAAATTTCGTTTTTAAAAGACCACTTGAAAACGACTGAAAAACAAAGGGATAGATTACTAGACATTCTAGCGAACACCTTCAAAAAAAGAAAGAGAGGAAAGGAATCAGATGATGACTCTGACTAAAACATTTTGAAGTAGATTCAAAAACACTTTCTTGTATAATTTAACTCTGGGTTATAAAGTTCCAAGAGGGGTACTGCTTTGTTTTCTCAATTTTTATTGATTTCTTTTATTTTGTGATAAGTACGTACTGGGAGATTTCTTATTATTTTATCAGATGTTCATGTGTATCTATAAGACTGATATGACAATAAATTTATTACTAGTTTTTTATTTGACATATAAGATGAATGAAACATTTAAAATATAATCTGGGATATAATCATTCCCTGGTAGCAAACAAGGTATTGGCAATATCATCCCTCTTCAGCTGGCCTTCAATATTATTTCCAGCATTTCCTGGCACTGGTAATGGTACCCTTTCTTCAAAAAACAATTCTTCATTCCAAATATCACAATTTAAAATACAGAAATTGTGCAAAATACAACCTGCAGTTGCAATTTCAACAGTTTTACAAATATTATATTTATTTATGAACTGCAGCCTCCTCCATCTTCCTTTTAGTTGTCCAAAGGTGTGTTCAATAACAACTCGTTCTGATGAAAGACAATAATTGTGGTATCGTTCCTTTTGACTCATGTTTTGATCATCCCTTAAATATCCATTGATTAACACAATTCTGATAACATTAATTTAATTCGTACCTATACGGAGTCATAAGCCACTTTTTTATTCCAAAGGCACTATCCCCAATTAGGTGGTATTTGTCATGAAAAATGCTGTCTGGTCCACATCTCTCAATATCCCTGTAGAATTGTGAATTCTCAAAAACCTATTAAAAAAATTGCAATATAGAGTTGGCTGTTCCTGATGAGAAGGCTGATGTAATTAATACTCTAAACAGTGTTACAATTTAAAAAGTAATAGTGTGCATAATATTCTCACACGGGAATCATGTGCAGATCCTGGAAATCCAATAAAAACATATGTGAAAAGTCTATTGGAATTACAAATTGCCATAATATTTATGGAGTGCCTTCTATATCTATCTATATAACTATCTTGTTGGGATTTTTCAACGTTTATAAAGATATGGGTACCATCTAATGCACCAACAACTCCTGAAATTGGCTTGGAAGCTTAATTTACTACATTGAAAAACTGCTTTCTTACCTTGATATTTTTTAAACCCCTTAGAAACCTGTTCCAATTCCTCTTTCGAACGGGGAAATCTTATAAACACTTTTTTAAGTCTTACAACAAAATACAGCAACCTGTTAACAATATTCATAACAGATACACCTGAAATATTAAATCTTGTTCCAATATAAAATAAACTTTCTTGAGGTGCCATGTAGTAAAGAAAAATAAGAACTTGTAATTTCAATTCTAAGGGATAGTGCCCTCCAGTATACTTTTTTTTGAGAACTTGATTCACATCGATTTTATGGAGGGCTGTTTCTAAATTTTCGAGCGTTCGTGAAGTCACCCTAAATAGTTTAAAAAATTCCATCTCGTTGTAATTTATTAGCCACTTATCAACTTTAACAATTTTTGGAGACATTGAGTGCTCCCGTAACATAAATATCATCTTTCCAGTTATTATTTGTTTCAAAAACTGTTGTATCATAAAAGCTTCCTCATAGTTTGATATAAAAAAGTCATCAATTAGTAGCAATGTAGTAGGAATATCCATCTTTTATCTTTACTATCATTTAACTTTGTTAATATTAGAGGGGTATTTTGTGATTACCACAGACTGCATACATAACTAGTGTCGTTGCAAATACGAGTTCTGTGTTCTGTGGAAAAACTAACCGTGTACGGGTTTTGTCCATTAAAGCGATCTACTACGGTTATAATTGCATGAACTGATGAAGGGAAGACCAAAGGGATAACCGTTGATTACCATAGGTAAATACCGGTAGATCGCTTTAAATCGGTTTTAGATTGTTAAAGCCTCTACGAATTATCAAGGATACATGGGGTGAGAATCTGAGATCTGTATCATTTATCAAACCAAGATTTTTACTGAACTCTTGAATTGGCTGTGTATCACCATTATGTGTGATATGTATATGATTTGCACGTTTTCTCATGATATGTAGATTTTTTGTTCCATGCTGCTTTTTCGAAATTAAATCAAGTTCTTGACAAGTTGATGATTCTGTGACTGGTCTGTAATTTTCAAGTCTCTGACTATAGTGGTATTTTACCACATTTCAGAAAATCTGGAAAAAGGTCAGTAGAAAATGAGAGATTAACCATAAACGTAAGTGGTATACGCAGTTTTTTCTCAAAAAAAAATTGTTTTTCAGTTTTTTTTTTAAGTATAACTGAAACAGTTCAAGCTCTTGATATGACATAAGAGAATTGGGAGGTGATCTAACCGCATCGCAAAAAAAGCGAGAGGTTGATGAAATAATCACTTATACAACTAATATTCGCAAAGTTTTCGAACCTATTCTATAGTGAGATTTCTATCCATTTGAGCCCCTTAGAGATCCCCCAAGTTACATCGAAATGTAATAAAACGAAAATCAAGAGACAAAAGCTCCAATGCCAAGAGCAGATCTACAGAAAACTGTTATTCATCTTTGTGAAAATGAACTTGCAGTAATTTAACCTGAACGCTAAAAGTACCGGATATTAAAATCATGAAGGAAATGGGACTCAATTTTCAGATAGCGATTCAAAATGGGGAAAGAGATGTTGTCTTGTGAAAATGAGCACGCTTAATTTAATTTTTCATTTAAGAACAATTTGACGTGCTTTTGAAATGCAGCAAAGCTCTTAAAAGAGTATTCCGGTTAATTGTTATTTGATTCGTATTCATACCTACGTACTTTTGAGAAAGTTCAAAGGCTGACACTGCGCAAGTTGAATGGAGGGAAGAGTTTTCATTATTCGTCTAACACACCGAATTTCCATTTTTCTATTTGTTCGGTGTTCCCCATGGAAGAGAATTGTTCCAATGTTTTCCTTCCACTTGGCAAAACCAAATAGTTATTCACATATCAAGGGAACAAAAATTGCGAGGTCGTAAGCTTTTATTAAACTTGCCAACTTCTTGTTGCCCGATTAAGTTGAAATTTGGCAGGTGTTCTTGATTCCGGTGACAATACATTATGGAAATGGCGGCTCCGATATGGCAGTCAAGTTTTGTGATTATTTATTTGAATTTTTGTCAATTCGTAAATTCACTATGACGGCTCCTAGATGATGGACGAATTTTGTGATTATAGACCGATTCGATTAAAAATTAGTATATACGGTTTTCGTAGTTAGAGATTACATTATATTGAAGAAACAGGAGATAGAATTCGGCAATACAAATTAGCGTGCGCAAAGCCTGCCAAATATTTCGAGTTATTCCTGCTCTGAGAAGTGGGAAGCGGCAAGACCTATTTTACTCAAGAAGCAATCAAAGTCTTCTACTGACATATGTACAAAGTTCTTGCATTGTCCGGTATTTGGTTCTAAAGCCAAATCTACTAATACATCGTCTATTCTTTTTTTTCTTTTACAATAAACCGCTTATAACCACAAACCCAGCACTGGACCATAACCAACTCCGACATTTTTACCACGAATGAATGGAGCGACTTGAGCAAGCACGCATCGCGACAAATAAAGTTTGCCACGAATGCAGCGAGCTCGAATGGATTGAGTACTAAAGGCGCGTATAGCCCTGCGAGCCGAGCGGCTCATGAGCCGCTCACATGAAAAGTGTCGCAAGTGTGTACAGGGTTGTGAGCGGACTTTGAGCCGATCTTGAGCCTGTCGCTGCGAGCCACTTGGAGTCGGTTTTTTCGGCGAGCACAAAGGGATGGCTCAGTGTCAATTTGTACGGCATAAAGACGTGCTCGCAAGTGTGGACGTGATCATGGCGGCTTGGACGGATGAAGAGGTAATCTCGCTCATAGTTAGTAGTACTGATATAGTTCATATTCTTTTCTATGGGACCCCAAAAATGAAAACCACTTCAAAAAAAAATGTAAAAGAGGATGATTGGAGAGAGATTGGTACTGCAATGGACAGGTACGCGGAAGAATGTAAAATAAGAATGATTGATCTGTTGGGATCGTACCGGAGAGAAAAAAGCAAGGAAAACAAAAGTTGCACTACTGGCAAGGGTAGGATTTCGTTAGTAAATGAAAGAAACTTTCATTTTAATTTTTACTATATTTGTTGAATTTTCGTGTTGAAAAACAGATAGTATATATACAGGGTGACCCAGGCTCAAAACACCATATGTTCAGGAATGGTTTTTATGTAAAAATTAGTTTTTTTTCGATAATGATTTGAAATTTAAATCCTAGATTGCTTCATTTCCGAAATACAAGGTGTCAAAGTTCATGGTAAAATTCAACGTTTTATTGATTACTCAAAAACCTTTTGGCTGATGATTTTGATAAAACTTGGCATCTTACTGAAAAAAAAAATTTCAGTGTACTTGGATTAAAATTATTATTTCCAGTGGCGTCCCGACAGTAATACTAGAACAATTCATTGTACACCGCATTTTTGTATATGTTTATTTTTTTCAGATTAAGAAATTGACAATAAAATTTGTTTGAATCCTAAATTTTTATCGTTTCTCGATTTAGTTTTGAGAAACAATTTAAAAGCCGTTTTTCTGTATTTTTCAATAAAAATCAGATCAAAGTCAGTCGGGTACAATCTTGACCACAATTCAGAGTCTTTATCAAAGTTTGACAGCCTGTGACATGTTAATTAATTAATTCGAGTCTTATTAATGAAAACACCCTATATTTTGAAAAAGAGGCAAGTTAGGACACATGCTTGTGAGAAAAAAAACTTATTTTCCACTAAAAACGTTTGGAAGTTTAACTCTGGGTCACCCTGTATATAAGGTATATAGAACAGTGCACCAACACCGGCGATTTTTTAAAATTCAAATTGGCCATTAGAATACAAGCGCAACCTGCTACCATAACAGCAAACAGAGTTTCTTGTTCGAACATCTTCAATAAACTGAATTCGCGCTGTGAATGTGCTCGCGAGCACTGTCGGCTCGCATAGTGCTCGCATGAGGCTCAGGCATTCAACTTTTCCGCGAGCGGCTCATGAGCCGCTCGGCTCGCAGGTCTATACGCGCCTTAACGCATATGCTTTGCTTCTCACCGCATGCGGGTCCAGGTCTGCACGCGGCTTAAGACGATAAATCTCAAACCAGGCCAAAGTGTAACTACCTCCAATATTATGGCATCTATACATAAAGAAAAAGATCCAATCAACAAGCGCATAATACATAAAACTCCAGAAGGAAAACGTTTAGGACGATGAAACATCTGATGATGATACATTATTCCATTTCTAAGGCTGCAGTACAGAGAACAAGTGGAAAGTGATAGGGAAATCAATTCAGGAGATGATATCGAGTGTTATCCATGACGTTGAATTGGCTGAAGAGAAGCTTCAAGCGGCAGAAGAAGCATCTCAAGAATCGGATAAGATTGAAGAATTCAACTATAAGGAGCTCTCAGAAGGTGACTTCGTTATAGTAAAAGGAATTTCGAGGATATGCATGGAGAATGTTATGAAAGTACTGGAAGACGACACATTCCATTGTTCTTTCCTCCGAATATTTATATATTTTCCCCAAGTGCCAGATAAATCACTAGTCAGGAAAACTGAGATTAGGAAGGTTCTTTCAATTCCTGAAAGGATGCGGATAGGTAGTCAATTCAAAGATATTACATTGATTTAAAAAATCAAACTCATTCTATGAAAATCACTTTAAAAAATGTGTCTATTTTACTTTCTTATTTTTCGGGCTATTAAAGGTTTCATTGGTTTAATTCATATTTCTTCAATTTTGAGATATTTCCCTGCAATTTTCAGTTAAAAATTTCAAAACCTGTTGACTTGAAATGACAGCTTTAATTTTAAGCCAGTACATATATTTAACAAAAAATATTTGATTCAATTGAATCCCTTCATTAGATTCTAGATTTTGGTTAAAAAATATCAATTTTTTCAGATTTTTCTCAAATTTTTATCACTCCTGAAAGTTTAAAACCATTCAAATTCACCATCTTTTAGGGTAGTGTTCATCATTCAAAATAAGGGAAAAAAGTTGTCCCTTTCATTTTTCGCACGCCCATGGTTACAATTGATTTTGATTGATTTTTTTAGGAAATAATAACTCTCACTGATACTGAATCGTTTATGGACACATCTTAACGGGTTCCTGATACACAGAACGAAAATCAGTCTATCGGGGCCAATTTGGAAGAGACATAGCTCCCTTAGGAAGCATTTGCGGACCTGTTTATACGAACCTTTCAAATATTTTTGCTTGTAGAATCAACCATGTTCAAACAGTCAGAGTTCACAAACGACAAATATTTATTTAATGGTTGAAACCTCAGCGCGTCACACCGAACAGTCGAATTTCTTCCACACCCGTCCCAGCTAACTTTTGTAGGCATACTTATCAAGACAATGAACTCGCTGAGCATTGGCAATCGCAATGCTCATTGTCAAGTAGTGATTGGTGGTCATTTTGAACATTTCATTTAATTATGAAATAAGTTGAAAAATACTTCCTAAACATTATGTTACATTATATCCTTCATTCGTGATGTGTCAAAATTTTTTATTTTCACAATAAATTTTCTCAGTTATGATATGATCAGAGAATGAAAATCCTTTTCTAACGAGGTGCCACACGACCCCCCTTCTCGTTTAAAATTTTTGAAGGGGTGCTCATAATTCACAGGGGGTGCAAGAAGGAGGTGATATATTCAAACCGTAAATTGTCAAATTGAGAATAGAAATCGACCTGTTTAAGAATTTTTTAAACAAATACGCTAAAAATGAATTTAATCCATACCAGTGGACCGTACTGTATACCCACTAACTAGGCTGTCAAACATTTTGGGAATTGATGACTGATTGCATACTTCAATAGTTTGTTACATTTGTCCTATCACCAGATTTAACAATTGGTTCAATGTAACTTTTCTTCCAGAATCTGGGAATACTCCTGTTTTCGATGAAAGTTTGAAAAATTTGCATAAGGGAGACGTTATGGTACATATATTCTTTTTCAAGATATTTCGGCATTGATAAAACTGGGACTGGAAACATGTATTTCCTACCCCACAAGCTCTCATCATCAAGCAAATAACAAATGAAAATTATAATTTAATGTCATTTAAGGGATTAACAAATATTTTTCCTATTTCTGTTTATTCTTTATTCATTGTGCAAGGACCCAAATGATTATTTAATTGTTGTTATTGTCATGAATTCTGTCAACACCCTGTGATCGTGTTGAAGTAATTTGAATATTCATCGAACGGAATGATTCTGAAGGTACAATTCATACTGAAAACTCATTACGAGGCAACGATACACAAATAGTAATTTACGTAACAAGTCCAGAAAATACTGTTTTCTTGGACGTGTAGACCAAATTCTAGGACAAGCGTTAGCGAGTCCTGGAAGTATGTGATTCCAAAAACACTGTATTCGGACGTGTTGCGCACACTATTCTTTCGGCAACCATGTAGAATAACAAATCAGTGAGACGCATTTAGTCTAGTGAATATTTCGAACATGTTAGTTCTTATTTGTATTATATATTGAAATTCGAACAGAAGATAGGTACCAATAGAAACATTCTAATTCTTATTTAATAATATATATATATATATATATATACAGGGTGTCAATTTGAAAACTTCCCACCCTTAATATCTTCCTTCCAGTAAACAATATGAGTAATCGAAAAAACAGGTCAATTTTATTGTCAAGGGGGACACTTTCACGGACTATTTGTAGCCCTCGTGGTTCAACCCCCTAGGAGGGGTAGATGTTATCCTTAGAATTTTAAATGGGAAGGGGGGTCAAGTGGCACATCATTTTGATGGGCGTTCAATTCTTGTTCCAATGGTACCCTGAC
This sequence comes from Chrysolina oricalcia, assembly GCA_944452925.2. Taxonomy (NCBI): domain Eukaryota; kingdom Metazoa; phylum Arthropoda; class Insecta; order Coleoptera; family Chrysomelidae; genus Chrysolina; species Chrysolina oricalcia. Next base: position 29,689,063 of record OX101808.2, read on the forward strand.
TTATTATTTTGTGATGAGCATTTTCCGAAAAATTGCGTTCTAAACTAACAGAAGTAATTATTAGAACGCCTATACTGAGATGCATTATTGTATTGACTCCCTTTAATAAAAATGGTTAGAAGAGTAGGTGGCACCGCTCCAACCCTTGAATGACAGGAATAAATTTATTACGCATGGGATTTTTTATTTGGTGGTTATTTTCCTTCTACACAATAAAATTTAATTTGCGAGAAAGACATTTCCAACATAAAATCTACTTACGCTTATCTTATTAGCTGTTCGAAATGTTGTCCATTTTGCTCTAAACAGTAATACAGTCTGTTTTCGAACTCCCCTCTAACATTACGGAAAACTTCACTAGGAATTGACCGGCATGCTGCTGTAATTCGTCTTTTAAGTTCGTCAATATCAGAAGGTTGTGTTTTATAAACAACGGATTTAAGATGCCCCCAAAGAAAGAAATCTAAGGGTGTTAAATCCGGTGATCTCGGAGGCCATTCAACTGCTCCCCTTCTGCCAATCCATCTACCCGGAAATCTCTCGTTTAACCACTGTCGGACGGGAAGAAAATAATGAGGTGGAGCACCGTCCTGCTGGAAATGTAACAGATCCTCCTGCAAAAGTTCATTACCTTCTGCATCAATTTTAGTTTCTAGCTCGTGAGTTATAAGAGGATCGATAGTCTATTCAAGCATATCAAGGTACAGATTGCCAGTCAAGTTTTCTTCCAGAAATAATGGACCAAGAATGGCATTTCCAAGAATACCAGCCCAAACATTAACTTTTTGTGGGTGTTGTGTATGCCCTTCCCGAAAAATATGTGGGTTTTCGTCACTCCAATAGCGACAATTTTGTCTATTAACATTGCCATTCAGAAAAAATGAACACTCATCGCTGAAACAGATGTTTAACAGAAGATTAGGGATGGTATTGACTCGATGAGACATGATTTCACAAAACTCTATTCTTCTATCATAATCATCCTCGTGGAGCTCTTGAAGAATCTGCATTTTATATGGATGAAATTTATGCATTTTCAATGCTTTTCTTATAGTCTCGCGTGACATTCCCGTCTGTTCTGATACTGATCGTAAGGAGCTCGTGGGCTCTGCAGCAAATGTTCCCAAAACTTCAATTTGAGCTGCTTCATTTAGTACTCTGGGGTTATTTCTTTTTTTATTTGTCACTGAACCAGTTTCGTAAAACTTATTCACCAAATCAAGCACATACCGGTGACTTACATTACAATTTGGATGTCTTTCGTTAAAAAGACATGCCGCCCTTCGTGCGCACTTTCCAACTTCGCCATAAATTACAATAATTTCAATTCTGTCTTGAAGAATGTAAACCATTTTTACACTTTTATACACTTATTAAAGTAATTCCTAAACAGCCCAACAGGTACAACGGTATTCACAATACTACCACATAGTTCAAATTTGCTAACCAATTTTTTACCGGAAAACAGAAACTTTTTACAGCAGAAGTAGCAAAAAAGGAAGGCTATCTGTACAATTTCTGCGATGACACTTAAAAATTCAGCATTTAATAAACACAACTTTACTACCATCTACGTTTTACTATTAGACTAGTTTTTTATGTAAAGTGTTTGGAGCTAATGGCTAATGTTACCCCTAATAAAGGGTTGGAACGGTACCACCTAATATTCTAACCAGTTCTGGCCAAACCATGCATCTCAGTATAGGCATTCTAATAATTACTTCTGTTAGTTTAGAACGCAATTTTTCGGAAAATGCTCATCAAAAAATAATGAGTCAGGGTACCATTGGAACAAGAATTGAACGCCCATCACAATGATGTGCCACTTGACCCCCCTTCCCATTTAAAATTCTAAGGGTAACATCTGCCCCTCCTAGGGGGTTGAACCACGAGGGCTACAAATAGTCCTTGAAAGTGTCCCCCTTGACAATAAAATTGACCTGTTTTTTCGATTACTCATATTGTTTACTGGAAGGAAGATATTAAGGGTGGGAAGTTTTCAAATTGACATCCTGTATATATATATATATATATATATATATATATATATATATATATATATATATATATTAAAATTCGAGCACTTCCCGGCCCAGTACGAACTTCCCGAACTAGGCCGGGAAGTGCTACTTTCCCAAAGAAAAAGTCGGGAAATGAACACTTCCCGGATGGTTGCCGAAAAAATATGTTTTGTCGTACTTAAACTCATAGGTACAAAATCATATCTTTGAGGGGCTGTAACCCGAAATCTAGTCATAGTATCGAGTTGGGCTCATGGAAAATTTTAATCAGGATAATGAAGAGATTGATACTTTTATTAATAAATATTTAAATTTACAAATTTGTACATTCTTTTTATGGGCTAAATGTTATGATGAGTTTGAATAAATTCACTTGTTCAAAAGAGCTATAAATATAAATAAAATTGCTAGTCAACAGATAAAATAAATAAAAAATAAATAGATAATATAGATATAGATATAGATATAGATAAATAAACAGATAAAATATATAAAAGGTAAATAGCCAAAATACTCTGTAAGTCCAGTACTCATATAGGGGTGGTCACAATATCACAATACAGCTGATCGTTATACATACAGCCTGGAGCCCGTCAGATGCTCAGATTCTACAGATTCAGCCAATTCCACCGGGACCCAGAAACCCGTAAGAATGGTGCGGGGTCCTTTAGTGTGATCTTTATTTTCCAAGAAGCTTTCTTCAAAAACTAGTTCATTAAGCAATAACCTAAATGATATGAAATTTGTTAAATTGAGAGATAACATGTTTGCATCACACCAATCTTTAACTTTCTTTAAACCAGTTGATATCATGTTATGCAACTTGCAAGGGTTTTTACTATTCTGCGAATAGGATGAACTTCCCTGAAATATCGATGTTGGTGATGTAATTCACATATACAATAAGAAAAGGGTGGGCCCCAACACAGATCCTTGTGGAACTCACGAATTGATTTCCCTTGCCTCTGAAAGTTCCGTTGTTTTGACCATTTATTTTGTTTCTATCCTGTTAGGTTGGAAACATTTCAAAGTCAATCCTCTTCATCCATACTGTTGGAGCTTTCTCAGCAGTATTTTGTGATCAACACAGTCAAATAACTTTCATAGGTCACAAAACACTGCTGCTGTCATTTCACCGAGATTTATCTGAGAATAAACTCTATTTTGGAATAAGAAGATTGATTCTTGTATGTTTTTTTTTATTCTGAAAACCGAGCTGGTTGTTACTGATGATATTGCGCTCATTTAAAAATTTGAGTAGACGTATTTTTACTAATTTTTACTAATTTATTTTTGAGATAGGACGGAGATTGGAGGAATTATCTAAATCTCCGCCCTTATGTAGAGGAATGACAACAGAAGTCTTCAGAAAAGAGGAAAATGAGCGTATTAGGGAGGGCAAATTTATCAGTAAAACCAATATATTCAGGGCACTGGAAGGTTTTGTGATATTTTGCTTGATATTTCATCGTGGCCTGTTGTATTTTTGTTTTTAATATTCTTCGAGACTTCAATCAGATCATGAATGTTGGTTTCATACAGAATCAGTATTTCATATAATCTCCGATTTTTAAGGTGAACTTGTAGATCATATGGAATAACAATATTTTTATTCATATTTTGTGCAAATGAGCAGTAAAAGTCATTCATAGTGTCAGGATTTTTATTTTCTTGATTTTCCTCATGAGTCGTTTTATAATTGACCAGATCTCTTTCATCTCATTGTGAGGCTTACTGAGGTAATTATTTTAAAATTATATTTTTGCTTGTTTGTTAATCTATATTTTATGATATTCGTAGAAAAGTTATTGGGTATAACCATCAAAATGTTCTGCAACCGTAGACACGTGTTTCGAGCTTAAGCTCTCATCAGTACGGTAAAATCAAGTGCGAAGATGTACAACACTTGGATGTAAAAATAGAAACAAAGGAAGTCAACAACAGGAAGCCAACCACACATTTGTGGCTTCGGTTAGAAGACCTTGTGTTTACAAGGCAACAACTAACGTCGCCACGGAGGCAGCTATAGCTATCAGCGTGATAATCCTACACAGAAAAATACAAATAAGGATGGATTTAGCGAGGGGCAATATATGAAAATATAAGTAGAAAAGTTATTGGGTGTAACCCTCAAAATGTTCTGCAACCGTAGACACGTGTTTCGAGCTTAAGCTCTCATCAGTACGGTAAAATTGAGTGCGAAGATGTACAACACTTGGATGTAAAAATAGAAACAAAGGAAGTCAACAACAGGAAGCCAACCACACATAGCTGCCTTCGTGGCGACGTTAGCTGTTGCCTTGTAAGCACAAGGTCTTCTAACCGAAGCCACAAATGTGTGGTTGGCTTCCTGTTGTTGACTTCCTTTGTTTCTATTTTTACATCCAAGTGTTATACATCTTCGCACTTGATTTTACCGTACTGATGAGAGCTTAAGCTCGAAACACGTGTCTGCGGTTGCAGAACATTTTGAGGGTTATACCCAATAACTTTTCTACTTATATTTTCATATATTGCCCCTCGCTAAATCCATCCTTATTTTTATGATATTCTACGGTAGCTATTGAAATAGATGAAGTAATGCAGATCATAAGTGAATTTCCGAATATAATGCAGTGAACGCAGATTACTAGAAGAAATGTTCAGACCTTTTGTCAACCAAGGTTTTGTTTGTTCAGTTTTGATTTTCTGTTTTAGGGACGAACCAACAAAAAACAGAGAAAAGGGCATTGTGGTATAGGGGAAATGGTTCATCATGAGAATTTTTTTCCCAGACAGTCTGAATACAATTCTGAAAGAACCTATTATAATTTTTCCTACTGAACAGTTTTCCATATTTACACATGTTTAGCTTCTTTGAAGAGCATCTGAACGACAAGGAGCATCTTCATGGTCAGATTATCCTCGAGAGGTGACTGAACACAATATTTTCTCACGAGGATTGTGAGATACGGGTATTTCATTTAACGTGCATACCTAAGTGGAAAGACAGTAGTAGGTTTTTTAGGGATTCAGTGTCTGGCTATACATTTAGAGTATTCAATGATTGAACCATGCATGCAAAGAAAGTACAACTGAAACAAATTCACATCATATTTAACCGATTTTATAGGTATGTCGCTAGACTTTTCTCTGAAAAACGTGAGAACGCCAAACAAAAGTCATGCCTACTCTTACAGGTAGGTGGTATTATATCGAGTTCCACATACGGGATCCCAACATTTATTACTATGATTAATGATCGCATTCGACATTTCTCTAGAAGCACGTTGCGCAAGATGGCGACACATGATTACCGAGTCTTATTTATTGAATTCCGTTCGGTAAGTACAGAGCAGCAGGCTCTAATAAGGAAAGATTTCTATTGAGTGTATCATTTCGAGTGATTTATCGATGACGCAGATGCAATCTTATCGAATGGACTGTGAATTGTTTCGAACATTTCATCGATACGGATATGCTTTGGTCGGATCGCTGAATAATAGTTTTGATATCGATATAATTTTATTTAATGAAAATTTTGTTTTCCACTGGTGCAAAATAGAATACTGTACATTATTACCGTGATCTACAGACAGCCAGGTAGTAATTAAAACACGTTTTTTGATAGCTTCACAATCGATGATCATAGATTTTTACAACAAAAAAAAGGAAAAATATTGTGATAGGAGGAGAGAGAGAAAGAATATACTTTATTATCATAAGAAATTAAATTCTTGTTGACAAAGTTTGGTTGAGCTAATAACTAATGAGGTATTTTCATACATATTTGCTAAAACACCAAGGAATTAAAATAAAATAAAATATACTACTATAAAACTTTTGAATTCGTCTTAGACTAGACAATACATAAAGTAATATAAAACATCTAATCAATATAATACACAAAAACAACAAAAAACACATTTAAAATGGTTTCCTTATAAAATTCTTGTATGTGAATCAAATAATAATTATAAATAAGTGTAAAAATAGCTTAATAACAAACGCAATATAATAACACAGACCAACAAACTAACATATTTTAAAAGTAAGAACAGATAATAAGGGTAACATTGAAATTTCAAAATGTTTCAGCATAAAATTCTTCTAAGGCTTCTGTAATAGCAAATTTTTTACGGATTTTCTGAAGTTTTTAGAATTTGTAGTAGTTTTGAGATACTTTGGAAGATGATTGTACATCTTGCATCCGTTGTAAATAACCTTACAAGTGTTGATTTAGGGAGTGGCAGACTTATGTTCATAGCTTGTCGAGTGACGTATTTTGATGGAATTCTGCCAAACGAGATTGAGTGCTTTCCTAATCAAACAAACAGTTTCCAATTTAAAGATAGCTATTATCGTGAGTATTTTATATTTAATAAATAGTGCCTTACTTGAATCACGAAATTTTATTTTGGAGACTTGAATATATTTTTTTTAGGAACTGACGATAATCTGTGCCTGCTCTCTGATACTGACTGTGGATTAGGGATCACTTTTCTCAAGCCAACAATGATCACTGAGACATCCAGTAGGTACATGCTTGGATACTTTTATTATCTCTGGTTCACTGGAAAATTATTATAAAATTGTCAACATTGATTAAGAAATTTCTGATCATCATCATCAACAAATCATACTTTGAAGAACTTAAAAACAAGATAACCGTTATGAAATTGGCAGAAATATGAATTCCGAAAATATTGAGAGGTTCAATAATTTCCTGTGTGAAGAAATTTGGTTAGAAGTTTCTAATAACGATTTGAACATTGCCGTTGAACGTTTCAGCAGTATCATATCTCATTACAATATATCGTTTCCCATAATAGACCGTCAGATAACGACATATTTTACTGACTCATTTTCTCTTTTCTGGGATTTTAACCACTGGAAATTATGTAAGTGTTGAGCCCAAAATATGAAAATTCAGCGATCGGACATGTGCTAGGCATATAGAAAATTTATTTTTTCGGCAACCATCTGGGAAGTGTTCACTTCCCGGACACTTTTTCTTTGGGAAAGTAGCACTTCCCGGCCTAGTCCGGGAAGTACGTACTTCCCGGTCTAGGCCGGGAAGTGCTCGAATTTTAATACAAATATTAATATAAATAAGAATTAGAATGTTTCTGTTGGACCTATCTTCTGTTGAAATTTCAATATATAATACAAATAAGAACTGAAATGTTCGAAATATTCAAATTTGGAATCGTTTCATCCGGTTAACAGATGGGTGAAAGTCGACCTCTTTTCGTCTCTTAGACTAAATGCGTCACATTAATTTGTTATTCTACATGATTGCCGAAAAAATAGCCGAGAAAACAGTTTTTTTGGACTCATAGACTTCCAGGACTCGCTAACGCTCGTCCTAGAATTTGGTCTACTCGTCCAAAAAAATGGTATTTTCCGGACTTGTTACGTAAATTACTATTTCGGCAACCATCCGGGAAGAGTTCACTTCCCGGACATTTTTTTTTTGTGAAAGTAGCACTTCCCGGCCTAGTCCGGGAAGTACGTACTTCCCGGACTAGGCCGGGAAGTGCTCGAATTTTAATACAAATATTAATATAAGTAAGAATTAGAATGTTTCTGTTGGTACCTATCTTCTGTTCGAATTTCAATATATAATACAAATAAGGACTGAAATGTTCGAAATATTCAAATTTGGAATCGTTTCATCCGGTTATCAAATGGGTGAAAGTCGACCTCTCTTCGTCTCTTAGACTAAATGCGTCTCATTGATTTGTTATTCTACATGATTGCCGAAAAAATAGTGTACGCAACACGTCCGAAAACAGTTTTTTTGGACTCGCAGACTTCCAGGATTCGCTAACGCTCGTCCTAGAATTTGGTCTACTCGTCCAAAAAAACAGTATTTTCCGGACTTGTTACGTAAATTACTATTTTATTTTCTCGTTTATGGCATTTTAACACATGAATAGGTATAACAATCTAATAGTGACAAACCAAAGCCATAAGGTTTGCACGTGCTTAAAGGGTTGAAATAGGGGCGCAATCTTGTGAAAAAATAGTTGGTTGCTGATGCATTTTCTCGCTTATGGCAATCGACAGAATAAAATTTTGGATAAGAGTAGAAATTGAAATGGTGGGTTGAATAAACGGCAATTTTTTTTTTTTTTATTTATTGTATAAATAACTTCCAGTCAGAACAAGTTCTGGTATAAGGAAGGTTGGATGTACATCAATTTTTTTAAATTTTATTCTCCCATAACTTTTTTATTAATGGACGAATTTCAACAAAATTTCGAAATGAACCATTTGAAAATGTCACAAATCCAGTGGTGTATTAAGATTTTTTTCTCAAAAAATCGCTAACAAATTTTTCAGTTTTCTACCTCGAAAAAAAAAGAATACTTTGCCCTGAAAATGAAGATTTATTGATGAAATTTGGTGTTTTAGTGGAATTTTTGATTATCTACCTAATGAAAAAAAAATAATATCAATCGGTTGAAAATAGTTATTTATGTGCAAAAAGTGAATGTTTATTGCACTCGACGTGAAATTGTCCGACGAGGCCGTTAGGCCGAGTTGGACAACACGTCGAGTGCAATAAACAATTTTTGCAAAAAAGCAAAAAATTATTTATTGAGGTGCGGCACTAGGTGTAGGAAAATGAAAAGCGCAACTTGAATACTTTATTATTAATATCGATTTGCATTGAAACAGGAACTAATACGTTACGAACAATTTAACTCAAACTTTATTTTTACCCTCAATGTTGAAAGTGAACGAACAATTGGTGCAATTTTCAATATGAATATTTCGTAGTGAAGTACCTATTGCCAATCTCACAGAATATCTGCTAAATATGTAGTAGGTTTAAACGTTTATGTTTGTCATGATGACAGCACGTTGAAGTAGAATGACAGATGAGTGCAATAAAAACTTTATTGCACTAGTGCAATAAAGAACTCCTTTTTCCACTGAATATAGTTCAATAAAGTTTTGCTTTTTGCATGAATGTAGAAAAAAATATATTTTATACGGGTGCTTCCATTTCAAATGGGCCACACTGTATGAAACATCGATATCATGTTTCCGACTTGTGGCTTTTTTTTCTGGTCTTGAAATACTATTTTCTTCTTTCATGCCAATTCCCATCAACGAGAAAGTGAAAAAAAAATCACAAATTTTCCTACAACTTTAAAACTTATGGCTTTACTTGAGGTGCATGCGAAGCTAATGGGAATTTTCTTATGATATTTATCCATTATCAAATGGTTCAAATTACATAAACGAGAAAGTTTGACAGAAAACGAAAAAAAAATTCTCAAAATTTTCCGTCCGGAAAATATACCTCAACAGCTGACCGACATATCGGAATTTTTTTTCGGGTTCCTAACGATATTAAATTTCATTATTTCGATTGCCATAATCGAGAAAATGCATCAGCATCCAACTATTTTTTTACAAGATCGCGCCCCTATTTCAACCCTTTAAGCACGTGCAAACCTTATGGCTATGGTTTTTCACTATTAGATTGTTATACCTATTCATGTGTTAAAATGCCATAAACTAGAAAATAAAATAAAAAACAATTATTTTCCTTCTGCAAAATGAAAATGAATTTTCTATATGCCTAGCACACGTCCGACCGCTAAATTTTCATTTTTTGATCTCAACACTGACATAATTTTCAGTGGTTAAAATCCCAGAAACCAGAAAATGGGTAAGCAAAATCTGTCGCTATCTGACGGTCTATAATTGAATAGAGCAGTGGGATACAGAGAAAAACGAGGATTCGTCTGCGTTGAGGAGGAAAATTTGTATGTTTTCAGATTTGTCTAAATACCCGGAATTGAAAAATTATTAGAAAGATTTGAATGAACAATATTCCTTGGAACTATCTGAAGCAAAACGTAGTCACATTTATAATGAAATAAATTCTTCAACAAACAAAACGAAAGCAACGTGGAACACCCTTTCGGAAATGCCGTGCTGGTAGAGCGTTCCCCTTTGGAGCGAATGGTCGTGGGTTCAAATCCCCTCAAGGGCTGCTCACACAAGTCTTTCGAAGACTTCCGAGGGTTGCGCGTAGGGGTGCAATCGGTTGGCGGAAATAACAATCCAACAATCCAAAATAATACAAGGTAAGAAATTACTGCTAACTTAAAAATAATAGAAAATGACAACTCGCCAATAATTTCCGGGGACATTTTAGTTTTACAACCGATACAGAATTTCTGACATCGAATATACAGCTTAATGACAAATCATTTAATTTGGCGCCTGTGACAGAGCCTGGGATAATGGGTTTCATAATCACACTGAAGCCTTCTAATTCTAGCGGTCTTGACAACATATCAAACAACATTTTGAAAAGGAGTAAATATGGTATCTGCAGAGTCATGTCTTAATAAATTCAAGTTTCACCCAGAGTATTTTCCCTAACAAACTGAAATCTTCAGTGATTAGGCCATAGCATTATTTGTAATAGGTGTTGACCTAACAATCCTTTCCGGTAGTGGTTGTTTTGTGCTTCGATATAATTGGACTGTAGATGATCCTGCGTGATTAAAATCGAGTACCAGAAATTTGAGAAATTGACAGCCAAGTCGCACATCATAACTTTTAATAAACAATCAATCTGGTTACATCAGCAAAAAGGACCACCTATCCACAAGACAGGAAGGAAATCAACAAGCAGTGTCGATGACACAAAATGGTGATACGTATTTGTATAAATACCTTACAGGAAAACTCAGCTCATGCAGGACAATGTACATTTAACTTGTCAAGTTTGACAACGGAGGATACCAAATTTAGCTATACCGTTTTTTGGAGATATATTTGCGTGGATCTTGAAACATTCATTCCATAAACTCTATTTATAGATTCAGGAACGCATATTATGCTTTTCTCTTGCAATTTATGAACGTTTTCTCATCAAATACAGTGCAGTTTTTAAACGTAAAAAGGAAGCGTCAGAATATTTGCATTCTATCAACAAAACATAATATTGACACACGCACACTCGAATCCGCTATACAAAACCCAGGCATGCAGTTGAGCAGGATTAGCTAAAATAGTTATTTATGCAACAAGTGCAAAAAGTGAATGTTTATTGCACTCGACGTGAAATTGTCCGACGAGGCCGTTAGGCCGAGTTGGACAACACGTCGAGTGCAATAAACAATTTTTGCACGAGTTGCATACAACATTTTTTCTATGTTCATGCAAAAAGCAAAAAATGATTTATTGAGGTGCGGCACTAGGTGTAGGAAAATGAAAAGCGCAACTTGAATACTTTATTATTAATATCGATTTGCATTGAAACAGGAACTAATACGTTACGAACAATTTAACTCAAACTTTATTTTTACCCTCAATGTTGAAAGTGAATGAACAATTGGTGCAATTTTCAATATGAATATTTCGTAGTGAAGTACCTATTGCCAATCTCACAGAATATCTACTAAATATGTAGTAGGTTTAAACGTTTATGTTTGTCATGATGACAGCACGTTGAAGTAGAATGACAGATGAGTGCAATAAAAACTTTATTGCACTAGTGCAATAAAGAACTTCTTTTTCCACTGAATATAGTTCAATAAAGTTTTGCTTTTTGCATGAATGTAGAAAAACAATTTTATAGGACCCTTTCCAACAGGCCAGTTAATAAAAAAGGTAATACGAATGAATAAATACTCCAAGTACAGAGCGATAACTTTGCTGTCCAGGGCACATCAAAGGTATTTGAAATGAAATGGCTTTAGATGAACAGCTATCACACTTCTCTGAGGAATAATATAATAATCAGTAAACAACACGGATTCGTTAAAAACCAAGGGCATAGAAACAGCTTCAATATCAGATTTGAATATTAGGACTGTTGATACCATTTAGTAAAATTTGATTCCCCTAGGTTTATGTATTGATTTTTCTCGAGCATTCGATTGTGTTGTTCGATTACTTGAGGAAATGAACCGATATAGCGTTCTAGGCATACCACTAGATTTTATTAATTAGTACCTAACAAATCGTAAGCAAGTGGTGTAAACCAATAAGAGTTTCTGTCAAACCGGTAGCGTTAGTCGAAGGTGTGCCTCAGGGGTCTATTCTTGGACCACTTTCATATATAACTTTTGCTGACGACCTAACTTTTTTTAGAGATATTCCAAATGTAAATGTAGTTTATTATGCCGATGACACTAATTTATTGATTACAGAAACTAGCATAGATCGGACAATGGCTGAAGAGGTATACACTCGGTGTTTATTATGGTTAGAAAAAAATTCATTGATTTGAATGTGGGAAAAACAGTACCTATTATATTCCATCGAGGGCACAATCAAACTCCTTGTAACAGCAACGCACATAATTTCCAATGTGTTAAGATCTTTGCTCAAAAGTGAAACTGGGAAACTTACATACATTATCTTTGCGGTATATAGAGATCAGCGTGCTATGCCTTGAGGTTATTAAAGGAGCTCTGCAGTCAAAAAATACTCATTACTCTCTATTACCCGAATTTTCACTCTGAAATTCGATATGGTATAATGAACTGGGGAGCTGGTACTGATTGTTCAAGAACATTAATTTTACAATTATCCGCACTGAGAATCCTCTGTAATCTTCCCTGGGGACACTCATATTATAAAAATAATGAAAATATAACCGTATTCAATACTTACATACAGGGTGGCCACTTTTTTAATGGGATTGTATTGGTAACTTTTAAACCATAAGAGTTAGAAGGTCGGTGAAATGGAGAAAAAGTTGCATTCATAGAAGCATTGTCAAGTGGTTCAAACAAATCGAGATTATCAGGACCGGTTATTGAGATATCATAAGAAAAGTAAATTCTGTCATTTTGATTTTTCTTTTTTTCCCACTTTATTTCAAATATTATCAAAAAATGATACAATAATGTTTTATTCGATAGTAAATTATCCTTAATTTGACCTAATCAGATTTCGTATCCAACGTTTCGTACTCTCTGGGCCACCCTCAAACTCATTTTTTTCAATACGGACCTGCATATTTTATGACACATTTCGAAATAACTTTTAACGCTAAATTCAACAATATATCATACAATGTCATTCAAAGTTGATTTTCAGGTGATTTTGACCCTTATCCAAATTTCTCTGGGTCGGATGTGTATTGCATTTACCTTTAGTTTAATTAACAACATGCAATACATTTCGATTAGAAAAACAACTCAGTCATCTCAAATTGAATGGAACGTATCAGAATCAAAGCAAGAAACAAGTAATATTTATTTACATAATATTTCAAGCGAAGAAAAACCTAATGCAGAATAATTAAACGAAACTATCATTTATATGAAAGAAAAATTAAATGATTATTCGAAAGTAAATGAAAATTAATGAAGTAAGTGTTCGAAATGTCCACCATTTTGTAAAATGCACTTTGCGGTTCTGGAACCCATACTTCTTATACATTTGCTTATTTCGTCTCCTTGAATACCTTCCAATACATTCTCAATCTTCTCGGGTTCGTAGTATCATAAATTTTATTTTTGAGATATCCCCACAAATAAAAATCCAGTGGATTCAAATCCTGAGATCTTGCAGGCCATGCTACTGGACCTCTTGTCCCAATCCATGAATCGGGTAAAGTTCGATTTAGATAATCTGTGACTATTCTTGAGTTGTGTGGACCACATCCGTCTTGTTGAAACCATGGACTATTACGCCGATACCGTATAGGAAGTTCATCCAACATTTCTTCTATAATTTCTACATATTTTTCTCCGGTTAGGTTGCCATCAATAAAATAGGGTCCCAGTAATTTATTATTCAACAAACCGCACCATATGTTCAAAGAAAAACGATATTGATGTCTAACTTCATGAATTAAGTGAGGATTTTCTGTGGCATAAAAATGTTTGTTCCTTCGATTGAACATGCCAGAATTTGTGAATGTTGTTTCGTCTCCCCAAATAATATTGTGCGCAAAATTGTTGTTATTCCGCACCTTCAATTGAAACCAATTGCAAAATTGCAACCTTCTCTCAGAATCATTACGATATAGTTTTTGCACGGCTTGGTATTTATAGTCATGGTATCTGTGCCTCTTGACTATTTTATTAACAGCACTTTTTGATAAATTGCATTCATTGGCCATAGTTCTCGATCCTATTCCTGGATTCATTCGAATTTGGGCTAGAACATTGATGTCATTGATAGGCTCGTTTCGTCTTACATAAGGACCTATAGGTTTGATGAATGAATTATGTTCAAGTAACGTTGTAGATAAACGTCGAAATATTTTAATAGTTGGTGTTGTTCTTTCAGGATATAATTCACCATACCTTTGTTGTGCTTTGAACGAATTCCTATCTAGTTTTATGTACACTTCGTAAATATCTCTATTTTCTTCATTTCTGTATCTTACCATACCGAATAAGTTAAATTGAAATTACACAGAAAAGTATTTAATGACAAGTTCTTGTGGCACAATAATGAACGAAGTGACAAATAATGTGACATTTCTTGTTATGTTCTTTTTTATCCACGGCCTACTACTTGAAAATAATACATTCAATAAACCTAGAGTTCTGTGTATGTAAGAAAAAACAAGTCTATTAACGATATCAATATTCTGCCCAAATTCAATTGAATCCATAAAAAAAATCGAAAGCTGTTAATAAAATAGTCAAGAGACGCGAATACAATGATTTTAAATTTGAATACCAAGCCTTGCAAGAATTATATCGTAATGATCTTAAAAATAAAGTTCGATTCTGTAATCTGTTTTAACGGAACAAATGACAAATCCAACAATAGTGATTCCTCTCGAGAAGATTGAGAATGTATTGGAAGGTATTCAAGGAGACGAATTTAGCAAATGTATAAGAAGTATGGGTTCCAGAACCGCAAAGTGCATTTTACAAAATGGTGGACATTTCGAACACTTACTTCATTAATTTTCATTTATTTTCGAATAATCATTTAATTTTTCTTTCATATAAATGATAGTTTCGTTTAATTATTCTGCATTAGGTTTTTCTTCTCTTGAAATATGTAAATAATTATTACGTGTTTTTTGATTTGATTCTGATACGTTCCATTCAGTTTAAGATGACTGAGTTGTTTTTCTAATCGAAATGTATTGCATGTTGTTAATTAAACTAAAGGTAAATGCAATACAGATCCGACCCAGAGAAATTTGGATAAGGGTCAAAATCACCTAAAAATCAACTTTGAATGACATTGTATGATATATTGTTGAATTCAGCGTTAAAAGTTATTTCGAAATGTGTCATAAAATATGCAGGTCGGTATTGAAAAAAATGAGGTAGAGGGTGGCCCAGAGAGTACGAAATGTTGGATACGTTATCTGATTAGGTCAAATCAAGGATAATTTACTACCGAATAAAAAATTCCTGTATCATTTTTTGATAATATTTTAAATAAAGTGGGAAAAAAGAAAAATCAAAGTGGCAGAATTTACTTTTCTTATGATATCTCAATAACCGGTCCTGATAATCTCGATTTGTTTGAACCACTTGACAATGCTTCTATGAATGCAACTTTTTCTCCATTTGACCGACCTTCTAACTCTTATGGTTTAAAAGTTACCAATACAATCCCATTAAAAAAGGGGCCACTCTGTATACGAAATATCAAGGTATGTAAATAAGAATCTTTAATTGTTTAGCATCAACAGCATAATTACTGTACCAGATTTAAAAACAATTTACTTCCGGTAAGGCACTCGCCCAAGTTTAATCAAAGAAACTTGTCAAGGACTTCTTCAACCAAAACAACTTTTAGACACTTGACGAATTGTTTTCTTGATGATATTGGGACCAATGTTGTGGAGTTACAATGTTGGTTAAATTAGGGAAAAGTTGCACTAGTTCTTTTATATGGAGTTTGCAAAAGTTGGCTATCTTTGTCGGATTTCGAGATATTTTGAATAAAGTAGTATTTTCGATATTGGTCTTTATTTATTTCTGATGTTATTTTGGACATGGAAAATTCATTTTCATTGCCATTTTTTGATCCTAACAGATTTTCACCACAACATTTCGTTTCCCATGAACCTCCTTCAACTTTTTTTTTAAATATGGCCGTGTAATTTTTATTACAAAATTCAAAGCCATGTTGTATTCCGTAAACGTCATATATCACATGTAGTTGTTTAGATGTGTTTTCAGCTCATTTTACACATTACTTAAAATCATTCAGGAAAAACCATAATATAATCTTAGTGGGTTTTGAAGAACGTCATTATTGACAATTTAGTGGATTTATTATTATAATTGGGAAAGTGGTCTTTTAATTTGTGTAAACTTTTATATAAATTATTCTTTTGAGGAGAACTTTGACACGAAAAAGTGTTACATTCTGTGCCATTCCAATACTCGAGAAGCAGAGCAAATATATTTGAATATTTTTCCTGAAATATTACAGCCAAATAAAAAGATATTTTGAAGAATGGTTGCTAATTTATTGGAGTATGACTCATTAAAAAAAATAGTTCCTAATAGAAACAAACTATCCCAGGTAGCACATCATATCGGCTGAATCTTGGTTCCATATTGAGCCAATATAGATATATTGTAAATGAAAAATCAATATTGGTCCAATATGGGTGAATATTCAAAAAACAATATTATATTAATAATATTGGCGGAATATTGGTTGAACTAGTTTTGAATGTAGATTATCACATGAAATATTGGGTCAATATTGGTTGAATAATCTCTACCAATATCGATAATACAACATTGGTTATGAGTTGAGTTGAAAAACAGCATTCTGCTGATACTCCGCCTTTCATATTTGCAGATTAGGTATTAATGTAATTTCATATTATCATTTTATATATTTATTTATTTGTTATTATATATATTTTTTTATTTGTTTCTGCATCTGATGAATAAAGACGAGTTATTATTATTATTATTATTATATTGTTTTCCACATCTAGAATAAATATTGCAATCCAAATATTCCAGTCATATCGATTATAGGAAAAAAAACTATATTGTATTTCCAAGTTTGATAGCATATTGGTTGAATATAATTCC
Source organism: Chrysolina oricalcia (assembly GCA_944452925.2). Classification (NCBI taxonomy): domain Eukaryota; kingdom Metazoa; phylum Arthropoda; class Insecta; order Coleoptera; family Chrysomelidae; genus Chrysolina; species Chrysolina oricalcia. The sequence continues at coordinate 29,706,092 of OX101808.2, forward strand.
ACTTTATTTGACAAATTGTAATAACTCATATTGAGTCAATATTTGTTAAATGATATTTACCAATAGGTATCGATGAAACAATATTGTCTTCACATCGTTTTCAACATCTAGAATAAATACATTGCAATCCCAATATTCCCCTCATATCGATTCTAGGAATAAAAACTATATTATATCTCCAAGTTGAATATCATTTCGCCAATATTCAACAAATCTTATTAATTAATATTGGGTCAATATTGGTTCAATAATATTTATCGATATCGTTAAAACAATATTGTCTTCATATTATTCAAGTAATATTGGACCAATATCGTCGAATGTTCACATTTTTTTCTCGCCAATATTGCATATCAAATATTTTGCCAATATGTTCACAATATTGTACCAATATTTTACCAATATAGGTGTGCTACTTGGGATACAATGAGGAAACTCAAAATAATGTACTCCTGGCTGTAACGGAAGACCGTACAACATCGGTAAAAGACAATGAAAAAGTTACAGGAACGGCAAAATCTGCAGCAAATTTTATTTTGCATTAGAACAAAATTTGATTATATTCAATATCATTCGTACAATGGACCACGCACACTGCTTATGCAAGAAGTCTTTTGGTCAAATTTTCCAAACTTTTAGTAAGTTGTTGTACTCTGCTTCCTGAACAAAAGTTACCATAGGCACACAAAAATTATATGTATAGTTTACGAGATACAGTGTTGAAGTTGTAAAATGGAACTTCCAGGCCATTATTGGCTGAACTTTATTGCTGGGAATATCACAAAAGAATTGTTGGATTTTTGATCTATACCATACTACTATACTTGGCCAGTGCAATGGTATGTTTTTCGAACATTTTTAATAACCGTATACAGGGTAAATCATGACTTTTTCCGAGTTATACAAAATGAAAATAATGGAAAAAAATAATGGAAAAAAAGTTTTTGTGTTGAATATATTCAATAAGATCGGCTGAACCTATATTATGTGATTATTTATTTCATATACAGAGAGCATTGAAAATTTATGTGTCTCCGTTATATTTGGTTCGGATGATGTGATTTAATCAACTCAGAGCACCGATTATATGTGCCACGAGGCGACTTGAAGGAACTTGGATTTTGAGTAGTATACAGTGTGATTCAAGAATAAAAGAAAAAAATTTGACTGATTTCTGTTTATTTTACAGAGAAGATATAACATGAACTTGTGTATAAAATACAGAATTATTCCATATTTGGTTTTTGTTTAATGGATGAAATGCTGAAAATTCAAATAATAATTATTTTGAGGCAGATCTGAAATTGATTTCTGACAAAATGACCCCCACATTTTTTATTACTGCGAGTACTCTCAGATCATGGATATGCAGGATATGTTCAAAATACGGGGTTAGTCAGTACTAAAATAATAATATGTAGGTATATTATGAAGTTTACACCTTGGCCGTCATCAGTATAAATAAATATGTAATGTACTATGATTGAAATGTTTGATTTCAGTTCCCTTAAGCAGCGATGTCAATATCCAATATTGTCAATATATTGATTGATGCGAACAGTAATACTGGGAGAATTATTAACCTAAATCAATGAAAAAGGCGCTTATAGAGAGATAAATTATCGGAAAAATACTACAGCACAAAGAAACTTCCATTATAACTGTCAAATCGGTTCACTTTCTTCTTCCTATCACATTTTTGTAATCGGACAGGAAAGATTTCAGCAAATTCGTATAAAGTTCATTAGTATTTGTAACATGATTGTGCCACTAATTTTAGGCCTCAATGATTTCAGGTCCAATGATTTCAGGTCCAATGATCTCTTCAACGGATCTCCGATTAGCTGCATAACAGATATGATTGAGAATTTTCTTCTACAGATATTTAACACCTGCCAAATGACGAGCATGTCCCAAAAACCACAAAACACTACAAATGTCAATTTAAGCTCTGAAGCATACGCGATATTGACAGACATAAATAATTGAAAAGCATCGCGAATATCTGCTTTGAAAATCATTCGTTCGATATCTAACTTACGATCAAATCGGCATTTTTTTCACAAAACACCTCTTATCATGAATGAGTTGTTATTATTGCCTTATTTGAGTATAGTTCGCTAGAATGTTGACGTGATTTCCTTGAATGGGAGTTACTGACATACACTCGTGTAGAAATATGCACTCATATAAAAAACGTTATTTGGTGTGAAAAAGTAAAGTAATAGACTTTTCAAACAAGATCTACTACTGGAAACTATATTATAATTTCTTTTTGTATTTCTATACCTTGCATGACATATTTGAAACCTCACTGAAGAATGTGACCAAATTGTTCAATATTCCGATAGCAGATATTATTTTTATATTTGTTAGTATTCACCCATTCCATTAGCGTGATTTTCATTGATTTCATGGTAAAGGAACTCTCCGTTTTCATTTCAAAGTATGAAGGAAGAAACTCTAAAGAATCAATAATGAATTTGTCCATAGTGTGAATTTATATACTTACATTAGTATTTTAAGTAAATACCTATATACTGACCTACCCCGTATTTCTTAATTTCGACTAGCCCTATTTAAATAGTTATTCTGTATACTCTCAGTTGGAAAAAAGTTGGGAGCTGCTTTGGAATTAGTTTGAATTATCCTTCAAATTATTCATTATTCATACGATCGGATTTTCAGCATCTCCATCCATCAATTGAAAACTAGACATAGAAAAATCGTGTATTTTTCACAGAAGTTCATATCATATATCCCCTATACAATGTGAAGGAATAAGAAAAATTGACCAGTTAGTTTTTTTTTATACAGGGTATTTAGATAATTTTTGGTAATATTAGTCTCGTGTATTCTTAAGTCATATACTGCATAATATTCAAAATTTACATCCTGTCAAGTAGCCACATGGCACAAATAACTGGTGCACTGAATTGATCTAATCATGTAATCCAAAGAATATATTACAGATACACTTATACTTTCAACCTCCTCTGTATATTTAAGGAAAAATCATATTTTTTGGAATCAGTCAATCTTATTGGATATACTCAACACAGAGAATTCAATTTTCATACGATCCGACTTATGACGTTGCTGCTCCATTCTGAAATTATTTTCATTTTGTGTAACTCGGAAAAAGTCATGATTTACCCTGTATACAGTTTTAAAAAATGCTTGAAAAACATACCATTGCACTGGCCAAGAATAGTAGTAGGTATAGATCGAAAATCCACCAATAATTTTGTGATATTCCCAGCAATAAAGTTCAGCCAACTATGGTTTGAAAGTGCCATTTTACAACTTCAACACTCTGTATCTAGTAAACTATACATAGAATTTTTGTGTGCCTATGGTAACTTTTGTTCAGGAATCCGAGTTCAACAACATGCTAAAAATTTGGAAAATTTGACAGAAATACTTTTTGCATAAGGAGTGTGCGTGGTCCTTTCGAATCTGCCAAGAATTAAGACCATTTTTTGAGTGGAACATCAGAAAATGTCAGAGGTTGTAAATTTTGTTAATAAAATATTATGGTCTGATGAAAGTATGTTAACCAACAACGGAATTTTCATCATACGAAATACGCATATTTGGTCCAGAGAAAATCCGCGTTTGTATGGAATGTCTATATAGGCACCAACACAGTTTTGGTTTAAACCATTCAGTCCACTCTATATTTTGTTCGGATCAAATAAATCAGTGAATCAAATCCACTAACACACTAACAAACAAATGGAATATGCTAATTGAATCAGATTACCTTTCCCTTTCTGAGTTCACCCCCGGTTTACACAATTTAAACTGTATGAAACTCTGGTAAACAAAAAATATTCGGCAGCTTCAAAACGACCGAGTAGGATCCTTTGAAATTGCACGTATAATTAATTGACTACCAAAGCTATCTCGGCGAGTTATTTACAGGGCAGTGTTGGAAATTGAATTCTCAAAAACAAGCAATACAAAATTATCAAAAATGTGCCGTTATAATAATAATAATAAATATTCATTATTGTTGACCTCTGGTCACCTCTACTCATGAAACGATAACTTATACAAAATGTGTTACTGACTCACCATAAGCTTATTATTAATTCAAGTCTTAGTACAGGCTAAATAGGATAAGACCCAAAAAAAATTGGGCCCTTTTGATTTTCTAGATTCAGGGAAGTTTTGGGGTACCGAATAAGTCTAGCAACTCTTCATAAAAGTACGGGCACGGATTTTCGAAATTTTGAGACTTGAAACTCAAAAATATTTTGAATAATAATAATAATAATAATAATAATAATAGGACTTTATTCAATCATACACTAAAAATAAAATACACAATGATAAAAAATAGATGACTGAATAGGCGAAGTGTCACTGTTAAACAGTGTTTTTCAACTTGACCTCGAAAACAACAAAAAGAGAGAAAAAAATTCTTATTTGGACTTTGTAACAATATAACTTTCACTTCCACAACATAAAAACTGATAAGTCAACAAGAATGATAACAACATTGTTATTGATAGCAATAATATAAAATGAAATATCTGATATCACAAAAAAGATCAAGAAACATCAAGAAACATCAAGAAACAAGAATCGTGAATAACTCGAAAACCATGAAGAATTCGAAAAAAAAATGTAAAGCACAAAATTTTCTACAAAACAGGTCTCCAGTCATTTTTTCGTTGGAGCCACTATTTCTGAGTAATTCTCTCTCAAAGCCGAAAGCCGGAGCACCCGCTCGCGAATTCCCGCCAGTGCGAATTCAAGCAAATTTACATCCCAAGCGCAAATTAAAATTGCTCTAACTCGTTGAAAACTACTCCGTTTTCAAAGAATCAAAATGCATAATGATGGGTAAGTTCTCTATTTTGTACTCCGGTAAGGTAGCATAATTTTCGACTCAGGAAATTTTCGAAAATCTTGCGAGATGAAGAGGTATATTGGCCACACAAGTACTTGAAGTTTCAATGAATATATTCCATCACTCGCAATATAAACAAGCAAATTCAACGAGAGATTTGTCGTTCGTATTATTATCAATATTTTGATGTATATAACATACATGAGTTACTTCTTGGTTTCAAATGAACTAACTTTCAAAAAACGCGATCATGAACACGATCTTCGTTCTCGATTGATTATTATTTCGATATTCACAGACTTTTTAATAGTTTGTCTTATCCAAAGATGGGGGTATTCATTTTGAAGCGTAGTATCTCAGCTTCAAGTCCATATAAAAACATTCTTAGTTAGCAGTTGATTCAGGTTTTTGCACTCTGTTAAAAATCAGACACCATAACAACATCTCTACTGTTGGTAAATTATGGAGATCAGCCTTTTGAAAACCCTCGTCCATCATGTAGTAGTTAGTAGAACAATTAACTCAGGAAACAATGTTACGGCTTTATTTCGAAAGAAATGCCAGCGTTCAATGCGAAGCGAATGCACCTATTTTCGTTTTGGCGCGGGAATCACGATCGAATCGCTGACGTCACGCCAATCGGACAGCGTTTCGTGCATTCAAACGAATGCAGCAGTTTCACATGAAGATTATGGGCTAACGCCGTTCTGGAATTTCATTAAACTTCACAGATCTAATTCGAAGGTCATGATGAATGATTTCATTGTATTTATGCGCGGTTTTATTTTTTTGTTAACATCCCTATTGAAAAAGCGATAGGACAGAAATTACAATATTTTAGGATCGAAACTTTTCAATGAGCTACCGTCTGAACTCAAAACGATCAACTCATAAAGGGTTAGAACTTGACTATTCACCATTCACTTGGAAACATTAGAAAGCTTTATAGCTACAAGCAGATCTTCTGATAGACTTGCATGAGGTACTGATGATATAGTCTGTAAGTAAAATTATTTTAATGTGATTTTAGTTCCAAAATTTCTCCATTACCTCATATATAATTTAATATTTTGATTTGATGTGTTGTCCAAAGCTTTTACTATGCTGTTTTGTTAACGTTTGTTGAATTCGCTATTTTATTTTGATACTGAAATATCTGTGGCTCTCCGGAAAATTGAACCACAGTCGTATACAACTCAGTTGCTGTGACTGTTAGAGGCATGTAGCATATCTTATAGTCACTGCTCACCCCCCTGAATTTCTTCCCCAACAGAAGTCAGCGTCAAAGAGGCTGCTTCGATATACGAAGGAAACTATATCATTCGTAATGGCAACAACCACTTAATTAGTGATCGTTTTAATCAGAGTGTATCTCGATATACAAAAAATAATATTGTTCACGTTAATTACAGGAAAGTAAATCCGCACATATCCAAATGTACCAATTATCTCAGTCTAATGTGGTTAATAACGAACTCATCATTCTGGAACATATGTTGAGGATTTAACACGATATGGTTCATTGATGGCTGATCTTGGTGATAACGCAGTTATGCTACAAGGATCACAAGGCTCAACAAGTTTCAGTGGTGACAAGAGAATATTCAAAATTCAATTATAATTTTTTGTTTAATATGCTCTTCTGTCAGAACATTACTGTCAACTTCTGAAATTCTGGTAAGCATATAAACTTCACCTCGTCACATCATTGAATATTTCTACATGGAGAAAAAAATCGTTATTACCAAGCGAATATTCAAAACTTATATACTATATGGGGCAGATCTCCAACTAAACTACCAGAAGAAAAATGAGGATGCTAAAATTAATCACTTGCCACTATTGAGTTAGTTTTAGCTGTAACTGTATTCACTAGCCACTAGTTCATTGGAAAACCATCCATAATTGAGTTGTTTTTTGCCGTAAACAAATAATTTCCTATGATTATTACTTCACGGAAAAAATGGTACAAGTCAAACTTTTTCCTGACTTTTTGTCGATTGTGATTACAAAATTATTACCTATATTAAAAAAAGGTAACATTGTCTATAGAAAAATGAGAATTCTGAACGCATGAACTTGTAGCTATAATATTGTTTACATACAGCAAGTACTTCTAACATTGGATAATTCACTATGTATAATGCCAGGTCAACATTTTACTGGAAGTGTATTTTCATATTTATCAACTTTGGGTTTCTGAAAATTACATCATTACAACAGAAGCTCGTGTTACAGGCATAATACAACAATTTATTTGCAGCAGAACTTGGTGTCCCTACGGAAACGTAATTTAATTTCTTTTCTTCATTACTTTTTTTTTCAATTTTCAGAACGTTCAAGGTAATTCTACTTTATACATAACTTGGATTTGTTATGATCATAATGGGAAAAGATATTAGCTTGCCTGTTTGTTCATTAATTCATACTGAATACAAACAGATTCAACAAAGTTCCGGAATTCCTGATTTTGGAACAGGTCGTACTGGGTGATCCAGAAATGGTGGCCAGAGGCGATGATTCCTTTAAAAGAATCATCAGAATGTTGTATACTTCATTCCATAATAACAAATTGTTAATGAAAAAATATTCTCATAAAAACTGCAATCTCTCTACCTCCAGTTTTTCTTGAGTAGTGTATTTTGCTAGTCTGTATCTGCTATGCAAGTACACTTCCTCAGAGTTTAAACTGAATAATTACTTCCTTGGTGCAACATAGACTTTCATCTCATTGTGATTTTAAGAATGAAATGAATGTATTGAAAATAAGGATTTATAAAATACAAATGATCCTTCTTTGAAGAACTTATAACTGTAAACTGAGGGCAACTGAATATTTCAATTGAGTGTGCTGTATCCTGATACCAAAGATGGAATGAGAGCTATTACAGTTGAGACAATAAGACAATAAAAAACTACCCAAACGTGAGTCATCTGATGATGCCAGGTGAACCAAATTAACTATAATAATCTAAAAATGTTGCTGCAGTAGAATACTTTATAGTAGCAACTACTATAATTTTTGAAGATTCAGGTATATGAGTTATTTGAAGTTAATCATTCTTCATCAATGGTAAATTTACTTGTCACTAGTAATTATCAAACTGAGCACCTACTGCAAATGGAACGTAGATTGGGGGTAATAAAATGAAAAGTCTGCTCCTCATAAAGAGTTCAACATCATCAGTAGGTTACATTAGGTTCCTCAAATTACATTAATAACAGCAATTCAGGAATCTCATTTTTCTTGTGGGTGAGAAAGTGTTATTGTTACTATTAAAGTTTTGATCCTCATTATGAAGATTTTGAAAATGCATAGAAAGGTCAAAATGTCCCATTTTTCCGTAAATATTTCCTTAATTATCCCCGAGTAAGTTTCTTCGAAAAATTAAAATTATCATGTATTTCTTCTTTCAAATTCGTGTGGCACCTTTTTTGTTCTCCCGTCACCTCTGGGTTACCAACACTCAGTTATAAACACTCACGATTTTTATTAGTTGAAATTACTGTTACAAACTAATTTAATTTACCAATAAATTCTATCCTTAAGAAGCTGTATGTTTGTCTCTTGTGATCTTTTAAATTTTATTTCCTACCTTTTATCCGTTCTCCTCAATCGAAGCAATACAGTTTTCCTTCCCTCTGTCTGTCATAGTCAGTGTTTTGTTTGTGAAGTTTATTGTACAGTGTGTTCTTTTTTCAGTCTTTGATTCCTAGAAGTTTTAGTTGGTATTTTAAATTTTTAAAATTGCATTTGGTTTCTCTTGTTGCTTGTCAGTCATTGTAATGTTCAAGTTGTGATGTGGTGTTCTTAAAGTTGTTTTGGCTGTACTATTTGTTACGACTGTCCTGAAAAAAACGTTGGAAGATGGAATGGGCAGTCTTAAGAAATTATTTTGGCAGTTGGGTCCAAGAAATGTCATACGTTGATTTGTTTTTATGTACCAGTGTTATGAATTGTACAAAATGTACTTGAACTTTTTCTGTTTGATAAGAAATGATTTAATTCGGTTTAAACTTGCAAAATCTTTATTGCATTTCTTCTTGCAGCGTGTCTTTCAATCTGACATAAGTGTCATGTTCAACTGTTATTGTTTATAAAAGGTGACGATAAACTATTTCAATACAGATTTACTGCACAATCGTAAATCTAACAAATCTAAGGCAACAAATACAATCGACGTAAACAACCAAATATACAGTTTCAAGAATGAAGAGAGATAGAATCGTGAGAAGTTTCTGCTTTTTGAAAAGGTCTTCGCACAGGAGACTCGAGGTCTAACTCAAATATAGCGAACAGCACGTTTCAGAAAAGTAAAAATCATGTTGAAGCGCTGTTTGTTGCAGGTTCCCCAGAAAGAGATACTGTACCTGAGATGTGACCCAAATAGGGCATGATAAGACATTTTCGCAGTCGTCACACCTAATCACCTACTCAGAAAGCACTTCTGATTTTCGAAATTGAGGTTACGGTCTAAATGAATCCGTAGGAAAGTGTTGATATTGTTAGCTGCAATAATGGCATTACCCGTGGAAATGTCTGATATATTGTATTGAAAATACATGGGATTAGTTTTCTTAGTGTTGAACATAAACAAATTCGCATTACACCACTTTCTGCCAGCAGCTAAGTCCCAAAACATTTTGCTAAAAAGATTGTTTGAATTTTTAACATGCCATAGGATCGTTGTGTCGTCTGCAAAAATAGTGATTACACCCTCAGTCTTGATATATTCAAGGTCATTAAAATATAACAAAAACAGGATAGGTCTAAGCACATACCCCTGTGGTACACCATGTTTACTTAAAACAGTATCGGAATAGCTATCAGCTTTCTCAATTTGATTTCGTTGACTCAAATATGTCCCAAAGGATTTACCAAGTAATTTTCCTAATGATCTCGAATAATGTTCATTTTTTCTCACTCAATACACCTATTTGGCTTTTGTCCGGTAATTAATTAACATTTCTCATATGCCTACCGTCCATTTTTATCTTGAAGCCACAGATTTCTGAGTTTTCAATTCTCTAACAAACTGCAAAGTTATATTTTTTAATAGTTGAATTCTGTCAAATACGGTTATTGTCAACCATTCCTGATTTGCTGGACTATGTTAAATGTAAATACACAACTTATACAATAAGTCGTTGTATGCTGCGGAACAATATTCTATTGAGACGAATGCTGAAGATGTTGCCATTTCAGATAAAGATGCATCCGGTTCAAAGCAAAGCTGTTCCAAAACTTACGTCTCCGTATTGATCAGGCAACTTCAAATACAAACAATTATCAGAAACTTCATATTCAGATGTTTCCAGCATTCGCTTCACTCAATTCGTCAATTTTCTGAACAAAACCAAGTTAGATATTTTGTAACATCAAATTGAGTTTACTCAATTGATAACGATGAAGCTCTTCGGTTTGTTTGAGACGTTTTCAATCAAGAAGAGATTGCCCTGATTTTGAAATCACAAGGTGCAGCTGTGTAGTTTGTGTAGTGAATCCTGAATATCCCTCTGAGTGGAGATTATTACCGATATTAGTTCCAGCAGAATTATCCTGATACCGAGTGGGCTCAAGTGTGCGAACTCACTTGAACAGCAGGAAAATTTCAGATAACTTACGAGAAACTTTGCACTCAAGGAGGAATCTTAATTTCGACTTATCCTAATTGCCATCCTACTTATCAAGTACAAGGTAGCACTAATAATCACCAGAAACTGTAACAGAAAGCAAGAGATAATTAAAACAAATGGTTTTATTATTTCTCAATAATTCACCTACAGGATCTCTATATACTTTTCCTGCGACTGGCGCTGCGACTGACTTTAGGTAACAGCTGGTAAAACTTTGTCGTTTTTTTATCGACCAAAAGATGTAGAAGCTGATGGTCTCTTTGGTATTGACTCCGGGAAATCGGTGGCTATCTCTAACAATCTGGAGGCAAAGCGGAGAGAAATAAAAATCCGATGAGAGCTTAAATGTAATGTTCTAATATTAAAACATTTATTATCACAATATATTGGAAAAAAATTATCGATGGGGAATTAGAATTTTTAAACTGGTGGCCTGGTGTACTTATAGCGAATATTTCCATCGTATGTTAAAAATCCCATATGAAGCGGGACATTTTCGATCAATTACAGCGAAAAATTCCCGGCGGGACATTTTCAGGCTGAAAATTACCCGGTAGGGATCGAAAATTACCCGCTCGGTCCGTGTATCTATAGTAACGATTGTTAAAATGTACATTTGTCATCTTGACAAACATAAATACTGAATTTATATGTACCTACCTGCTTAATGTAAATTTAAATAAAATTTCAAACTCAGCACATACATTTTTGTTTCAAGTCCGGAAATATTCTACCGAATTACACTCGTGCATAAAAATAAACCTGATAATTTTCCATTCAAGCATGTTGTCAGTAAAAAAACTGCATTCGGCTATTTTCATATTTTGCTAAAAGAGCCCTCCTCCTTCGGAGTCGGGCTCTTTCGACAAAATATGAAAATAAACTCATGCAGTTTTTAGACAACATGCTTTCATGGAAAATTATCGGTAATTTTGAAGCACTTGTGTAATTACTCCCGACAATTAGACCGTTGCTAAGGAAACCTTTAAAGTAATCAATTATCTGTCAATTTAATTCTGTGATTTGATTTAAAAATTGCGAACTTAGGGTGGATTTAGTCAACATCATTTTAAAATTGTGCTTAAATATTATGTTAAAATAGAAAGTTGAACCTCTTATATATCAAATGGCACCATTTATACAACAATGTTAAGTTTATGGTGAAAACCTTTGACATTATCGTTATGTTTATGACAATACTTGTGCTAAAGTTGACTAAATCGGCCCTCATTTGTTGTTTGGTAGGTATTTTGAATAATGAAAAGTTAAAAAATGTCTGATTCCGAGATTTCTCTGACTCCATCGGAGTTATTAGACGCAGCGAAAGTAGCGTCACACAAATTATTGCCGCTAAATAGCGAAAAATTTACGAAACCGCGTATTCAAGATTTATGAAATGGAAGATGAAACAGACATGCACTTCTTTCTCGGAGATGGTGTTATTGTCTTTTTTTGGAACTGGCTCAACATCAAAAGCCATCAACAGAGTGGTCGGATTGTACAAAAGTATGTTACAATCCAATAATAATGTAGACATTTCAAAGTATTTCATACTGATTACATTTCTGAAACAAAATGGGGAAGATTACACGCCCAAGAAAGGTGCGATTTTTACGAGTACACAAATTATTGATTTCTTAAATTATGCTCCCGAAGAAGTTCGTTCAATGGCCCAAGTTGTAGATGTATTTGGTATTGCAGGAGCTTGTTGAATTTGTCAGCCAGGTAACATTACACATTTTTCCAATGTCCATCCACTTGCATCAAATAAGGGTGAAGAACTCTCAAAACTAATCATTGATAATTTGAAGCGACTTGGGATAAACAAAGAGTACATAAGGGAAAAAAGTATGTCCAACAAGATGGGTTGAAAGGCATGATACGGTATTTACAGTTTTTGCTAGCTTAGAAGACATATCGTTATGGGTCAACAAAGACACCTCATCCAGTGCCAGAACACTTTTAGTCTCAAAATCAGATGCAAGATTTATGATTGCCCTATTTGTAGTTGAAAAATTATTATACTGTTTAACTGAGCCAATTCATACAAACTGTAAACACAGATATTGCTAAAGTATTGGGTTATTTTGAATCTATAACAAAAAGCATATCGAACCAAAGACAAAACTCTGAAACCGAATTCAAATCTATTTTTGATAAAGTAAAAGATTTGCGAAAGATATGAAATAAATATAAAAATTCCAAGAATTACAAAAACACAAATTCATAGATTAACGTACAGTCATCAAAGTCCTTAACAGTATTCCCGTATTTCAACTCTTTTACATTTTGCTGACCATTTGTTAGCTCAAATAGAATCTAGATTTTGTAGATGTAGATATTTTCTCATATTCATTTCCGAATGACGATAATAATAAATCTGAAAATGTAGCATATTTTCAAATCCTTGTAAATTTTATGGAAGTGACATCAAAGAAAACAGGGGTTTGGTAAACGAAAATTTGTTACATTCTGAGTATATGTATATGTGGAATAATGAATATAAAATGATTATTTTCAATGCGGGCAGTAAGAAGAAGAAATATCAAATTCCAATATATCAACAAACATGTTGTACCATACCTGTGATAATATTAACAACGGAGAGGAGTTTCTCTGAGACGTTCAAAAATGTATCTAAGAAATTCTATGTTCAGGTTTAGCTCTGATGAATCTTTATTATGAAATGGATATTGATAAAAAAAAAACTATTGAAAGACTAGCTTAGGAAAAACGTCTGAAGTTTGATCTTGAATTGGTTATGTTTAACGAAAGTGTTATGTCATGTATGAATATAAGCAGTAAATTTTGTTTCTTACATAAATGTTACATGTTGATTTAAAGTATTTTATACTATAATATATATATATATATATATATATATATATATATATATATATATATATATATTTGTTTTGGTTTTTGATTTACATTATTTCATATTCAATGAATACATTATACATCATTTTGTTTCTTACATAAATGTTACATGTTGATTAAGCCCCCTTCCCCCCCAACGAAATATAATCATGGGTGCACCCTTGGCTGAACGACCGATGTATTCTGACTGCAATATGGAGATCACTATAGTATTTTGTTTTTTAGTTTTCCAATATATTCATGGTTGCCATTCATTGTTATCAATAGTTCCTTTATAACTATTTCTACTCATATATAGGTACGATATAATTGATTACTAGCAATGTCAGAGTCTCCTTTCATGCATGTGATTGAACTACAGATTTATCGCTTTCAACAAATCAAACCATAATTTTCAGTGTCCGTTTCAAGTACGTAAAAATTTGCTTCAACTAATTGAAACGCCCTTTTGGAACAGACTGTCATGAGTAATGCTAAAACACAAGTCGGCCCTGGCACCCAGCATGATGTACATAAGGTATCCAATTAACTCTTTATTAAAACAATTCACAAAATCATCTGCACTGGTTTTAAATTAAATTAAATGGTGAGTTTCTATTATCCTCGGTGTTTACAATACTTAATTGTAATTTAGTCTGCTACCTACACTCGATGGTTTACAGCTGTCCATATCGAATTTTCTCAAAACCTTTTCAATTAAATCGTGTTGTGTGATAGGTATAATTAAACTTGGCACTTCATAATCTGTTTCTGGGAAGATGACATAATATTCGGTTTTTGATTAAACCATACTTCTACAGGAGTATTTTCCACTTGTATGACACTTGTATACTGAAGCTCTAATAGCTTCTCCCCATAATTTTGTGTTCAGATTAGAAACCTAAATAAGACTTTTCCATGATACTGCACTTGTAACGTTCAATAACCCCATTTCGAGTGTCAAGATGGCGTCGGGTTTAGACACGACTTCAGATCTTCTCAATAAAACCGAAGTATATTCCTGCAAATACTGCAAAAAAGTGTCACAAATAAAGTTATGTGTGTTAAGTGCAAAGAAGCTTTCCATCCAAGTTGTTTTTAACAATCAAGTCAAATATAAAACACATAACTTGACACTCGTACAAGGCTTAAGCAATAAATTGGCCGAGGCAGAGGTATTGTTGCATGAGTACGATATAGACATATTCTGTATTACGGAACACTGGTATCTCGATGAAGATATGCGCTGTATTATTATTTCCAGCTATAACTTGGTAACTCATTTCTCCAGGAACAAAAATCAACCTCAACATGGTGGTTCAGCAATATTTATTAAAGATGGAATAAAAGCAAGCGAAATCATTGAAATCAAAAATTTATCCATATCGAATCATGTTGAAATGTGTGTACTATATTTCTCATGAAATAATGATTATGTTGCTGTAATAAATACGTATAGGCCAGGTACAGGTGACATACGAATATTCGAAAAGAACTTAACATCAGCGATAATATCTGCGTACCGTACTTCTAGGTATGTGGTACTGACTGGAGATTTTAACATTCACCAAAATGAATCAAACTCCTTACATACTAAAATTTTAAATGATATGGTACTCTCATTCGATCTAACGATAACGACTAATGAACCAACGAGAATATTCACTGACAATAATAAAATAACCTATATCAGCACTATAGACTAGCTCATAACAAATATCCCTAGGAACAATTTTCACTGTGAGGTGATTAAAAACTTGGGACTCGGAGATCACTTTGCACACATCTTTAGAATAAATAATGATAAAACTCACAACAAAGCTGTTGAAAGAAGCAACGAAACTATATCCATCAGAAATATGTCAATGTCAAATATTAAACACTTGACTTTTTTACTTGATAAAAATAACTGGGATACTCTTTATAATAAAAATAATATAAATGAAGCTTATGATGAATTCATTACTACCATAAAATGGTGCTTGGACGCCAGTTGCCCTTTGGTAAAAGTAACTAATAAACCACACCCTAAACCAATTAAGAGGTGGTACACAAATGAATTAAGAGAGAAACGTGCAAATCTGAAAAATGTATACCCTTTAATCATTCTCAAATGAACTAAAAGAAACATATAACACTGAAAATAGAGCTTACAGAGTGCAAATAACAAATGCAAAAAAAATATATTGCAGAAAGAATTGAACAAGAACCTAATAGAATAAAAGAAACGTGGACAGTTATTAATGAAAATCTAAATAGATCTCGAGTTAACACAAGATTACTTCAAAACATAACAATGATACAATGACAGACACTTATTAAATTTCAAATGCTTTTGGACAACATTTTGCAGAATTTTGTTAACAAACAATTTTAAAAGAGTATGGGCATGTAGGTAAGTTCGCAAACTGTGCCTTGTAGTACATCAGTAAGCATTCCCAACTCCACATTTATACCACATATTGCTTAATATGAAATTGTCGAAGCTACACGACGAATCAAAAACAAAAATTCCTCAGGAATAGATGGAATATCATCAAAATTATTAAAGAACATATCACACTGTATCATTACTCCTCTGACTTATATTGTAAATCTATCGTTACATTATGGTATCTTTCCAGATTTATTGAAAATGGCACTAATCACTCCCATATTTAAAAAAGGAGATAAAACTAGTATTGAAAATTACCGCCAGATTTCCCTGTTATGTTCAATAACTAAAATCGTAGAGCGTTTAGTATACAATATAACAACAGAGTTTTTTTTTAAAATATCATCTATTAACAGCTTCCCAACATGGGTTAGATGATGGAAGATATGTTGCTTCTCTAATGTTCGATATGTCAAAAGCCTTTGATTGTCTGGATATCGAGTTTATTCTTGAAAAATGCCATATTATCGGTATTAGAAATATTCTATTAGACTGGTTACAAACATATTTAAAAATCCGCTCTTTAATTGTTAAAATCGACACAGCATATTCTAGTGCATATTTGTGTTCGGCTATTCTTACTAATAATGGCCTCTTGGTCTCTCCGATATAGGAATCTCCACATTCACATGGGACTTTGTAAATACAGTTTTTACTGGATTCTGTTGTGTTCTCTGGTTTCGTCTTGGTGAGGAAGCTTCGTAAGGTGCTGCCGGATTTCCGATCCTTCTGATCTTCTCGGAGATACCCCTGATATAGGGAAGAATGAGAACGTGGTTTTGTGGTCTTTCTTCGGTTGTCTTGGTCTTTTCGAGTTGTTTCCGAACTTCTCCTATGAGCTTCTCGGAGTATCCGTTTCAGCGTAGGTTCTTTTTGATGTGGTTAATTTCCGCCTCCAATGACTCCTGGTTGTTGCAAATAGACATTGCTCTCTCCACCAACGTTCTTACGATTCCCCTCTTTGTGGAGTTTGGGTGATTAGAGCCGTAGTTGAGGTACTGTCCTGTGTGTGTCTTCTTCCTGTAAACAGAGGTGAGGATTCCAGTGTCTGTTCTTTCAGCTTTCACATCAAGAAACGATAGGGTACTGTTAGTTTCCTTTTCCATTGTGAATTTGATTGAATCCCTCATGTTATTCATTCTGGCTAAGAATTCCCCAAGGTGTTCATCTCCATGGTTCCAAATGATAAAGGTGTCGTCTACGTATCTCACCGACCTATAACCTGGCGAAATACCTCCTACCGATACTACAACCCTTACAGGGTACTAGCAGTTCGTTCGTCAAGAATTCTAAACACTTCGTGAAGATCAGCTTTGACGTGGAGAGCCTTTAAACCAATGTCCCCATAGAAGAATCCCTTAACATCATCAAGAGGAAACTGGAAGAAGACATCCAGCTTAATGAAAGGAATGACCTCCCCGTACAAGCGATATTGGAACTACTGCAGTGCTGCCTACACAACTCATACTTTCAAGAAAAGAGCCGTTTCTTCTCCCAAGTTGATGGACTGCCGATGGGATCTTCTCTCTCTCCAGTAATCGCCAACATATACATGGAGTGGTTCGAGGAATTGGCTATCAGAGAGGCAAAATACAAACCAAAACTATGGCTAAGATACGTAGACGACACCTTTATCATTTGGAACCATGGAGATGAACACCTTGGGGAATTCTTAGCCAGAATGAATAATATGAGGGATTCAATCAAATTCACAATGGAAAAGGAAACTAACAGTACCCTATCGTTTCTCGATGTGAAAGCTGAGAGAACAGACACTGGAATCCTCACCTCTGTTTACAGGAAGAAGACACACACAGGACAGTACCTCAACTCCACAAAGAGGGGAATCGTAAGAACGTTGGTGGAGAGAGCAATGTCTATTTGCAACAACCAGGAGTCATTGGAGGCGGAAATTAACGACATCAAAAAGGACCTACGCCGAAACGGATACTCCGAGAAGCTCATAGGAGAAGTTCGGAAACAACTCGAAAAGACCAAGACAATCGAAGAAAGACCACAAAACCCCGTTCTCATTCTTCCCTATATCAGGGGTATCTCCGAGAAGATCAGAAGGATCGGAAATAAATACAACATCAAGAGTTGCTTTCAATCCGGCATCACATTACGAAGCTTCCTCACCAAGACGAAACCAGAGAACACAACAGAATCCAGTAAAAACTGTATCTAGAAAGTCCCATGTGAATGTGGAGATTCCTATATCAGAGAGACCAAGAGGCCATTATCAGTAAGAATAGCCGAACACAAAAAGTGGACTCAACGAGGGGAAACATCAAATCGGGAATTGCTGACCACGCCTGGACAAAACACCACCGAATTCTCTGGGACGAAGCTAGTGTTCTTCATAGAGAGGAACATTGGTTCAAACGGAAATTTATGGAAACCACCTACATAGAAGCCAATGGCACAGCAGTGGTATATAAGCTGTGCCAATGGTGCCTTCAGTCAACCAAGCGTGGAAATTAAAAACGTATGGAAACCGCTCATGGACCGTTTTGGAGGGAGAAAAAGCGCGAAATCTGATTTTGTCACTATTCACCTGAAGACGATTGCGGATTCAAGCAATTGAAACGTTGTGAAAAAATTTTAAAGAGATAGAAATCTTTCAACCATTAAGATGATGGACGTCCGAAATATAAGTAATCAGAAATTATCAATTTCCACATCAGAAAAAATCCTCCAAACAATATGAACCTGGACCATTCACTCAAATTTACCGAGACAGTGAAGTTGTTGGGAACTTTTTATGACTCTGAACTCAGCTTTAGCAACCACATAGATCACGTATGCAAAAATCTGAACAAAGCTTTTTATGCAATACTTCAAATGAAAGCTTATCTCAACACAAATTAACTGCTTAATCTATATTATGCATTTGCATATAGCCACATTTCATACAATACTATGACCTGGGGTTTTGCCACCGATTGGGTTCGAGTATTCATAGGACAAAAAACGATAATTCGTTTAATCTTTAATCTAAGCTTCAGAGAGATTTGTAGAGAAACCTTTAAAATTAATAAAATCTTGACACTTCCTGCCATATGTATAATGAAGTGTTTAACATATGTAAGACTGAACTTGAAAGAATTTCAGTTTACAAACGACTGCCACAATTATAATACACGACATAGGGCCAGTTTCACAGGTCCCAGTTAACCTTCAAATAACTAAGTGAAAGTTTAGACGGTGAATGACATTCTTTAAATGGCGTTCAAGTTTCACATTCTTATCATCAGTTAATTAATCTGGACCCTAACTGGAACCTGTGAAACTGGCCCATAATGATTTATACATACCTTTACATAGAACAGCAAAGTTTAAGAAAAGTCCACATTACAACTGCATAATGTTATATAACAAACTGCCTGATGAAATGAAATGTCCTAGTTTAACATATACTAAATTCAAACAAAAAATCAAGAGATGCTTAGCTAAAAGTTGCTTCTATACAATTGATGAGTTCCTAGCTGGGAATAATTCAGTATTTACTGTATGATTGACTTCGTGTTTTAAAATTATTTTAAATTATTTTTGCAGTCTTTTACCTTATACCTTATATAACTCTATTTTAAGCAATCTTTTATTATGTTGTGTACTATGTTTAATTATGTTTTGATGACTTGTGCTATACACTGTAGTGCCCATTGCATTAATAAATTTCTTACTTACTTATTTTGTCTGGATTATATGCCGTATATTGTATCCTTCTTCCTTTTTTTTCAATCTAAAACCTTTGAATGCCTCTGAGTTTTCCCCGCCACTATCATATCAGACTTTCTCTGTTTTCCCATTAAACTTTTCCTTAACCATGGCAACATAATTTTGGAATTTTTCAGCTACCATCAAGACTCCGAAGCATCATCTTGTACTGTCTGTAGCACAGGATTGCCTCGAAGGCTCTGCCTTTAGCATACAACTTTCTTGTTTTTTTGTGGACAGGTACCTGCTTAATCCGATTATTGTTGACATCGTTTTATAAGTTGTTATTTTAGTTGCCGACTGTAATTTTTTCCGTCATCTATCGGATAATTGAGGAAGTATTTCGGATAATTTCAGCTGACGAGAATGGAGGAATCCTATCATCTGGTTCACCAGTTTGGTGTGTGTCATTTTTGAACATCTCAGTGTGGAATTTATTCAATGAAAATGATACTTTGTGTTCACATTAGAGTGTTTTTCGTACTCGATCCAACATATATAAACATTTTCTCACTATTTTTTAGTTTTGAACATGAATTTCGGTGTGCTAAATTTAGTACAGTAAGAGCTAGTGGGCAGCGGCATTGCGTATGTGGTAGACATAACCTCACTTTATATAATTAAAAAATGTATTTTTGTTATTTTCACAGTACCATTGAATGACATGGCTATAAGGGCCTTAAGTAATCAGAACCTATTATTAATAATAGAAAACAATTTATCTGATAGAGTGTTAGCGGTATCGAAAGTGACTTGGGTTATTTACTTGGACACAGGTTCAGAGGAAGAAAAAGAAAACGAGGAGTTTCATCCTTACAAAAACTTACCAGAATCAATTGAAGTACCTACATTGTGATTGATGTGTATAAAAAATCTTAAAATATTACAGAGTAGGCTGTGACATTTCAACTTTCGTTTTTGGATGTTTTTTAATTTGTATGAAACATTTTTACTGAATTGCAACGTCTAATTCCCAAAATTTATCTTCTCATATTATCATTTCCATGTACTAAATTTAGCACAACCCATATCACAAACATTAGCTGCCACAAAACATTTTCCATAGGCTCAAAAATTCATTTATGATGTTTGCAAAATTTTAATTTTAATTTTAAAAAACTAAAATTCGTGAGTGAAAGGGTTAAGGATTCGTTTATTTATAAGGGAATTGCCAGTTGAGTTCAAAGACTCTAATGCAGATATCGAGTGTTTTAGAAAAAACATAAAAAAACCCATTCTGAGTAGGAGTCCGTATTATATTTTAAAATAATTTTATGACGTTAATCTGTCGATTTAATGTTTCTTATTCATTTCAGTTTATTAGTGTATCTACGGTTTTTTAATTTTTGTTGCATTTGTACTTGTATATGGATATACCAAGTTTGTATATATCTTTCTCAACAAGATTTTCTTTTTGGACAAAGAAGTATATTATTTATCATCATAGTAGCCTTCATCATACTTCACAAAATTTTATTACGACAATCTGTTGATTGCATGATCGACTTAGTTATTTTTTTGGTGTACTATTTTTAATTTTTTTACTATTGTAATAGTACGTAATGAACTAGAACTCTGTGTAATGTGACTGGTATTATTTTGATCTATCTATACAAATATTCGAACCTATGTCAATAAGATTTCATCGTTGGACAATAAAGTAAGTTTTTTATTATTATCAAGAATTTAATAGTAAATACTTGAGCAAAGTACTACGCTGAAATAGCGGCGACAACATATGTACTCGAGTTCTTGAAAGAACAAATAGCTAGGAGTAAACATATACAAGAGGAACGAAAAGCCAAAAGGAAGTGTGAATAAGAGATACAAAACGTCAATAGAAAACGGGAACAAACAAACAAGAGGAACAAGAAACCAAGATGAAAAGGAAACAATAGGAACCGAACGCCAAGAAGAAACAACAAGAGCAAGAAAAAGCCAATGTTTTGGCGAAACATTTTACGTGATTTTGTAAAATCAAGTATGGAGAATCGTGAACATAAACATTGTTTTTTTGTTTTTCCATTACACCTATTCATATTGTCCCACAGCTAGAGATGATCTAGATGATCTGTATACTTCACCTTCAGGTCGGATTGGAGTAACCGACATCTCATTATACATTACCCAATTTTGATAACCTCACCCTTCGCAAAAGCGAAACACACTTAGCGTTATTCATTATTCAACAACTGCTGCTGATTACTGTATTTTCAATCTTTTAATTGACACCTTCAGGCATTCGTACAACAGTGATTGATAATTATAATGATAGCGGATATTTCAATAGCAACATGATTTGTGTGCATTAATTCGAATTACTTCTGCATTGCATTAAAATTGATACTACTTATGACTGAAATTTATGCAATGTTTGAAAGAGAGCAACGTGTCTGTGTGATCTAATTCCGTATAAAAATGTCGAATTCAAAGAGTTCACGCTCATTGAACCGAATATAGGATGTTAAATCGTATAGAATAACTCTGAAAAATATTTGTTGTTGAAATGTGTTTGTTAGAAGTAGAATAATTGAATTCGCCTGCGATTTTGTTACGTACGCTCTCAACAATAAACAAAATTATTAAAAACTCTTTTGTATCCAGGAATACTGCTTTTCATTTTATGTTACGTATTTTCGGATTATAATCGACTTTGGAATTATTTTGCATTCAGAACATACAGTGGTCCGTGGAAGACCTAATTCTTTGTGTTCCCAAGGATTGTATGATATTGTTACTATTTAGAGTTCTTGGCTAATTTCCTCAGTTTATAAGTCTGTTCATAAGGCAGAACCAGTAGCAATAGCATTTCTTGACTAGGCAAAGGCGTTTAACACTATGAACCATTCACAGTTGTTGGGTGTCTTGGACGACGCTGGTGTACGAGTGTTACCACAAAAATTTTTCGAAAGTCACTTGTCACGTAGAAAACAGGTGGTAAGAATAGAAGGGGAACTTATTACTGAAACACCTGTGTCGATTAGGGTGCCTCAAGGAACTGTTTTGGGGCCAATATTATTTAATTTAAATAAAAATTACATATTCTCTTACAAATCTACAGGATTTGCAGACGACACGTCCGTAATATACAAGCTAAAACATGGGAAAATTTGAAAAACAAAGTTGAGGATGATTCATAATAGTTATTTATGCAACAAATGCAAAAAGTAAGTGATCATTGCACTCGACGTGAGAAAGTCCCACGAGGCCGTCAGGCCGAGTTGGACAACACGTCGAGTGTAATAAACAATTTTTGCGAGAGTTTCATACCATATTTTTTCTACGTTTGTGCAAAACCGAAAAATTGTTTCATTTAGGTGGTATTAAAGTGTTAGGAAGACATTCTTTGTTCAAATCTAGCTGTTAAAAGAAATAAAATATTCAAAAATACAAATTAAATTTTTATTAAATTATATTTTCTAGTAATATTGTAATCTCAGTGTGTAATTAATATGATTGACAATAATGTAAAATAATTTATTTTTCACTTGTCCATTACTGCTTTATAATACCTTGGCAAAGGTTGCTATTAACATACCCATAACGCCCGGGGCGTTATTCTGGCTGAATAATATCTAGAGAGATATGACTTTTGACAAAAATGCCGTTGAATAATGTTCTTGAAATATCAACTCCCATGTTCCCATGTTTTGTAGTACAAGCCTGGATAAAGAAAGAAATATGAACTCAAAGATTTTTATTTTCATAAATGCTTGGCAACATGCATTTGTATGGACACGCAACAAGTAGTTAAGGAATTTGGGAATCCCTAATCCCTTTCTGCTCCCTCGAATATATTACCAGATTGCAATTGAAAATTTCATTTGTGTATGATTCATTTCAACGGATTTGTAGGTTGATCAGTGCAGTGTTTTAATTATTTGTGTAAAATAAGGGGATTGTTATTTTTGGATATTTAAGTTTTGAGTGGTGTAAGAAAACATGAATTCGAGTAAGTGAAATGTGTGATCAATGTAATCGTGGTAGGTAAGTATATATTTCTTGTTTCTCAATTATATGAAGAAATAATATTTATTTATTGAGTGAAACCTTCCAGACAGAACAAGTTCTAGTATGAGGAAGTTGTACATATAATTATAATAAAAATGATTAACAATTGCAATTCAAAAAAATATATCATAAATGACTGATTAACAGAGTAAAGAGTTATACAAAATGGCGAGCAAGTCAAACGTACAGTCGTACGCTCAGCTCAATAACTGTAATAAATGCAAACATTCTATTGCAAAACAAATTTTAAAATGTGAGAATTGTGACAATGTGTATCACCCAAGTTGTGCAAAACAAAAAAACGTGAAAATTATCAGCAACAATGTGATTAACTGCTGTGTGAATACCGATGTCTGTGATTTGGATCATTTCTTCGATGCAATGGACAACCAAGACTACGAAAAGGTAGACTTTAATTTATTTAAATATATTATAAATCAGAAGGACGTTGTAATTCGTGAATTACGTGAAAGAATTAAAATTCTAAACGATCATATAAATCTTTTAAAAGTGGTCAATACAGACACACACCTCTCAACGCAAAAACCTTCTACGATAAACTCGAGAGGCGATCCAAAAAACATCAGCGATAGTACAGTGTCCAAAAAAAGTATTCCCACTAACAAAAAGAATACAGACCCGAATGTAAATAGTAAACAAACAGTTATTAGTCATCAACAAGTGCGTGAGGAGATGAACAATGTAGAGCATACGTTGAAATTAAATAAATATATTGATATTAACTCGGATAAAAATGAGAAACCAACAGCGTCGGGATCATCTAGCACCGCCACGGCAGATCAGTGGAAAGAAGCTATCGGAAGAAAACGAAGACGGCAAATGGTAGTCGGAAGTAATAATGGAGATGCTCGTGTGAAAGGTGTCCCAAAACAGACAAATTTACACGTTTATAGGATTGATCCTCAGACCACGCCTGGCGATCTGACGGAATTATTGAAAACTCACTTTCCGGAGGTGAAATGTGAAAGCATTACTCCCAAACACCCCACTATCTACAATTCATTCAAAATCACTATTTTTGAACACAACTTCAGAAGGGCTATGAATCCTAATATATGGCCCTTCGGGGCATGTGTTCAACGTTTTTTCGAGTATGTGAGAAAGGACTCAACCAATCCATAGACAGCAATATCTTTTCACCAAATCTTTTAGTTCTCAACATTGCTAGTATAAATTCTTACAAAATAAATGAACTACATTGTGACACCTTTGATTACAACAAATTGAACTTTTTATGTTTGACTGAGATACATGAAAGACCAGATTCTGTAAACAGCATATATATACAGGGCTTCACTTTAGCAAGTTCATTCTGTAGGACAGACCATCAAAAAGGTGGTGTTGGCATTTGGGTTAGAGATTCTGTTACATTTGAAGGTTTAAATCTAGCTCATTACTGTAAAGAAAAAGACATTGAAGTATGTGGCATTTCCTGGAAAAACAATAATCAAAAATATACTTTAATAAACTGTTATAGATCACCCAGCGGAGACCTCGACATTTTTTGTGACGTAATCACAGAAATATTGGAGTCCACATTCAAACCAAATACTCGATTGATACTAGTAGGAGATTTTAATTGTGACGCCTACAGCAAATCTAAAGATTTTATTAAATTAAACAATGTGTTGTCATGTTTCAACCTTTTACACAAAGTTAATTGGCCCACTCGGGTTCAAAATAGCAGCCTTTCCACCATAGATAACATATTCATCAACTTCCATAACGAAGGAATTGCTGCTGTTTTAGATAATAATATTTCTGACCACAAATATATTTTCTATGAAATTGCGGAAGCCACTCAAATCACTCAAGGTAACTCTTTTTTTCACCATACAAGAATCTATAATGATGAATCTCACAAGATGTTCGAAACTGCGCTCAGAAATGAAATGTGGACTGAACTTTTGGAAATGAAAGATATTGATTTAGCTTTTGATTTTTTTGTGCGAACATTCTTTTTTTATTTTGATACGTGTTATCCTTCACGACGGGTGTGTAGTAGACCAAATGTTAAAAAATGGGTGGACAAAGATGTCAAAATTTCTAGCAACAAGCTCAAAGATCTTTTTCTACTGAAAAATAAATACCCGGTGCTGGCTGATTTTTATAGAAAATCGAAAAAAAGACACTCTTTACTTTTAGAATCCAAAAAGAAACAATATTATCAAAATACCATCCGTAACTCTGATGATCCTGGTAAAACTGCCTGGAAAGTAATATCCGAAATGAACAATAAAAATAAAATAGGGCACAAAAATATCAGCGTGCTTCATAATGATGTAAAAGTGGACGACCCAGTAGTTGTATCAGGTCTGTTCAACGATTTTTTTAAAAGTGCCCCACTAAAACTTAAAGAAAAGATAACCCAACCAAATACTATACTGAATAATACGCAAGAAATTCTTTCATCTTCCTTATTTCTGAGACCATTCTCGCCTAACGAACTGTTAGTTTTGTTGAATAATAAAATCAAAAATAAAACCTCCGCAGGTCCAGATGAAATACCCAGTTTTGTATTGAAAAAGGTCTTGAATGTTATAATTGATCCTTTGACATTTTTATTGAATCTCTCTTTCGAAACGGGGAAATTTCCGACAACCCTAAAAAAAGGAAAAGTTTTTCCAATCTATAAAAAAAATAGTCCAGATCACTTGGAGAATTATAGACCAATAACGATATCTAGTGGTCTATCGAAAGTGTTTGAATATGGATATTTGGATAGGCTGATGAATTTTCTCAATGAACACAATATTTTGACTAACAGCCAACATGGTTTTCGATGTGGTAAATCTACAACGAGTGCTATCTATGAATTCTATAACAATCTGATTAACTATTTAGAAAAGGGAGAGATCCCAATGGGCATTTTCTGTGATCTTAGTCGGGCTTTCGACTGTGTGGACCACGAGATTTTGATATCTAAGCTGTACAACTATGGAATTAGAGGTGTTTGTTTGGAATGGCTAGTATCCTTTCTCAAATATCGTTCTCAGTATGTGAGTCTGAAATATAGTGAAAATAATATAATGCGGAATGTTGCATCTAGCAATACTGATATCAATATAGGGGTTCCCCAAGGCTCTGTCTTGGGCCCTGTTCTATTTATATTATATACTAATGAAATTACGAATTCATTTCCTAATATTAAGATGACAATTTATGCAGATGACACTTCCTTACTTATATCTCACAAAAACCAAGTGAAACTAAAAGAAATCTGTGAAACCACTCTCTCTCAATTGGTTGCCTGGTTCAACCAAATCTCTCTATATTTTAATGCAGACAAAACTAATCTTATAAAATTTCATACCTATCAAAGAGAACTCGTGGATATAGATATAATTTCAAATAATACACCTTTGTCAATAAATAACAGTTGTAAATTTTTAGGAATATTCGTAGATTCGCATCTAGATTGGAAAGAACATTGCAAGTTCTTGATTTCCAAATTTTCATCTCTTCATTATATGTTCAGGAATCTCAAACTCGTTTTGACAGAAAAACAATTGTTGAATGTGTATTATGCACAAGTGGAAAGTCGACTGAGGTATGGTATTTGCCTATGGGGTGACTCTACATTGTCGAATAATGTCTTCATTTCCCAAAAAAAAATTATTAGGTGTATTGCTGGTGTGAAAAGAGACTATTCATGTCGAGAAATTTTCAAAACATTTGATATTCTGACCTGTACAGGTCTCTACATTTTTGAAGTTTGTGTTTTTGTGTTCAAAAACAGGGACTTGTTCTCCATTAATACCGACTTCCACGCATACAACACCCGTCGTAAGGATGATTTACATATACCACTATCTAAAGGTAAAATATGTTATAAAGCTCCAACTAGAATTGGAGCAAAGATCTTCAATAATCTACCCATCTCCATTAAAAGGTTGAAACATGAGAACAAATTCAAGAAACAGCTGAAAGAATATTTGGTTGAGAAATGTCTCTACTCTTTAAATGAATACTTTTAATTCCTCATTTTATTTATTATACATCTGTGTTCCCCATATGTACCAGTCAGTCATAAAGATAGCATTATTTCATTTTATTTCAGAATTGATGTAGGTATATATAGAAATGTTTTTGTATATATATATATATGCATATGTTATATGTGTGTTTGTGTGTATACATTTCTTCTTTACACGTGTTTAAGACGTCATATAATATTAAGTGTGTCTTGTTATATTCTTATTTTTTTTTATGTTTATTCATTTGATTAACAACCGCATTATCATGCGGAAGCATCCACAACCATCTGACCCTTTCTTATACAATGTATATTGTCTCAAGAAATAAAGTGATTTGATTTGATTTGATTTGATTTGATTTGATTTGATATACAATAATGATGAAACCATAATAAAATCATTAATTGGTGTACAAATATTGTTAACAGTAAGGAAATTATGTGTTTTTTTAGAGATATTTTGAATTTGGAAAAACTTCTGCAATTTGTTATATTACAAGGTAATTTGTTAAATTCATCTAAAGCAGCGTGAGTGAATATTTTTTGGCCAACTGAAGAGGTAGCAGAATCGAGGTGAAACAAGTTATATTGTCTAGTGAGATTACTATGAATTTCAGAGTTTTTCTTCAAAATTAAATGTGATTTTAATTTTTTATTTATGATATTGAATGCAATTTTTAGGGCATTTATTTTATACAATTCATTCTAAAGAAAATTTGTCTGTAATTGCAAATAGTTTATTATTTGGTCTGTCAAATGGGAGACGATACAGTACTTTCAAAGATTCCCTATACAATGCTGATATTTTATTGAAATTATTTTTGGAACAAGATCCCCAAATGTTTATCAAATAGGTAATACGACTTAGTATGTGAGAATAAAGAATCATATTTATTATTTTTTTATCAAGTTTAGGACATCTTCTCAATGCACCAATGATTGGAGACATTTTTTTAGTTAAGACCTCAATGTGTTTGTCCCATTTCAATTTTTCATCAATCCAAATAACAAGATACTTTATTTGTTCAGTTCTATTCAATAATTCATTTTTAATATTTA
Organism: Chrysolina oricalcia; assembly: GCA_944452925.2. Classification (NCBI taxonomy): domain Eukaryota; kingdom Metazoa; phylum Arthropoda; class Insecta; order Coleoptera; family Chrysomelidae; genus Chrysolina; species Chrysolina oricalcia. Next base: position 29,734,670 of record OX101808.2, read on the forward strand.
GGTTAAGGTTAAGGGTAATATTCTGTTTTTTCGCTGGAAAATTATATACTCAGTTTTATCAGTATTTATTGATAAAAGGTTGCGATAAAGCCATTTTTCAAAATTTTTCAAGTCGTCATTAATAATGTTTTCTAGAATTAGAGAGTTTTTGTTTTCATATAAAAGTACTGTATCGTCTGCGTATATGGTATAACCTCCTGCTAACCCAAGTTTAGAAATGTTTTGAATATATAATAGATACAAGATGGGTCCCAAAACAGATCCTTGCGGATCGCCCGTATTTCTTGGTAGTCTGATAGACTCAGAGTTGTAACATTTGGTACTGATTGTCCTATTTTCAAAATAGAATCCCAAAAGATTTTTCACGGTACCCCTGAATCCCATTGTTTCCAAGTTTTCCAAGGGTATTTTGTGATCAACTATATCAAATGCCTTCTTAAGGTCAATGAAAACAGCTACCACATAGTTTCCTGTATCAAGTCCATTTTGAATTGCTTGCATGACTTGTAGTACTGCTGCTTGTGTGTCATTATTTTCTTGGAAACCAAACTGATTACTATCAAAGCCATATTTTTTGTTTATAAAATCAACAATACCTTTTTTCAAAAATTTTAGAAAAAATGCTCAATATGGCTATTGGTCTATAATTTGATGGATCTTCAGCATCTCCATGTTTGAATATAGCTTTTAGTGAAGCATGTTTCAATTCAAGTGGGAAAATATCAAAGGTAAAATATTTATTGATTAATTTTATTAAGGGTTCAGCCAGAATATTTTTTAATTCAAATAATTCTTTGGTCAATAAATCTTCAAAATAAGGACATGTTTTTTTTAAAAGGTGAAAATCAGAAAACTGCAATTAAGTGCCTGTAATGTTTGATTGCAGATCAAGGTGTCCATCATTAAACCAAGGACACCTATTATATTATATGCTTTGGGAGAAGCCTGCAGAGTTCAAAGAGTTTTCGATATTTATTCCATTTTTTACTCTTCTTTTCCGACGATGTTCGTATCGACAGAAGGTAAAAACTATGACGAAAATGGTTTTACTATGATTATTATTATAATCATCTATTATTATCTTTGACTCACAGTATATGTGTACATATATATTGATCGAGGCTCAATACTAGACAATTTTTTTTCTCTAAATCTTTATGGAACTGTAATAGTCAAGAATTTATGTCAGACCATTTTAAAATCTTAATCAATATGCAAAGGACCCCGCACTTTTCTTATGTAAAGTGGCGACCGGTCAAATTTTCTGAAAGTTTAGTATGTTGTTGTACCCGACTCAGTAACCAAAAGTGTCAATGGGCCCAACCCAATCCGATGGCTAGTTTTCTAAATACGGGGTGTTAAAGTTGAAAATTGCCCAGATTTTCGGATTTATTTTTTATTTATCAAAACTTAGATTGAATTTCTGTTGCATGCAGACGTTTACTACATGTTCTAGTAATGGAATCAGTGGATACGCATGATTAAAAATATGTATATTTATAAGGTGATTCACGAATGTATGACGGTAGTTTTTTGCCAAAATTCACGTTTTCTACTATGACGTCAGGGAGGCATATTTCTGAAACATTTTCTTCGATATAGTATTTTGACAAGAAAATATTGCACAGTACATATATTTTATACAGGGTGTTTCACAGAGAGAACAACTAGACAAAATTATTTTCTTTTAGGATTAATTCGAAGTCCTGTATTTATGGATTGATTTTTGGGAACAGTAATACCACAAACATAGGTGAGTCTCTAATCTCCAAAATATTCAAGGTGGTTTATTCATAGGAAGGTATTCTATTTTGGGAAAAGTACAAAAAACATGTATTCAAAAATTTCCTTGGTCAAATGTAACTATTTTCTCACTATATATTGATTTTCATACCATCTTCAGAGGTATGAATTCTGAATCCGATACTATGACCAGTTTTCGAGATACAGGGCGTTAAAGTGGAAAATTACTGATTTTATCAGTTTTTTATCAGTTTTTTCTTCAAATTGAAAAGCCGGATTGATTTTATGTTGCGCCTATGAGTTTAATATGAGTTTCGGTCAGATGTATCTACATGGAAAGGTTCAGCTGAAAATATTTAATAACATAGGGTTATTCACGAATAAATCACAATGGGTTTTTGCAAATACTCAAAATTCTACAGTTCCGTCACAGATAAGTTATTCCATGAACTTAATACCTAGTCGTTTACAATTTTGAGTATAACATGATTACTTTTCATACAGGGTAAGCCATGCAGCCAACCATACCAAAAATAATTATGCTTTGAAATAATTGAAATGAGACCTTTTTTAGTGAATTTTGAGTAACTGTATAACATTACATCAAGTACTTATGCATAACCGTAAGAATTTTAAATATACAAGGTGTTTTAGTTATAATCACCTTCCAAAAATATACATCTTTGTCCGATATAAGAAATCGTAAAAGCTTGGATACACGTGGCAGCAAAAATGATAATAGGAAGTTTTTTCATTTATCCTACACTTTATAAACAAATATAATTTATAATTATGATTCTTTTATGATATAGTTACAATATCAACGAAACATTTTGTTCTTGATCAGCATCAGAGTGCTGGTAACGGAACAGTATATAACTCGCTCTACATGCACGTATATTGTGAAGTACCTACCTATACAAATAGGTTCGAATTATACCTACACAAGAAGAAGCTCGTTGCAAGAAGAATCTATATGTATTTCTCATTATAAATTTAATTTAAAATTACCCCAAAATTTATTCATTTAAAATTTTACAATTTAACAGAGTGATGGGTTTATTTCACTTTAAAATTAATATTCCCCTTTTTAGCTTTCCTCTAATTTTTTTTCAAATTTTATTTGTTTATTTCTTTTTTAGTTTTCTGTGGATATGTGATATGTGAAATTTTTCCGAATTTCTACGCGTTATCTATCTAGGTTTCGAGGAGAGGAAAAGGTAACTTTTTTTGAAACCGTATGGTCATATAATTTTCACTATTTTAACGGATTTTTTCGATTTCTGTTTCGCGAGTTTTCCTTATTTTTTTTAATGACAGGAAAGGAAAGCTGTCCTATCGATTTTTTTTCAACGTTGTTTTCCATGTCTGAAACTGTTGAAACGTTTTCCACATTTCTTTGCGTTCTCCATCTAGCTTTTGAGGGGAGACAGGAGGGGGATTTTTTTTAACCATAGTATTCGTCGGTCAGATATTTTTCACTATTTTTACGGATTTAGTCGATTTCAATTTCGCGAGTTTTCCAACTTTTTTCGAGAAATAGGGGATGACCACCCCACCTAAATATTTTGTTTTAATTTTTGACGATCAAATCCGTATATCAAACTTCCGAAACCCTACGCGTTCCCCTTCTAGCTTCCGAGGGAAAGAGGGAAGACAATTTCTTCCTTCAAAGCATAATATTCGACGGTCAGATATTTTTCACTATTTTTACTGATTTTTCCTATTTTAATTTAGCGCGTTTTCCAATTTTGACAAGAAAAGCGGGGTCAACACCCCCCCTACTGATTTTTTTTCGCTGTAATTTTAGACGTCCAAATACGTCAAGAAAACTTCAGAAACCCTACGCGTTCTCTATCTAGTTTTAAGGGGGCAGGGGTGACAATTCCTTCTTCAAACCATAATATTCGACGGTTAGATATTTTTGACCATTTTTACGGATTTTTCCGATTTTAATTTCGCGAGTTTTCCAACTTTTTTCGAGAGAAGAGGAGGGGAGAGAAACCCCCTACCTAATTTTTTTTTCGCTGTAATTTTTGACATCCAAATTCGTCAAGAACACTTCCAAAACCCAATGCGTTCTCTATCTAGCTTTCAGGGGGGAAGAGAATGACATTTTCTTCGACATTAATGTATTGTCATCGGAACTGAACCAACATGTATAATTCCATAGGATGAGAGGAAGTGGTTGTAATTCAGCTTGCAAGATTTGCACCTATCCAAAACACACACAATCCCACCCCCACACACACAGAGCAAGTTGAATTAAAGCATTTTGTATAGTTATAGTCAGGTAAAAGTAGCTAAAACTGGAAATTACTGGAGAAATATACACAGGGATTACATAAATGTATAAATTAGTAAGGGCCAAAATTTTGTTATCAGTAAATATTGCTCTACAGGATGTTCTCTTGGACAAATGCAGCGTAAAATAGATTTTTGTATAATAAAAGTCTTTGGCCTTTGTGGAGTTGCCCCACAAGCCCCATATTGAAGTCTGGATTCAACTCATACATGCTAAATTATCTACTCTCCTTCGGCTCTCATGGAGTTATTTAATCATTTTTTCTTTTCCTGGCACCCAAAATATTAAAAAAAAACATTGTTCACGGAATCCAACAATGTTTTGATACTATGACGAGTACCTAAATTGCATTCATTTTATTGACAATAAAACAATTCGAAATGAAAAGGTAAGAAACAGAACGAAAAATAGAAATAAATTATAGCAATCAGCCAACAATGTAACTCCATTCAACTTCTTAATGATGATTGATAAACCTACAACAGCGATTCCCACTCATATTTGGCGATTGCAACTGACTGGGAGTGATTGTTCCCCATTCGTCTTATGTTAACTTCTGATAATAATTTGTTATCATAAAACTCCTAAATCAGGGTTGACTAAGTACTTTGATTTCAAAGATATCTTCCCGGTGGAATTTCTCAAGATTAACAACAATCTGAAATCTTCAATAACAGCTGCCGTATACAAATTAAAAGACAATTTCTGAACGCCATTTTGTTCACCAAACGCAGATGGATATAGATAAATCAACTTCAAGGATGACATCGATAGAAACCATAATCAACTTCATTCTTTGTCACCCCAGCATCAATCAGCTGCATGAATAGAACAGGTGGATTAGTGATGATTTATTCATTTTCTGAATATTTTTGTTGAGTTAAACAAGAAAGAAAAGTACTTCCGAGTCACGAGACGTATTGTGTAAGCGTATATACACCTTTTCACACAAAAGAAAAGACGCAAACGCCCTTTACTACTTTTCATAAGATAGTTCGTGAATGAAAACACCGGTTTTCGCCCCAGCAAAATCGCTTTGTGGAATTTTTTAAACAGGAAATAATGGAAAAAATAACTTTTTAGTTTTTTTTTTTACAAATATCTCAAAAAGTATCGGAGAAATCGTTTTACAGACGATGAAACTTTTGTAGATTATTCTAAAACCTACAAAATGGTTTTTCATACGACCAGATCGGTGTATTTTTCACTGATAAAATCTGGGTAAACCTTTGGGAGAAGCCTGCAGAGTTCAAAGAGTTTTCGATATTTATTCCATTTTTTACTCTTCTTTTCCGACGATGTTCGTATCGACAGAAGGTAAAAACTATGACGAAAATGGTTTTACTATGATTATTATTATAATCATCTATTATTATCTTTGACTCACAGTATATGTGTACATATATATTGATCGAGGCTCAATACTAGACAATTTTTTTTCTCTAAATCTTTATGGAACTGTAATAGTCAAGAATTTATGTCAGACCATTTTAAAATCTTAATCAATATGCAAAGGACCCCGCACTTTTCTTATGTAAAGTGGCGACCGGTCAAATTTTCTGAAAGTTTGGTATGTTGTTGTACCCGACTCAGTAACCAAAAGTGTCAATGGGCCCAACCCAATCCGATGGCTAGTTTTCTAAATACGGGGTGTTAAAGTTGAAAATTGCCCAGATTTTCGGATTTATTTTTTATTTATCAAAACTTAGATTGAATTTCTGTGCATGCAGACGTTTACTACATGTTCTAGTAATGGAATCAGTGGATACGCATGATTAAAAATATGTATATTTACAAGGTGATTCACGAATGTATGACGGTAGTTTTTTGCCAAAATTCACGTTTTCTACTATGACGTCAGGGAGGCATATTTCTGAAACATTTTCTTCGATATAGTATTTTGACAAGAAAATATTGCACAGTACATATATTTTATACAGGGTGTTTCACAGAGAGAACAACTAGACAAAATTATTTTCTTTTAGGATTAATTCGAAGCCCTGTATTTATGGATTGATTTTTGGGAACAGTAATACCACAAACATAGGTGAGTCTCTAATCTCCAAAATATTCAAGGTGGTTTATTCATAGGAAGGTATTCTATTTTGGGAAAAGTACAAAAAACATGTATTAAAAAATTTCCTTGGTCAAATGTAACTATTTTCTCACTATATATTGATTTTCATACCATCTTCAGAGGTATGAATTCTGAATCCGATACTATGACCAGTTTTCGAGATACAGGGCGTTAAAGTGGAAAATTACTGATTTTATCAGATTTTTATCAGTTTTTTCTTCAAATTGAAAAGCCGGATTGATTTTATGTTGCGCCTATGAGTTTAATATGAGTTTCGGTCAGATGTATCTACATGGAAAGGTTCAGCTGAAAATATTTAATAACATAGGGTTATTCACGAATAAATCACAATGGGTTTTTGCAAATAATCAAAATTCTACAGTTCCGTCACAGATAAGTTATTCCATGAACTTAATAACTAGTCGTTTACAATTTTGAGTATAAAATGATTACTTTTCATACAGGGTAAGCCATGCAGCCAACCATACCAAAAATAATTATGCTTTGAAATAATTGAAATGAGACCTTTTTTAGTGAATTTTGAGTAACTGTATAACATTACATCAAGTACTTATGCATAACCGTAAGAATTTTAAATATACAAGGTGTTTTAGTTATAATCACCTTCCAAAAATATACATCTTTGTCCGATATAAGAAATCGACAAGCTTGGATACACGTGGCAGCAAAAATGATAATAGGAAGTTTTTTCATTTATCCTACACTTTATAAACAAATATAATTTATAATTATGATTATTTTATGATATAGTTACAATATCAACGAAACATTTTGTTCTTGATCAGCATCAGAGTGCTGGTAACGGAACAGTATATAACTCGCTCTACATGCACGTATATTGTGAAGTACCTACCTATACAAATAGGTTCGAATTATACCTACACAAGAAGATGGATAATTATCATCTTTTTGGGGGTGATATCGCAGTGGGTAAGCGCGCTTATACAGTTACTCAAAATTCACTAAAAAAGTTCTCATTACTTCAAAGCATAATTATTTTTGGTATGGTTGGCTGTATGGCTCACCCTGTATAAAAAGTAATCATTTCAGACTCAAAATCGTAAACGACTAGGTATTAACTTCATGGAATAATTTATCTGTGACGAAACTGTAGAATTTTGAGTATTTGCAAAAACCTATTGTGATAGTAAATATTTCTAGCTGAACCTCTCCATGTACATCTGACTGAAACTCTTATTAAACTTATAGGCGCAACATAAAATCAATCCAGCTTTTCAATTTGAAGAAAAAAACTGATAAAATCAGTAATTTTCCACTTTAACGCCCTGTATCTCGAAAACTGGCCATAGTATCGGATTCAGAATTCATACCTCTGAAGATGGTATGAAAATCAATATATAGTGAGAAAAAAGTTACATTTGACCTAGGAAATTTTTGAATACAGGTTGTTCATGTTTTTTGTACTTTTCCCAAAATAGAATACCTTTCTATGAATAAACCACCTTGAATATTTCGGATATTAGAGACTCACCTATGTTTGTGGTATTACTGTTCCCAAAATCAATCCATAAATACAGGGTTTTGAATTAATCCTAAAAGAAAATAATTTTGTCTAGTGGTTCTCTCTGTGAATCACCCTGTATAATAAATATGTACTGTGCAATATTTTCTCGTCAAAATAATATATCGAAGAGAAAGTTTAAAAAATATGCCTCCCTGACGTCACATTAGAAAAAGTTAATTTGGGCAAAAAACTACCGTCATACATTCGTGAATCACCTTGTAAATATAAATATTTTTAATCATACGTATCCACTAATTTCATTACTAGAACATATAGTAAACGTCTGTATGCAACAGAAATCCGATATAACTTTTAATAAATAAAAAATAAATCCGAAAATCTGGGCCATTTTCAACTTTAACACCCCGTATTTAGAAAACTAGCCATCGGATGAGGTATCACTCAACCCCCCATGCCATTTAAAAAATTCTTTCAAAATGGCGTCGGGCCGCCATTTTGAAAGATAGACAGTCTTTTTTGTCGTCAGAAAGTAGCTTATGAACTGCCATTCCTCCAAAAAAAAATTTCATGTGAAAATTCCAATCCGTTCAAAAGTTAACAGGGGGGTTACTTTATGGACACACTGTATAATTCACGTCAGCCAGTAAGAAAAAGTATAGTTCTATACCTATTCCCCGATCAGAGCAGACGAAATATTTAATAATGCACCAAAGTAAGAAATCTCTGGACACAACCTGTTTCGGAAGAAAGTCAAAAAAATACTTTTGCTCGGCATGGTGAATTACACCCTGTAAACGTTGATTCTTTCAGAGAAAATCGATATAATAACTAAACAAAGGCTAGAAAGTTTTGATTCAGTCAACAACATAATCATAGCGATAACCTACTATCAGTAGATATTGGGGTAGTTCATCTACTAATGATGATGAATCATTTCCATAATGACATGAATCTAACGAGGATCTAGATATTTGAGAAATATCCTTGCGGGAATTAAATTACTTCGTAGTATTTGATACTGATTTCCTGGATTATCAGGTTCAATGTGTATTAATTCTACGCAATACATGATATATTTGGAAATTATTCGTAGATATACATCAGGATAACCAATAGCCAGATTATCGAATTTATCTCTACATTTACTCACTCAATGGGTCAGAGGCTTTGTTTAATTGAGTCTTGCTGAGGAGTTTTGATAGATTTTCCTTGTGTATCATAGACTAAATGGATATTTGTTACGTTTGATGTGAATACGATTTAAGAGGCCATGGGCGCGATCATATTTGGGGCACTTTTTAGGGTGAAAAAAAAAGGTAAAAGGGTTCGTCGTATCGATTTCAAACAAGGACACGATTCTAGATATAGATATAGATATAGATATATACGTGCTGTAATGGAAATTGAAATTTCAATCCACTTTTTCACAAAAAAAATCTCAAAAATATCCCAAAATTACATTTAATTTGAAGCAATTTTTTGGGTAGATGAAGAAATAATTTTAAAAAAACATTACAGCAAGTACACAGATCAACGTTTTACGTTTATTTTGATACCAAATTCATTTCGATTGGATAAAGATTGCTTCAAATTTTAATGGAAAAGAAATACGATGCAGCTACCTCGATTATATGAGAAAAGCATCGTGAGGTGCTGTCGCAGACATAAATACATAGAATCAAACGTCATCTAGAAGCCTGTCCTCGTTCGAAATCGAATCGTTTTTGAGTTATCGACTATTTTACCAAAAAAACCATTCCAAATATGATTGCGCTCATGGCCTCTTAAGAAGTAGAAACTACGTAACCACCAAAACTATGTCAACTTCATCTTCAGAAGCTAAATATTTGTAATCCTACCATTACCCTAAAATAAATTTTAAATAAATAAACTTTAAAGTTAACTTTTTAGAGAAAAGCTCTTAAATGCAATAAAAAAAAAGAAAACAAATTTTATTACACTTTGCTACATTATAGAATTTTATATAATATAAAAGCTCGTTGCGAGAAGAATCTATATGTATTTCTCATTATAAATTTAATTTAAAATTACCCCAAAATTTATTCATTTAAAATTTTACAATTTAACAGAGTGATGGGTTTATTTCACTTTAAAATTAATATTCCCCTTTTTAGCTTTCCTCTAATTTTTTTTCAAATTTTATTTGTTTATTTCTTTTTTAGTTTTCTGTGGATATGTGATATGTGAAATTTTTCCGAATTTCTACGCGTTATCTATCTAGGTTTCGAGGAGAGGAAAAGGTAACTTTTTTTGAAACCGTATGGTCATATAATTTTCACTATTTTAACGGATTTTTTCGATTTCTGTTTCGCGAGTTTTCCTTATTTTTTTTAATGACAGGAAAGGAAAGCTGTCCTATCGATTTTTTTTCAACGTTGTTTTCCATGTCTGAAACTGTTGAAACGTTTTCCACATTTCTTTGCGTTCTCCATCTAGCTTTTGAGGGGAGACAGGAGGGGGATTTTTTTTAACCATAGTATTCGTCGGTCAGATATTTTTCACTATTTTTACGGATTTAGTCGATTTCAATTTCGCGAGTTTTCCAACTTTTTTCGAGAAATAGGGGATGACCACCCCACCTAAATATTTTGTTTTAATTTTTGACGATCAAATCCGTATATCAAACTTCCGAAACCCTACGCGTTCCCCTTCTAGCTTCCGAGGGAAAGAGGGAAGACAATTTCTTCCTTCAAAGCATAATATTCGACGGTCAGATATTTTTCACTATTTTTACTGATTTTTCCTATTTTAATTTAGCGCGTTTTCCAATTTTGACAAGAAAAGCGGGGTCAACACCCCCCCTACTGATTTTTTTTCGCTGTAATTTTAGACGTCCAAATACGTCAAGAAAACTTCAGAAACCCTACGCGTTCTCTATCTAGTTTTAAGGGGGCAGGGGTGACAATTCCTTCTTCAAACCATAATATTCGACGGTTAGATATTTTTGACCATTTTTACGGATTTTTCCGATTTTAATTTCGCGAGTTTTTCAACTTTTTTCGAGAGAAGAGGAGGGGAGAGAAACCCCCTACCTAATTTTTTTTTCGCTGTAATTTTTGACATCCAAATTCGTCAAGAACACTTCCAAAACCCAATGCGTTCTCTATCTAGCTTTCAGGGGGGAAGAGAATGACATTTTCTTCGACATTAATGTATTGTCATCGGAACTGAACCAACATGTATAATTCCATAGGATGAGAGGAAGTGGTTGTAATTCAGCTTGCAAGATTTGCACCTATCCAAAACACACACAATCCCACCCCCACACACACAGAGCAAGTTGAATTAAAGCATTTTGTATAGTTATAGTCAGGTAAAAGTAGCTAAAACTGGAAATTACTGGAGAAATATACACAGGGATTACATAAATGTATAAATTAGTAAGGGCCAAAATTTTGTTATCAGTAAATATTGCTCTACAGGATGTTCTCTTGGACAAATGCAGCGTAAAATAGATTTTTGTATAATAAAAGTCTTTGGCCTTTGTGGAGTTGCCCCACAAGCCCCATATTGAAGTCTGGATTCAACTCATACATGCTAAATTATCTACTCTCCTTCGGCTCTCATGGAGTTATTTAATCATTTTTTCTTTTCCTGGCACCCAAAATATTAAAAAAAAACATTGTTCACGGAATCCAACAATGTTTTGATACTATGACGAGTACCTAAATTGCATTCATTTTATTGACAATAAAACAATTCGAAATGAAAAGGTAAGAAACAGAACGAAAAATAGAAATAAATTATAGCAATCAGCCAACAATGTAACTCCATTCAACTTCTTAATGATGATTGATAAACCTACAACAGCGATTCCCACTCATATTTGGCGATTGCAACTGACTGGGAGTGATTGTTCCCCATTCGTCTTATGTTAACTTCTGATAATAATTTGTTATCATAAAACTCCTAAATCAGGGTTGACTAAGTACTTTGATTTCAAAGATATCTTCCCGGTGGAATTTCTCAAGATTAACAACAATCTGAAATCTTCAATAACAGCTGCCGTATACAAATTAAAAGACAATTTCTGAACGCCATTTTGTTCACCAAACGCAGATGGATATAGATAAATTAACTTCAAGGATGACATCGATAGAAACCATAATCAACTTCATTCTTTGTCACCCCAGCATCAATCAGCTGCATGAATAGAACAGGTGGATTAGTGATGATTTATTCATTTTCTGAATATTTTTGTTGAGTTAAACAAGAAAGAAAAGTACTTCCGAGTCACGAGACGTATTGTGTAAGCGTATATACGGAGAAATCGTTTTACAGACGATGAAACTTTTGTAGAGAATTCTAAAACCTACAAAATGGTTTTTCATACGACCAGATCGGTGTATTTTTCACTGAGAAAATCTGGGTAAACCTCGAAAAAGAGACAGTTTTTCAAAAATTCATTATTTATGATTTATTTTTTTAAGCTGGACGAACAATATTGCGGAAACTGATAGATAATAACATGTGGTTCAACTGAGCGCAAGATAGTTTCTGTCCGATGTGTAGTTTTTGCACAATCGCATTATAAACAATTCATGGACAAATATTTCTAAATGCTCCTATTTAAGGGAAATCATCTCATTCAAATTCTGTAAACGGCACTTGGAAGTAGAAATCAATATATACAATTTGCATATTTTGGATTTTCACCTGAAAGGTGAGAAATGTGTTGAAAATGTTTCTAGAAGTTACTCTAAATGCTTCAAAATGCACCCGAAGTCGCCCGAACTTAACTCGAGTTAACTTCAGTGCGACTTCGGGTGACTTCGGATGACTTCGGATGACTTCGGACGCACTTTGAAGCGTTTTGATCAACTTTCAGTGACATTTTCAACACATTTCCCACCTCTCAAGTGAAAATCCAAAATATACAAATTGTAGATATTGATCTCTTCTTCCAGATGCCGTTTACAGAATTTGAATAAGATGATTTCACTTAAATTGTTTATAACGTGGTTGTGGAAAAACTACACATCAGACAGAAAACATCGTGCGCATAGTTGAACCACATATTATTATCTATTTGTTTCCGCAATATTGTTTAACCAGCTTCAGATTTGTGAAAAAAATCATGAATTTTTGAAAAGTGGTCTGTCTCTAATTCGAGATTTTCCCTGATTTTCTCAGTGAAAAATCCATCGATCCGGTCTTATTAACATCCATTTTGTAGGTTTTATAAATTTCTACAAAAGGTTTTATCACAAGTGTCTGAAAATCAACTGGGAGGGTGCTCTATACCAAAATGATCCATTTCTCACATTTCACAATGCGCTATTGAATGTATTTGATAAATCGTTTCCCATACAAAAAAGTAAAATTAAACAAAAAAAATTTTGGGTTACAAAAGGTCTGAAAACTTCTTCGAAAAATTTGCGTTCAATGCATAGCATACGGAAGTACACTGATAATCAAAGCTTTCACGACTACTTTAATACTTATCGCAGAATATATAGATCTACCATCAAAAGAGCAAAGGAAAGTCATTATGATGAAAAAAATAAGGATTCAAGCCATGTAATGAAAGAAGCTTGATCTATCATTAGTTAAATCACGGGAAAATCTAAGAAAACATATGTTGGGTTAGCACTTAGCCCTGATCAAATCAATGATTATTATTGCTCCATTGCACAAAATCTAAGTAAGAATTTAATAAAACCATATGAGTCGTGTAGATATCAGGATTGAGGAGAACCTAACTTTATATGATACAAACATTGATGAGTTAGTTGAAATTTTTAGGACCATAAAGAATAAAAATACAACTGGATATGATGGAATATCGATTGAAATTATTCAAAATCTTCCAATCCAGGCACTCGGCACATTTGTATCAATTATCAATAACTCTTTCCGCAATGGGCTTTTTCCTGATTCTCTGAAAACTTCAGTTGTAATCCCACTATACTAAGGTGGAGATTCTGGTGATCCCTCGAATCTTCGCCCGATATCCCTCATTCCACCTATGGCTAAACTAATTGAAGAACTAGTTAAAAGATGTCTAACCGATTTCCTAAAACGCCACAATATTTTAAGTGAAAAACAGTTTGGTTTTCACAACAATAAAAATACACATGATGGTATTTTTTCATTTCTCTATGATATTTATTCCAATTTGAATTCCGGTAATGTAGCTGCTGCGGTCTTTTGTTATCTATCAAAGGCATTTGATTGTGATGATCATACAATATTACTTAGAAAACTCCAGCAGTACGGTTACAGAGAAATGACCTATAAATGGTTTGAATCATACCTATCAGAAAGGAATCAAATGGTGAGAACAACTGAACTATCTGAAAAAAAGGAAATTTTGTCTGGAGTGCCTCAAGGGTCGGTTCTAGGTCCCATTTTGTTTTCATTGTACGTGAATGACCTAACAAAATTGCAAATTTGTTATTTTTCAATTTTAACAAAACAAACATCATATGATTCAGATGTTCTCTTGATGACCTTTCATTCAGTAATAGCCTTTTGATCGAGAACAAGACCCAAACAAAATTTCTAGGTATCTATATTGATAATAATCTCAAATTTGATCTAAAAGTGTAAAAGTGTACGCACTTATAGAATCCCATTTACGATATGGAATACCTTTTTGGGGGGTGTGCAATTCAACAGCTCTTCAATGTGTCTTAGTACTGCAGAAACGGGCCATGAGGTATATGTATAAGCTTAAACCGCGCGATTCGTGCAGACACCTATTTGTTGAGTGAAAAATATTGACAGTAATCGCATTATTCATTTTAGAATCGGTCTGCCTCATAAACAAGAATGTTTCCTTGTTCGAAGCTCCATTCAATTATTACAACACCCGCTCTAACGAGTTGAAATTGCCAATTCCCCCAACAAATATGATTAGGGATTCTATCTATTATAATGGGGTCAAGATGTTTAATCACTTGCTTTCAGATATAAGGGCGGCAAATATGAACAATGAAAACTTTAGAAAAGCAGTTGAAAAGTTTTTGGCTGATAGGCCCAATTATAATTTGCAAGAGTATTACAACGATAAATTTATATGATGAAATGTGCTTACTTGGATATATCTATTATGTGTGAAAGTTTACTTGTGTTTATATATGAACCCATGTATATTTGTATATATTTATATGTTCATGTGTCCGTATATTATTAATTTTTTTTAAAGAACTGTGCTTTTACAAAATTGACCATGAACTGTAGAGTTTAAAATTGTTATACCTTCATTTAGTGCAAATGTGTAGATGTATATGTGGATGTATGTGTATGTGTATGTATATTTATATATGTTTGTGAATTTTCTGCTAGTTTTTTAACAAAACGACTATTTTAACTGTATTTTACAAAACTGACTTTTACTATTGTTATTATTTTAGATGTATTACCACTTTTTATTTTTTATTTACTTTTACTATCCTCTACAAGCTTTGTCCAAAAGATTGTTCTGAATGACAATAGAGTATATTTATTATTATTATTATTATTCCTTTAAGGAATGTACCAATCAGGCCCTGTCTCCGGTGCTCCGATACATCCGGAGGGCGCGCTGGTGTCGTTAACCCCAATAACCACTCCCTACGTCCGTAGGGTGAGTGACTATTGGGTCCGAGAATCATGTGCCCTGAGTAGACGGAGCGAACCAAGGATAACGGCCTTCTGCATTCGTGATGCTAAGATTTCTGCCATATTACGGCAAGCCGGTATTATCTTCAAGTTGGAGAGCAGTGTGTCCATCATTCCACCAAGGAATCCTATGATCAGAACCACCATCATGACAGAATGGTCCGGATACAACCTGCGGAGTTCAAAGAGAAGATCTTGATATTTAGTCCGTTTTTCCTCCTCTTTTCGAAAGATATTCATTTCGCCTGGAGCGGAAAACTCCATGACGAATATCGTTCTACTTTGGTGGTCGAGGAGAACAACATCAGGCTTATTGGCATGTATTTGCCTGAGGGTGGGGAATGAGTAGTTCCAATAGATCCGGCACCTCACATTCTCCACCACGGACTCAATATCCCCCGGAACATAAGGCAACACCGGTGTCTCGTCTATACCGTACGAGTGTCGTAGATGGTAGTACAACACTCGTAGCGCCGCGTTATGCCTGTGGATATTATTATTATTATTATTATTATTATTATTATTATTATTATTATTATTTTTTTTTTCCTTAGGAGTGTACCAGTCAGGCCCTGTCTCCGGTGCTCCGACCCATCCGGAGGGCGCGCTGGTGTCGTTAACCCCAATAACCACTCCCTACATCCGTAGGGTGAGTGATTATTGGGTCCGAGAATCGTGTGCCCTGAGTAGACGAAGCGAACCAAGTATAACGGCCTTCTGCATTCTTGCTGCTAAGATTTCTGCCATATTACGGCAAGCAGGTATTATTTTCAAATTGGAGAGCAGTGTGTCCATCATTCCACCAAGGACTCCTATGATCAGAACCACCATTTTGACAGAATGGTCCGGATATAACCTGCGGAGTTCAAAGAGAAGATCTCGATATTTAGTCCGTTTTTCCTCCTCTTTTCGAACGATATTAATTTCGCCTGGAGCGGAAAACTCCATGACGAATATCGTTCTACTTTGGTGGTCGAGGAGGACAACATCAGGCTTATTGGCTTGTATTTGCCTGAGGGTGGGGAATGAGTAGTTCCAATAGATTCGGCATCTCTCATTCTCCACCACGGACTCAATATCCCCCGGAGCATAAGGCAACACCGGTGTCTCGTCTATACCGTACGAGTGACGTAGGTGGTAGTACTACACTCGTAGCGCCGCGTTATGCCTGTGGATATAGGCTGAGACCGCATAAGATGGGCATGCTGATAGCAAATGCATTACGGTCTCAGGTGCCCCACGACATGTCCTGCATCGGGTGTCAGGGACGTCTATACCCATCACGCGACTACGGTAGACAAGGGTGTTGAAGACACCATCCTGGCAGGCCATTATGAATCCCTCGGTCTCCGACTTCAGCTCACTCGACCTGAGGAAGGCAAAGGTCAAGCTTTTGGATAAGCCAAGGTCTTCGATGTTATGAAAGAAGACACCATGCATTGGCTTATCCATATGTAGCTGTAGCAGGACCTCTGTCTCCGCAGCTTTTATCTGAGCTTTTTGCTGAACGGGTCCCAACTCGGTGACAGAGTTTGGGTTAGCCCGTTCAGTGTCGAAAACGAGACCGAGTTCATCGGCCGCACGGGTAGCTGCCTTAAAAAGGAATGCTCCAATCCCTGCTTTCTCATGGTCGCGGACCATGCAGAGAAGGGGATCTGAACTCCTGATGACTTTACAGGCCCCATCCAGAACCATTCTGTTATGCAGACACTCCAAACTCAAAAGTCCACGGCCTCCCCGTTGTCTGGAAAAGTATAACCGTGGAACGGACGATTTAGGATGCAAGCTCCTATTGAGATGCATCATTTTGCGAGTCTTAACGTCAAGTTGTCGCAACTCTTCCTTAGTCCACTTCATCACTCCGAAAGAGTAAAGAAGGATCGGAACGGCAAGCATATTAGTTGCAGCAACTTTGTTCTTCCCCGACAGTTCTGATGACCAGATCTGTCGGAGTTTATGCTGATACTTGCCGCGGAGAGAGTTTTTAACTGCAAATACCTCTTGGGAGCGGCGTTGTTCCACCCCAAGGTAGGTATAAGTCTCTCCGGCATCCAGATGATGTAGGATGCTTCCGTCTACGAGCTGGACATCCTCTCCGTATTCCTCGCATCGTCCTCTTTTGAGATGAACCGTGGCACATTTGTCGATCCCAAATTCCATACCGATAGCATGCGTATATTCTTCCACCACCCTAAGGGACTGATTATTATTATTATTATTATTATTATTATTATTATTATTATTATTATTATTATTATTATTATTATTATTATTATTATTATTATTATTATTATTATTATTTTTTTCCTTCAAGAGTGTACCAGTCATGTCCTGTCTCCGGTGCTCCGACCCATCCGGAGGACGCGCTGGTGTCGTTTACCTCAATAACCACTCCCTACGTCCGTAGGGTGAGTGATTATTGGGTCCGAGAGTCATGTGTTCTGAGCAGACGAAGTGAACCAAGGATGGCGGCCTTCTGCATTCGAGCGGCTAGGATTTGTGCCATATTATTACGGCAGGCCGGTATCAACTTCAAATTAGAGAGCAGTGTGTCCATCATTCCACCAAGGACTCCTATAATCAGAACCACCATTTTGACAGAATGGTCCGGATACAACCTGCGGAGTTCAAAGAGAAGATCTCGATATTTAGTCCGTTTTTCCTCCTCTTTCCGAACGATATTCATCTCGCCTGGAGCGGAAAACTCCACGACGAATATCGTTTTACTTTGACGGTCGAGGAGGACAACATCAGGCTTATTGGCTTGTATTTGCCTGAGGGTGGGGAATGAGTAGTTCCAATAGATTCGGCACCTCTCATTCTCCACCACGGACTCAATATCCCCCGGAACATAAGGCAACACCGGTGTCTCGTCTATACCGTATGAGTGTCGTAGATGGTAGTACAACACTCGTAGAGCCGCGTTATGCCTGTGGATATAGGCTGAGACCGCATAACATGGGCATGCTGATAGCAGATGCATTACGGTCTCAGGTGCCCCACGACATGCCCTGCATCGGGTGTCAGGGACGTCTATACCCATCACGCGACTACGGTAGACAAGGGTGTTGAAGACACCATCCTGGCAAGCCATTATGAATCCCTCGGTTTCCGACTTTAGCTCACTCGACCTGAGGAAGGCAAAGGTCAAGCTTTTGGATAAGCCAATGTCTTCGATGTTGTGAAAGAAGACAACATGCATTGGCTTATCCATATGTAGCTGAAGCAGGACCTCTGTCTCCGCAGCTTTGTTGTGAGCTTTTTGCTGAACGGGTCCCAACTCGGTGACAGAGTTTGGGTTAGCCCGTTCAGTGTCGAATACGAAACCGAGTTCATCGGCCGCACGGGTTGCTGCCTTAAAAAAAAATGCTCCAATCCCTGCTTTTTCATGGTCGCGGACCATGCAGAGAAGGGGATCTGAACTCCGGATGACTTTACAGGCCCCATTCAGAACCATTCTGTTATGCAGACACTCCAAACTCAAAAGTCCACGGCCTCCCCGTTGTCTGGAAAAGTATAACCGTGGAACGGACGATTTAGGATGCAAGCTCCTATTGAGTTGCATCATTTTGCGAGTTTTAACGTCGAGTTGTCGCAGCTCTTCCTTAGTCCACTTCATTACTCCGAAAGAGTAAAGAAGGATCGGAACGGCAAGCATATTGGTTGCAGCAACTTTGTTCTTCCCCGACAGTTCTGATGACCAGATCTGTCGGAGTTTATGCTGATACTTGCCGCGGAGAGAGTTCTTAACTGTAAATACCTCTTGGGAGTGGCGTTGCTCCACCCCTTGGTAAGTATACGTCTCTTCGGCATCCAGATGATGTAGGATGCTTCCGTCAACGAGCTGGACATCCTCTCCGTATTCCTCGCATCGTCCTCTTTTAAGATGAACCGTGGCACATTTGTCGATCCCAAATTCCATTCCGATAGCATGCGTGTACTCTTCCACCACCCTAAGGGACTGATGTAAGTCCCTTTCTCCAGAGGCATATAATTTTAGGTCATCCATGTAGAACAAATGGGTGACTTTATGCCTCCGGTTGCTGGGGGTGCCGCAGTTGTACGCACGGGTATTCCTGAGTACAACGGACAATGGCAATAGTGAGATGCAGAAGAGAAGAGGGCTGAGGGAGTCTCCCTGAAACACGCCTCTTCTAATGATGACCTGCTCTGTTAGGACTGTGTCTCTACCAGATCTTATGGTGAAGCGAGTCCTCCAGAGTGGCATCAGTCGGGTACCTCAAGACATCTGAGCAAATGCATGTTTAACTCATGCGATGTTGTATCAAATGCCTTGCGGTAATCGATCCAGGCCATCGAAAGGTTACGCTTATACTGCACGGAGTCCTGCGTGATACATCTATCGATGAGCAGGTTCTCCTTGCAGCCGGCGACCCCTTTCTTTGACCCTCTTTTCTCATATATCCGTTCGTACACCGGATCAACTGCAGAGAGAATTCGCGAGTATAAGATGCGTGTAAACAACTTATAACACGCATTCAAGCATGCTATCGGCCTGTAATTCTTTGGATCAGACAAATCTCCGTTTTTGGGGATGAGCAC
The DNA here is from genome assembly GCA_944452925.2 of Chrysolina oricalcia. Taxonomy (NCBI): domain Eukaryota; kingdom Metazoa; phylum Arthropoda; class Insecta; order Coleoptera; family Chrysomelidae; genus Chrysolina; species Chrysolina oricalcia. Next base: position 29,754,491 of record OX101808.2, read on the forward strand.
GGTTCGCCCCTCGACAAACCACTCCGGAATCTGCTGCTCCCCATCTAGCCATGAGTTAAAAACTCTAGCCAGATGGCGGTGGGTTGTTGGAAACTTTTTCCACCAATAGTTATTCAACCCATCAGGGCCTGGAGCAGCGAAATTCTTAGAACCTTTTAGGGCCCTTCGAACTTCTTCCGTGGTTATCGGATTGCGCAGATCATTGTGCTCATGCTGCCGAAGCGTCCTGCAGTAAGCTTCGAACTGCGCTAGGGCTGGAGTGTCTACATTGAGTGGTTGCGGAAACTCATAGATGTTCTTCAAGAAGGTTTCTACCCGATCAGCAGCCGGCGGGTTATCGACAACACGTGGAGGCTCTTGGAATAAGCGAGAAGGTTTATCGCGGAACTTTATATTTTCCGCGATACTTCTCGCCCGCCTCACTAGTGACTTCTTTGCAGCCACTAGCATTCGTATCCTATCAAGACAGTGCTGTTTTATGGTAAACAGCACGCCTTGATTCAATGTGTGGTGAGCTCGTCTTAGCTTTGCAGCAATTCGCCGCACTGCCGACGTAAAAGGCCTATTGTCCGACATGTAGTCCACCACGATGCGCGACGATACGAGACGCGTGTTGTCTCGCCGACTTGATCTTAGCTTCCATCTTGTGAACGCGTCGCTCATGCCTCCCAACAAGAGCGGTGGTTTCCCTCCTCTCCGTCTGGGATAGAGCACGAGCGGCGTCGTACACGACAGAATTGATCTGCCAGATGGTAGCCTCTTCTGAAAGAACATCGCCAATCTCTGCATCCACTCGTGCCAGTTCTTGCAGCTTCAGGGGCTTCATATTGTGAAGCGCCCTGCGGGTTCTGATGTCCTCCATTGGTGGTATGATGCGAGCCTCCTCTACAGCCAGACCGACACGTGGCATATATATATATATATATATATATATATATATATATATATATATATATATATATTATTATTATTATTATTATTATTATTATTATTATTATTATTATTATTATTATTATTATTATTATTATTATTATTAATTTTATTATTATTATATTATTATTATTTTTTTTTTTTCTCCTTAGGAGTGTACCAGTCAGGCCCTGTCTCCGGTGCAACGACCCATCCGGAGGGCGCGCTGGTGTCGTTAACCCCAATAACCACTCCCTACGTCCGTAGGGTGAGTGATTACTGGGTCCGAGAATCGTGTGCACTGAGTAGACGGAGCGAACCAAGTATAACGGCCTTCTGCATTCTTGCTGCTAAGATTTCTGCCATATTACGGCAAGCCGGTATTATCTTCAAGTTAGAGAGCAGTGTGTCCATCATTCCACCAAGGACACCTATAATCAGAACCACCATTTTGACAGAATGGTTCGGATATAACCTGCGGAGTTCAAAGAGAAGATCTCGATATTTAGTCCGTTTTTCCTCCTCTTTTCGAACGATATTCATTTCGCCTGGAGCGGAAAACTCCATGACGAATATCGTTCTACTTTGGTGGTCGAGGAGGACAACATCAGGCTTATTGGCTTGTATTTGCCTGAGGGTGGGGAATGAGTAGTTACAATAGATTCGGCATCTCTCATTCTCCACCACGGACTCAATGTCCCCCGGAGCATAAGGCAACACCGGTGTCTCGTCTATACCGTACGAGTGTCGAAGGTGGTAGTACAACACTCGTAGCGCCGCGTTATGCCTGTGGATATAGGCTGAGACCGCATAAGATGTGCATGCTGATAGCAAATGCATTACGGTCTCAGGTGCCCCACGACATGCCCTGCATCGGGTGTCAGGGACGTCTATACCCATCACGCGACTACGGTAGACAAGGGTGTTGAAAACACCATCCTAGCAGGCCATTATGAATCCCTCGGTCTCTGACTTTAGCTCACTTGACCTGAGGAAGGCAAAGGTCAAGCTTTTGGATAAGCCAAGGTCTTCGATGTTATGAAAGAAGACACCATGCATTGGCTTATCCATATGTAGCTGTAGCAGGACCTCTGTCTCCGCAGCTTTTATGTGAGCTTTTTGCTGAACGGGTCCCAACTCGGTCACAGAGTTTGGGTTAGCCCGTTCAGTGTCGAAAACGAGACCGAGTTCATCGGCCGCACGGGTAGCTGCCTTAAAAAGGAATGCTCCAATTCCTGCTTTCTCATGGTCGCGGACCATGCAGAGAAGGGGATCTGAACTCCTGATGACTTTACAGGCCCCATCCAGAACCATTCTGTTATGCAGACACTCCAAACTCAAAAGTCCACGGCCTCCCCGTTGTCTGGGGAAGTATAACCGTGGAACGGACGATTTAGGATGCAAGCTCCTATTGAGATGCATCATTTTGCGAGTCTTAACGTCAAGTTGTCGCAGCTCTTCCTTAGTCCACTTCATCACTCCGAAAGAGTAAAGTAGGATCGGAACGGCAAGCATATTAGTTGCAGCAACTTTGTTCTTCCCCGACAGTTCTGATGACCAGATCTGTCGGAGTTTATGCTGATACTTGCCGCGGAGAGAGTTTTTAACTGCAAATACCTCTTGGGAGCGGCGTTGTTCCACCCCAAGGTAGGTATAAGTCTCTCCGGCATCCAGATGATGTAGGATGCTTCCGTCTACGAGCTGGACATCCTCTCCGTATTCCTCGCATCGTCCTCTTTTGAGATGAACCGTGGCACATTTGTCGATCCCAAATTCCATACCGATAGCATGCGTATATTCTTCCACCACCCTAAGGGACTGATGTAGGTCCCTTTCTCCAGAGGCATACAATTTGAGGTCATCCATGTAAAATAGATGGGTGACATTATGCCTCCGGTTGCTGGGGGTGCCGCAGTTGTACCCACGGATATTCCTGAGTGCAACGGACAATGGCAATAGTGAGATGCAGAAGAGAAGAGGGCTAAGGGAGTCTCCCTGAAACACACCTCTTCTAATGATGACCTGCTCTGTTTGGACTATGTCTCTACCAGATCTTATGGTGAAGCGAGTCCTCCAGAGCGGCATCAGTTGTCCAATGCATCTCACTATTTGACCGGGTACCTCAAGGCATCTGAGCAAATGCATGATTAACTCATGTGATGTTGTATCAAATGCCTTGCGGTAATCGATCCAGGCCATCGAAAGGTTACGCTTATACTGCACGGAGTCCTGCGTGATACATCTATCGATGAGCAGGTTCTCCTTGCACCCGGCGACCCCTTTCTTTGACCCTCTTTGCTCATTTATCCGTTCATACACCGGATCAACTGCGGAGAGAATGCGTGTGCATAAAATGCGCGTAAACACCTTATAACACGCATTCAAGCATGTTATCGGCCTGTAATTCTTTGGATCAGACAAATCTCCGTTTTTGGGAATGAGCACGGTTCGCCCCTCGACAAACCACTCTGGAATCTGCTGCTCTCCATCTAGCCATGAGTTGAAAACTCTGGCCAGATGGCGGTGGGTTGTTGGAAACTTTTTCCACCAATAGTTATTCAACCCATCAGGGCCTGGAGCAGCGAAATTCTTAGAGCATTTTAGGGCCCCTCGTACTTCTTCCGTGGTTATCGGAATGCGCAGATCATTGAGCTCATGCTGCCGAAGCCCCCTGCAAAATGCTTCGAACTGCGCTAGGGCTGGAGTATCTACGTTGAGTGGTTGCGGATACTCATAGATATTCTTCCAGAATGTTTCCACCCGATCTGCAGCCGGCGGGTTATCGACAACACGTGGAGGCTCTTGGAATAAGCGAGAAGGTTTATCGCGGAACTTTATGTTTTCCGCGATACCTCTCGCCCGCCTCACTAGTGACTTCTTTGCAGCCACTAGCATTCGTATCCTATCAAGGCAGTGCTGTTTGATGGTGAACAGCACACCTTGATTTAATGTGTGGTGAGCTCGTCTCAATTTTGCGGCAATTCGCCGCACTGCGGGCGTGAAAGGCCTATTGGCCGCCACGAAGTCCACCACACACTGGATACGAGACGCGTGTTGTCTCGCCGACTTGATCTTGGCTTCCATCTTGTGTACACGTCGTTCATGCCTCCCTACCAGAGCGGTGGTGTCCCTCCTCTCCGTTTGGGATAGAGCATGAACGGCGTCGTACACAACAGAATTGATCTGCCAGATGTCAGCCTCTTCTGGAAGAACATCGCCAATCTCCGCATCCACCCGTGCCAGTTCTTGCGGCTTCAGGGGCTTCATATTGTGAAGCGCCCTGCGGGTTCTGATATCCTCCATCAGTGGAACAATGCGATTCTCCTCCATAGCCAAACCGACACGTGGCATATCTGCCACTTCGATAACTGGCTGAGGAGGAGCTCTAACGTAGCCTCGAGCCCGAAGATGGGATACATAATCCCTGAGATTTTGTGCGGAAAACGCTGCATGCTCCGGGTGTCTCTCACACCACAGAGCATGCATTCTCGCCATGTATCCTCTCCGGGCGGGCTCACTGCTCTCGTAGCAATGCAGAAGTCCATCTCTTAATTCGTCCGTCCACTCAAAGCGTCCGTTGTTATCGCGGTCGTCATCGTTTGGCAAATCATCGTTGTACCCACCACCTTGCCTATGACCCCTAATCCGAGGGGGTCGGTTGTGGGGGCCTCTTCCTCGATCGTTCGGAACCGAGTAGTAGAGTTTACTGGGGGGTTAACCCAGTAAACCCACGGCCGACACCAGAGGGAAAGTTGCTTTTTCCCTCCCGGATGCGCATGAGCTGCCGGTCCGATTTTGCATCTTTTGCTCGGGTAGGTGGTGTCGCTACTCACCAGGGCCTTAGGTGTTGGTTGACCCCCCTGCCTATTATTATTATTATTATTATTATTATTATTATTATTATTATTATTATTATTATTATTATTATTATTATTATTATTATTATTATTATTATTATTATTATTATTATTATTATTATTATTATTATTATTATTATTATTATTATTATTATTATTATTATTATTATTATTATTATTATTATTATTATTATTATTATTATTATTATTATTATTATTATTATTATTATATTTTTTTTTTTTTCTCGTTAGGAGTGTACCAGTCAGGCCCTGTCTCCGGTGCTCCGACCCATCCGGAGGGCGCGCTGGTGTCGTTAACCCCAATAACCACTCCCTACATCCGTAGGGTGAGTGATTATTGGGTCCGAGAATCGTTTGCCCTGAGTAGACGAAGCGGACCAAGTATAACGGCCTTCTGCATTCTTGCTGCTAAGATTTCTGCCATATTACGGCAAGCAGGTATTATTTTCAAATTGGAGAGCAGTGTGTCCATCATTCCACCAAGGACTCCTATGATCAGAACCACCATTTTGACAGAATGGTCCGGATATAACCTGCGGAGTTCAAAGAGAAGATCTCGATATTTAGTCCGTTTTTCCTCCTCTTTTCGAACGATATTAATTTCGCCTGGAGCGGAAAACTCCATGACGAATATCGTTCTACTTTGGTGGTCGAGGAGGACAACATCAGGCTTATTGGCTTGTATTTGCCTGAGGGTGGGGAATGAGTAGTTCCAATAGATTCGGCATCTCTCATTCTCCACCACGGACTCAATATCCCCCGGAGCATAAGGCAACACCGGTGTCTCGTCTATACCGTACGAGTGTCGTAGGTGGTAGTACAACACTCGTAGCGCCGCGTTATGCCTGTGGATATAGGCTGAGACCGCATAAGATGGGCATGCTGATAGCAAATGCATTACGGTCTCAGGTGCCCCACGACATGCCCTGCATCGGGTGTCAGGGACGTCTATACCCATCACGCGACTACGGTAGACAAGGGTGTTGAAGACACCATCCTGGCAGGCCATTATGAATCCCTCGGTCTCCGACTTTAGCTCACTCGACCTGAGGAAGGCAAAGGTCAAGCTTTTGGATAAGCCAAGGTCTTCGATGTTATGAAAGAAGACACCATGCATTGGCTTATCCATATGTAGCTGTAGCAGGACCTCTGTCTCCGCAGCTTTTATCTGAGCTTTTTGCTGAACGGGTCCCAACTCGGTGACAGAGTTTGGGTTAGCCCGTTCAGTGTCGAAAACGAGACCGAGTTCATCGGCCGCACGGGTAGCTGCCTTAAAAAGGAATGCTCCAATCCCTGCTTTCTCATTATTATTATTATTATTATTATTATTATTATTGTTGTTGTTTTCCCGTTGGGAATGTACCAGTCAGGCCCTGTCTCCGGTGCTCCGATACATCCGGAGGGCGCGCTGGTGTCGTTAACCCCAATAACCACTCCCAACGTCCGTAGGGTGAGTGACTATTGGGTCCAAGAATTGTGTGCCCTGAGTAGACGGAGCGAACCAAGGATAACGGCCTTCTGCATTCGCGCTGCTAAGATTTCTGCCATATTAAGGCAAGCAGGTATTATCTTCAAGTTGGAGAGCAGTGTGTCCATCATTCCACCAAGGACTCCTATGATCAGAACCACCATTTTGACAGAGTTGTCCGGATACAACCTGCGGAGTTCAAAGAGAAGATCTCGATATTTGGTCCGTTTTTCCTCCTCTTTTCGAACGCTATTCATTTCGCCTGGAGCGGAAAACTCCATGACGAATATCGTTCTACTTTGGTGGTCGAGGAGGACAATATCAGGCCTATTGGCTTGTATTTGCCTAAGGGTGGGGAATGAGTAGTTCTAATAGATTCGGCATCTCTCATTCTCCACCACGGACTCAATATCCCCCGGAACATAAGGCAATACCGGTGTCTCGTCTATACCGTACGAGTGTCGTAGATGGTAGTACAACACTCGTAGCGCCGCGTTATGCCTGTGGATATAGGCTTAGACCGCATAAGATGGGCATGCTGATAGCAAATGCATTACGGTCTCAGGTGCCCCACGACATGCCCTGCATCGGGTGTCAGAGACGTCTATACCCATCACGCGACTACGGTAGACCAGGGTGTTGAAGACACAAGCTTTTGGATAAGCCAAGCTCTTCGATGTTGTGAAAGAAGACACCATGCATTGGCTTATCCATATATAGCTGTAGCAGGACCTCTGTCTCCGCAGCTTTGATGTGAGCTTTTTATTGAACGGGTCCCAACTCGGTGACAGAGTTTGGGTTAGCCCGTTCAGTGTCGAATACGAGACCGAGTTCATCGGCCGCACGGGTTGCTGCCTTAAAGAGAAATGCTCCAATCCCTGCTTTTTCATGGTCGCGGACCATGCAGAGAAGGGGATCTAAACTCCTGATGACTTTACAGGCCCCATCCAGAACCATTCTGTTATGCAGACACTCCAAACTCAAAAGTCCACGGCCTCCCCGTTGTCTGGGAAAGTATAACCGTGGAACGGACGATTTAGGATACAAGCTTCTATTGAGATGCATCATTTTGTTCTTCCCCGACAGTTCTGATGACCAGATCTGTCTGAGTTTATGCTGATACTTGCCGCGGAGAGAGTTCTTAACTGTGAATACCTCTTGGGAGCGGCGTTGCTCCACCCCTAGGTAAGTATACGTCTCTCCGGCATCCAGATGATGTAGGATGCTTCCGTCTACGAGCTGGACATCCTCTCCGTATTCCTCGCATCGTCCTCTTTTGAGATGAACCGTGGCACATTTGTCGATCCCAAATTCCATTCCGATAGCATGCGTGTACTCTTCCACCACCCTTAGGGACTGATGTAGGTCGCTTTCTCCAGAGGCATATAATTTGAGGTCATCCATGTAAAACAGATGCCTCCTCCGGTTGCTGGGGGTGCCGCAGTTGTACCCACGGGTATTCCTGAGTACAACGGACAATGGCAATAGTGAGATGCAGAAGAGAAGAGGGCTGAGGGAGTCTCCCTGAAACACGCCTCTTCTAATGATGACCTGCTCTGTTTGGACTATGTCTCTACCAGATCTTATGGTGAAGCGAGTCCTCCAGAGTGGCATCAGTTGTCCAATGCATCCCACTATTTGATTGGGTACCTCAAGACATCTGAGCAAATGCATGATTAACTCATGCGATGTTGTATCAAATGCCTTGCGGTAATCGATCCAGGCCATCGAAAGGTTACGCTTATACTGCACGGAGTCCTGCGTGATACATCTATCGATGAGCAGGTTCTCCTTGCACCCGGCGACCCCTTTCTTTGACCCTCTTTGCTCATTTATCCGTTCATACACCGGATCAACTGCGGAGAGAATGCGCGTGTATAAGATGCGCGTAAACACCTTATAACACGCATTCAAGCAAGTTATCGGCCTGTAATTCTTTGGATCAGACAAATCTCCATTTTTGGGGATGAGCACGGTTCGCCCCTCGACAAACCACTCCGGAATCTGCTGCTCCCCATCTAGCCATGAGTTGAAAACTCTGGCCAGATGGCGGTGGGTTGTTGGAAACTTTTTCCACCAATAGTTATTCAACCCATCAGGGCCTGGAGCAGCGAAATTCTTAGAGCCTTTTAGGGCCCCTCGTACTTCTTCCGTGGTTATCGGAATGCGCAGATCATTGAGCTCAGGCTGCCGAAGCCTCCTGCAAAATGCTTCGAACTGCGCTAGGGCTGGAGTATCTACGTTGAGTGGTTGCGGATACTCATAGATATTCTTCCAGAATGTTTCCACCCGATCTGCAGCCGGCGGGTTATCGACAACACGTGGAGGCTCTTGGAATAAGCGAGAAGGTTTATCGCGGAACTTTATGTTTTCCGCGATACTTCTCGCCCGCCTCACTAGTGACTTCTTTGCAGCCACTAGCATTCGTATTATTATTATTATTATTTTTATTATTATTATTATTATTATTATTATTATTATTATTATTATTATTATTATTATTATTATTATTATTATTATTATTATTATTATTATTATTATTATTATTATTATTATTATTATTATTATTATTATTATTATTATTAAAAACATTTAATCAAGTCTTTTTGTCTAGAAGTCACAATTGATGAGTTTACAAGAATCAATATAAATACAGGCACAGTGTCCTACATTGACAATATCATAACCAACTACTACTCTGACTTTTATGAATCTACAGTTGTAGAAACGTGTTTATCTGATCATCGAGCACAATTTAGACTTACACGGAAAAAAACGGTCCAAGTAAAACGTTTTCTTGACTCTTTTTCGACTGTGGTAAGAAAATTAATACCTATATTTAAAAAGGTTACGTTTTGTCTCTAAACAAATGAAATTTCTGACCGCATGACCTTGTAGCTATAATATTGTTTACATACAGCAAGTACTTCGAGCATTAAATAATTCACTTTGTATAATGTCAGGTCAATATTTTACTAGCGTATATTCATATTTATCAACTTCTATGTGAAAAGTATATCATATCGTGTTACAGGCATGATACAACAATTTATTTGCAGTAGAGCTTGGTGTTCCTACGAAAATGTAAAACCTGTTCACCTACTTGTTGATTTTCGACCAGTTCGGGATCGATCGGTGTAACCGCCGCACCTGTTCAACAACGTTCTCGCAAAACTAGACTCATTCCAATTCCAGCATTTGAGTTAGTAGTTGTATTTGGACATGTAACTATTATTACGTTTGTTGTTATAAGTTTGTTGAAGAGTTTACATCGAATTTTGGTAGAGCAAGCAACTTCTGCATATTGTTGGTGAAATAATTATGGAAAAAGATGATGGAAATTGTACAGTTCAATTCTTTTTGAACTTCAGTCAAGTTAAAAATGAAAAAATATTAAATGAGGGAAATCTACACAACTGTAGGAGGACAAATAATTGAATTGGCACCAATAAGTCACTGCCTTAACGAGACTGTTGTGTTTTGAAAAAATATTTAATTTTACCAGATTTTCCTATTTGAAAATATAAGTTTAAAATAACTTAAAATTATTCTTTTTTTCAAAACTTCAAGAGTGAAATATAATTCTTAAAGGAATCATTTGCTTTCTTGATACATAGAGTGTTCCTATTCACCAAGTCTTTGTGATTAATTATCCACCATTTCAATCGGAATCTCATTGAAGGAGCAGGGATAAAGGTCTTATGTATCAGCATAACATCGAGTGGATTTCAGTTTGAAAATACAGGAATTGATGCAGAACACCAAAGGGCATAAATCTGTAGAAAAGTGGAATTTTAAATGATAAAGGTTCAATCAAACCTGCAAAAGAAATATCATCCTGTACATGCCAAAGAAGCAAAAGAAGTCATGGCATGACTGGTCCTAAAAAATGTCACTTTAAAACATAAATATAAACTGTAACAGAAAATCATGTAGGAACACGAAATGTTCAAACCTAAGTTAATTTAGTAGGAATTGTTAAAATTGTTATTTCCGTCAACCGATTGCACCCCTACGCGCAACCCTCGGAAGTATTCGAAAGACTTGTGTGAGCAAGGGAAGACGCAGCCCTTACCTTTTAACGTGTGACGCCATGCACGAGACCGATGACCATGCGAGGCTTTGAACCCTCGACCCTTCGCTCCAAAGGCGAACGTTCTACCAGCGCGGCCACCACGGTCTTTAGAATTTAGTATTTTAGTAATTTTAATCAACTTAGAAAATTTGTTGAAAACTCTATAGTAAGGTGATTGTTTCACTAAATAAACATTATACATGGTGTTTATCAAGTACTTGTAAAAACTTTGAAGGGTAAATCTTTGACTAATTTCAAGATAAAAAGTTCAAATAAACATGTGTCCTCAAATATTTCGTTTCGGGGATACAGGGTATTGAAGTTGAAATTTTATTTTAAATAACTTTTGTAAGAAGTAAATTATGCGCACAAAATTTAGTGACCATAGTTTTCTTGAGGTGAGAGATCAAAATTTGGTATTAATTTTTATGTAGCACTTAGTGGGCGCTGCGTGCGCTATCATTATGCATTTTAATAGTTTTTAAATTCAAAATAAAATGTTGAATCCAACACCCTGTATCTCCGAAATGAAACATTTGCGTACACATGTTAAAATGAACTTTTTATCTTAACATTATTCAAAGATTTATCCTTCAAAGTTTGTACAAGTACTTAATAAACACCCTGTATATATAGGACATAGACAGCAGATTTCGGGGACTTTGTCAAATTTGAAAAGAATGAAAAAAATGCAATTATTTTTTTTTTTTGGCTAAGTTCTCGTAATAATAACGAACACCCGGTCATAGATATTCTGTGTTTTTCTGAACAGTGGCTGAAAGAGGATGAAATGGATTCACTTGTGATTCAAAACTATCAGTTAAAATCATATTACTGTAGGACAACTTTTAAAGGTGGTGGGGTTTCAATTTATGCAAAAAAGTGGTTATGTTTAGAACGGCCGGAAGTTCGATATTCCGAAAGTGTCGAAAAGGTTTTTGAACATGCCTGTGCTTTGAGTAAAAAGTTTCAACTGGTAGTCCTATGCATCTCTAGATCACCTTTTTATGGAAATTTTTATGGAATTTATTGCTCGAAATTAACGAACAATATAAAAATTTCCAAACTATCATTTGTGGTGATTTTAATGTAAATTTTTCAACCGAAAATCATGAACGCAATAAACTAGAATGTATATTTGATACGTTTAGTCTCACGAGCCATATATTTTCTCCTACCAGAATCACAAAACAAACAAATTAGCTGGATAACATTATTTCAAATATTGATAGGGAATTAACAGTTTCCGTATTGGACATTGGCCTCTCCGATCTCCTCGCATAAAAAGTTATATTCCATAATTTTCATCAACTCGAAAACAATACCCACTAAAGAGAACTCAGATCATTCACATCCAAAAATAAGAGAACGTTTGAAACACTCCTAGAAAACATAGACTGCAATGATGTTTTTACAATAAAATGTGTCGATACAGCCTATGCATTTTTCTACTAAATCGTTTTTGAATGCTTTGAACAGTCTTTTCCACTGAAGAAAATCAAATTAGGTACTCCTCAAACCAAACCTGGATGGATTACTAAGGAAATCATTACTTCATCAAAAAATAAAAGATTTCCACTCAGTATGAAAAAATTCACTGGTAATGCTGAGATTCACAACTACATTAAATACTACCTTATCACTCTGAAGAATGTTGTGAATGATGCAAAACAAATGCACTTTCAACAGCTTTTAACAAATTCTGACGATGAAATAAAGACAATCTGGAGATGTATTAACGAACACATTCTCAAGAAAAAAAAGAGAAGACAACAGCATACAATTGAGGCAAAATGATGAGTTAGTTGAAAGTGCAATTGAAGTTGCCACACTCTTCCAGCACTTCTTTGTAAATGAAGCAAAAATACTTCAGATTTCTACTTGAAAAAGATCAATTTCGATAATAAAAATTCCTTCTTTTTTCATCCGGTGACATAAATCGATACTAAAGGTATTGTCATCCAGATGAAAAATAAAAAAAGCACAGGTTATGATGAATTACCCATATCAATTTTCAAAGAAAATATAGAGCTGCTCAAAGGCCCTCTCACATTTCTCATAAATATATCATTATCAGAGAGAAAATTCCCGACTATTTTCAAAATTGCCAAAGTATTACCAATTCATAAAAAATGAGACAAAGAATCAATATCAAATTACAGGCCAATATATCTTTTCCCAACTCCCTCCAAAACTTAGAGTTTATTTCGAACATTACAAACTATTTTCCAGCTCTCCATATTCCACCAAACTTCAAAATGAATATAAATAGAAACAACATTTTTTATACAGGCACTAAAATCTACAGATGTCTCCCTACCACAATCACAGATACGGAAAATAGCAAAATATTCAAGCATAAATTGAAATCTCTCCTCCTTCAACATGTTTTTTATAATATTAATGAATTTTTTTATTTTTTTTTCAAATAAAACTTTTAATGGATGCCTACTGACAAATTTTACTAATGAAATATTTATCCAGTTTCTAAAATATTTATCCTAGTTAATAATAATCGAATATCATAGAGTTAAGTGTTACGGTCATTAATTTCAGCATATCACAATTTATTCATTCATCAGTATAGGTACATTACATGATATAAACATATTTCAGGTTACACAAATAGTTTACAAAATTTTATAATTCTACATACATATAAAAAATTAAATTACATATAATTGCTATGATAAATTTACTCGGAGTATGTTTATCTATGTGGTTGATGTGATTATTAGGATCGTTTTTTAGTTAATTAAAATTATATTTCATTTGTTATGTGTGCTTTAAGTTCTATATTAAATTGCCTGTAACTATTTATATTTCTTATATTGATCGGGATTGTATTAAATGCTTCCATACATCTATTTATTGGGTTATTTAAGGCTAGACTTGTTCTGACATTTGGTAAATAGAGGTTGTTACTACTCAGTTGTCTTGTTTCATGCGAGTGTATATTATTTACACAGTTGAGAGGGGTGTTACATTTTTGTTGATTTGTTATAACTTTGTATATGAACTTACATTGTTCTATTTTCAAAATTCTATTTATTGGTACTATATTTGTTTCTCGATAAATTGTTTCTGTTTGTGTCCGGTACTGATAATTGAATAATATTTTTATTATTTTGTTTTGTAGTACTTGAATATGTTTAAAATTTGTTTTGCCACATATTCCCCAATTTGTGACCAAATACCGTAGATTTGAGAGAAAATACGCATTATATATTAAGTAGCGGTTCTTTGTATCCAAATATTCTCTACATCTATAGAGTGCACCAATCATAGGTACTGTTTTGGAAATCAAATGGTCAATATGTTTCTGCCAGTTAAGTTTATCATCAATGACAAGTCCCAGATATTTGATATTTTCGACTTTGTCAATCTCGCCGCCGTCAATTTTAATCGTTGTCTCCCCAATTTGTGAATTTTTTTGGTGGAATGTCATATACTTTGTTTTTTTAAAATTAATTTTGAGTTTGTTTTCTAGCAGCCAAAATGAATACGCTTTCAAGTCCTCGTTTATTGTTTCCTGTAGTGTTTTTTATCTATGCCACTATATACTAACACTGTATCATCGGCAAATGTGTAGTAGCGTCCACGCAGTTTTGTCAGCCGTAAGCTCAATACATGTAGTGCATATAATAGAGGCCCTAAAACGGAACCTTGGGGTACTCCGCAGTTATTTACAACCAGTTCACTAGATTCTGATCCAATATTAACATATTGTTTCCTATTCCATAAGTAGCTGCGTAATAGGTTATAAGTTCTTCCCCTCAGCCCCATGGATTCAAGCTTATTTAGGAGTACCTTGTGGTCCACTACATCAAACGCCTTTTGGAGATCCACAAATACAGTGATAACACATTTTTTACTATCAAGTTCTGTGGTTATGTGATTGACAAGGTCTATTGAAGCACTTTGTGTATTGCTTTTGGGTTGGAATCCATATTGATATTTGTCTGGTTTCACGTATTTTTCAATAAAGCATGTTATTCTTCTTTTAATGATTTTTTCAATTATTTTTGATATGACGCTTATGACAGACATTGGCCTATGATTTTCTGTTTTATTTTGTGGACCCGACTTATGAATTGGTACGACTCTAGATACTTTGAGGATGTCTGGATATACACCACTATCGAGGACATTATTAATTAGTAACACAAGAATTGGTATGATTATATTTTTTGCCGAAGTTATATTATTAATGTTTATTCCATCGCTACCTGCTGCTGAGTTTATATTGATTTCAGTAATTACCTCTAAAACTTCCCTCTCATCTGTGTGATCTAGATACATGCTTTGGTCACAGAATACCTCTTCAAAATTCAAAACAATTTTTTTACTGTTTCGTTCCAACTCAATTGTGTTGACGATTTTTTGCCCAATAGTTGCAAAATATTCATTAAACTCATTCACAATTTTTTCAGGATTTGTAATTATTTCTCCATTTATTTCCAACATTATATCCTTTTCTCTTTTACCTTCAGTTTTTTTAATTAATGAATTAATGAACTTCCATTGTTTTTTGGGGCATGTCCCTGCATCATTCCACTTTTTTTCAAAATAATCTTTTTTCAGTTGTCTTCTCTTCGAGTTTACTTTATTTTTGATGGATTTAAATTTACTTTGTATATATTTATTGTTCGGATTTTTTATCTTTAATTTATACCGGGTGGCTACGGAAGTATTGCCTACGGAATATCTCAGTTATTGTATGAAGTAGGTTTGTGAAATTTGGAGCGTCGATATAATGACATAAGAGCTAGAATTTGAGCATATTGACAAGTCGAAGTTAACTTCCGGTCTGACCGGAAGTAACATCAACTTTCTTATTTTAAATAGAAACCCTATTTTTTTTTTCTTTTCGCTTTATTCAGCATTCAATTCCCTTTCTAATGACATATCACAAGTTGGTATCTAACCAGAAACTAGATCAGAAAAAAATTATTATTGAAATTCACCGAGTAGGCCGTGGAAGCAAAATGAAAGCCATAGATTGAAAAGTTGGCTATGGAAACCATACGTCACTTGATAACAGTTGCTACTACTGTGATATTTTATTTTCATTCGTCGGCGTTATAAAAAGCCGCCAAAAAAAATATTGGAAAAATTGGGAAAAAAACAATACTCTGTAGGTCCATAACTTAAATAGGAACATACAACTTTTTCTTGCCTGTACTATTCAGCATAACCATTCCTTTCTAATGATATAATAGAAAGTAATTTTTTGAAATGAAATACCAAAAAATCCAATTATTATTCTTCAAATAACGAAAAAACAGATTTATCGAAAAAAAAAAATCAAATTGATAGGATTAAAGATAAAATAAATTCAAAACAAATGTTCGAAATGCATTCCCTCAGCGTCAATACATTTATTGACTCTGGTGATATTTTCATGTAAAACGTTTCTCAACATTTGGGGCGTGATATCTTGGAAAGCTCTACGAATTTTTACTTCTAGCTCATGCAGAGTTGTAGGCTGTGTGGAATACACGCTATTTTTGAGATGCCCCCGTAGAAAAAAGTCGCACGGAGTAAGATCAGGTGACCTTGGTGGCCACCTGACTGGACCATGGGTTGTTATAAGTCTCTCTTGAAAGCGATTTTGAAGATGATTTCTCGCTATTCTTGAATTATGCGGAGGGGCGCCATCTTGCTGGAAGTACATTCTCTCAGTTATTTCCGCTGGTAGGTTGTTAATGAATTCCGAAATTTCATTCGTTAAAAAATTAAAGTATCTCTCTCTGGTTAGTTGGCTTCGAAAAAGAATGGGGCCAACAATATGAGTTCCAACTATTCCTGCCCAAACATTCACACCAAATATCTCCTGGAAGCCGCCTTGTCGAAACCGGTGCTCGTTTGCTATCGCCCAGTACCTGGAACAAAAGACCGTTCACACTTTTAGCACTTTACACTTCGGCTATCGACAATAATCCAAATAAAGTACAGTACCTACCTTGTATTATTCCTGTTAAATAATCCATTGTTGGTAAATCTTGACTCGTCCGTAAACAAGATATAATAGTTAAATAGGTGATTATCAGCATTTTGTCGAAGAAACCAATTACAATATTCCAGGCGCCTTTCACCGTCATTTTCATACAAATGTTGATGCAACTGATACTTGAAGGATTTTAATCGATGTTTTTTCAAAATTTTCCTAGCAGAGTCCTTACTTATAGCTAATTCGGCGCCAATCTGCCTTGAGGAAATTATGCTATCATATTGTACTGAAGCTAATACATTAATTTCAGTTTCCTCATTGATAACAAATGCTTCTTGGTCTTCGTGAACATCAGGCTCAGTTCTTAATTTTTCTTCAAGCCACTGGAAATACCTTCTTGACGGTTGCTGCCTCCCTGGATATCGCTCTAAATACAATCGTTCAGCGGCATAAGAATTTTTTAAATATTCACCATAAATGAGAAGCATGTCAATTTGTTCGGTTCGTGAATAACGGGGCATTTTTTGAATATTCCACTAACTGATTTCGATTCGATCAAAAACACTACTTCGAACGTCAAAATAATATGGATAGCAGCGTTCGTGACAGCTCTCATTTCTTTTTTGTTTCATTCCAAAATTCATCTTAATCAGCCTACTTGTTATTATTTTGGTTCGAATGATTATTGCAATGGAATGATTATTCTGAATAGCACAAACATCGTCCATAGGTAGATATTAGAATATCTATGGACGATGGCATAGACCAAGTACATTTATGTTCCTATTTAACCTAGAACCTACAGGATATAATTTATCATTCCACATTATTTTTAATTTTATTTTTGCGTATGGCGATAATCTGTTATTTGAAGAATAATAATTGGATTTTTCGGTATCTCCGTTCAAAAAATTATTTTCTATTATATCATTAGAAAGGAATGGTTATGCTGAATAGTACAGGCAAGAAAAAGTTGTATGTTCCTATTTAAGTTATGGACCTACAGAGTATTGTTTTTTTTCCCAATTTTTCCAATATTTTTTTTGGCGGCTTTTTATAACGCCGACGAATGAAAATAAAATATCACAGCAGTAGCAACTTTTATCAAGTGACGTATGGTTTCCATAGACAACTTTTCAATTTTTGGCTTTCATTTTGCTTCCACGGCCTACTCGGTGAATTTCAATAATAATTTTTTTCTGATCTAGTTTCTGTTTAGATACCAACTTGTGATATGTCATTAGAAAGGGAATTGCATGCTGAATAAAGCGAAAACAAAAAAAAATTGGGTTTCCATTTAAAATAAGAAAGTTGATGTTACTTCCGGTCAGAACGGAAGTTAACTTTGACATGTCAATATGCTCAAATTCTAGCTCTTATGTCATTATATCGACGCTCCAAATTTCACAAACCTACTTCATACAATAACTGAGATATTCCGTAGGCAATACTTCCGTAGCCACCCGGTATAGTCTATGCCGTTCTGTAACCATATCAATAAAATCACTTGTCAACCATTCGTTATTTTCTTGTGCTTTAACGTTAACGATTTTAGTAGAATCATTTTTTGCTTTTTGTATTGTATTGTATATTTCTTGATACCCTATTTAAATTTCATTGAATTTCTTTAGCGTAAAGTTTACTTTTGGACGGAAAATCTTGGGTTTTTCTAGGATAGTGATTTCTAATAGATTATGGTCTGAGTATGAACATGGTTTGATATTTAAACTACAGTCTATTTTATTAACTAGTACGTGGTCGATGATTGTCTTTAATGTTTGTGAAATTCTTGTTGCACTATCTTCACATATTTTGTTTGCAATTTTGTAACCATACAAAATAATGGTGTTTTGATATTGTTGGATTTTTTGAGAAGAGTCTTTGAGCAAATCTAACCAAACTTATTAATGATGTAGATAATTCAGATATAATATTCTCAAATTGTACACACTTTCCATAACTTTTGTTTTGATGGAAATAAAAAAAAATTGATTTAATTTGATTTACGTGGCAGCGGCAGTGGCAGCGGTTTTCTAGGAAATTACCCTCTACGTTCCCAACCAACTCAAAAAACTGTTACATAATTTCCATAATCAATTCAGGTTGCAAATATTTTCTCCTAGTGTAAAATAAATTCAAAAAATATTTTGCCGCTATGGCAAAGTTTCGACGAGACTAATAGAGGAACGTTTCATTACTTTTGCCACTCTTAGATTTTCTTCGAATTATTAACAAAAGGATGAATAAATAATTTATTTAATCTGAACCCAAACGTGCAAATGATCGCAAAATTGGGGATCGATAAAGGATGATATTTTCTTTGTTTTCGCTATTTTGCGACTCTTTTGCATTTTTTCTCTGCTAAATAACATTATTTACATTCTTTACTATGTTGACGGCCTTTTATTGTTTCATTGAGCACTAAAATACAACTTTCATGAAAGTTTTCAATGTTTTGCTATATTTTCCCCATTTTTGCCAGTGAGAGTTAATTCCAAGCCTCTGAAGAGAACGGTCATCGTGAAAAGTTTATATAAAAATGGTCAATCAAGAAAATAATTATACAAATAAGTCAATAACTGAAGTATACTTACAACGAACTAAACAAAACGCCTGGAATCCGAAGAAAACCTACCAGTGTACGAGGAAATCGTGAAAATCTCCAAAGTTATCCAACATTTTACGAATGGAAACGAGCCGAGAAAACTCAAGGCAGCACTTCAACAATTTTAATATCCTCATCACAATCACTAAACGCAAAATTAAAGTTATTTTCAATTAATTTTAAAACAATAGCCAGTTTGAGTGTAGCCTTGCTCCGTTGACAGTTGTGAATAGGTTGCGTAAACAGAACTGGAAGTTTGGTTTCTTTGAACAACAAATCAGTAGGCCCAAAAGTGGTTCGAATTGTCAAATGCTACAGAAAGATAATTTTTATTTTGGTTATTAATGAATCTTGATTTAAATTTCAAAATATGGAAATAGTAACTCATTTAATAAGTCATTGAATACTTGAATATTTCGTTTAATTTATATTATAACCTGAATTGAGAAGCAATTAGATTGTTTTTAATTCATTTATTGCATTTTATAAAATTTGAAAGTACAAATTGTCCAGCAAAAGGATCCACCTGGAGGGAGAGATGTTTCAGGATCAAATTGAAAACAATTGAGCTGGAAAGATAGAACACAAAAGGAAACGAAGGCCAGGCCTTTTTTTCTCATTTATATGTACGAACTCATACCAAAACTTTATTTACATACACTAACAAATCAACTGAACTCATATACAGGGTGACCAAGGTGAAACCGCCAAACGTTTAGGATTGGTTTTTCAGGCAAAAATAAGATTTTTATTTCCTATAATCATATGTATCCTAACTTGCTTCTTTTTCGAGATACAGTGTGTCAAAGTTCTTTGACCTGCGAGCTTTCCTAACTTAACCCCTATGGATTTTTGTATTGGGTACAATGAAAATCAAAGTTTATGCTGAGCCCATTAACGATGAAGGTACTTCCCGGGAAAGAATTGTTCAAGCAGCACCAGAGGTCACACCGTGCAGCTGTAGAATCTGTCGTTAGCAGGTACGAACTTTGCATTGAAAAAAATGGTGGTTATTTTTTTTCGCCGTCTCCTAAAAAATTTTCCTATTGTCAATTACTTAGATAGTTTTTTTTGTGTTTCATGCAAGGAAACGGTTTTTAAATTGTTGTCAAAAATTAAGTGAGATACGAAAAAAATTAAACAGTTTCTTATAGGAATAAAAGTTTGGCAGTTTAACCCTGGGTCACCCTGTATAAAGTCCTTAAATTAAAGGCGCGGATTAATAAATCCCCATTTAATATGCAAAATCTATACAGGGTAGTGCAAATTTTGATGTAGAACGTTTATATTCGCTAGGTAGTGACACCCGGCACAATATATATTTGACGGATTGGAAGGTAGTATTTTCTATGGGATTCAGCTCGCAGTGATACGGGGGAAGTCGAAATACTAATATTTTACGTAGGGGCGGCTAGTTGGTTAACGAAGTACTTTATAAAGTTCTTTTTTAGTGGGTCAGCTGGAAAAACAATGTTTTTTGTGCCAAGCCACTCCAATAGTTTGCCTTTAATCCAATTGCTTGTGGGTAGATGCTGTCCATAACAGTAGTAGATTCCTGCGAAATAAAATTGATCATTTATTTGTTCAAACCATTCTTCAAGGACCTAACCATTCATATCCTTGTGATAGTCAGCGGTTCGTTTCGATAAAAAAAGTCCCCTTACCACAAACTCTTCTGAACTACGTATATGAACGATTATTAATCTTTTACCCTTGCCTGATGGTGGATTCGAACATCCTGACAATCCTTCGATGAAGGCTTTTGCCTTCTGCTCTTAATATTGCTGTCCTGCCAATATTGAGATATACAGTATATCCTTCGTTTATCCATGTTTCGTCCAGGCAATAAATGCGACGATCTTCGTTTCGGTATTGTTTAATATTGGGTAAATAGTCTCTTCTCCACATCGTAATATCTGGTTTATCTATCAGTACAGACTGTTTTTTATGTTTGGTATAGATGAAGCCGATATGTTTTAAAATTTTCGATAATGTCGTTTTAGAGAAAGTTTGGTGATCCGGATCATCTTGAACTGCAGACATAATTTTATCCAGTTTGGGAATTTCAATTTTTAGGTAAAACGCATGGACTTAAACAGTTTAAAATTAATGTATTTTTATTTAAAGATAATGGTCCCAGTTTTGGCCGTTTTGATGGTCATTGTTCAGCATCCATAATGCTTGAATTTCATTTTATATACACAAGCTAAACACAGAAACACAAACAAATAATGTCCAAAAAGCACTAGGTATAGGATACCAGCAATACCGAGTACCTGCTACTACAATTCTTGCTTGTAATCAATTCGTATGCCCTTACAGTTACAGTAGTACCTACAGTTAAAAAAAGGGCTGGTCTTTAAAAGATTATGGGTTTCGTACTCATATCTAGCCGGTCCGATAAATAAGGGTACGTTTATGGAATTAACAAAACTGAGCGGTCTATTACTCCATGCCTTCATTTTACGGACTATAGCAACAATTTCAAAAACAAAACAAAGTGCTCTTCATTATAAACAACCATAAATATCTATTTATTTACTATAAAAAATTAAAAATCAAAATAAAATATTTCATTACCGCCCACAACGTATTATATTTTTTTTATAATAATTCGTAACATTTCAATATACTATATTTATGGTGGATTTCAATTCAGTCATTGGTCGCCGTTCTTAAAAATTTGATTTCCTATAAGATATAATATACAAAGGAATTTCCGTAGAACAGTTGCGAAGAAAATTATTTATAGCTACTTTCTAACGGTCACTGTGAAATTCCTCCAATTCATCTCGTTAGTCCACAATAAAGATGTCGGTCCAACAGTTCACTACAGTCATCCGCTTCCAAGGAAGTTAAAGGTCGCAGGATAAGAGATAAACATGTGTGCTGTTGGTTGTATATTCGATTATGTGGCAGCTGCATTGACTGACTCTCTGTGAGATACCGACAAAGGTATCTTTGTACAATACGTCAATCGAGCTTTCGGATCTCATTTTTGCAAAATTTTGCGTAAGTGGAAAGGGGTGAAAACGAGGGAAGTGGATCATTTTCAGTTCAGTCATAAAATCGTGTTTGAAATTGCACATCATGTATTGAAGATACAGCTTCGAAAGAATGTGAAAACACCCAATTGATCAAACGTTGAAAGTGTCTGAACCACTGACTTTCATACTTCTATATAATAATAAAGATTTCAGTTCCTTCAGTTCTTGATGCTGAAATCTCTCAAAAATATGTTAGCTCAACTACATAGAAAGCGATGATTGCATTTTTATAACTAAACCAAAAATGTTCGGGAAATATATTACCAAGAGGTCTTCGTGTAACTTACCTAAATTTATATGCAGCTACAAGTGCAATTTTCTTAATAAATTCTTGTACGAGAAAATGTTTCTGCAATTAATAATCCAAGCACAGGGGGACTCGGTAAGAACTTTTTATGCCAAAACTATATGGAAATAGAATGGAATTGGTGAAATACACATGAAAGGATTCCATAGTAGACTGTTGTTAGTGCATATTCTAATTTTCCCGTATACAGTGACAGTGACAAGTATACAACAAATGGAAAACAACTTTAGTTGTGATTTTTCAAAAGAAAAAAAATGTCATTTCTGAAACCTACTTAGCCCCTATCAGATACTGGGCGATTTTCAGTTTTCCAAAATCTATTCAGTTATTTATATTTTTCGGAAACTGAGTAACATTTGGATGAAATAAATATAGTAACAAAGAAAGCGACTCGAAATACTTGCTATGAATTATCAGGATCAGGATTTTTTCCGGAGGGGGAGGGTTTATTTTTCAATTTTGAATTCCGAAATAAACACCGAGTAATTTAAATTCGAGGGCCACCATTGGGATTTCGGAAACTATAAGAGATACAAAGATGGTTTAATGGGGGCAAATTGGCGCATTCATGTGACCAACAATATGCCATTAGGAAAGTTTCGAAATTCCGAGTACATCCGGAGATTTGAAAAACCATTTTCATCTCTTTCTGACGTTATTTGATGAAGGATATCAAAATAAACCGCATATTTTGTACCCGCTATACGACGGTAAGTTGGCTTCGATTCCATCGAATAACACTTGTCAAACTAATCAATTTGTTGTAAACCCATTATGTGTCACGTTTGCTGTTACTCTCGAAGTAGTAATTAACGTAGAATTTTTTTTTTTAACAAGAAACGAGATATAATTTGATTAGACTGGTTTTTATTGAACTTTATTAAAAATATACAGGGTGGGGCACCGAAAACGAAACAGAGCAAATATCTTCAAAACGCATGTGCTGTGAATGAACTGCAAAAACACGTCGATTTTAAATCCAACGGAGGCCATCTTCCTATCATAACCACAACTGTCATACCTCTTCCCCCACCCCTTGGTCTATACCACCCAAACAATTTGAATAGGGAAAGTAGTGAGTGTGACACCATTGAAAAGGTAATTTCGTAAGGAATTCAATTTTTGCCACCTAACTTTTCATTTTGGCGCCCACTTGCGGGAAAAACAACTGTTTCGTGTTCCAACTTATGATATTCAATTTGAAGGCTAATGTGAACAAATCACGAAAACAACTTTTACTCATGTATGGCACTCCATGGCGAACTCTTCGAGCATCTACTGTGAATTAATGCAGTTTGGAATGATTGGATTCGAATTTATGCAAGGTTTTCCAATTCTTAAGTTTATTCAATGTTCAATTTTTTTATTTTTCAAAAGCTTTCATTCAACTTGCCCTGTTAGGTAGTAAGTATGTATGCATGTGTGGAACAAAACAAACTTGTAAACTCCCTATATGCCAATTATGAATCGAATCGAACCACAATTACAAATTCCGTCTGCCATCTTGGTTTTTTGCATCGACAAAATAATCATAACATACTAATTTTGATTCGAATCGGACCATAATTGCAAATCTTGTCCGCCATTTTGGAGTCGCCATTCTGTTTCTTCCTTTAGAAAAATTCCATAATGCACTGTCACCGAATTTATGACAAATTTCCTTGCAATTGAAGTATCATAATTTGGAATACGGAACAGTTGTTTTTCCCGCAAGAGGGCTCCAAAATAAAAAGTTAGGTAGCGGATATTGGCATGGCTGAATTCCTTCTGAAATTACCTCTTCAATGATGTGTCACACTTTCCCTATTCAAATTGTTTGGGTGATAGTGACCAAGGGGTGGGGGGAGAGGTATGACAGTTGAGGTTATAATAGGAAGATGTCCCCTTTGAATTAAAAATCGATGTGTTTTTGCATTTTTTTCACAACACGATCTGTTTCGTTTTCGGTGCCCCACCCTGTTTATCTCTAACTACATACAAACGAACGAAATAACACAACAATGACGACGAAAAATTTGAAACATTAAAATGTCTGCCTTCTTCCTGAATACATAGACGTGCTTGCCGTCCAAAATTTTCTACATCCCTCACTATATCCCTTATTCTCATTGACCGACATTATTCAGTTATGCTTTTCCTAAGATCCTTAACATTATCGAATTCTTATTGGACATAAATCCGGATTTTTAATGAGCACCACAAAAATGTATCAAGTACTGTAAGGTCAGGCGACCTTGCTGGCCATCTCACATGACCATTATTTCCAATCCACCTATCTAGGAATCTTTTTCTTAGGTATTCACATACTGCTCTGGTATTATGTGAAGGGGCACCGTCATGTTGAAAATAATATTGATTTAATTTTATGAGAGGTAAAATGTCAAAAGCGTCTCGGAGAAACTACAGAAAAGTTTTTCCATAGAGTGTTCCATTAAAAAAATGAGGACCATGGATTTGATCTCCACAAATTTCAGCCCATACGTTCACACTGAACCGTACCTGTGGCCTAACTACTCTGAACTCTACGACATTGTTCAGACTCAAGATGTGCTCATTATTTCTATTGGACAATACCACAATTAGTGAAAGTGCTCTCATCCGGCCAAATAACGTTAGAGAGAAATTGGGGAAAATTATTTCTATTCATTAGCCAATTTCAGTAAGCTATCCTCCGTTCAGGATCACCTGGGTATAATTGTTGGCCATTATGAATTGTGTGGCATTTTTGACCATTTCTTCAGAGCTCCCTCCTAACACTTGTTTGTAGCGCACCTGAATTCAAAGCAACTCCATGTGTTGAAACTGACGGATTTATATTTATCTAAAAAACAGATAAGTTAAAAAAATTTAATATTTCAGTAAAAGGATAGAAGTTTATTACCGCATTTTGAATATTGTTTCTCGTATATTATCATTTAATCGATTTGCATATTTATTCCTCGGTTTTTTTAAACTACCATACTTGGTAAGATTTCTATCTAATTTCGTGAATGATGTTCTTTCTGTGTGTATTCTTTCTGGGTATGACTGAAGATACATTTCTGCAGTTTTCTCAGTATTACTGTGTGATTTATAAAACAACTTCATCCCATTTTTCTTGGTTTGAAAAAACCATTTTACTTCCATCATAACTTTAAATTGGTGACAGCAGACGTGACTACGTGAAAGATGACAACGAATTAATTTATTTCACAATTGTTTGTGACGGAATCAGCGCCAGCTTGAATATTCTAGTTTTTGTGAAATATAAAAGGTTGAACTGGGAGGGTGAACAAACTTTCAGTCTAACTCCACCAAAAATAATCTTTAGTGAAGATACTGTGTAGTCCGAAGACTAACAACAGGCAGATACCATGCAGTCGGAAGACTTACATCAATAGATAGGACATAAAAGGTTGTGTCACAACAAAGTATTACATATTATACATAGTTGGAATCAGAATGAAAAACTCTATTTTAATTTGTAACGATTCAGTATGACACCAATAAGAAAAAATAAAGCCGATGGACAAGAAATGTCGGATGATAAATATGTAAATACCGTCGTATAGCGGGGACAAAATGGCAATGTAAATTCGCTATTTTTTTATATCCTTCTTCAAATAACCCTAGATAAAAATAAAGAGTGTTTTTCTATTTCCGTTTTTTCCTGATATCTCCGGATATACTCGAAATTTCGAAACTTTCCTATCGGCATATTGTTGGTCACATAGATGCGCAAATTCAAAATTAAATTGTCTTCTTTTTTTTCTAGTAAATTGATTGCTATTGAATTTCTGGGGGATTATAACCCCTGAATCCTCCCCTCCTTGTGAGTTATGCACTTATAAAATATCGCATCACACAAACCTATATCACAGAAAAATACGAATTAACAAGAATATTTATAAAACAAACATAGACATATCATAAAAATAAATACCAAACAACAAATGAACAGATAAAATTTGTAAAGAAACAGTGTGTTATTTAAAATCAAAATTGAAATTAAAATTCATCGAGAGCGAAGCAATTTTTTTCGACGAGGGCAGTTTTTGTTTTTGATGTATTTTTGATTATTTCTTTCGTCTATTAAATATCAGTCATCAACCAATCATACGTTTGTTTCCTGTTTGACAGGACCAATCAACACGCTCTATTAGCGACTATTTACATGATGCACAATAGTCACCGACTATTCAACATGATACTCATATCAAGGAGCCTGAGCATCTGACAGTACTCTAAATAAATACATATTAAACGTCCAATAAAATCAATCGTGTTGAAGCTGTATAAGAGAATGAATGTGGACCTTCTACGGTTAATACTGCAAGTTCTTCAAAAGCTGAACAAATGTCACAAATTACGCATGGTGGAAATGTCACATACAATAATTGTGTTTTTAATTTCAATTGATAAATTATAAAGATGGTGCTGTTTTTGTTTAGATTTTGTGCTTTGTTCTTGATATTTTGAATAAATTATTCCAAATTGTTTAATTTTCATTCATTCATATGACTGATATAAAGAAGTAGATTCAAGAAATAATCTTCAAAAATATAACACGACCTTGATTAATTGTCGACTATTTTATTGCTGCTAAATTTCTCTTGTATTTATTAATTTTACTCGACATAATTTTGGCATTAATAATCAGAGATGAAAGCCCTCGAGCTTCGCTCATAATAATGTCTCGTTAAATTATTATAAAATACAGTCGAAATTTAGATGCAATAAAAATAGTCGACTATTTATCAAGGTCTTGTTATATTACCCTTGATATGATTTTCAATCTTATTAAAAAATTTGGACCCAAGATAAAGACGGCTTTTCTGCACCCTGTATTCAATAATTTTATGATCAGCAATACACCAAGCAATAGAGCATAAAACGAATGAGTTTTTAACAAAAATACTAGTAAGAAACCGACTATGCCATCACATGAAAGGCAGTCCGTTGTTATATTATGTTTTCGACTCGCAACTGTCATTTATTAATTTGTTATAAACATTCAAATAACAAAAAACGTTTTTTTAAATTGTTTTGCTTAAAAAACAAAAACCAATAGAGCAATATGTTTGCTCCAATGGAAAGAATTGTAGATAATTGAAATACGAACAAAATGGGATATTCTACGACCCGGATCATTAGTAACGAAAAAAAAACTGGAAAAACCGGAAGATTTTTTGAAAAATTCCTAACTCCGCCATTTTTCAAGAAGGAAGGTTGGTCCTTCTCATGAAATATTGGATCATGTATACTTTATGTGTGCACAAAACAGGTGCTGTCGGATCGTTAGTTTTGGCACAATGGCAATTAAAATCTTTCAGCGTGCCTGGATGCTCTAGTGATAGACCGATTTCAATATCTCGAACAGATTATGACAGTAGAAGTATAGTACTACAAAACGTATATAAACAGTTTGCGCTAAAATGGTGCGAAATGGGCATGGGAAATAGTGCATGCAAACATGACATGACCGAGCCCGCGTTAGCTGCCGAGTGGTAGGAGAGTCAGGGAGATGAGGGGAATTCTTCTCATGAACGGATTACGTGATAATACGCTTCCCCTCATCTCCTGCTCTCTCCTACTACTCGACTGCTTTGACCAGCTCGGCCGTGTTCAGTCATGTTTAGCATTTTAGCGCAAAATGAGAATATACGTTTTGTATTGTACTGTACTTCTACTTTCAAAATTTGTTTTAGGACTGGAAATCGGACTATCACTAGAGCATCCAGGCATGCTGCAAGATAGTGCAAAAAAAATTCGAATTGCAATTGTGCCAAAACTAATTATCCGTCAGAGCCTGTTTTGTGCACACGTAAAATACACATGATTCAATACTTTCATGAGAAGGGCCAACCTCTTCTTTTTATAATTTGCCCCCAATTGAAAAAATTCTGGAAGTTGCTGTATACGATCAGTTATTACATCACGTCACTAAAAATTCAATTTTAATAGATAATCAATCGGATTTCTGTAAAAACTCCTCATGTGAAACAGCATTACAGCTCACAGTATGTAATATTGAAACTTAGATAGCCATAAATGTTATTGCTGTATTTTTTGACCTAAAGAGGGCTTTTGAGACAATTGATATAGAAATTATGTCGTTTAAATTGGCTCAGTATGGGATTGATGTAAAGGTGTTAGAATGGTTAAGCGTTTATTTAAAAATAGAAAACAGAAAGTCCGTTTTAAAGATGCAATGTCAAATGAAAAAGACATTAATGTAGGTGATCCCCAGGGTAGCGTTCTGGGCTCTCTCCTTTTTGTTATATATCTGAACGATATTGGACTTTTTATTGAATCTGAGTTCATAAACCTTTTTGCTGATGATACGTTACTTATGTGTAGTGATATAAATTTAGATAGAGCTATTCATAAAATGGACAGGATTTTAGGAACGGTGAATGAGTATTTATGCACTAACAAATTGAAGTTAAACGCAACATAAACAAAAGCAATGATAGTCACCACAAAAAATAAATACAGTTCCCTAGATATCAACGGTATAAACCTGAATATCAATATCGAAAAAATTGAAGTTGTGTCAACAGTCAAATACCTAGGTTTTCAACTGGACAATTTTTTGAATTTTGACAATCATTTTGAATATATGCATAGGTAGGAAAATAACAAAAAAACTATATTTTTTCAGTAGAATAGCACAAAATTTGTAAATGCAGTCCAAAGTAACAGTTTTCAATACCATTATTCAACCAAACTTTGATTACTGTGCTTTAGTATTATTTTTATCTAACCTCAATAAATAAAATATGCTACAAAAACTACAAAATCGAGGGATGAGAGTAATCTTGAAAACGAATCGGCGTACTCCCACAAAAAGTATGCTAGATTGTTTAAATTGGTTATCGTTTGAAAGTATACTCTACTATTTTACAATGACTCTAGTATGCAAAATTGTAAATGGAATGGTACCAGAATGTTTTAAAGAGTATATCAAATTCAATAAAAACATTCATACTTATAATACTAGAAGTACCAATGATATACATATACGGCATTCGGAAGTACGTTGAACTCGTTATTTTTTGAGGGTTTTCACAAATTCAATGAATTACCGGAAGAAATAAAAAAATTATCCGTTTTGGAAGATTTTAAAACGGCACTTACAGAATTTTTACAAAAATAATAGAACCCAAATTGTATACTTATGTGGAATTATTTAGGACATTGTTTTCCATCATTTATTATTTTCAATTGTTCACTAGTGTATATGTATCTGTAATGGAACCAAATATTACTGTTGTAATAATAATCTAATTTATATAAATGTGCAAAGTTCTTAACGTATGACCTTGTCATTTTCTGTTAGTTATTTTTTTGAATATCTTCCATTATCTATTTACAGTTACTTTAAATTAACGTATGATATTGAAATTTTTATACATAATGTTCATTGTCTATCAACATGCTAGTTTAAATTTCAAATATTTTAACGTATTTTTCCATATTTGTAGTTTTCTATATTTCATTGTGCTAGTGTTATTATTTACACTCATAGTTATGTATATTAGGTTTCCTATTTCAAATAAAGATGTTAATAGCAACCAGATTGTTCTATTAGTCTTCATTCTCTAAGCAAAACAACACGTTTTTTGTTATTTAAATGTTTGTAACAAATTAATAAATGACAGTTGCGAGTGGAAAACATGACAGAATATAACTACGGACTGTCTTCCATGTGATGGCACAGTCGGTTTTCTACTACCTAGTATTTTTGTTAGGAAAAAATGCTCTACTGATTGGCCTATAATAGGATGCAAGAAAAAAGAGTAAGAACACGTTTCGATTCGGTTAGATATGTCGCCGTTCAGTTCATCCATAACTTTTTCCAATTATTCATCAGCTCGTTCAACTTCAACCTTTACAGCTTCTTGGGTGAATTTTTTGTTGTCACTCTTCAGCTTTTTTATGTATTTACTCTTCAACTCCGTCTCTTCTGTCAAGTCTTGAATGGTTGTTTCGAGTAGGCAAACTTATTTCGTGTCGAAATGAAATCGCTTCAAGGCAGTTTGATCAAAATGTTTTACCGTGAGCAACGGGCTTCACGATTAATTTTTTATCAGAAGAACCTAATGTTTGCAAAGGCCCTTCTTATTCGATGAACATTGAAATTTGAAATTCTATTCTTGTGACGGCCTTGAATGAATCCGAGTTTTCTTGGGATAGAATAAAATAGAAGGACAACAAGGTTTCATGTCTCAAGCGCCATAATTTTATAAGGGTCCATCCGCTCTTTTATTCACTATCCAGTTTTCTGTAGTTCGGAATCGACCCTCAGGAATATACTCATTCAATAACCCCTGTCATAGGAACCAATATATTCACAGATGATTGGAAAGGGTTTCTGTAGGAACATACGATCGTAAGCAAATTGGGGATGTGATTTTTATAGGATGTGTGAAAAAGAGCCATGTCACTTATTTCAAAAGTACAATTGGATGATTTTCAGTACGACCACTATACTTGTGATACATTACTGTGAAGGGAATTCAATGACAAATACATCGATGTAATACAATTGAGAATCAATCAAATATTGTGGAAGTGTCAAAGGAAATAAGGTGGTTTCAAGAAATTTTTATTTTTCATTACCTGAAATGTTATCATCTTATGTAAGGCTCGAAATATGAACTATTCTGTTCCATACAGAAGTATTGCTGATTTGGGAAATATCTTCGCACATTTCTTAACATTTCTGGAGTCATTGTATAACACTCATCTACAATTCTTCTACGTAGATCATGAAGAGAATTGGGCTATGTGATACAAATTTTGGGTTTCAAAAATCTCCATGAAAAGTAGTCTAATGGTAATGGATCAGAGGTTCTAGCAGGCCATGCTATTGGTCCTCGCCTTCCAATCCACCTTCCTGGGAAATTGTCATCTAAAAACCTGACGCATGATTTCACAAAACCCTGTACCTATATCTGCCATGATCATCTTCATTCAATTCTTGTACGTTCTGCATTTTATAAAGAAGGAATTTTGCTTCTTTCAGAATTCGATGTTTTCAGAAACTCTAGAAATAGTCTCAAGTTCACTCAAAGATTGAATGTTCTCCATCACTGTCCTACAACTGCAACAGCGACCCTTTCATTTTTAATTGGCTTTTCTTGTTGCACTGATCCTGACTCCATGAACTTATTCATCAATTATATCACATACTGATATAATGTGTATTTTTTTAGATGAATTATTGAAAATTCTATCATCTCTTGTGTAGTGTAAAACACTTTCGAAAGTTTCCAAATGATTGTATGAAGTAAATCGAATACATCAATATACCAAGGCTTAACATAAGATATGACTAAAAAAACGGATAAATGACGATTTCTGTCTTAAACTGTAAATATTTCATAATTTATGGCGAAGATGTTGATAGATAGGACAAATAATTGCATCAACCAATTACACATTTATAAACGTTAACATTGTTGAAAAACCATAGTTTAGAGTTTTTTTCAAGAGCAAAAAGAAGAACTGTTATTGTGGCCATTGTACGAAGATATATTGAAAAATCCTTAGCCTACTATAGAAACAAACAAAATTTCAATGTCTAAATATTTTATTACTCAACATATTCTCCTCTTAATTGGATACGTTTATTACAGAGAACCTGCAACGTCTCTAGACCTTTCAAAAAAAAAATGTTTCTTCTTGCTCTGCAAACCAGACCTCCACAGCTTTTATTACCTCCTCGTTGGAAGAAAATGTACGACCTTTTAAACTTTTTTTTCAGTTGAGGAAAGAGATGATAGTTGGACGGAGCCAAATCTGGTGAATAAGGGGGGTGTTCTAGTAATTCAAACCCGAAATCACGAATTTTTTGCATGGCAAATGAGATTTGTGTGCAGGGGCGTTGTCCTAAACAAAACACCTTTGGATAGCTTTCCGCGTCTTTTCTCTTTAATTTTTTCCCGTATAGTGGTCAGTAATGTCGTATAGTAATCTCCAGTTATTGTTCTACCCTTATCCAAAAAATCAATCATGATTACTCCATGGCAATCCCAAAAAACTGAAGCAAGAACTTTTCCAGCAGATTTTTGGACACGAAACTTCTTAGATCTTGGAGAACCGGAGTGTCGCCATTCCATCGATTGTTGCTTTGTTTCTGGATCGTAGAAATGTACCCAAGTCTCATCCATAGTAACAATTCGGTTTAACAAGTCTACATCGTTTTCAAATCGAGCACAGATCGAACACGATGCTACTACCCTTGCAAGCTTTTGGTCAACATTCAAACATTTGGGGATACCTTATGCAGCAATTTTTTTCATGTCCAAATTGACGTGAACTATATGATGAACGCGTTCGTATGAAATATTCAGTGCTTCAGATATCCGTTTTAGCCCAATTCGACGGTCTGTTAAAATCATGTCATGAACTGCATCGATATTTTCGGGGACTGACACAGAAACTGGCCTTCCCGATCGGTCATCATCTTCAATGGAAAATTTACCTTTTTTGAAGCATGCAGTCCAATTTTTCACGGTCGCATACGAAGGACATTGATCACCAAGGATATTAAGCATATCTTCGTAAATTTGCTTACCTCTTAACCCTTTTAAATACAGGTACTTGATGATACTCCAATTTTTCGATTTTCACAATTTCGGTGAACATATTTTTTCTTTTAATTTATTGCGTAACTCTGGTTTACTTTTTTGACGTCAATCTTTACACTGACACTTCTAATAAGTTATTGTTCGTTGCTATGGTAACGCAATATTTTGTTTATGCAGGGAACTGGTCTAGGCTAACTAGATATCAATACTTCCTCGTAGGGTGCATCAAGCCGCATTTGTGAAAAAAAGGTCAAACTATTATCATCAATAACAAGAAAAAGTCACGGCTGGACATAAACATAGGGAAGAATAGTATAGTTGTAAATAATTCAACACATGAATAGGTACGGCACGTTGAATAAAATCTTCAATCCTTGTACGAACTTATTTTCAACTGAAGGCTGAACAATGTTCCTGTTTACCTATATTTACTCTGAAATAATTGAAATTTGTAAATCAATTTCAAACTAAATGATTTTTTTCGTCTTCAACATCAATTAATGGTAAAATAGGTTGGTGAGTATTTTTTGAACACAACGAGTATTTTGTGAATGTTCAGTTGGCAACACTGCGTTAACAGACACACTGAACAAAGATCTATTGAAAGGGTAGATGTAAACAAGATGAACCCACACATAGATTTTAGATTAAATTATCAATGTGTCAATATCAATGAAACCATCAGCAGTTATCAAAAGTATAGAGTGCCTCAAGGTACTATTTTGGGTTCAATTCATCTAAATTAATATATTACCTAATGATCTTTTCGAACAAGGTACGCCTGGGGAAATAGTGAGTTCCGCGGACGACATTGCCGTTTTTTTACGAAGGAACTGATTGAAAACTCTCAAATCCCACTTCTTCAACGATAGAATACTGACGGAACGCATTTGAAAATAATAGAGTCTGTCGATAAGCTAAAATACCTTGGTATGTAGATTCCCATTTAAGATAGGAAGATCAAGTGAGTTATGTTATCAAAAAGTTGCGATTCATGGTCTATAAATTTTAAAATATGTCTGACATGATCAACATAAAATATCTGAAAATATTGTATTGTAGTAGATTTATACTCTAATTAACTGACTAAAATAATTTATTTAACGAAATACAATGATTCACATAACAATCACTCTAGTATTTATATTCGACTTTCACTTCACTGACTGTCCGACTGTCCGCTGCGTAGTTCTTTTTATATCCGACGTTGACTTCTCTGAATGCTCCAGAATTTTCCTTCCAATCGCCCAGACTCACCAAGCCGTCCAGATTCTTCTCGGTGCAAGCGCATCGACAGTCTCCCGCGGTTGGTCGCTAGCTATACGTGAGAGTTCAGGTCCGGCATCGCCCGCAGCTTCGCCACATTGCCCCCTTCTTAGAGATATTTCGTCCCGAAATGTCATCTTTGGAGTGTGTCGATATTTGCAGGATTCCCCATATCTGCACCGTGAAGTTCGATGGAAGTAACACTCCACAGTCTTCATGTTAGGTCGTGGAATAGGATTACAGCAAACCAAAATCTGGATGCCGCTGGATCGGAATATCGTCTCCAACATACTTCTTATAACTCTCCAATCCAGCCCATCAATACCACAGGATAATTTTGGGATTGCCAAGTCCACCAGATTCTGGTCCACCATCGTATCTCTCAGTTGGGTGAGGCTCCTCCAGACATCTTCATAGGACGGTTTATCTTGAGAACGCTTCTTGGTCACCAGGTAGTAGATGTCCCTCTGGCCCTTCTTCAGCTGTAGCACACCTCCAATTTCTGGATTCTGTTTCCGTAGTGTTTGGAGTTGACCAAATTTCTTGGAGAACACTACAGCGATGCCCCTGGACATTCGAAGATCTTCTGCGACGCAGTGTGCTAGGGCGTAATCGACTGGCACTTTGAAAAGGTCCCGTGGCTCCTCTCAAGTTACCCCGTGTGACACTTTCTGTCCATTTGAGTATAAGGACATGAATTTCAGGAACGTCATCGCATCCTCTGGTGGTCTGAGGGTGCGGACTTGGTCATGGTTCCCAGCGTAAGGAGCCAACCTGTTGAAATGCACGACCCTGGGTTTACCTCTGGGTGGTTTATGGATTCGGTAAAGCAGGTCATTTATCCTCTTGACGATCTTGTACGGACCTTCCCATGAATTCCGTAATTTTGGTGACAGGCCACGGCGACGCATCGGGTTGTACAGCCAAACTAGGTCACCAACCTGAAATCCTCCAGCATCGGCATTGATGTCATAAGTCGCTTTCATTCGGTCGCTGGCACTCTGAATGTTCAAACGGACTCGTTCGTGGATGTCCTCCATTCGCTGCCGGAGTTTGCTGACGTAGTCCTCTCCCGCGGTATCCTGTCCCGGTGGCATCCCAAACTTTAGGTCACAGGGAAGTCGCAGCTCTCGGCCCATTATGATACTTGCAGGGGTTTGGCCGGTCGACTCGTATACTGCGGAACGGTAGGCCATCAGGAACAAATGGAGATACTGGTCCCAGTCTTTTTGATGGTTAGAGACTACCTTGGACAAGTGGCGATTGATAGTCCTGTTCATCCTCTCAACCATTCCATCGGACTGTGGATGTAGAGCTGTGGTTCTCGTCTTTCGGATGTTCAGCATCTGGCACATTTCTTGGAACAAATTGGATTCAAAATTTCTGCCTTGGTCCGAGTGCAGCTCCAAGGGAACGCCGAATCGACATATCCACTCTTTCACCAAAACGTCCGCGACGGTGATGGCTTCCTGGTTGCCACAAGGATGTATTTATTTCCGTGATCTGATACGGGGAACGGGCCGGCGATGTCAATGGCGATTCTTTCGAATGGACTACCTACGTTATACTGACGCATCGGGGCCTTGGGTCGTGTCCGAGGTCCATTGCTGGCAGCGCAAACAGCACACTTTCTGCACCAGTCATTGACATCAACTTGACAATTGACCCAGTAAAACCGTTGCCTCACTTTCTGCAGGGTCTTCGTCACACCCAGATGTCCTCCAGCAACTGCATCATGGATCTCTCGGAGTACTTCCTGCCTTCTGTTCTTGGGCACCACTATCTGACGTCTGTCTTCCCCACCATCTTCGGACTCCAATACACGTTTCAGGACCCCATTGTCCAGGGTAAGGGAATTCCATTGGGCCCAGTAGGATTTGACTGCTGGGGAATATCTTGCGATTTCCTGCCATGTCGGTCTTTGATTACTTTTTTTCCAGCCGACGACTAAACCAAGATCTGGATCGCTTTCTTGGTCTTTCTGGACCTCGTTGTCATTCCAGTTGTTGTCAACTGCTGTGGTTCTACAAATCGCTGCTTCTTTCTCTTCTGCTCGTCGGCAGTGTGAGCAGTCGTCTGGGCATGGTCTCCTTGACAGAGCATCTGCGTTCTTGTGGCCACTCCCTGCTCGATGTTCGATCTCGAAGTCGAATTCTTGGAGTCTTTCGATCCAACGTGCTACTTGGCCCTCGGGGTTTTTGAACTGTAGAAGCCACTTAAGGGCTGCGTGGTCGGTTCTTAACAGGAATCTTCTCCCGTACACGTATTTATAAAAGTGTTCTACTCCCTTGACAACAGCCAACAGTTCTCGTCTGGTGACACAGTAGTTACGCTCCGGTTTACTGAGAGTTTTACTGAAGTATCAGGTGACCTTCTCTTGCCCATCCTGGATCTGGGACAAGACAGCTCCAAGTCCCACGTTGCTGGCATCCGTGTCCAAAATGAATTTTCCACTCGGAAGGGGATAACTTACAATCGGTGCATTGATCAATGCCCTCTTCAGCGTCTTGAACGAGTCTAGGCATTCTTCGGACCATTGGAATTTTGTTTGACCTTCCGTGAGCCTGGTCAGTGGTTTAGCGATGTTGGCAAACCCCAGCACATATCGGCCATAGTATGTGCACAAACCAAGGAAACTACGTAGTTGGTGTATGTCTTTCGGGATAGGCCACTCCTTCACTGCTTTAATCTTCTCGTCATCCACTGCTACTCCGCGCCCAGAGACAACATGGCCAAGGTAACGTACTTCTTTTTGGAACAGGTGGCATTTCTTGGGGCTCAGCTTCAATCCAGAGTTTCTCAGTCGCATGAATACCTCCTCCAGGTTTTTAACGTGGTCTTCGAACGATTTGCCAACTACAATAATGTCATCGAGATATACCAGACACGTCCTCCATGAGAGTCCTTTCAGAACCGTCTCCATAAATCTCTCGAATGTTGCTGGAGCATTACAAAGTCCGAATGGCATAACGGTGAAATGCCACAGTCCCGAGCCGATGGTGAACGCTGTCTTTTCTCTATCTTCTCGAACCAGTTCTACCTGCCAGTATCCACTCTTCAGATCAAGGGTCGAGAAAATCGTGGAGCCGGCCAACGTGTCTAGGGTGTCGTCTATTCTCGGAAGAGGGTAACTGTCTTTCTTCGTCACGTTGTTCAGTTGACGATAATCTACGCAAAAGCGTGTTGATCCGTCTTTCTTCTTCACCAGCACGACTGGAGAGGACCATGGACTGTCGGATGGTTCAATAACTCCATCTTTCCCCATATCACTGACTATTTTGTCAGCCTCTTCTTTCTTGGTAAGAGGAAGTCTTCTAGCTGATTGTCGGATTGGTCGGGCATCCCCAGTATCAATTTTATGTTGGACTACATTCGTTCGACCCCCTTTTCTTTGTCCGGTATCGAAGATGTCTTGGTACTTCTTGACTAATTCTCTCAATCTGGGTTGTTGGGCTGGTTTAATGCCCTTGGAAGAGATGGTAACCAATTTTTCCAGTTCCGCTGTCAGGTTGTTGTCTTGACTAACAGTACCGTGTACACTCCTGATCACAGAGGAAATTGACGAACAGTGCCCCAAAACAGTTCCTTTCTTCAAGGTCACTGGGTAATAATTGACATTCATTACCCTTACTGGCACAAATTTATCAGCACGCAACAAAGTCTTGCCTAGTGCAATACCTCGTCCAATTTTCTCATCATGAAGCTTGGGCTCGAACATCACCACGCTTCCATTGCTCGCACCTCCGTCCAAGCGAGCCTCCAGTATGGTCTCAGCCCTCTCGGGTACACTTACATCTTCAACCAGCAGAACACGAATCATCTTTTCACTTCTTCCATGTAGCACCAGCTCTTCTCCGTTCACACGTAGGACGCCATCTTTGAAGTTCAATTCAAACCCTCTGGAATTCATGATGTCCATTCCAATAATTGCGTCGTCCTCAATGTCCGCTACTAATGCCCGATGTTTCACTTTTGTGCTGCCTAGAATCAGTTCAATCGGTAGCTCACCATGTACAGTGGCCGGCTCTCCTGTTGCTGTGCGTAGCTTCCAGGATGATGGTTCCATTCTCTCTGGTGTTTTAATAAAAGCAGGTCCAAGGATTGTCCTAGTCGCACCAGTATCCAGCAGCATTGCGCAAGGCTTGTTGTTGATGAACCCGTCTACGAAGGCTCCTTTGTTCTGTCGTTGGAGGGCAGCGACATATGCGTTGTTCACCGGGGCTTTCTGAGTATAGTCCGACGATTGCCCCTTCTCAACAACCTTCGTTGGTCTCGACCTCTTGAGGGTTGGACATTGACTACGCACGTGTCCAAGTTTCCTACAGTTCCGGCATCTCACTAGTCTTCTCTTAGGCAACATTTCCTTCACGATCTTTCTTATGGCAGCTTCCAGGTTAGCAGGCTCCTGTGGGTCTTCTTCAATAACTCGGACTTTACTTTGGCTTCTGCAGGATTGCTTCGCCGCCTCAATTTCCAAAGCGCGTGCCAGTGCATCCACGAGATGTGTTGGACGAGCTAGTGTTAATGCTTGTCTCGTTTCCTGGTCATGAAGTCCATCTAAGAATGCCTGAACTGCTAGTCGTTCCATTACCTTTTCTGGAGTAGCTATGTATGCAAGGCGAACCAAGCGTGCAATGTCGGCTTCAAATTCCTGTAGGGATTCGCTTGACTTCTGGCAGCGGTTTTTGAGCTGTGAGTGGTATACATGTTCTAGATGAGTCTGTCCATATCGTAATTCTAGATGTTTGATCAG
Source organism: Chrysolina oricalcia (assembly GCA_944452925.2). Lineage (NCBI taxonomy): Eukaryota > Metazoa > Arthropoda > Insecta > Coleoptera > Chrysomelidae > Chrysolina > Chrysolina oricalcia. Next base: position 29,793,329 of record OX101808.2, read on the forward strand.
CTGCTCGTAGTCCTCTTGTTCTTGAGCCGTGAGGGTTTGTAAGATATTCGTTGCTTCTCCACGCAATGCCAGTGTTAGTGCCACAGCTCTATCTCCTGCATTCCATCCATTCGCCTTTGCTGCAGCTTCAAATTGTCGGCGGTAGTTTGCCCATGGTGTTTTTCCATCAAACTGAGGTGGTTTCATAGAGAGTTTTCCTGTTTCTGGACTGATTTTTACATCTTTCAAACCCCTTTGAACATCATCTGAGTTCAAACTCAGTTCCAGCATTGAATTTTCATTGACAGATTCTGTGGTGTGGGTAGTGTCATTCTGGTTTTCCAACTTACTGAGTTTCTCCTTTATTTTGATGATTTCCGCCTCGAGTCCGCCTCTGATTTCATCGCTGATTGTTTCCTTCAATTTTCCTATCTCGTCCTCGATTTCATCCTTGATTTTCTCCATCTCTGTCTCGACAGTCCCCATTCTTTCTTCTAATCGGTTTGCTACGCCACAAAGTTCTTCTTTCATGTTCTTCGAGTTTTCTAGAAGCTCTTCTCTCAGACTATTGGAATTTTCAAGCAGCTTTTCTTCCAGATTTTTCGAATTTTCTAGGAGTTTTTCTTGAAGTTTTTCTTCCAAATTCCTCGAACTTCCTTGAAATTCTTCTTTCAGACCATTCGAATTTTCTAGAAGTTTTGCTTGAAGTTCTTCCTTCAGAGTATTCGAATTTTCAAGCAGCTTTTCTTCCAGATTTTTCGAGTTTTCTTGCAGCTTTTCTTCCAGATTTTTGGAATTTTCTACAAGTTTATCTTGAAGTTTTTCTTCCATTCCGTCGAGTTTACTCATTATGGAACTCATATCCATTCCAGAAACTTCGAATAGAAATGTTTCTGGGTCCTCGCCCTCCTGAACTAATCCCTCGGCAAGTCTTGTTTGAAGCACGGCCTTTTTACCACTTGTGTCAAGTTCCCTCTCCTCCAGTTCTTGCTTCAATTCCGCAACCTTCAATTCAACCAGGCGAACTTTCCTCGAACACATTTTGTCTTAGTCTATGTCTCACAGTCTATTTCACGGGTCACCAGTCTATTATTATTGTCTATCTCACACAGTCTATTTCCCGGACACTAGCCTATTACTACTATTATTGTCTATTTCACACAGTCTATTCCACGGCCACCAGTCTATTATTATTATTATTATTGTCTATTTCACACGCGAAAATAATTGTCCGAAATACACAAGCTGTCTACTTACACGAACACTCTGTATTTTATCTCTAACAATCGCACTTCTGATCACCACTGTAGTAGATTTATACTCTAATTAACTGACTAAAATAATTTATTTAACGAAATACAATGATTCACATAACAATCACTCTAGTATTTATATTCGACTTTCACTTCACTGACTGTCCGACTGTCCGCTGCGTAGTTCTTTTTATATCCGACGTTGACTTCTCTGAATGCTCCAGAATTTTCCTTCGAATCGCCCAGACTCACCAAACCGTCCAGATTCTTCTCGGTGCAAGCGCATCGACAGTCTCCCGCGGTTGGTCGCTAGCTATACGTGAAAGTTCAGGTCCGGCATCGCCCGCAGCTTCGCCACAGTATCATGCTTTGCCTCAATAACACTTATCAATAACCTACAAAAACTAACGCATAGATATCTAGAACGGAGAAAACGATAGGACAGAAATGTTACACTTTATTGGGACCAAAACTTTTCAAAGAGCTACCGTCCGAACTCAAAAGGATCAACTTATACCTACGAAATATTCAAGAAAATGGTCAGAACTTATGGCTATTAACGATTCTCTTGGAAACACTAGAAAGCTTTATAGCTACAAGCAGAGCATGTTATAGACTTGCAAGAGATGCTGATAATATAGTCTGTGAATGAAATAATTTCAATGTGAATTTAGTTTCAAAATTTTTCCATAACCTGATATAAAATTCAGTATTTTCAGTTTGTGTGTTGTCCAAAGCTTTTATAATTAGAATAATACCTTTAGTTTCATTTTATATTTCAATTGTTCAGTCTTAATAATTTTTAGAATCAGTTATTTTCATATTTTAACATAATTGAAGAATATTTGTATTTTGATGATGTTTAGGTTCAATGTTTGAACAAAGATCTCATGCCACGCACGGATCAATTTCCTTGTGGTTTTCTGTATTTATTAATTTTCCGTATTAATATGTTTTAAAATATTTATACCTATGTTCAACTCAGACTGAAAATATGAATAAACTATCACTGTTATTTTTTTTTCTTTGGTGTTTTGGCCTCGACTGCTATGGTCATTGGCCAATAATCACTGTTATTATTATCATTATTATTATTTACAGACTCTGTATCTACATGTCACTCTATATTACAATTAATTTTAGTTTACGATTATTTCATGATGCGTTGGAGTATCCGTGTTTGTTAATCGTAGTACACCTCAATATCTCGGATAACGAACTCATCATATTTTCTACAAACGTCTCAAATTCCAGTTGGGTATGATATAACACGACGCAGTAACAATTACTATCGACATCATTTAACGTCATGGTTATCTAATCCTGGAAATACCGAATTATTTATGATCAGAATAAATCTTTCATTAGCTATTGTTGCCTTCAAATTATGAGGCAATTATTTCTATCCGCTACACCCTTCCAGTTATCTAGTCTTGACACACTGAGAAAATAGGTACTCGAGTTTACTCGCTATTTACTATATGAGAAACTTCACGATCACATCATAGTTTGTATTACCGTCACTTAACATTTTGCAGAGTTTTTGAACGACTATTTGAGAATAATTGTCAACATATACTTCTAATTACGTGATCGTACTATTATCTACTCTCAAAGTAAGTTCATGAACGTTATCTAGAACAGTAAACCTGGTTTTTCAGTTAATCCGATAAGGAAAAATCAAGTAGTATGAGATCGGGTGACCTCGGAGGCCATCGTGCCAATCCATCTATTTAGGAATTGTTTATCACTACTTGGGAATTATGAGAAGGTGCACGACCCGGCTGGAAATACATATTTTGGTAGACATCTAGAGGTAAATTCTCTATAAAACCTGCTATAAAGATCCCAAGTTCCATTGCCCATTCAATATACCATCGAATATTATTGGCCTAATAATTGGAGATCCAATCAGACACATCCATACGTTGAACCCAAAGCGTTCCAGAAAATTCCCTTGTCTTATGAGCCTGAGGTTTTCAGTTGCCCAGTATCTATAGAAGAAATTAGGGTTTCTTCTATGGTTCTCAAGTAGCCAATTCGAATATCTCTGGTGATCATTTTCGTGAAGACGCTGATAATTCTGAAATTTACAGTGCTCAAGCCCATGTTTTTTAGGATTTTTTGAGCTGATTTTCGTCCAACTGGTATTTCTTGTTCGATTTGTCGAAATAAGATGGTGGGATCAGCACACACTGCCGCCAAAACATCAAATCTACCGTCATTCGTCATAAGAAAAATCAAGATGTTTCCGATGTCATCTTTAAAATGGATAGTACCTAGTTGGGTAGGAGAATTGTTCGATGTGAATCATTAAGATCTTACTATCTATCATTCACGAATTTATTCTATTCTAAACTCTTTATTTATGGGAGAGAAACAATATTTCAGATGTTCTGATGTCCCATTTGAGAGAAAATGAAATATTCGTTTCAAGAGAACCAACCCATTTCCTATCCCTAAGATACGCATATGATTTTATGTACCGCTACTGTGAAGAGGACAATACAGTATTGCAGGTTATGCATGATTTGTTCATCCACCATATTTGAAACGCATTCTAGTCATAAGATATAAGTATGAGTTCTGTAGGTGTAGTTCATAAGCATTGACATTTGACATCTGGCTTTTATCCTGAATTGCCTTTCCATACGTGCGAAATAGTTTCTACTTGGTTGGCGTTGTTCTCTATTGGCGAAAGAAAATAAGATCGCAGCGCCACCTATTGCAAGACTTCGAACTACAAATCACGGACAAAGGTTTTTGACTTTACACGTGTTTATATGGCGTTTTGACGATCTGTACTCCTATTTTCAAACAATTTGTGGTTCAAAGTCTTGCTATAGGTGGCGCTGCGATCTTATTTTCTTTCGCCAATATAGAATACAAGCCAAATTTGCAGTTTTTCCACTCACCATAAATTAGCAGTAAATCTTCTTTTTCATTTCGAGTAAATTTTTAGAGCCATCGGATTGATTTTAAACAAGTTAGAAGTTTGTATTATTGAATAAGTATAACTTTGCGTCCGAAGTTTTCAGTGTCACAATTTTCACTCGGGTTGAAAGGCCGTCGTTTTTTGGAACGTTTCGCTAGTGCTAGTGAATGAATGATCTCAGATGACTGGAGATTCCGTCTGCGAAGATTGTATTTATTCTGTTTGAGAACGTAAAACTTCTTGCCCCCAACCAGGAATACCATCGCCGACTTGTACGGGAGACAATAGAGATCCACAAACACTCGGAGAATTTCAACAGAAAAGAAGCTGTTAACCTCAACCGAATTCTTAGAAATTCCAAAATAACGAAAGAAAACGCCATTAACAGGTCTAAAAGTCGTTATTTAACGAGCCGTTGATCAACGATTGTAGTTCAATTTACGATTACGTCAATCTAAACGACAATTCAGAAATTTGTTTTCTGTAAAAACTGTCATAGCTTCAGTCGTTACTAAATGAATAACGACGAATCTGAATTTTTGAGACAGGTAGTACTCGTAAATTCATGTTTTGTAATTGAATGATGGATGAACACAAAATTTTTAAACCGTCTGTGTCAGTTATTTGATCATTTGATAGAAATTATCTATGGAAATTGGTGAATATTATGAAATTGTGGAAAAAGCAGTATAGGCAAAAAAATTCCGTATATTTGGTTGAATTAGAAAAAAAACTAATGCTTTCCTACAAATAAGTATGAACCAAGTAAACCAGAAATTCTCAAAGAAGCTTGGGATCTCCTAACAGACAAACTGAACAGCTCTGTTGGGAATTTTATATAAATATAGAGGCCAAATGAGCAACCAATATTTCTGATACTTCATACACCTGCTTACAGACATGACACACGATTTTTCTTTTGCCATAGACTTCTGGTAATTGCCATGAGCATGCAACGCTGAAAGAAAACTGTGCAATTGGTTATTGAGTGGAAATTTACAATTTTTTGTTTTCTTGTATGTGTTCCTGTAGAACATTGCAAATTGATCACTCATTTCCTTAAATAACTCCCAAGCCAGTTCTCTGGTTAAAATAGAATCTTTCTTGAGTTTCGAAAGAATTGCTGATATCCCTCAATAACAAATTGATTATGATTCCACTTTCTATTTCCACACTCATTTTACGCTCTTTCGGTTTTCAGGAAATTTTCAATTGTTGAAAAATATGGAAAGCGCAATTTTATGAGGACTCCAATTTTCAATTGGAAAATATCTTGAACCTTCCTCTTATTAACTGTGCCGACGCCGTTTGTCAGTTGTGATGATGTGATGATTAGAGTTTCATTTTCATGGCCAACCTTGCTCGATTGACTGTCTCTCCGTCATTTTTCAATATATTTTCGATTTTGAAAAATTATTTTCTCGAAGCTATTTCGGGTAATCAGAAAAAATATCCAGAGTGTAATTTGAGTTTGGGTCACTTCCGTTCAACCGGAAATGGTAAATTATCAGATGTATCGTCAAAATGGGCGTATTCAAGAACTATAGCGACATACCAAATTTGAAATCTGTATCTTCAAAACAATAGAAAAATTGGGGGGGTACGTAACCTCATAGTCACCCGGTATACGGTACGAGGGTTGCTATTTATGTATTGAGAATTGGCAACACTTGTGTTGCTAGGCGCGATCCAACTGCGCTATCGTAAAGTTTGACATTTCTGACAGTATACGTAATCAGAACTTTTTGTCATACATACGCTATTTGTATTGTTAATAGACATTTGAAATTTTTATCTCGGCCAAAAAATGGAGCTAAATCGTGAACATTTTCGTGCCATAACTTTTTACGATTTTCGACGTGGATTATCTCAACAGCAGTGTGCCATCCAAGTCCACAGTATATCGATGGTTTAGTGAATTCAAACGTAGCCGTACTTCGCTGGCGGACGAAGTTAAAGATGGACGTCCAAAATCGGTTGTTGTGCGAGAAAATATTGATGCTGTGTCCGGACTGATAATGCAGGATCGTCATGTGACATATCGCGAGATCGAGGCATCCCTGGGCATTAGTATGACAAGTATACATAAGATATTGCATGAACATTTGGCAGTCAGAAAGATTTGTTCTCGTTGGAAACCGCACAATTTGACATTCGATCAAAAAAAGACTGTTTAAATTGGTGCAAGGAAATTATTACAAAATATGACCGCGGTGCATCAAATGCAGTTTATAACATATACACAGGTGACGAATCTTGGTTTTATTGTTATGAGCCCGAAACTACACAGCAGTCGACTGTATGGGTCTTTCAAAATGAAACAAATCCAACAAGAGTTGTTCGTGCTCGCAGCACTTCGAAGCAAATGGTGGCCTCTTTCTTCGGTATAAACGGTCATGTGGCAACCGTGCCTTTAGAGCAACGTAGAACGGTAAACTCTGAATGGTACACTTCTATTTGTTTGCCAGAAGTCATCAATGAAATAAGGAAAACGAACCGTCAACGAAGGATAATTCTCCATCATGACAATGCGAGCTCACACACATCGGCTGAAACAACCCGCTATTTGAGCACTCAAAATGTTGAATTGATGGGTCACCGCCGTACAGCCCTGATTTAGCACCCAATGATTTCTATTTGTTCCCTCAAGTGAAGAATAAATTACGTGGTCAACGCTTTTCGACGCCACAAGACGCTGTTTATGCATTCAAAAACCATGTTTTGGAAATACCTACTTCGGAGTGGAAAAACTGCTATGCCAATTGGTTTAATCGAATGCAAAAATGTGTAGATTTGAAAGGAGTGTATCTACACCCCAATTATTGTTTTATATACATAAATAGCAACCCTCGTATATCATACTACTTCAATCAATTTCCGTAAAGAGATGTCACTTTGTGTCAGGAATTGTTATTTCATCGCGGTTTCTCATCGAAAACCGGGAGATGAACATTAATAATGATACCGGTTCATCTTTAATGGAACAGCTTGATGAGCTGGAACTGTCACATAAAGGCGAAGAAATAATTGCACGGTAAATTAAACTGAAAGGTTTCAAAAGTTTCAATACATTTCACCCATTTATGTTAGTGGACTTGGTAAATGCATTACCTTAATTGTGAACTCTTGCGTTGATTCAAAGCTTATAGCCGAGTCGGCGACTTTTATAATCATGACACACTTGTGTACAAATAAAACCGAATGAAATAGGTATACACATATCTGCAATCGTGATCTCAAAACGCTAAAAGGTTCAAAGGTTTCACGTTCATAGGCAACAGCAGAATGTCACATTCACATAACTGCACTACAACAAAATAATTGACACGACTTTTCTCTGCAGTACCAACAAGGATGGTGTTGAATTCTACTCTGTATCTCAACACCTAGGTATGAGTGATTTGATTTTTTTTCAGCTTTTTCAAATGCTTGACTTTAATTTCCAAAATGGTGAAAATGGAAATATTTACTTTCAGTATACGTTGAAAGTAATTATTTCTAATTCCTAGGATTCATAGAAACTATATTAAGATTTAGTAACGATCATAACAATAATGAGTGGTATTAATAAAAGTCAGTATTTACTTATGAGTACTTACTTATAAGTATGAGCATCAGCACTAAGTAAATACTGAATTGTATATTAAAAAATAAATGCTGATACTGAGAAGTATCTACTGATTATTCTTAAGCATTTTCTTATTTAGTCGAAATTTGATTACACGGAAAAATTTTTAAAAAACGCACGATAACACTTGTTCAAATCAGTTTAAACTTGAGATGAATACAAACCTCACAGAATTCACTCTTCTACATTTATTTATCGACCACCATGTCGTTCGTTTCGACAGAGAGTGAAAAAATAATGAGAGTGTTTCACAAACTAAAGAGTCGAATTTAACATTTGTGTCCAAATTTATGCGGGATAATCCTATTATTTTAAATAAAGGGAAAACTCCCGCAATAAATAACAAAAACAAAACGTCTTAACCACTCTTAAACACTATTATGAAAGTAAGGTATCATGCCTTATTATAAAATGTTGTAAATTAACTATGAAAACGTTATAGATAATTTTTGGAAAACCTACCGATTCCAAAAAAATATTTAAAAAAATAAATTACCTGAAGGCGGTAGTAAAAAAATACTGATGTTAACATAACTGGGAATAAAAGGAAAAAGCTATATTATGTAAGTTATGTTGATTGGCGTAAATAATTGTGGCTAAACGGTTGCGTATGACTTAAAGTTCACGTAGTTCAACAGGTTCTTCATCTTCGATATTGTCATGGCTTAAATGTATCCTTTTTCAATTTCAAACACTTCTTCATCTTCTATATAATTTCCAATATTAAGAAGAACACAACATGCTATCATAATGGATGGCACTTTTCTAATTGTATTTTGTAATAAAGGGACTCGTTGCTTTGACTGTTTGAAGTATCTTCCGAAAATAACACCTTCATTTTTCAAAAGTTTATTACTGAATTGTCAAATGTTCTGAATACACCTCAGTTATGACTGTTCCTCTAAATCCTGCTATCATGTACAGAACCTGTCCATTCTGAACACTTGTAAGTAACTCATCAGCGTTACATGTTACTGTACATTTAAGTATTGCGGGAAATTGTTTGCGACAAATGTTTTCGTTACCATGATGATTTTCTACAACTTTTTTTTTTTCGTGTCAATGTACAATCACTTGCACCTGTAGCAGTTAGAAAGCGAAATTTTGCTAGCCACTTTTGTTTTTCCTGTTGTATCGCTTCATAGTCCTACGATTTCAAAGGTAATTAATTAGGTAGGTAACAAAGAAAGTATAACTTCATCCTAATATGAGATTTTTTAATAATATTTTGGCTCACAAAATGTACTACATTTGCTACCGTTGTTTGACTTAGAGCAATATCTTCTGCTAAACCAATCTGGTAGCCTAAAGCCAAATGTAACAAAAACTCAAATTAATAACATATTTATGTCCGGGGCGTGGCGCAGTGGTTAGAGCGTCCGACTCTGAGTCGAAAGGTCCGGAGTTCGAACCCTGGTTGGGCTGGGATTTTTTAAATTAATTTAACCGATTAAATTATTAAAATCTTGTGGCTCGACTAGGGTGAGTCCTGCACGATTCACGTTGCGTTCCAATTAACAGTGCTGCTCCTAAGGTGGCGTATGGAGTAGTAACAAGGCCTATAAAGAACACATGGCTAATGACCACAGCAGTCGATGCCAAAACACCAAAGAAAAAAAAATAACATATTTATTTTAATATTTGCCAGGGTACTAAAGACCCACCCGCTATCAGTACCGAAAAAATGTGTCGTTAACCACGCCACACTTTCGTGGTTAAAACGAAACAATTTCACATAATTTTGACCACGAGGATCTTCTCGTTTGTTTTTATAAACTTTTGGAGTTCGTTGCACGACAAGCATTTTTTAAACAAATGGGAATTCACTTTCAGCAAGCACTATCAGCATACTAAGATGCAGATTTACAAATTGAAAAGAACATACTTAATTTAATCAGTATAACCTATCGTTTACTAATATAGATTTAAGTCAGCATAAGTACACACTTATACACTATCAGTACATACCTTAAGTATCAGTTTGTCCTTAAACTTTATTAATATACTTCTCAGTATTAACTTATGAAACCGTAAGTTCTAAGTATCTACTGATTTTTATTAATACCACTCAATATTTAATAGTTTAATTGAGCTTATTTTGACTGTATGAATCATAAAATACTTTTGCCTAAACTGTAAAAGTATGGATGCCGAGGAATCACTCTCAGTTGGTTCAATTCTTACTTAATTTAACTAAATCAGATAGTAAGAAATTCAGCATATTAAGAATTGAAGAGTTCCTCAGGGTTCCAAACTTGGACCAATTTATTTATAATTGTATATCAATGAACAGATTACAGGTTCATTGACTGTTTTTGCTGATGATAGCACTATATTTGGGCACCATAAGAACAAAAAAGAATCTTGAAGGAATTATACGATTTTATCTGAGAACAGTAAAAGATTGATGTCATTCCATGTGACATAAAGAAAACTAACATGATTTGGTTATTGTTTACTTAAGTTTATTTTGACTGTATGAATCATAAAATACTTTTGCCTAAACTGTAAAAGTATGGATTCCGAGGAATCACTCTCAGTTGGTTCAATTCTTACTTAATTTAACTAAATCAGATAGTAAGAAATTCAGCATATTAAGAATTGAAGAGTTCCTGAGGGTTCCAAACTTGGACCAATTTATTTATAATTGTATATCAATGAACAGATTACAGGTTCATTGACTGTTTTTGCTGATGATAGCACTATATTTGGGCACCATAAGTACAAAAAAGAATCTTGAAGGAATTAGGTATACGATTTTATCTGAGAACAGTAAAAGATTGATGTCATTCCATGTGACATAAAGAAAACTAACATGATTTGGTTATTGTCCATATAAGCAGATAGAAGAGTATTAACTGTTGAGTTCCCTAGGGTTCCATACTTGAATTAATTTTATTTTCATTATATATTAATAACCTATTAAATATCCAGATTTCAGGTTTATTTTCTGTTTTTGCTGATGACAGCACTATATTTTGGCACCACAAGAACAAAAAGGATTTTGATGAAATTATACGTATTGATTTGAAAACATCAAAGGAGTGCATTCTAATTTACTGTCATTGAACATAAAGAAAACCAACATGATTTCTTTCAGATGTCATCTTGAAGATATACCGCTGAACAATAACATTGTTGAAAATAAATTAGGTTTAAAGTACCTAAGTCTAGAGCCACAATTGGCCGCAGTGGAGGGCCCACTCACGTTCAAACCTAACCTAACCTAACATAACCTATAACTTAACCTAGGTGTAAATATACACCATTCCAGAATGACGTCTCTTGACATTTGCTGGAGGGCACAACAAGCGTCTAGTCACACCAATTCTACTTTGATGGCTCAGTTCCGCATGCGCACTGTGTCCGCGCCAAATTTTAAATACCTATTTCCATGTTGATTGTTGATAGCTGTCAGTAATTGTTATTTGTTGTGAAGAAATTGAATGATTTTTAGACTTCACAGGTGTGTTTATTTGATAACTGTTTTTTTGTTGAATAAACTGTTTAGTATAACTTGGTGCACTATTTGTAACAAATCGTTTTACGATGTTAGTAGTTTGAGAGGGCATGTAAAAAAGTTCAACCCAGGTTAGTGTGTATTCATGATTATTTTTCTCTGTGCACTGATAAAATGTTGTGAAAAATGTAAATCTACCTATATTTTCAGATGAACTGGATAAAATAGCCCCCAAAAAAAAGAAAAGCGTTGAAGCTATCTGTGTTGAATGTGGAAAATCATTCTCAACAAATTCAAATTTTATTCAACATGTGAAAACTTTCCACTCTGGTAAGTAAATTTTATTCGGATACCTATATCATGTTTGTCTTGTTAAAATAACAAATCTTGTTTTTTAACATTCTTTTGTTAATTTTTCCTTTTCCAGATAAAATAAATGATCTAACAAAATCGAAGGAATACACTTATGAATGTGATGAATGTGGTAAACATTTCATGCATCCAAAAAATTACAATTATTATCATTATCAAAAATGATCGAAAAACATTTGATAGAAGTCTTTTGATCGAAAATCAAAAGATAGAATGAACTTTTAATAGAAAATATATTTGATCGAATTTTTTTTGATATAAAATACATTTGATCGAATTCTTTCTGATACAAAATACAATTGATAAAAAATATATTTGATAGAAATATAAATGATAGAAACCATATTTGATAGAAAGTATTTTTTTTTTATGGATGAAGCATAAATAGTTTTAGTTCAGTTCCTGAAAGAATTCAAAATTCCATGGCCTACTTCGAATTTATTGTTTAAATTGTTTAAAAAATTGTTTAAAATTGTTTTTTCCGTTAACCAGCTGTCGTCCCCTTACGAACGGCAGCCCTCAAAAGTCGAAACTTGTGCGAGCCAAGGATTAACGAGGTCTTACTTTTTAACGTGCGATTCCTAGCACGATCCGAGGAGAATATCGAAAGGAATTGTATTCCCAAAAATCCAAAAATATATTATCAATTTTTCTAAAAGAAATCTGACAACGACTCTGGGTTTGTCATAATTACAAATGCGTGTTACCGAAATTTCCTAAAGTAATTTTCCTAACACGAATATAAATACCATAATTTAAATTACGTTTTCGAAATATTTATCGACGAAAGGCTTGTTACTTTTTCCAATGGTTGAAAATCAAGGATGTTTCTTCCATTGTAAACAAATTAAAATACATGGGCTTAAACAGCAATATGACTCCGATGCAGAATTTCAGCTGGAAATCAAACTTTTATCAGCAGCAGCCTTTGTACCATTAGAATTCGTTGGCCGAGAATTTGCAGTAATTTGCAAGAAAAGAGCCATTCGTGAGGAAACTAATGGTTTTGTTAACTACTTTGAAAATACATGGATAGGAAAATTTGAGAGAAGAGACAGAAGGCGGCCTAGTTTTGATCATAAACTTTGGAATTTCTACCAACAAACCTTTGAAAATCACAATCACAAAACTAACAATTTCGTTAAAGAGTGGCATAGAAGTTTGAAAGGACAATTTCATGCGAAAAAACCATCTGGAAATTTATAGAAGGACTACTCCAGAATAGAGCACGATGTAACTAAAACTGCAACAACAATTGTCCTTCGCTTTGTCTTCCTCAATAATTACACTCGTAGTATCGTTGATTCATACCGATTGGTACGGTTTATCATCCAAAACAGCAAAAAACTCACCCATATCTGCTCACCGGAGTGCCTGACAATCTGACTAATCATTTCTTTAATTGTACCGATTGGCAACGGACGTACGTGGTGTGTCGTGTCTTGTGAGTGCAAACAGTTGTGAAAATGTCAAAACGCAAAAATGATGTGCTGCCCGAAAAACCGAATAAGAAAAAAGGGAAGTACGATCAGATTTTGGAAGAACTGAATCGGTTGCGCGAAAAAATTACCGAAGAGAATTCTGGTAGTGAGGACTCTGATAACCATAAGTGGACTTCAAAGTACATTACGCGGAGGGTGCAACAGATTACAGGTAACCATTGTTACCGTTCATGTCCTTTGTTTTAATTGACAAAGGTACACATTGTGAGCGAGCCGCTCTCTTACTGCACTCTTAGGAGTCCTATGATCATAGGTACATACAGGTAACCATTGTTACCGTGCATGTTCTTTGTTTTTATTAACAAAGCGACGAACACTGTATCTGTTTTATTTTCTTCGATTCACGATAAAATTCCTGTATTTTTCCATTTTCAGCGGAAATGGAAGCTGATGGCCACAATGAGAGCGCAGGAGGGGAATTGGAAAATTCCGACAGAGAACTGGGGGACGAGCATACACCGGACTTGAATGCGACCGCTGTTAAAGAATATGTTGCTTTGCTTGGAGCTGACCCTTCAGCCAGTAGCGAAAAGGCCGAAGATCTCCACAACGAATTAGTATTGAGGTGGGACTCCTATTTGACAAAAGGTTTAGCCAAGGATCAACGATCGGAGCTCACGGGAAAATACCCACTTCCTGCAAACTGTGCCCTTTTGCGCCCTCCCAAGTTGAACGTTGAAGTTGGAGTTTGTATCAACGACAGGGCATCGAGACAGGACAATTTTATGTGTTCGCTTCAGGAACAAATCGGGCACACCCTGGCTGCCTTAGCCAAGCCAATGAACAAGATCTTGGAAGAACAACAAGACGATATGAAGGAAACACTGGCTTCGCTTGCAGACGCGTCACAATTACTGTGTAACATACATCATTCACTGTCCTCTCATCGCAAATTCAACATTTCGCCTTTTCTGAACTATAACTGTAAAAAAATGATGGACACGTGTGAGAGAGATGAGTTCCTTCTAGGAAAAACTTTTTTCGAAGACGTGAAATCCAATCAAGCCATCTTGAAGGCTAAAAATGATCTGAAAGCTAGCACGGCCTTCAGACCCCCAGAAAAAATAATGAAACAGGCACAACCAGTAGCCGGAACGAGCAGAAGTACCAATTATTTAAACTCCCGGCGTCCAGCAACAACCGCACGAAAGAGGGAACCCTTGCATTCCAGAAACCAGGGGCAGAACCAGCGAGTGAAAAAATACCGACCCAGCTCTCACCGTTAACCGAGGTAAGAGAAACTGCTGGTAGACTGAAATTTTTTATTTCCCAATGGGAAAAGTTAACAAACAGCTCAACCATTTTACGTTGGGTACAGGGGATTTCTATCCCGTTTAACTCTCAGCCAGTTCAAATGCGAATTCCTGAGGTTGTTATTCCATCTTGTCAGGAATCTCTGTATGAAAAGGTTATCACAGACTTAATAAACATGGGTGCGGTCAAGGCCAATACCTATAGTCTTAGCCTCTCTTTCGGGAGGAACCTGGTCTCAGTATGACAATTGTTTCAGGCGGTGGTGGAAATTTTGCTCAGAGAAGGGCGAAAATCCGTACGATTATAAACTAGAGTTACTTTTGGAATACCTATCATTGTTATTTGAAACAAATCTATCATATTCAACAATTAATATTCACAAATCCGCTTTGAGTCTTTTGAACCCGATACCTGAAAAGGACCAAACGGTTGTTAAGAGGTTCCTTAGAGGTATTTATAACCTGAATCCTTCTCAGGCCAAATATTCCACGACTTGGGATCCACAACCGGTTCTGGGATTCCTTAAAAAAATGTACCCTTTGGAATCATTGACTTTGGAAAAACTTACGCAAAAATTAATAACTCTTCTTGCACTTACAACAGCTCATCGGGTTCAAACCTTCTCGAAAATAAAACAACAATATACTCATTCAGAAAGAAAAAGTCGAGATTCGAGTAACTGATACAGTGAAAACATCAGGGCTCAAAAAGATCCAACCATTTTTAACTCTTCCATTTTTTAAGGAAGTCCCAGAACTTTGCGTGGCATCAACCCTCGAATATTATTTAAAAATAACTAAGAAATTTAGAAGTTCCGAAAATCAATGTCTCTTCCTTACATTCAAAAAACCCATACACCCATCGTCTTCTCAAACGCTGAGTAGATGGATTAAATCAATTCTAAAAAATAGCGGAATTGATACAAATCTCTTCACTGGACATTCCACCCGTCATGCTGCCACGTCGTCAGCTTTACGCTTAGGCGTAAATATTGAAACGATTAAAAACACAGCTGGGTGGACACAATCCTCTGAGGTTTTCAGGAAATTTTATAACAGGCCAGTCGAAAGAGGCACAGAAGAATTTTCCAGAACTATTATTAATCTGGGAAAATAAATGCTCATTATTGAATTGTGCTTATTGTGGGCAATTTGTTAGTAAGCGATAAAAGTCTTATCTTGTATTAAATTACATATGTTCAAAGTATTTTTTGATTTGGAAAAAAAAAATTGTTGTATAGTTTGGGTTAAAAATAAAATAAAGGGATTTTTCAGATCGCAGATATTATTCTTTAAACATCTACGAGTGTAATTATTGAGGAAGACAACGCGAAGGAAAATTAATAGATTAATCGACTTACCTGTAAGGAAGATCAATCGAAATTTTTCGAGCTTTGTCTTCCGAAAATAATTACATCCCTCCCTACCCAACATATATGATCCCATCAGGCGATCTGAAAATTTTTCTCAATAACGAACTGATTAGTCAGTTAGTCAGGCACTCCGGCCCAGGTAGCACATCATATCGGCTGAATCTTGGTTCCATATTGGGCCAATATAGATATATTGTAAATGTAAAATCAATATTGGTCTAATATGGATGAATATTCAAAAAACAATATTATATTAATAATATTGGTGGGATATTGGTTGAACTAGTTTTGAATGTAGATTATCACACGAAATATTGGGTCAATATTGGTTGAATAATTTCTACCAATATCGATAATACAATATTGGTTATATATTGTTTTCCACATCTAGAATAAATATTGCAATCCAAATATTCCAGTCATATCGATTATAGGGGAAAAAACTATATTGTATTTCCAAGATTGTTAGAATATTGGTTGAATATCATTTCCACTTTATTTGACAAAATGTAATAACTCATATCGAGTCAATATTGGTTGACTGATATTTACCAATATCGATAAAACAATATTGTCTTCACATCGTTTTTAACATCTAGAATAAATATCGCAATCCCAATATTCCCCTAATATCGATTCTAGGAATAAAAACTATATTGTATCTCCCAGTGTGATAACACATTGGTTGAATATCATTTTGCCAATATTCAACAAATCTTATTAATCAATATTGGTTCAATAATATTTATCGATATCGTTAAAACAATATTGTCTTCATATTGTTTCCTACATCTAGATGGAGATGAAATTCGAATATTGGCCGAATATTCAATAAAACATATTGAAATTATATCATGATAAAACCTAGATAAAAACCCGCTAGGTGGCTCTACATATGGAACGTCTTCTAAAACCTACGATAGTATATTAAATACTTCTCACAACTTGTTTCAATACAGCTCACTCAGTGGATATGGCGATGAAAAGGCAGACTCTGGTGTCACCTTCATCAACTAAAAGACATTTAATAATTTACAAAGGTATATTGACATCCACCAATATATCCAAATGATATTGTACCAATATCGATAAATATTGTACCAATATCGATAAATATTTTGGGGCCATTATAGCTTCAAGAATATTTCACCAAAACTATTTCTAAAATATTCAACCAATATTCGACCAATATCGCAATATGTTCACATTTTACTTCTCGACAATATAACTTTTGAATATTGTGCCAATATCAGTTCAAGGATATTTCGCCAATATTATTCAAGTAATATTGGACCAATATCGCCGAATGTTCACATTTTTTTTCTCGCCAATATTGCATTTCAAATATTTCGCCAATATGTTCACAATATTGTATCAATATTTTACCAATATAGGTGTGCTACTTGGGGGTGAGCATATATGGGTGAGTTTTTTGCAGTTTTGGATGATAAACCGTACCAATCGGTATGAATCAACGATACTACGAGTGTAATTATTTTCGGAAGACGAAGCTCGAAAAAATTCACAGGTAAGTCGATCAATCTATTAAATTTGTAGGTGTGCTAAAATACCAGAAAGACCGAACAAGTTCTATAAGGATAAAAATAAACTGGCTGTTGTGGTCAGACGATTCCATGAAGAATTTGAAGACAACGACGATTATTTTTTACAATATTTAATATTGTTTCTAACATTTAGATTCTAATACTGATTTCTGCGTTTTGTTGGATTATTAAAGATTACTTGTTATTTATTTTGTTTATGGTCCGTGTAGGTCGCGATGGTAGCGCGTTCGCTTGGTTTCGTTGAAAGGTAAGGTCTTCCCTAGCTCACACAAGTCTCTCTAGGACTTTTGTGGGTTGCGCGTAGGAGTACAGCCGGCTGACTGAAATAACAATTTCATCAATGTAACAATTTCGATCGATTGTCGTGTCTATCAAATGTATTGTCTATCAAATAGTGTTTCTTTCAACTGAATTTTCTATCATTTATGTCTCAAATGTATTTCCAGTCATAAACTCAAATTTTCTGCCAAATCAAATGAATTTCTATTAAATAGTGATTCTGTCACTTGTATTTTCTGTCATAAAAAAATCGATCAAATGTATTTCTATCAAACATACTTTCGATCAAAAGAATACTATCAAATGTTTTTCGATCATTTTGTTTGAGATCAAATTTCCGCCACCCATGTTCATCCCCATGTCCATCAAACATTAGAAGGATCAAGTCACTTTTTCATAGTTGAATTCAAATGTACTTTATTGTTGAAATCACATTTTGAGTTATATTTTTTTCTATGATTTCATTTTCATTCTCATCACTGATGGCATTGTTTAAATAGAGCATAGTTAGTCAATGCCTGTGGAAAAGGTATTGGACACAAACGCGAGTGTCATCTAGCGTGATTAGTTACAAACATGAATATTTGACGTCATTTTGATGCAGATTTCTTCAAAAAACCCTGATTTTAATGCTTTTCCATTGTTTTAATCAAGTTACGACATGACTTGGAGGCCAGATCACTGAAGTTACGACATGACTTGGATGCGAGCTCACTATCGCCATCTACATGTCGCATCCATTTTGATCCAATTATAATCCCATAAGGTTGACTATCTTCTATATAAACAATGCTGATGAACTGGAATGTTTTTACCAAGTGCTGCGGCTGGATTGACAGAAGATGGCAGAAATGAGGGGGTCATTGTTGTGATGATAAGCGTTAGTGTTTGTATTTTCATTATCGCCTCAGTGACTCCTTTGATGGTACTGTAGGTTTTTCCGGGTTTTAATGGGTTTTTTTCGGATTTTTCCTGTAGTTGGAATAGCAAATGCGCTATGTTGAGTTGCCCCGGAGCGCAAATCACCTCCAGGCTGATCGAAAATGTGCTGGACATAGCACTAGTGACCCCGAGCATGGCCAGTCTTCGTAAACCTGCTGGACTTACCTTTAGTTCATAATACATAATAATTACAATTTACATTTTTATTTATAGTCAAAAAGCTTTGTCGATAATTTGAAAAACTTCTGACATTAAAGTATATTTTGACATTGACGCTATAATCAGGAACACAAATTCAACAAGGGCGAGCTATTAAGATCCAGTTGGTCGTTACGGAGGCGAATACAATTTATCAGTTCATTGATTACTAAGGATTCTAGTTAACCTTTATTCCTTCATTTTCGAATTGTCGAATTTTTCATGAAAGTGTTGATCTTCTAAAATATTATTACTATATGTAGTATCTGTTTTGTTTTTTAACATAAATCGTTTAAGTTTTTATTTTCGAATGTTCTTCCTGTTTAGTCAACATTTACTTTAGTTCTGATGCATTTTTGAGATAAACAAATTATTAACAGCGTGAGACCTACTGGAAGTGGAGCAAAATATTGTCCGAATGACAGGAAAAATAAATTGGAGTCGAAAAAATGGAGAAGGGTGGAACGGGGTGAACTTTTAGGGGTTGAAAGCGATTTTTCACGGTTTTTCGAGAATTGCAACGAAAGTGGGCCTCGTATCGGAAAAAGTTGAATGGCTAAGTTCATGGACCTATAAAGTATTGTACTGGACCATGCTGTTTACATCCTGGTTTGAAGTCGTGTTTTCCACAATGTGTAGTCGAAATATTGAGTTGGGCGTTGTCACATCGCGTAGGTAATAATTCTTTATCATAGACAAAATTGTGTCACTATACGTATTTCATTCGTTTACAATCGAAGAATGAAGAATGGTGATGGTGACATTATCACGCAACTCAAACCTGTAACAAGTTTAAAAATCCAAACTATCGAAAAAAATCATTACTTGCGTCTTCAAATGGTTGTGAAGAAATTATTGTATCTGGACGTTTGTCAACGATGCCGAATATCAATGTTTGTTTTCCACAAAGTGAACTTCTGACAGTTCTGTCATGTTCTGTCATTGATTTTTTGTGGGATTATTGCTGAAATAGTGGTTTTTGAACTCATTCGTGATATATAGTGGCAATACAATAGTAAGAGAATCATAATAGTGCAATCTTGTTGGGTTTGCAAACAATACATGTGCTCGAACCCGAATATCAGATTCCATTCGTAAGTACCATAGGCGTTACAGTGGGTATCAATCTGTTTTCGCCGAATAAAATGAAATTAATACGTGAATTCAAACCTTTACATGTGGAGATAATGAAATAGATACCTCACGAAACATTTAACTTCATTAGTTTTTTGGATGATGTATTAAAACAAAAAGGTTGCCAAAAAGTCCAAGAAATGTCTATTAAAATTTTGATTTATCTTTAGGTTTCCAGCTGATGTCACTGTAAAAGCGGATTGGTTGAAAGAGTTGTGGATGAAATGTTCAACTGAATGAGTTCCAAAGTCTGTTAGGATTTGTTCCATTTATTTCAAAGACGCAGCATTCGAGATTAACCCAAGTGGAAGAATATTTTTGAAGAAAAGGGTTCTTCCTTTATTATAATATATGATGAATGGTATATCCCAAGAAATTCAGCTGCTTCAACTTCGGGGTAATTATTATCAGCCGTCAGAATTGTTATTTTCTATGAGTTATTTCAAATAATAACAGAGATTTGTATAAAAAAAACAGTATATTACATATTTTCAGATTGAACGATTTCAGCAAGAAAAAATCGTCAACTGAAACACCACTGAAACACCGCCAGGTACAGATTCTGAAGAAATTGTTGTTGTCAAGTCCCCCACTGAAGAGATGATGACAAATTGAGCATAGTAAAAATTGTTAACTCAAATTTCGCAACTCAGTTTTCATCCACTTCAGGTTGATTGGCTTTGAAATACTGACGATCTGACAGATAATATTATTTAGGTCAATTTCATATTTTCTGGTTTGAAAAATAGGATAGAATCCCGTGATTTTTCTGAAGAAAAAGTGAGTAGTATTAGTTGGTAGCAGTATCAAATCTATCTAATCTATGTAATATCTTTAAAGGCAATTCTTGTATATTGATATATTTATTTTGGCTATCTCGGAAACAGCTTAAAAGATTTGGATCAAAATTTTTATTCAGATAGGGTTTTAGTTTATAAGTTCCTCCATACATACGATTTTCTTGAAAAAACTCGATTCCACTAATATTAATGTGAATTTTTAAATTCTATTTCCACCCACTTCCAATTATCATAATCTGAAATTTGGCACATATCAAGGACCGACGATAATACTAGAATTTACTACTATTAATGTAATAAAAATAATGATAATAATAATAAGAATTTCAAATTCAACTTTCACCCTTTATTAATCCTCCGAATTATCTAAAATTTTTCAAAAATTTCCAGAACCAACTACAATACAAGAATTTTATGATAATAACGCACCTAATAATGATAATAATGATGAGAATTTTCCAATTTGATTTCAATCGTCCGTATGATCTGAAATTGCAATACAAGGACTTAATTATAAAAGTTTAATGATAATGATAATAATGATAATGACGTGAATTTTTAATTCAATATCCACCCACTTCTAAACATCCGAAAATTTTAAAATTTGGCATACTTACCAAGGACCGACGATAATATAAGAATTTTATTAAATTAGTGTTTTATAGATAATAATAATAATAATAAATTTTAAACTCAATTTCCACCCACTTCCAATCTTCTCAATAATCCTAAATTTAGCACACACATCAAGAACTGACGACAATGTAAGAATTCCATGATATCAATGTGATAATAATAATGATGATGAGAATTTTCGAATGCTTCTTTACATCAGTACACGCACTTTAACACTGCAAGGGCTCTAAACGATTTCGAAGGGCACACACGATATGTCTGAAATGGTCGCAGTGTAAAAGCTTTTAGCGCGGAAGCCAAAAATGAATCTAAGCTAATCTAATCTAGTCTAGTAATCTAAGATATCTTCAAGCAAAGTTTAAGGGAACACAACTTGATGCCATGCAGGGCAGCAACAAGGCCTTCATTGACTGCAGAACATTGCAGATCACGGCTTGATTTTGCTCGTGCACACCCTCATTGGCGGGAAGCTGAATGATGTCGAGTGCTCTTCACTGATGAGTCAATATTCTGTTCCATGACCAATAACATACGAATGCGGGTCTACAGACGTTTAGGAGAACGCTACAATCAATGTAACACTCTGTAAATCATTGCTTTTGGCGGAGGATCGGTAATGATTTGGAGTTGTATGAATTTGGAGGCACGTATGAAACTGGTAGTCATTTATGAAGCGAATTTGACAACGAATTTGAACCCCATGTTGTCTGTTCTTTTGCTCCATTCATTGGTGAAACATTCATATGATTGCACGACCATTCGAGACCACACGGCCCGCCAGTATTTCCAGGCGATCTTGCCCGCGAGAAGTCCTGATACGAACCCCATCGAACATATATATGATATTCTTGAAAGATGAATTAGAGCCCTGCAGCAGCCCAAAGTTACTTTGAATGAACTGAGGGACAGTTTAGTGAATTTGGGAGACATAATTGAATAAGGACTCTGATATTGAGTATAACAGGCGGTTATCATTGCTCGAGGAGGGAACTCAAGAAATTAGCAAATCATTTCAGAATAGAAAACAAAATCTTCATTTCTATTTTATTGCTGTTTTGTGAAACTCTGTACGTACTTGATTTTTGATATCTTCTAGAAAAAAATGTTAGTTTGATTATCTGTATTGTGAATTTTGTTTGCATATTGTCGTAAATACATTGAAATTTCGTATTTCTGTATTAGAATAATATGCACTGAAAATTTCTTTGGAATATTTATTCATCACAATATTCATTTATTTTAATATGTATAAGAACATGTATTTATTGAATATATAAATTACCATTTTTATTCTTTTTTTTTTCTGTCGACTGTCTTCAGCTTTCCATTAATTGGAAACGAAAGTCTTAAAAGTCTTTTTTTTGGAAAAATTTGTGAACCTAATTTTCTAAGGATCGATACTATCCGAGTCAATGAAGTTTTTTATGACATCAGGTATGTCAAATGAGTTTTTCTATCTCACGAAGTCCCATCGGATGTATATTCTAACACTTTCCTTGATATTTTCATCATTATTTCAAATTCAGCATTTTTTTCTTGTGATTGAACCCTATTTTCAGCAAATGCGTGCGCTCCTGTCTGTTGTGGGAAGGTCACAGTCTATCGCTACCTTCTCTCTTCCCCGCAGCCCGCGCGCCTAAAAACAGAGCGACTTCAAATCACTCCGTGTCATAGGTATGGCAATGCTGAGTCCATCTGTATTTATACGATATTATAGGTCCATGGCGAAGTTGATGATAATAAAAAGTTCTGGAACTTTGGGATTCAACATTTTTTCACATAACCTCAAATTTCTCGTGAAAATCGGAAAAAACAATTTTTCAGTTATTAATTTTTTTCTCGCTTAAAAATCAATTTTTTTTCACGAAATTTAGTGGAAATATAACTTTTATCATGTTTCAAGTAGGCTGCAATATTTTGTATCAAGATATATAGATTTTTCGTTTTTTTTCGACAAATTCCGAAAAAACGACCTCATTTTCAACTGAAAACTTTTACTGATAAAGTTCTTCTTTTCAAGCCGCCCGTTTTTTCGTCTACTTTTAGATTATATAATGAAAGAGTAGCACTGCTGTGGATTTTTTTTTTCCAGAAAACGCGAAAAAATTAAATGCAAAAATCTATTTTTTTACTTTTTGTTCTATACTCATATTTGTTTATTAAAATTATCGAAATTAACAGTTGAAATCTTTCGAGAATATTAATTTTCGATTGATTTCATGTTACCTTAATAGTAACGAAGAATAAACAAGGACATAAATAAGGATTTGATTAGGATAGAAGGGCGAAAGGAGGTGAAGTTTTGGGGGTAAAAATGGTTTCTCACGATATGCAGCGAATATTCACCTCCTACAAAAAAAAAGTTGAAGAAAAAAGTTGTTGGCAATTTGAGGTTATATCGCAATGTGATTGAGACAGAAGTTTTAGATTTTTTTATTATCCACAACTTTTTATTGAACATTTTCCGCGAAGTCACGTTTCGCCGCAAATCGCAAAAAAACAATTTCAACCCCTAAACTGCATCCCAATTTAACCATTTTGAGAATTTTCGTTCGAAAATGGGGGGAACTTTTCGAGTACTTCAAACAGGTTCGAGCAAAAAATAAATAATTCGCTGCAAAAAATTCAAAAGATAAAAAGATTTTGCGACAAATATACAAATTTCATACAAAATAAATTCAAACCAAATTAAAACGGTTTTTCTGATTTTTCCGGAAGATTTGAGGTTATGTGGAAAAATCTTGAATACAAAAGTTGTAGATCTTTTTATTGCCAACAACTTTGTCTCAATTTTTTTTTTGTGGAAAGTCAATTTTCGCTACAATTCGTTAGAAACCATTTTTATCCCCAAAAGTTCACCTCGAAGGCGAAATTCTATCATAATCAAATCCTTGTTTATTTTTTGTACCTACTGAAGTAACATGAAATTATTATTAAAATTTTCATTCTCGAAAGGTTTCAACTAGGTATTAATTTCAATAATTTTAATAAATAAATATGAGTAGAGAACAAAAATTTAAAAAATATATTTTTGAAAATATGTTTTTTCATTTTATCGCGTTTTCTGTAAAAAATTCCGTAGTAGTGCTAATCTTTCATTACTTAATCTGAAAGTAGACGCTTCAACGAAAAAACTGGCAGCTGGCGAGCTTGAAAAGACGAACTTTATCGGTGAAACTTTTCAGTTGAAAACGAGGTCGTTTTTTCGGAATTTATCGAAAAAAAAAAAGGAAAAAACTGTATTCCGCTACAAAAAGAATCACAGCCTACTTGAAACATGTTAAGTTATATTTCCACCAAATTAAGTAAAAAAAAAGATTTTTGCGCGAGAAAAAAATTTAAAACAAAAAATTGGGTTTTCCGATTTTCCTTGAAACGTTGAGGTAATGTGGAAACATGTTTGATACAAAAGTTGTAGATCTTTCTATTTTGAACTACTTTGCAATTCAACTTTTTTGATAGGTCAACTTTTTTTGTCAATCGCGAAAAATCATTTAATATCGCTTTCAACCCCTAAAAGTTCACCCCGTTCCACCCTTCTCCATTTTTCCGACTCCAATTTATTTTTCCCGTCATTCGAACAGTATTCTGCTCCTCTTCCAGTAGGTCTCATGCTGTTAATAATTTGTCCCGCTTTTATATTTTTTGTCGTCTATCAGCTTTGGTCTAAGCACAATTTAGTTTTTTTACAGAAATATCAATTGGCCACCCGAGAGTGCGTTGTAAATGTAGATATTTCTCTGAATTAGAAACAGTAACCAGACTGCAGCCAGTACAAATCCCAAAAT
Source organism: Chrysolina oricalcia (assembly GCA_944452925.2). Lineage (NCBI taxonomy): Eukaryota > Metazoa > Arthropoda > Insecta > Coleoptera > Chrysomelidae > Chrysolina > Chrysolina oricalcia. The sequence continues at coordinate 29,818,426 of OX101808.2, forward strand.
CCCGTGGAAACAGAGATACTTTATATTGGATTGGAAGGAAGCGATTAGATCAAAGCTTATCGTTTTCAAATGGAATTCTTTTTTCAATACAATCGGATGACAATTCAATCAGTTGCCAAGATAGCATTTGTATTATTATCTGATCTTGCACTTGTTATTTCTGACCGCAGTATTCATACGGTTTCCGACTCCGTTTCACTAATCTCGTATTTTTCAGACCATAGAAAGCTCGCTCGCTTTGAGTTGAACGACGACGCATTGGGATCTATTAAAACTGGTTTTTCCAATACACGCGAAAGCTTTTCATGTTTACTGAAAAGGATGGGCCAGGGAATTCCAGGCGAAACAAACAATGGAAATCCTATTGCCGGCGTGGGAGATTTTCAAGCAGCGAGTTGGCGTTAGAAAAGCATGTACAAAGAGAGTGTTCCATAAGTCAGATGACTGAGGAGTTTCTTGAATGGAAGTTCGTTTTGTAGCAGAACTTCTTCAAAATTACAATGTTTGAGAATCCAGAACATGAGGTAACACCCACGACACTCTGGTTGATCAGGTTGGCAAGAAAACCTATCGATGAGATGGAACAATAGTGTAGTAGTGTATAATTTCATTTCGAATATCAAACTTGTTAAACATTGTGTTCCCTAAGGACCCGTATTGGGACCACTACTATCTATAATAAACTACCTAAGTTGCAAACATTCTTATCTTTCTTCCCATATGAATATTGAACCAAACGAACTCAATGAATTTTAGCTAAAAAACTGACGTAGACAAATTACCAATTACTGACACCATACATTATCTCAAACAGTTGTCCACATCAGATGGCATTTCATTATAAAACACTGATGTTGAGGAACTCAAATCGATCTTCAATCAATTGAAAAATAAAAAATCTTGTGGTCAGATAAGGCGTTGCAAGCATGTGTTAGTGGAAACATTTAACATTTCATTCATGGCAGGTAAACTCCCTACTTGCTTAAACTGCAATTATAATTCCCCTTCATAAAATAGGTTAACTAGACGATCCCTCAAACTTCAGACCCATCGCATTACTGTCAACTTTTTCGAAAATAATCGAGAAGTTAGTCAAGCAAACTCTTCAACTTATAAAAGTATCAATGTTGCAATGTTCAACCTGTTGCATGAAGTATACACAAAATTGAACGACGGTGAAGCTGTGGGAGCAGTGCTTTGTAATATTTCCAAAGCATTGCGTAAATCAAAGAATAGTGCTCAATAAGCTTGATTTTTAGGGATTTAGAGGTAGCAAAGAACTGGCTGGCATAATATCTCTCCAACCGAGTCCAGATTGTTGAATTCAAAATTGAATTGTTTAATCCTTCTAATATTGATTATGGTGGTCCTCAATGCTCGGTATTGAGACCATTTCTTTTTCTTATTCATGTAAATGATCTCAGTAAAATCAACATTTCCGGAAAATTCATTATATGTTTGCAGAAGACGCTAAGTACAATAATGTGGCACGGAAATAATGTAGAATTCCTAAAGGAAAATATCGCTTCTGACCCACCTTTTCTGAAATATTAGTACCATGCAAGGGACGTATGTCTCGATAATAGGCAGTTCCTTCCTTTTCAGCCGGAAATTTCCCTCACGTGTAAAAACGTCCATAAGAGGAATGCAATTACCGCTGGCGCCGTGACGCGAAACGCGTCACTACAGTGCAATTATCGCATTAGATGTCAATTCAAGTGAAAAAAAAAGTGAAAAAAATAAACTCGTGCAGTTTTAAAAAAAACACGTTTTTTTCAGAATTATCGGTAATTTTCAATGCACTTGTGGTATTACCCCCGGAAATTTCCCTCACGTGTAAAAACGTCCATAAGAGGAATGCAATTACCGCTGGCTCACAGCGATAATTGCACTGTAGTGACGCGTTTCGCGTCACGGCAGTGCAATTATCGCATTAGATGTCAATTCAAGTGAAGTCGCGCGATTTTAATGTCAGAAGTGAGACTTCAAATGTGTCATCTACCTACAAGTGTTCATATAAGAGTGAGGTGTAAAATTTCCTACCGAATACCACTCATGCATTGAAAATTAACCAGATAATTCTGAAAAAAATACGTGTTTTTTTTTATAAAAAACCGCACTCGGTTATTTTTTTCGTTGTTTCAAAAAATTGCCCTCCTCCCTTTTAAAAAAACACGTTTTTTCAGAATTATCGGTAATTTTCAATGCACTTCTGGTATTACCCTCGGTATTACCACTTTGTCATGGCAACCACGTATTCAAACAACAACGGAGAATACAATATCATCTTGCTACTAATATGAATGTCAGTCTGACAGACTTCATGTCTATCAGGCATTATCTATAACTATTGAACAATTCACGACGATGGAACTTTTTTTACTTTGTTGGTTCGTGAAATTATCTCAATAAATACTACTCGTGCTCACAATACTATCGATAATTCTGTCAGAGATCTCAAACTCGATCAAATTGCTTTCTTTTGATCTCGTTGATTTCAGACAGAATTACTATCGTTAGTATTGCGAGCACTCGTGGTATTACCCCCGATAGTAGTCTTTCGGATCACTATGGTCAATTCTTCACTTTCGATTATGCACAGTCTTCTCCGCCTCTGGAAGATTGGGGGAAGCAAATTAATCATAAAAACATCAATAAACTCAAATCTTCATTGTCATTAATTAACTGGAATAATGTATGTGATGATTCTATGGAGACGAATGATTTTGCTGGTTCATTCTTGAAGAAATTGGCAGACTGTGCTGTACAATGTTTTACATTGGGAAGAATCTACGAGCACTATAAATAAACGACCAGTTTAATAATTAACTGCGAGAAATGAGGGATGTACTATCTTGCATTAAAATTATTATTAGTGATAATGAGAAAAGTCCTGATGAGTACTCAATCTACAATAACTATCGCAAGAGTTATAGACAAGCATTGAACAATGCCAAAAAATGTTCGTATAATAAATACATTACAAATTCAGACAACAAACAAAAGAGTAGCTGGAATGAACTCAAACGAAAACCTACACCGAGAGAAATCCAGTTATACAAGTTTTTTTTCAAAAAAATCTTATAGCTGCTAAATAAACTATTTTAGCGACTAAATGTTATCTGATCAATGTAAACTGTGAAGGTTTTAAACGTTAAATGGGTCTTTTTTTCAAAACACTCATTTTGTTTTGAAAAGGTTACCTTTTAGATTCAATAAAGGGCACGATTGTGGTTAAAAGATGGAATTGAAAAAACAAACTGTTTAGCTACTATAATTCACATTTTAACTGTTAAAAGATACCTTTTAACCAGTAAATGGGTGTCGTTTAGTTCTGGAAATGTAACGGATTTTTCCACCACCTCTGATCATGCACCTTCTTCGTCACACACGTGTTTCCTATGATGTTTTATTTCACTCACCCATAACAGGCCGTTTCATCATCGGGTCATCTGCGTCATTTCAGTTCTTATTGTCAATCAGTTCACGTGTAGATTTGGTAGTGTTGTGCAAGTGCAGAAGTAAAGGTTACTTTGTGTATAGTTTGTTTCTACAAGTAAATTTTCGGTGGTTTCATCGCTGCTGGCGTGTAATATATTTCACTTGAAATATCCCGTTCTGAGTCATTTTGTTAATTTTTCATGTATCTATCGGAAATTTTAAGACAAAAATTACGGAAGTTACGGGGCCGTTTCCATGAGAAGTGCGATACAATCAATAAAATGTTTTTAAATGACTACTTAATGGAATTATGTTTATTGGTTTCAATTTCTTTCTTCCTCTCGTTTTTTATCCTCGTTGTTTCGAAAACATCAGGAGGGTCTTTAATTTCCATTCCGTGGTTTGTAAGAGGGGGTACAATTGTTTTCGCAGTGGTTACACCGAATTCCTAATCACCGCAACCTGATGTTTGGAAACACGATTTATCAACGAATAACGGTTTATTTTAGTTTTTCTACTTTTGATAGTCACATATTCAATACCATATTCACAATCATTGTTCCAGACGAGAAATCGATATTTGGGAAAAAAAGTAGCTTTTTCACGATATTTATAGGATTGAAATTTTTAAAAGAGTGCTTGTTGAATTCTTATTCTGAAGATATGACACTGGCACTCAACGTGTTGCAACTTCTGTTTAACTTATTTTTCGTAGAAATTCAGAATTGATGATACCTACTCATCAAATGGCAAACAACAATCAATCAACAAGTCATCTTGAAATGAGTATCTTTTCAATTTTATACAGTCGTCATTTAATATCGAAATGTCAAACATTTAAACATTATATTGAGACCAAGTAAGCTTTATATAAGCATCTTTTGATTTGTATAATAACTTCATATAATATTGAAACGCCAGTCATTTAACCATTATATTGGAAGCAAGTAATTTCGATATGACAATATTTTCATTTTTATACGAGTGTTCTTTAACAGTTATACAACTTTTTTGAAAAAAATACCCTGATCATTCTGAAAAGGTTACTATGTTGGCGCCTATTCAATTCAGAAATCTTTTAAAGGTTATAGAATTTTGTATAACAGGTAATAGATATTTCTCTCGGTGTAAACAACATGCTACTGACATCTCAATTGAATCCTTAAGATAACTTTTTGCAGATATTGTTGAAAATCTACTCTATCTCTTGTTGAAGAAAACTCGTTGAGTTTCGTGCAGTCTCTTCCATCAACAGAAACTATTTTTTTGATGGCGCCTATATTGCGCTCAGAAATATTTGAAGCTATGAAGAGCAACATTATTGGATTATTAAGTATGGCCTGAATAGCGATATTATAAAAGGTATAATCGATATCATAATTGATCCACTCACTTCACTCTGGAATTGTTGCATAACATCGGGTTGTTTTCTAGCCTGTTTTACACCAATATTTAAGAAAAGAGATAAATCCCTAGTTGATAATTTCCGCCCCATTTACATTACTCCAGTTTTAGGCAATTTGTTTTTAATTAAAATGAGAAACAGACTCGGAAATGGATTGGTTCATTACCTACTTCATGCAAAATGATATTTTTGACAAAAACCAGTGTGTATTCAGAAGTAACAGATCAAATGCTGTTGAAACGTCTTGAAAACGGAGAGCATGTGGCTTTAACCCTCTGCGACCTCTCCAAAGCTTTCTCATTCTTTACTTCTCGGGAAAAGGGAATCCTATGGTGTGAGAGGACTACCTCTTGAACTATTCAAATTATATTTGAGTAACAGATCTCAATTGATTTTCATGAATGATGAATTTTCTCCCATCAAAATTGTCGAACATGGCGTTCCTCAGGGATCGGTATTGGGGCTAAAGTTATTCTTGATCTACATCAATGATTTTAGTCAATGCGTATTTCCATACAAATGTGTACCTACTCATTTTTGTAAATAGGAACGACAATTGAAGTTTCAAATGAGTCAGGAAATGTCCCAGCGAATAAAGATTTGTTGACTACAAAAGTTATAGAGGCTTTTCCAATTGTTCGTCATTCGCTTTAAACAGCTTCATTGGTATTTCATCAATACTAGTCGACTTCTTCGGGTTTTGAGCATTGATACAATTTCTCATATAATTCTCTGTTATTGATGAGAAAAAAATGAGTTCACAAAGTTACGATTCACGTTTTTTTATGAATTCGGCACTACTCATTAGATGAAAATATGGTTATATTCTAGTTAAATCTTAAATATCTTGAAATGGAATTGTTCAAATTTCAATTATTTGTTCTTTGTAAACAGATGAGGAAACCCCCGTAAAGCTAACAGAACCACTTTGGAATTTTCAATTATTTTTGGGCCATAACTATAGGCTAATTTTAGACTATTTTATTACCCTATTCCCGAATAGTTTTCCTTTCATTTGTGGAAGATACCTGCTAGCTAAACGTTGATCTGTCAGAACCAAACCGCTAAACGAACGTATGTTAAGCTGGCACAACCTCATTCAAAACTTGATGAGACCGAAAACATAACAATTTTACCATTAGTTTGCCCTCTGATTTTCTAACTCCAGCCCAATAATCGGAAATAATGATATAGGGATGTATTCCATTATATATTCGGCACATATGAATTGATTTGAATGAAAAGTTTCCTTGAATTCATTTTAATGTCCATGTAATTCGAAAACATTGATTAACATTGAAATTTCGCAATTTTTCGATTCTCCCATTTCCTAACTCCAACACAATGACCGATAAATGCAAAGAGGTGATGTATTCTTCAATTTTCCACCCATGTGATCTGAGCAGCAAGGAAAATCAGCTGAAAAAATATTTTTTAACGTCCTCAAAACGGGATGAGACTATCGATAGCATTAAAATTATTGTTTCGACTGATTTTCTAACTCCAGCATAATCATCTAAAATAGTAATACGGGGATGAATCACATCATATTCGACTCGTATGAATTGAAAATGAAAGAGGAGAAAGATGGTGATATGACTAGGATTTCGGTCTCATTGCGTTTCGGACACGATTTTAATAATTTCCACTGTAATTTTTTTCACCACAATCGGGCATATGTGTGAGATATCAAGTAATATCACCTCAGTGTTCTATTTTGTAAAAGTTATAAAATGAAGGTATTAAATTGTAATATTTATGCAATTTAATTCGAATACCTATTTGTCTGTTTTTTGCCTTAGGAAACGAAATTTTGAAACTCCTTTCATATTACCAGGAAGTTATTAAAAAGTTAAAAAATGCAGCATTCCAAACATCTGAATATTTTCAGCAGAAAAAAAGTTACGTAACGTTTTTCTCAAAAACCACTTGAGTTGAAAAATTAGGAGTTATGTTAGAAAATAGATATTAATCAGTTAAAAACTGGGGCACTGGTTTTTTTATTGTGCTGAAACGGCTGTGCCAGCTTAACATACGTGCTGAACGAATGTTTATGAAAAATTTAATGATTCCATAGGCTCATTTTAGACTCCAATTTTTTTGGAATGCGTATTTTTATCCTGGGTTTTGCTAGCTTTACCGTTAAGCCAGCAGAACCATACAAAAACAACTCAGAACAAATCCAGTTGGACAATAGTTTTAGGCTCTATTCAGGCTAATTTGTTACCCAATTATTTAATTTTTTTACTCTTCATTTGAAGGAGAAGTCATAGGTTGTGTTAGCTCATCACTGAGCTGTACCAAAAGGCTAATCGAATCGTTATGAAAAATCTGAAGTAAGCATAACTTTAGGATCATTTTACGGTCACGTCTGAACCCATCGCCGATTTTTTTAAATCCTGAGTTCTGCTAGCCTTAAAAGAGACTAAAATTATTGTCGAACTTGATTTGTTCTGAGTTGTTTTTTATGGTTGGGTTCTGCTAGCTTAACGATAAAGCAAGCAGAAAGCAGGATTTAAAATAAACGCATTAAAAAAAAATAGGAGATGGGTTCAAGCGTGAGCCGAAAATGAGCGTATATAAAATTTTGGTGTGATCAGATTTTTCATAACGATTCAGTTAGCATTTTGGTACTGCCAGCTCAGTGTTTAGATAACACAACCTATGATTTTTCCTCCATTTGAAGAGAAAAAAAAATATTTATATATATATATATATATATATATATATATATATATATATATATATATATATATATATATATATATATATATATATATATATATATATATATATATAATTCGGTAATAAATTTGCCTGAATGGAGCCTAAAACTATTGTCCAACTGGATTCGTTCTGTGTTGTTTTTATGACCAGCTTAACGTTAAGCTAGCAGAACCCGCGATATCACACACAATTGAAGAAAAAAAAATCTGGAATAAGGTATTAAATCAGCCTAAAATTATGGCATACTTTTTTTGAAAATTCCAAAGTAGCTCTGCTAGCTTTACGCGGGTAGAAAACACTGCCTTTCTGATATTGTACCTCTTGCCCTATATTTAATTTTAAATGTAGGGGTTTTGTGTCAGATCCCAAAGGGATGAATTTATTTGCTGATGAATCAACTGACCCTTTCTTCCAATTGGCCCTACACCAATTTTGCAATCGATGAGTCTTTTCCATGATCCCTCATAACTAGTTATCAATAACATCTTTATTAATGGTGAAAATTCATGCACTCGAAAAATGAAAATCACTTCTACTTACCATCTCCCTTATCTATAGCTCTCTTCCTGAACACTTTCCTTCTCGCCATTTTCATGTGAACTCAAACAACTGCAGAAACAAACAATACATCCAGAAGACAGGACACAAACACTATGACTAAAAACATTATCCCGTAAATCATGGAAGGAAACACCTACTCATAAACGAACTTATGAACTTCTTCAAGGAAAATGTACAAAGCAACACGGAAAACTCACTGACAAAACTTCGAAAAAGTTCAAAATTAATTGTTCAGCCCCTTCACTTTCTTACTAATTCCTGCAGCATATGTTCCTGAAATTTCCCGCGATTTACTCCGCTTTTGCGTAACTTCGAAACTTTTTCGGACGTCGACTCAGCGGCGCTAGACGTCGCGATGCGGAGCTTTCTTTCGGCAATCCCCGAAAATGTTGAGCTTTTGAGTGGAACGCGAAAACTAGCGATGAATGCGCTCTCAGTGGCGCTTCGGAGTTCCTGCCTCTCATTTCTCCCACTACCGGGATCCAAGCGATATCTAGCACGCTTCCGAATCATTCATGTCGTTTGTCGTTCGTTTGTGTCTTACGGTGCCTCCTTCACCACGATGATGTTTGTTATTGTTGGCGTGTGCCAGAGAGGTCCAATCGGAGAGGATGATTTTAATTGTTGCTGAGTGGAGGTCCACCTATGTGAGAAACGGTGCCGTATCTATTATGTGTACTGCGTCATTTTTTGTATAGGAGTAACCAAGACAATATTGAATGAAAGGCTTAGAGACAATTTGGAAAGCCAATCTTGATTACATAAAATCCATCAGAACCTATAATATTCAGTTTGAGGTAAAGATGCCAGTTATTGACCATTCAAGGAAATCGTCTACCTATGATATGTGGCATTCGTGAGATGGTTAAATAGATGTATAACGATGTTTCAACATTTTTTTTTAACGCACTAATCTGTATTGCATATCTACCTACTCTTGAAAAATTATGAAAAGAAAAAGTGATTATTTCCATTCATTTTTCAATATTTTTTAAATATATGCACGATCGCTCTAGTTTTTGACATAGTAAACATTCTGATGTTAGCTTCTATTACCTATTATAGTCATCCCAATTATTGAAAATTGATTCCTGAAAGCCTCAGAAGTAGACCCAAACATGAATCAACTGGTAATACTAACTTCCAAATTCATTGATGATGTTTGGTAATTTCTTTCAAAGATCACTTTTAAACTGTATTTTCCATAACACTCCATTGCGTATCAGAATAAGTATGTGGCCGTGTTCTGGCCACTTCCAGTTCAGTTCATTATTGGATCTTTCTGTTACTCTCACTTCTTGCTCTTCACTTTCTGCCTTTTTTAAAGCGATTATAATTGAGGATTGAACGACTTTAACGAAGTTCAATCCAAATTATACGAGACTAGTCAGATCCGAATAGATCACAATGTAGTTATGCCTCTTGCCACTGTTTATGCGCAAGTTGATACAATGAATCACCCTTGTCTCCCCACATCTATCCTGCTCGAATATGTTTCAATATACTTTGCGATGGCGATTTCTTGATCGCCTTTGGGGTAGGATTGACAAAAATGGATACTTGTGTACGTATACAAAACTATATACCCTCATATGCATATACACACATAATAAGTTTCTCTATTTGGATGAAACCAGTCTTATATAATTTGGATTGAACTTCCTTTAGGTAATTCGTTTAATCCTTAATTATACTTCGACTAGTCACATCCGAATAGATCACATTGTATATGTTTAAAGAATCTGAAGAAAAGGCGATCTGAAAAATCAACAAAGGAGTTCATTCAAATGTTGTTCCACATGCTTGAATTTTGTATCCATGGTTTATTTTTTTTATGTATTCATCTTTTTGGTTGTTCGTGATTTAGCTCTTCCATGATTCCCATACTCAGATCAATATTATTGATCTGAGTTCCCATACATATATTATAATATTCGGTAAAGGTTCCGTCAAACCAAAGCGGGAACGCGGGAGCGGGAACGGAACTTTGGAACTGTGCGAATTGCTAGAAAAACAGCACACGTAGACAACCACATATATTTCGTAACTTGTGAATATGAATAATCACACCGGTATGTCCCACTATGGAATTTAGTCTCAGATTCATCTCGTTCCCGCTCCCGCGTTCCCGCGTTCCCGCGTCGGTTTGAGGAAACCTTAACACTTCATGCACACTTAATGCATATTATTCACTTTATTTTTGCAATATTTGAAAGAATTTTCACCATCAAATACAGAGCCATTTATATCACAACTCGACTTGTCTGCCATTTTTCCAATACTTATTTATTTATCTAAAAATAACTAACTTCTTCAGTGACAATAATTTTTAACTAAGATCCTGCCGTTGTGAAATGTTTTGAATTTGTCTCTTCAGTAAATGCCTAAACCTCTTATATATTATATATAGTCATCCCAATTATTGAAAATTGATTCCTGAAAGCCTCAGAAGTAGACCCAAACATGAATCAACAGGTAATACTTCCAAATTCATTGATGATGTTTGGTAATTTCTTTCAAAGATCACTTTTAAACTGTATTTTCCATAACACTCCATTGCATACCAAAATATGTATGTGGCCGTGTTCTGGCCACTTCTAGTTCAGTTCATTATTTGATCTTTCTGTTACTCTCACTTCTTGCTCTTCACTTTCTTTCTTTTTTAAAGCCATTATAATTGAGAATTGAACGACTTTAACGAAGTTCAATCCAAATTATACGAGACTAGTCACATCCGAATAGATCACAATGTAGTTATGCCTCTTGCCACTGTTTATGCGCAAGTTGATAAAATGAATCATCCTCGTCTCCCCACATCTATCCTGCTCGAGTTTCAATATACTTTGCGATGGCGATTTCTTGATCGCCTTTGGGGTAGGATTGACCAAAATGGATACTTGTATACGTATACAAAACCATATACCCTCATATGCATATACACACATAAATAAGTGTGGGAGGGTGTTTCTCTATTTGGATGAAACCAGTCTTATATAATTTAGATTGAACTTCCTTCAGGTAATTCGTTTAATCCTTAATTATACTTCGACTAGTCACATCCGAATAGATCACATTGTATATGTTTGAAGAATCTGAAGAAAAGGCGATCTGAAAAATCAACAAAGGAGTTCATTCAAATGTTGTTCCACATGCTTGAAATTTGTATCCATGGTTTCTTTTTTTTATGTACTCATCTTTTTGGTTGTTATCGTAATTTAGCTCTTCCATGTGCGAATTGCTAGAAAAACAGCACACGTAGCCAACCACATATATTTCGTAACTTGTGAATATGAATAATCACACCGGTATGTCCCACTATGGAATTTAGTCTCAGATTCATCTCGTTCCCGCTCCCGCTCCCGCATTCCCGCGTCGGTTTGAGGAAACCTTAACACTTCATGCACACTTAATGCATATTATTCACTTTATTTTTGCAATATTTGAAAGAATTTTCACCATCAAATACAGAGCCATTTACTTGTCAGCCATTTTTCCAATACTTATTTATTTATCTAAAAATAACTAACTTCTTCAGTGACAATAATTTTTAACTAAGGTCCTGTCGTTGTGAAATGTTTTGAATTTGTCTCTTCAGTAAATGCCTAAACGATTTTTGGTAGACATTATTTTATATGTTACGGTCGTAAGATAAGTTTTCTGAGTTGGCTTAGTTTCGATCTTCCAGCTTCAGATATTGAGTGACGAAACCGATCAAACTTTCTAATTCCAACAGAGAATCTGAAACGAGAGTTCTGACTATAATATTATGTTGTCGAGCAGAACCAGACATTCAGATACAATAAGAAATTCTGGAGATAATATGGGATTTACAAAGGCTCAACTTCAACAGTGGATTCAGTGATGCTCGATGAGAATATAGTTGTCTCAAAATATTATATGACGATTTGATCAGTCGGAGTACACCTACAGTCCCAAGTTCTTTCCCTGTTATGATAAAGGAATACCCTGATGTTTATGATAGTTATAATAATAATAGTGCCTTTATTTTCCATTAGAACCAGTACAAATCATGTAACATAATAAAGATTCGTAAGAGGATATAATAAAAATTTACAATTGAGCTCATGCATACACTCGTTGTCTTTCAGACCAAATAACATCGTAGTTGATCATTCACCGTTAGGGTTTATTTTGTGAGCATTCGAAATTTCAACAAGAGCTTAAAGATCCACTTATTGTATCAACTTTGAACCAGTTTTTATTTTTTCAGTGAAAAATGAGAAACATGCTTGCGTATTATTGGTTGGTATGCCTAAACCTTAAGCAAATGACTACGATTTCTTGAATTAGAACTACTTGAGTTGTTGGGAGAGACAAACGAGTGGAATTTTATTAGACTATTTCACATGAAAAGTATGTACGAGTATCATGAACATGAACAACCAATTCATCACAACCATAATAAATTAAATATAATCATAAAAAATGTATTATAATCATCGTTAATTTATTATATAGTTACGATTCGACTCATTTTGACGTCTTCGCCTACAATTATGTTCTATCACATCTCGGTTCCATCAAAATGTCAAACTTTGCTTTGTTATCCATGGTTACATCATTGAAAGTACCAACGCTGACAGACCAATCAGAATTGAAAGACAGCTGCTGTTTTCGCGATAATTCAAGTTGTCTGTATAGGATTATTTGTCTTGAATCAGTCTTAATGTATTTTCACGGTAAATGAAGGCTATTTCAATTCCTCACTTTTATTCGTGTGGTTCAAAATTGCCTTTCGGCAAATGATAGAATTTATTTCGATTTTCCGAGTAGATACTCATCCTCATTCGACAAAAAATCAATAAACTCATTTACATTTATTGACCGGGAAGAAAATAATAAACTGATGAAACTCCCACAACTATGTCTTAACGAAAAGTCAAACTTGTACCGTGTAGGTCGATGAAATTTAATTCACAACCTTCTTTCAAAATCGCTTCTATATTGGGAATTCCAATTCGATTTCTTGAATTCAATTAAGCTTTTATCCAACTTTTCAAATATCCTTTGATGCGATTGTCAATTTTGTTAGCAAGACGGACGTCGGCAATAAACAAAGTATTTGAAGTTCAGTCACATTCCTCAAATTATAATCATTGAAAGAAAGTAAGGGTAAAATAAGAAAAAGAAGGTGACTACAAGGGATCGACTTTACTTTATGGAGTTGGTAGTATATTACCGGACTATCTACCACCTACGGTATTCCTTTTGCTCACATCTTGTATAGTAATCGAGCCCTGTACCTAAAACAAATATTACCTAACGTTCTAACTTCGTAACTTCGACAATGTTACCACCTGATTTTCTATATTTTTTCTAAACGATTTTGAAAAAATCTGATGCGAAGTTTTATGATGTCATATAACGAAAATTGTGAAATTGTCACTTATGTTACCACTAGAGCCTAAATTATTACTGGTATTTTTGAGCACACGAATATTTTGTAAATTCTCCCGAGTCGAAGAAAATATTTCTGGTTTTCAATTGAAGCTCGAGTAGTCGGTAAGACAATTTCACACAGAAGTGTTAAGAAATAGTAGGAAAATGACGTTTTCCAAAGTTTTCAAATTTAATCAGTATGCTTTGTTACTTAATTCAAAAGGATAATAAATATCATTTCATGTGCGAGGTGTCAAAAGTGAAAAATACAGTGTTTTTTTGCAAAAAAAAAAGATGTATTCAGAAAAGAAATTCTACATGTGATTCCAGATAATACCAATCAATCAAAGGCAAGCATTTGGAAGCAATTTCTAGAATTTTGTAATGAGAAATCTTATAATAACAAGAATAGTTATTCTAGAAGATTATTCACTTACTTAATAAGAGAAAAGCAAATTCAGGGTACAAAGAAAGTGTTGTAAAAGTAATGTGGAATTCAACTGCTGAACAACTATAGGAATGAGAAGCAGGGCCATCCAAACTCAAACTCCAAAATTCTGGTAGCAGACAAGAAAATCAAACTAATGTCAAAAGGACCAGTGAAAGTAGATATTGTTTGAGAAGCCAAACAAGAAATAATAAAAATTCTGGTGTAGAATGAACCCTTTCACACCTATCCAAAGAAGGCAGTAATATAGTTAGAGATATTTCTCCCGACAAAACCAAATCTAAGAAGAACAAATCCAAAAATCTGATCGAATGTAATTTATATGGTAAAAAATACAAAAATCTTCCAATTCACATCAGTAAGTCTCATCCATCAGAACACAGAAAAACAGTTATCAAAAAATACGATGTTTGTGATACTACCTTGAATATAGATCCGAACGTTACATCGCTCCCAAAAGTAGAAAATAAGGAATACGAAGATCTGATAAAAAAATGGGAGAGTGTCTTTTCTCAGAAACATGATTTTGATGTATTCCATGAAGATGTGCGCCAATTTTCAGTATTTGTAGAGAATTCTCTTTCTTTCTTACCTGGTCCCATACATCTAGCAGAAAAAATGTATCAAGCTAGGAAAGCTGGAACTCTTGTATCTCAAAACTGAAAATACAAAGACTCTAGTAATCCCGAACGCCATACTAAAAAGGACAGAGAAAAGAGAAGGGAAAAATATCAATATCTGGTCATACTATCTGAGTATTACAAGAGGAGATGAAAAGCAGTGAGAAAGTTATTAAATGATAAACAAAAAGGATGCCAAATTGATCCAGGACTTTTATACAAACATTTTTCCGATACATTTTCTGTTCCAAATATATGTCGAAAACACATCTACCCAGTTGTACCCATTTCAAACCAGGTTAAATTAGATGTAGAATATGATGCTGAAATACATATCGAAGAAATAAAGGAGGTCATCAAGTCTATAGCAATCGACACAGCAACAGGTCCTGATCAAGAACTAATACGATCAATTAAACGTGACAAAATTTATCCAATTCTTTCATCGATATACAATAGAATAATTATCGAACAAAAAATACCTGAATGCCTTTCCGAAGCAAGGACGGTTATGATCTATAAAGGAGGAGACTAAACATCTACAAATTACTGGAGACCCATATCAATCACTTCAGGTTCACGTCGTGTGTTGGAGAAGATTTTGGACAAACGTTTTAGGAGTTAAACATCTGTAAATTATAACCAACGAGGTTTCGTCCCTCTGCCTGGAACGCATATCAATACAGCAATTCTTAATGGTATCCTTCAATCTGCTAGGACAGATAAGAAGTCATGTAAATATTTTTTAGATATTGCGAAAGCCTATGATAATGTAAGTTTGGAACATCTCGAATACACTTTGAAATCCTTACTGATTCCAACAGCATTGAGGAACGTTCTCATTTCTCTACAGAAAAATAACAGCACGAAAATTGATACAATTAAAGGTAAAACTAAAAAGATTGCTCTTCAACGGGGATGTCTACTGCCAAGATGTATAAAAACTATGGTATATTCACTTATAGCTGTGAAATTGTCACCCAAAACTGTCGATGTACGGCCAACATGATTTCTGATATTTTAATGCGGTAGGATATCTTACGCATCAAAACATAGATGGCGGATAATCATTACAGATTCATGACTTGACAGGATGTCATAAATCACTAACTTACGAACGAAAGAAAAACAAGAATCAATAAAGAACTAGGTACCCAACAATATGAATAAATCGCAATCGAACTGAACGAAAACTATTAGTAGAGCAGAAAAAACTCGATAAATACCAAGATGAAATATAAATTTGAATACGTTGATGCCAATGACAATTATCCAAACAAAATCAATGTCAACATTCGAATAAGTAATCCAAAATTTCTCAATAGTCACTCCGGTTCGGAATGTAAACGGCTATTTTCGACGGATGCGCCATCCATTGTCGAATGGAACAGTCATGCCCATTAAATTACAGAATCGAGAACTTTGTGTAAAACAATATCGAATCAGTTAACACACCATGGTTTTTATACATCTTGTCTACTACTAAAGAATCGACTATCTGAATGAAAATGCAAATTTTCACTTTCAGATTTTTTCTTTCAAGTTAGGCTCTTTTCACAATATCTATCAGATGTAGTTCAATGTCCAGCGTGGCTTTTGCCGGGGAAGTAGTTGTTTTCTGTTAGATATTACAAAAAATAGCTTAATAAAGTTAAGTAATAAATCATTGACTTTGGAAAAACTTACGCAAAAATTAATAACTCTTCTTGCACTTACAACAGCTCATCGGGTTCAAACCTTCTCGAAAATAAAACAACAATATACTCATTCAGAAAGAAAAAGTAGAGATTCGAGTAACTGATACAGTGAAAACATCAGGGCTCAAAAAGATCCAACCATTTTTAACTCTTCCATTTTTTAAGGAAGTCCCAGAACTTTGCGTGGCATCAACCCTCGAATATTATTTAAAAATAACTAAGAAATTTAGAAGTTCCGAAAATCAATGTCTCTTCCTTACATTCAAAAAACCCATACACCCATCGTCTTCTCAAACGCTGAGTAGATGGATTAAATCAATTCTAAAAAATAGCGGAATTGATACAAATCTCTTCACTGGACATTCCACCCGTCATGCTGCCACGTCGTCAGCTTTACGCTTAGGCGTAAATATTGAAACGATTAAAAACACAGCTGGGTGGACACAATCCTCTGAGGTTTTCAGGAAATTTTATAACAGGCCAGTCGAAAGAGGCACAGAAGAATTTTCCAGAACTATTATTAATCTGGGAAAATAAATGCTCATTATTGAATTGTGCTTATTGTGGGCAATTTGTTAGTAAGCGATAAAAGTCTTATCTTGTATTAAATTACATATGTTCAAAGTATTTTTTGATTTGGAAAAAAAAAATTGTTGTATAGTTTGGGTTAAAAATAAAATAAAGGGATTTTTCAGATCGCAGATATTATTCTTTAAACATCTACGAGTGTAATTATTGAGGAAGACAACGCGAAGGAAAATTAATAGATTAATCGACTTACCTGTAAGGAAGATCAATCGAAATTTTTCGAGCTTTGTCTTCCGAAAATAATTACATCCCTCCCTACCCAACATATATGATCCCATCAGGCGATCTGAAAATTTTTCTCAATAACGAACTGATTAGTCAGTTAGTCAGGCACTCCGGCCCAGGTAGCACATCATATCGGCTGAATCTTGGTTCCATATTGGGCCAATATAGATATATTGTAAATGTAAAATCAATATTGGTCTAATATGGATGAATATTCAAAAAACAATATTATATTAATAATATTGGTGGGATATTGGTTGAACTAGTTTTGAATGTAGATTATCACACGAAATATTGGGTCAATATTGGTTGAATAATTTCTACCAATATCGATAATACAATATTGGTTATATATTGTTTTCCACATCTAGAATAAATATTGCAATCCAAATATTCCAGTCATATCGATTATAGGGGAAAAAACTATATTATATTTCCAAGATTGTTAGAATATTGGTTGAATATCATTTCCACTTTATTTGACAAAATGTAATAACTCATATCGAGTCAATATTGGTTGACTGATATTTACCAATATCGATAAAACAATATTGTCTTCACATCGTTTTTAACATCTAGAATAAATATCGCAATCCCAATATTCCCCTAATATCGATTCTAGGAATAAAAACTATATTGTATCTCCCAGTGTGATAACACATTGGTTGAATATCATTTTGCCAATATTCAACAAATCTTATTAATCAATATTGGTTCAATAATATTTATCGATATCGTTAAAACAATATTGTCTTCATATTGTTTCCTACATCTAGATGGAGATGAAATTCGAATATTGGCCGAATATTCAATAAAACATATTGAAATTATATCATGATAAAACCTAGATAAAAACCCGCTAGGTGGCTCTACATATGGAACGTCTTCTAAAACCTACGATAGTATATTAAATACTTCTCACAACTTGTTTCAATACAGCTCACTCAGTGGATATGGCGATGAAAAGGCAGACTCTGGTGTCACCTTCATCAACTAAAAGACATTTAATAATTTACAAAGGTATATTGACATCCACCAATATATCCAAATGATATTGTACCAATATCGATAAATATTGTACCAATATCGATAAATATTTTGGGGCCATTATAGCTTCAAGAATATTTCACCAAAACTATTTCTAAAATATTCAACCAATATTCGACCAATATCGCAATATGTTCACATTTTACTTCTCGACAATATAACTTTTGAATATTGTGCCAATATCAGTTCAAGGATATTTCGCCAATATTATTCAAGTAATATTGGACCAATATCGCCGAATGTTCACATTTTTTTTCTCGCCAATATTGCATTTCAAATATTTCGCCAATATGTTCACAATATTGTATCAATATTTTACCAATATAGGTGTGCTACTTGGGGGTGAGCATATATGGGTGAGTTTTTTGCTGTTTTGGATGATAAACCGTACCAATCGGTATGAATCAACGATACTACGAGTGTAATTATTTTCGGAAGACGAAGCTCGAAAAAATTCACAGGTAAGTCGATCAATCTATTAAATTTGTAGGTGTGCTAAAATACCAGAAAGACCGAACAAGTTCTATAAGGATAAAAATAAACTGGCTGTTGTGGTCAGACGATTCCATGAAGAATTTGAAGACAACGACGATTATTTTTTACAATATTTAATATTGTTTCTAACATTTAGATTCTAATACTGATTTCTGCGTTTTGTTGGATTATTAAAGATTACTTGTTATTTATTTTGTTTATGGTCCGTGTAGGTCGCGATGGTAGCGCGTTCGCTTGGTTTCGTTGAAAGGTAAGGTCTTCCCTAGCTCACACAAGTCTCTCTAGGACTTTTGTGGGTTGCGCGTAGGAGTACAGCCGGCTGACTGAAATAACAATTTCATCAATGTAACAATTTCGATCGATTGTCGTGTCTATCAAATGTATTGTCTATCAAATAGTGTTTCTTTCAACTGAATTTTCTATCATTTATGTCTCAAATGTATTTCCAGTCATAAACTCAAATTTTCTGCCAAATCAAATGAATTTCTATTAAATAGTGATTCTGTCACTTGTATTTTCTGTCATAAAAAAATCGATCAAATGTATTTCTATCAAACATACTTTCGATCAAAAGAATACTATCAAATGTTTTTCGATCATTTTGTTTGAGATCAAATTTCCGCCACCCATGTTCATCCCCATGTCCATCAAACATTAGAAGGATCAAGTCACTTTTTCATAGTTGAATTCAAATGTACTTTATTGTTGAAATCACATTTTGAGTTATATTTTTTTCTATGATTTCATTTTCATTCTCATCACTGATGGCATTGTTTAAATAGAGCATAGTTAGTCAATGCCTGTGGAAAAGGTATTGGACACAAACGCGAGTGTCATCTAGCGTGATTAGTTACAAACATGAATATTTGACGTCATTTTGATGCAGATTTCTTCAAAAAACCCTGATTTTAATGCTTTTCCATTGTTTTAATCAAGTTACGACATGACTTGGAGGCCAGATCACTGAAGTTACGACATGACTTGGATGCGAGCTCACTATCGCCATCTACATGTCGCATCCATTTTGATCCAATTATAATCCCATAAGGTTGACTATCTTCTATATAAACAATGCTGATGAACTGGAATGTTTTTACCAAGTGCTGCGGCTGGATTGACAGAAGATGGCAGAAATGAGGGGGTCATTGTTGTGATGATAAGCGTTAGTGTTTGTATTTTCATTATCGCCTCAGTGACTCCTTTGATGGTACTGTAGGTTTTTCCGGGTTTTAATGGGTTTTTTTCGGATTTTTCCTGTAGTTGGAATAGCAAATGCGCTATGTTGAGTTGCCCCGGAGCGCAAATCACCTCCAGGCTGATCGAAAATGTGCTGGACATAGCACTAGTGACCCCGAGCATGGCCAGTCTTCGTAAACCTGCTGGACTTACCTTTAGTTCATAATACATAATAATTACAATTTACATTTTTATTTATAGTCAAAAAGCTTTGTCGATAATTTGAAAAACTTCTGACATTAAAGTATATTTTGACATTGACGCTATAATCAGGAACACAAATTCAACAAGGGCGAGCTATTAAGATCCAGTTGGTCGTTACGGAGGCGAATACAATTTATCAGTTCATTGATTACTAAGGATTCTAGTTAACCTTTATTCCTTCATTTTCGAATTGTCGAATTTTTCATGAAAGTGTTGATCTTCTAAAATATTATTACTATATGTAGTATCTGTTTTGTTTTTTAACATAAATCGTTTAAGTTTTTATTTTCGAATGTTCTTCCTGTTTAGTCAACATTTACTTTAGTTCTGATGCATTTTTGAGATAAACAAATTATTAACAGCGTGAGACCTACTGGAAGTGGAGCAAAATATTGTCCGAATGACAGGAAAAATAAATTGGAGTCGAAAAAATGGAGAAGGGTGGAACGGGGTGAACTTTTAGGGGTTGAAAGCGATTTTTCACGGTTTTTCGAGAATTGCAACGAAAGTGGGCCTCGTATCGGAAAAAGTTGAATGGCTAAGTTCATGGACCTATAAAGTATTGTACTGGACCATGCTGTTTACATCCTGGTTTGAAGTCGTGTTTTCCACAATGTGTAGTCGAAATATTGAGTTGGGCGTTGTCACATCGCGTAGGTAATAATTCTTTATCATAGACAAAATTGTGTCACTATACGTATTTCATTCGTTTACAATCGAAGAATGAAGAATGGTGATGGTGACATTATCACGCAACTCAAACCTGTAACAAGTTTAAAAATCCAAACTATCGAAAAAAATCATTACTTGCGTCTTCAAATGGTTGTGAAGAAATTATTGTATCTGGACGTTTGTCAACGATGCCGAATATCAATGTTTGTTTTCCACAAAGTGAACTTCTGACAGTTCTGTCATGTTCTGTCATTGATTTTTTGTGGGATTATTGCTGAAATAGTGGTTTTTGAACTCATTCGTGATATATAGTGGCAATACAATAGTAAGAGAATCATAATAGTGCAATCTTGTTGGGTTTGCAAACAATACATGTGCTCGAACCCGAATATCAGATTCCATTCGTAAGTACCATAGGCGTTACAGTGGGTATCAATCTGTTTTCGCCGAATAAAATGAAATTAATACGTGAATTCAAACCTTTACATGTGGAGATAATGAAATAGATACCTCACGAAACATTTAACTTCATTAGTTTTTTGGATGATGTATTAAAACAAAAAGGTTGCCAAAAAGTCCAAGAAATGTCTATTAAAATTTTGATTTATCTTTAGGTTTCCAGCTGATGTCACTGTAAAAGCGGATTGGTTGAAAGAGTTGTGGATGAAATGTTCAACTGAATGAGTTCCAAAGTCTGTTAGGATTTGTTCCATTTATTTCAAAGACGCAGCATTCGAGATTAACCCAAGTGGAAGAATATTTTTGAAGAAAAGGGTTCTTCCTTTATTATAATATATGATGAATGGTATATCCCAAGAAATTCAGCTGCTTCAACTTCGGGGTAATTATTATCAGCCGTCAGAATTGTTATTTTCTATGAGTTATTTCAAATAATAACAGAGATTTGTATAAAAAAAACAGTATATTACATATTTTCAGATTGAACGATTTCAGCAAGAAAAAATCGTCAACTGAAACACCACTGAAACACCGCCAGGTACAGATTCTGAAGAAATTGTTGTTGTCAAGTCCCCCACTGAAGAGATGATGACAAATTGAGCATAGTAAAAATTGTTAACTCAAATTTCGCAACTCAGTTTTCATCCACTTCAGGTTGATTGGCTTTGAAATACTGACGATCTGACAGATAATATTATTTAGGTCAATTTCATATTTTCTGGTTTGAAAAATAGGATAGAATCCCGTGATTTTTCTGAAGAAAAAGTGAGTAGTATTAGTTGGTAGCAGTATCAAATCTATCTAATCTATGTAATATCTTTAAAGGCAATTCTTGTATATTGATATATTTATTTTGGCTATCTCGGAAACAGCTTAAAAGATTTGGATCAAAATTTTTATTCAGATAGGGTTTTAGTTTATAAGTTCCTCCATACATACGATTTTCTTGAAAAAACTCGATTCCACTAATATTAATGTGAATTTTTAAATTCTATTTCCACCCACTTTCAATTATCATAATCTGAAATTTGGCACATATCAAGGACCGACGATAATACTAGAATTTACTACTATTAATGTAATAAAAATAATGATAATAATAATAAGAATTTCAAATTCAACTTTCACCCTTTATTAATCCTCCGAATTATCTAAAATTTTTCAAAAATTTCCAGAACCAACTACAATACAAGAATTTTATGATAATAACGCACCTAATAATGATAATAATGATGAGAATTTTCCAATTTGATTTCAATCGTCCGTATGATCTGAAATTGCAATACAAGGACTTAATTATAAAAGTTTAATGATAATGATAATAATGATAATGACGTGAATTTTTAATTCAATATCCACCCACTTCTAAACATCCGAAAATTTTAAAATTTGGCATACTTACCAAGGACCGACGATAATATAAGAATTTTATTAAATTAGTGTTTTATAGATAATAATAATAATAATAAATTTTAAACTCAATTTCCACCCACTTCCAATCTTCTCAATAATCCTAAATTTAGCACACACATCAAGAACTGACGACAATGTAAGAATTCCATGATATCAATGTGATAATAATAATAATGATGAGAATTTTCGAATGCTGCTTTACATCAGTACACGCACTTTAACACTGCAAGGGCTCTAAACGATTTCGAAGGGCACACACGATATGTCTGAAATGGTCGCAGTGTAAAAGCTTTTAGCGCGGAAGCCAAAAATGAATCTAAGCTAATCTAATCTAGTCTAGTAATCTAAGATATCTTCAAGCAAAGTTTAAGGGAACACAACTTGATGCCATGCAGGGCAGCAACAAGGCCTTCATTGACTGCAGAACATTGCAGATCACGGCTTGATTTTGCTCGTGCACACCCTCATTGGCGGGAAGCTGAATGATGTCGAGTGCTCTTCACTGATGAGTCAATATTCTGTTCCATGACCAATAACATACGAATGCGGGTCTACAGACGTTTAGGAGAACGCTACAATCAATGTAACACTCTGTAAATCATTGCTTTTGGCGGAGGATCGGTAATGATTTGGAGTTGTATGAATTTGGAGGCACGTATGAAACTGGTAGTCATTTATGAAGCGAATTTGACAACGAATTTGAACCCCATGTTGTCTGTTCTTTTGCTCCATTCATTGGTGAAACATTCATATGATTGCACGACCATTCGAGACCACACGGCCCGCCAGTATTTCCAGGCGATCTTGCCCGCGAGAAGTCCTGATACGAACCCCATCGAACATATATATGATATTCTTGAAAGATGAATTAGAGCCCTGCAGCAGCCCAAAGTTACTTTGAATGAACTGAGGGACAGTTTAGTGAATTTGGGAGACATAATTGAATAAGGACTCTGATATTGAGTATAACAGGCGGTTA